>OZ005691.1:8526067-9241116 GCA_963930775.1 Cliona cf. orientalis
TTTTCGGGAGTTTCGTGACAACACACAATTTCTGAATCAGAATCAACTAGACAGTCTTGAAAAACTTATTAATCCTGATAGCAATCCATGGATGATATGTGATATTGAGCCACCACAGATGTGCAGCAGTGGTCCATTGTTCAAGGCTCCACCATCGCCTCAGTGCACAACTGACGATATTATTAACTTCTTGCCATCTCTTCCCAATCCTGCTGTGTGTGGAACAAGCATTGCAAACCTCCTTACTCTATCAGCTGTGAATGATTCTACTGAACTTGCTAATGCTCTAGATATTGTGTGTAACACTGACTGTGGAGAAGCTTACTCAGAGTTTCTGAAGTCTACCTGCAATGATCAGCTTCAAGCAGAAACTCTTAGAGTGTGGTGTGTTCGTACCAATGGAAATGCTAGCGCTGGTCCTTATTGCCGTTTTGCCTTCGAAGCCTTATTTTTTAATGAGCTTTCTACGTGTGAAGGGTCCAGTAGTAGCTCCTGCTCTCCCAGCTGCAGATCTGCTCTTACTCGATTTGCTGATGATATAGGATGCTGCTACCAAGATCTCTTTAACAATACTTTCTACTATCAACAGCAAGTCCTTAACGAGGTGATTACAACAGGCGAGTACACAATGTTTACGGACATCAACGATCCCTTGTCAAATCCCTGGACAGTATGCGATGTGCCAGTACCAAGTAGATGTCCTAATATACAGCCACCTCCTGAAGGTAAGAGTATAATTATATATAACTACTAAGTCTTATGAATTACATGGAAGCATATAAATAAAACTGGTATATGGACAGCTACAGCGTACAGAATTGTCTTTCCATTTTGTGCACATTCTCCTATAAAGTTTGCCATAATATTACTCAGTAGCTACAGCTCGTCAATCACTATAAATTTTGTTATAATATTAGCACAAGTTAAACATTACTAGTCTGTTGTATACTGCAGTATAATATTCTATTATATCAATTAACTAGAGATTCTATTATCTAGATTGTCCAAGTGGTACATACAGAAGAAACGGTAGATGTGAACTGTGCCCAGATAATACAAATATCACATTGTCTGGAGGAAATGCCACTGAATGCCCATGCTTGGAAGGTTTCTTCAGAAGTAGTGAAGAAGGACCAAGTGAGAGCTGCACAGGTCAGTCACTAAAATCTTCATTGGCCCCAGTAGTATATTATTCTTTCATGAACTACCAATGCGTCCTATTCTTGCAGCACCACCAAGTGGCTGTCGCAACATACAGGCAATCCATAGTACAGCTACACAGATAACTTTGAGATGGAAAAGGCCAATAAATACCGGACGAGATTATTTCTACTATGAGATTGAGTACAGCGATGGAGAGGACACTGGAGAACACTCACTTGAGAGCAAAATGGAGTATGTCCAAGAGGAGATCACTGGCCTAAAACCAGATACAAGATACGAATTCACTGTCACAGTCGATAACGGAGTGAGTGACCAGGATGATAGAAATGAAGATTTAAGAAGCTGTAAGCTTACAACAAGAACCATGGAAGGAAGTTAGCATTTCTCAAAATTAATTCTAAGAGCGGAGCGATATAATATTATTTCATGTCTTAATTGTAGGACCATCACCACCACGTGATGTACAAGGTTTTTGCTCAGTTGTCGTATGGAAGATGCCACGGAGCCCCAACGGAAACATTATTAACTATGATTTGAGAATTATCCACGAAGAAGCGGTCATACTATCAGAAAGTGATGGACCCTTCTTGGTCGTCAGGAAAGTAAACCAGTTGATTGGAGCGTTGGTTCAGGTATAGTAATTGGATAAAGGTAAACTCTATTCTCACTAAAGTTATGCATGTGTTATGTAATATTGGACACACTTCTCAGTATTGGTGAATTGTGGGGTAATGAACAGTGATAGTACAATTTAATATTCCTCGTACAGTTTGTCTCCAATTCTCTATAATATTATACTAATTACAGTGATACAATTGCTAATTATTTTAATAGGTACGTGCTAAAACTAGAGCCGGGGCAGGAAATTGGAGTGAACCAGTACCACTTGGTAAGCCCAGTATCACTTCATAAGTAGCCATATATTAGTATCATAAATTACGTTTTGTATCACACACAATTCTGTAGGATGTGAAGAAGAATCGGTTATTAGTAAGCAAAAAATTTAATTTCACCAGCATTAAAAATTCTTTTGTCATACAGCATGTCCACCATGTAATTGCCCAGGCACCTCTCAGCCACCAGCAGGTATGCTAACTTAAGCAATAATCGCAAAAGCAACATTATTTTAGAGTTTATGTATTATGAAGACTACATCTATGCACAATACAGCCCTGGGTCAGGCTACGGCTCGTCATAAAGTTTATAATTGTCCATCCCAACTACTAAATTCATTATGGAATCACATAATAATATTACAATGCCATTTAAAGTAATTAGCAACAAGCTCTTTCAAAATTAATTATTGCACACATCTTAACCTCTATTTATCACATCTATAGGCCTCCACTTTACAATCGGTGGTCGTGTATATGGAAACAACAGTGTAGTGTCCCTTACTGATGTAGGGGAAGGGGAAGCAAATGCCCTCATCTGTAGGACTGACAGCGTAAACTGCTGTGGTACTCTACCAAACAGATTTGGTCAATTTTACTACCCCAGCGGAGTCCAGGTGCCAGTCAACAGTGCTGGTCAGGGTTCCTATCGCAATAGGGGAGACCAGCTGATTCGTCTAAATCGACGAGAGGGGGCTACCTCTCCAACTGGGAGATATCGCTGTGAAATCCCTGATGCTAGTGGAGAGATGCAGAATCTCTACATCACCCTGGAGTGAATTGACTTAACTTTTGCAATGGAATATGAACTCAACTAAACTTTGATTCATAGTATAGGCCTTAACTTAGAACAAGATTGGATGCTAGAGACTATTAGTGTGTATACTAGTGTTATGGTAGAAACTTTTGTTATTAACAATCAACATTTCTACAGTCTGAGAGGGAATGTAGCTATTCAAAAATTACATTAATACACCGGCCGATACAAACCTTCATGCTCATACTGTAGTAGATTTACCCTGACCCCTTATCACGTATTAAATTTTGATACTGTTAAGTCTCTTCAAAAAATATCAAATTCTGAGAATCTGTTTCTCCTTAAGAAGCACACCATCATCGATAACAAACACAAACTGTAATATTATAAGAGAAGTAAATTTAGAATTTGATCCATAGGAGTGTACCATTTAACTTATCTGGTCCAAGATAATAAAGAATAATATTATTATTCTTCATTGTTATAGCACATGCATTCAAAGGACATGTACTAAATTTAATGTCATGTTTATCATAAAGTCTCCATTCATTGCACGAGACTCAGCGGGAGGTTTCTAGGTTTTTAAAGGCATGATTGTGTAATGCTATGAGCACTGATTGCCTGTTAATAGATACTAGATAGTGCAATGTACTCAAACATAGGTGGCGGAACCAGGGGGGCACCAGGGGCACGTGCCCCCCCCCCCCCTTGCATGACAGTCCGGACCTTTAATAGATCCCTATTGTGGTGGATATGTGATACACCCACTTCCCCCCCCCCCCCCCCCCCCAGTGACAGCCGTCTTCCTCCACCAATGTCAAATATCCACATTAGCTGCCTATGATCTACAAATTAATATGCAGTGGAGCAGGAAGAATTATTGTATACTTGATTGTATGACTTATTCTAGTAGCTATTAAGGTAAGCGTCCATTGGCGCTTAAACGGAATTCGCAATTTTGACCCACATGGGCGCTTACTCTGGATAAAACGTTCATGCATACATTTGTATAGAAGCTGCCACATTGACCTCTTGAAATGCAGTATACTGGGACAATTTTTGACTTTCAGTCCTTGTTCCTTATACTATATTATTATAGTCCTTGTGATGGTATCGTTCCTTTTGTTATGTTGCAAAGCATACAAAAAATTATGAGGCCCATCTACGACTGCATGCGGTACATGTCCTTGCAATCTGCCACTAACACATATCTGGATTCAAAGGGATTATTTTTCCGCAGACATATGGCTATCGGGCGCCACTGAAATTGAGTTTTATTGCATTTTTGGGACAATTAGCTACTGTTAAGTGAGTACTTGCTGGGTTTGTTGCCGCCAACACACATCAGTTGCTGACAAAGAAATTAGTTTCCACGGGTATAGAGTGACACCTACGTAAGTATAAGGTCATCTGGGGACAGTTGTGCGCCCTTTTCCTGGCCCTGGCCACACTAAATGGAGCACACAACTCACAGCCACTATGGTACCTAAACAATGATATCATGTACACTATTATGCATAATTATGGCAAACTGAGTAAATTTAATAATTTATTCTTGCTGATAGTAAGCCAATTTAAATTGTCATGACTGTTATTTTTGGCAAACTAAAATCTGTTAGCGATTATTTTGTGACAATGAGAAGAAGATTTACATACTATGAGGAAGTATAGTGGCAATAGCATTGTTTCATGGCTATAACATTATTAGTGATTTTAATTCTACCGTTATGAATCCATGGACACATGTGGGTGAAGGATGTGTGGTGGGTGTATGACTGTCCCAAAAATGATCTCATACTCAAGACTAGTATGTGTCACTATATACTTATCTTAGGAAATCAATTTTCTTTGAGGATTGTAAACAATGATTATGTAGGTGGCAGCAAGTCGCACATCCACCTTATGGTGGGATGCTCTGATGTCACACCCACTTGTGATCTAAAAGTGCACATAACATCAAAGAAGTACAATGGATCTCCGGCACATGATAGCGTATGTGAGAAAACTAAGAGTGCACACACAAAAGAACTATAATTAAATTTTATTACGATATGTTTAGACACTTAGTAGTTGGGAAGCTAGTTACTGGCTGAGGTTAGCCTGATCGAGGCTCGTGATTGTTTCATACTTTTTGTGTCATGTACTAATCAAAAGCTTGATAAAATTTTGAGGAAAACACAGCATCATTATTTTACACGTGCAATGACACTTGGGGTATCAATAGCATTTAATTCAATGCACTGCATAAATGTTTTATTTTTTAAGATAATTACATCAGATGGTGTAATATGCAGGACCTGGTGTCATCTATACCTGTGAAAACCAATTTTTGTGAACTTTGTGAATAGTAATGCAACATGAAGTCACAGACTTAGTCTATGAGTGGGAGTAAAGTATAGAGACATCTGGTATTATACCCTATCTTGTCCCAAAAACCAAACGAATACCAATGCTCGCTCGCTTAAGGGCACATGGCCTTAAAATTTGCAATGATTTCGAAACATGCATGACGAGTAAGATATGTCAGTCACTGCCTAGCTTTATATGATGCACATCAGTTCACCTTAATGTGGTTACTTAGATCCTACGCACTTGTCTATAAAATTAATATCACCTGCTAGCTATCTCTATTTGTCCCAAAAGTGATATCAAGTAAATTGGTATTCCTTTGCCCATGGGAATGTTTATGTATGGGTAATTTTTATGTCGGTAGTAGTATTTTAGCTGTGGTATGCCCATGGATGGGAAGGGAGGGAGCAAATGAGTATGTATGTATAAGGCAAATGATTACGTAAACTTGCATAATGATAATTGCATTTAATACAATAAGTAGCGTGTCATGCGCACACACTGTCAGGTGCGTGTACGTGATCTGCGGCTCAGACATGCATCAGTACAAGTTCTTAATTATATAGAGCATCATTTATGGGATAAGTGTATAAAATAAAATTTTGCTACTTAAACCACACAAAGACGGTATGATATCGAACGCTGTTGCCATTCAAGGAGTAGTAATTCCCAAACCATTCACAGTGATTCATTAAAACAGGTGTGCATGGGAAATCAGAGTTATGGACTATAGAATTTAATTTTTAACTCTTAATACAAATGAGATGCATACGGCTATAGTGCGGCTGCTAGCTGCTATGATCTGAACCTGTGGTTTATCAAAGTTAAGTTCTAGTGTGTAGAACAATTATTAAGTCCTACACACACATAAGGATGCGTCATTCTCATGATAATTTAGAGCATTAATTTTTTTGCAATCACCTTAATCAAGGAATACTTGCTTTTTTGTACTATGGCCAAGAAGAATGATGTAGGGACAATTTCTGCCAGCATGCATACAATTATTATTATGATTCATAATGCCACTCTAGGTTGCTCTTACCAACCATATAATGATATGCTTGAAATGGAACAATTGAGTACTTCCTGGGTTTGTTGCTGCAAACATATTATATCAGTAGCTAACAAAGAGATTAGTTTCCACAGGTAAGTATAAGGTCATCTTGGGACAGTTGTGCACCCTTTTCCTGGCCACATTAAATGGAGCACACAACACACAGCCACTATGGTACCTAAACAATGATATCATGTACACTATTACGCATAATTATGGCAATTAAACTGATAGCAAGTAAAACTAACAATTTATTCTTGCTGATAGTAAGCCAATTTAAATTGTCATGACAGTTATTTTTTGGCGTGAAACTAAATCCATTAGCGATTACTTTGTGACAATGAGAAGGTTTATAATATTATACTATAAGGAAGTATGGTAGCAATAATTATTGTTTCATGGCTCAGGATAAAATTATTTTTAATTCTATATACCACTACTGCCATGAATCCACATGTGGGATGAAGGATATGTGGTGGGTGTACGATTGTCCCAAAATTGATCTGTGTCACTACACATCTGAGGAAACCACTCTTTCTTTGTGGGTTGTGAACAATTATGTAGGCAGCAGCGAGTCCACATCCACCTTATGATGGCAGCAGCGAGTCGCACATCCACCTTATGGTGGGATGCTCTGATGTCACACCCATTTGTGATCTAGAAGTGCACAGAACGAAGTGCACAGAACATCAAAGCAGTACAGTGAATACCTCCCGCACATGATAGCGAGTGTGAGAAAACTTAGAGTGCACACATAAAAGAACTATTATGGCCTGAGGCTTGCATGATTGTTTTTATACTTTGTGACCAAAAACTGGAAACACAGCATCATTATTTTACACACACAATGACACTTGTGGTATCAATAGCATTAATGTGATGTGCGTCACTGTATAAACTTTAATCCCTTCATTCTTATAATAATACACACTGCAGGTGTACCTGTGGAAACCAATTTTTTTTAACTTTGAGAGTGAGTATTAATGGAACATGAAGTCACAGACTATCAGTGGGAATAATGTATAGAAACGCCTGGTCTTGTCCCAGAAACCCAACGATATCAATTTAATAGCAAATATGAATGCTCGCTCACTTAATAAGGGCACACAAATATTAAAAAGAATTAAATTTAGCATGCAATGATCTCAAAACATGCATGACAAGCAAGATAATATTATGTGTCCATCACTGCCTTTATATGATGCACGTGGTTACTTACTAGTCTCTACGACTCATCCATAAAATTAATATTATATATACCAGCTAGCTGTCCCCACTTGTCCCAAAAGTGATATCAAATTGGTATTCCTTTGCCCATGGGAATGTTTATATATGGGTAAGTTGTATGTTGGTAGTAGTATTTTGGCCGTGATACGCCCTGCTGGATGGGAAGGGAGGAAGGAAATGTGTATGCACAAATCAAATGATTACGTAACTTTGCATAACGATAATAATGACATTGTAATAATAATATGTAGTGTGTCACGCACAGACAGGTGCGTGTACGTGATCTGCGGCTCAGACATGCATCATTACAAGTTCTTAATGATATAGAGCATCATTTACGGGATAAGTGTGTAAAGAAAAAATTTTGCTACTTAAACCACACAAAGACAATGTGATATCGATCGCTATCGCCATTCACATACCGCAAGGAGTAGTAATTCCCACGCCATTCACAGTGATTCATTACAGCATATCTGGATGTACCAAACAGGTGCAGGCAATCAGAGTTATGGACTGTAGAATTTAATTTTAGCTCTTACATAATAATATGGTCGAGGAATACAAATAAGATGCATACAGTGGCTATAGTGCAGAAGATCTGAAACAGTGGTTCATATTTTTGGGACTGCAAACATTACACCAAAGTTCCACCATAGTTTGCAGAACAAGTTCACAGTAATTACACTCACATTAATTTTAAATTTTTAACGACAATAATTTGAGAACATCAATTTTTTTGTAATCACCTTAATTAATTTTATCTATAGCAAGTGATAACTGCTTGTATACTGTGACCAAGAAGATAATAATATTACTGATGTAGGGACAATCTGTGCCAGCGTAATACAATAATAATAAATATTATTATTATGGTTCATAGTGCCACTGTATTATTGTATTTTGTTGATGTCCAATGGCTCCAATGAGATCACAAACTGAGGCTAGATTATGTGGTTAGTAATAGCAGCCTTAATACAATGTAGCTAGAGAAAGGGATGGTGTGCCAGCCACATGCGCATTAATTATAATAATCATAGTATGAGGAAGTGAGTATGTGGTATGTGTTTGACAACATCATAAATTACATCCTGCATAGGGGAAATTTGTAGCTCTCACTATAGCACTAACCTTTTTGCATAATAATAATTATTATTATGAGTTTAACTTTACGACTAGACTCGATCCATAAGGTTATCCTTGTTCCCAGACTCCTTGTCTCCTTTTCTCACTTATTAAATTTTTAGGCTCCCCCTTCTTCTTTTATAAAATATAATTTTAGTACAGAATTATAATATTATTATACGATCATTATTTGCACGCACAAAAATTTAAAATGAAAGTGAGAGCTGGGAATAAGGGTAGATTAAAACACATAATTATTGATTATGGCTCCTTTTAGCATCATCTACAATAATAATATTATTTTGATACTGTAACATTCACATGGCATTGTATGCTTCGATTAAAAATTATTGTAGATAGAGTGAATGTTCTCTAGAATACTACATGCAGGCATAATATTATGCACTATATATTACAGCCAACCTTGAATTTAATCGAAATGGGATCGAAAGAGAGCATGATCATGAAGTAAATAAACCAACGCTCGCAACAAATATAATTAATACTTTACAATATTATTGGATGCCGAGTGCAGAGGATGATTATCATTATACAATAATAATTATCATAACAACAATACCGTTACAGTGTTGAAAAAGAACTAGATCTATTGCATGCTGCAATTCACTGACATTAACTTTCTTGAGTATAACAATACTGACTAGTATAATAATATAGATCATGGATCACTGATGCCTCCAATGTAACATACGGTAACATTGGAATCAGCATCAATTTTACACAATGTCATACTTTGCGTGACACTGACTTCCATCCAATCTTAGGTGTAATACACATAATGTATGTGGCTTACTACTATCTATGTACCACCACCATAATAAATACCTTAAGCCACAGAATAAAAATTCCCACAGGAAATGGCCATGGGATAATTAATTTACACATTGAAATATGTCATTTTTGGGACAAATGGTGCCAGTAATGTCATTTACATGACTTGTGGCCTAGACATGTATCAGTACAACTTCATCCACGGATTGGTTAAGTTACTTTGTTACTGATCTAAGTGATAGTATAATACAATATTATGGTATTGTGTATGATATCGTGTTTGGGATAAGTAAGTATGCACTGCATGCCATATGCACTGCGGCTCTTCAAGCGACAGACTGGCACCACCGGTAAAATGAACAAAGTAACCCACAAATTAGGTTCCCATGACATTGTAACTTGAAGTGATTCGTCAGTCTTAGAGCGGGTATAAAAGTAGGCCTCATGCATTTATACTAATGCAGCAGGCCATCACATCAGCAAGCTACGATTGGTTGAATCCTGCAGCACAATAATATTGAAACAATCAGGCCCTTTTAAGTCCAAATCAAGTCGACAGAAGTGAACAAGATGCACGCAGCTCTAGTGCTGATGCTCTGCTCAGCTGTCGTCCATGTTGGAGTATCACAGTCTGTTATACCACAAACTGTCCCTCCACGGAGTGAAGTGTGTCCATTAGATGATCGACTTCCCTTCCTACAAAGCCTTCCTAATGGAATACAGTGTCTTTTAGGTCTCGCTGCTGTTAACAATCCATTTGCCACTCCAGCACAGGTGGCAGAGGGTTTAGTAAATTATTGCACCGATGATTGCGGAGGAATTTTTTCGAAGTATTTGGAGTTTCCCTGCAATGCCCCACTTGTAGCTGAATTGGTCAGACTCACCTGCACTGCCACCAATGGATCAGCCACTGCTGGTAACGTCTGCCATTATGCGTCTCCAACTGCCAATGGTTCTCCACAGGTTCTCGCTGAAATCTCATCGTGTGACAATGTAACAGCAAATTCATCATGCACTCCCGGCTGTAGGCAAATGCTGACCAATTTAAAAACTGAGATTGGCTGCTGCTTTCAGAATGTATATAACAACACACTGTTTGATTTTCGGCAGGTTCGTGACTTTACACAATCTCTGACTGAGAATCAATTAGACAGTATTGAAAAGCTTACTAATCCTGATAGCAATCCATGGAAGATATGTGAGATTGAACCACCACAGATGTGCAGTGGTCCATTGTTCAAGGCTCCACCATCGCCTCAGTGCACAACTGACGATATTATTAACTTCTTGCCATCTCTTCCAAATCCTGCAGTGTGTGGACCAAGCATTGCAAACCTCCTTACTCTATCAGCTGTGAATGATTCTACTGAACTTGCTAATGCTCTAGATATTGTTTGTAACACTGACTGCGGAGAAGCTTACTCGGAGTTTCTGAAGTCTACCTGCAATGACCAATTTCAAGCAGAAACTCTTAGAATATGGTGTCTTCGTACCAACGGAAATGCCAACGCTGGACCTTATTGCCGTTTTGCATTCGAAGCTGCATTTTTTAATGAACTTTCTACGTGTGAAGGGTCCAGTAGTAGCTCCTGCTCTCCCAGCTGCAGATCTGCTCTTACTCGATTTGCCGATGATATAGGATGTTGCTACCAAGATCTCTTTAACAATACTTTCTACTATCAACACCAAGTCCTTAACGAGGTGATTACAACCGGTGAGTACACAACATTCACGGAGATCAACAATCCCACGTCAAGTCCCTGGGCAGTATGCGATGTGCCAGTACCAAGTAGATGTCCCAATATACAGCCACCTCCTGAAGGTAAGTGTATAATTATTTGTGAATTATATGGAAGCATGCAAAATACAACCGTATGGACAGCTACAGCGTACAGAATTATCTTTCCATTTGTTCACATTCTCCTAAATTTATTTTATTACTCGTTCAGTACAATCACCATTTGTAATAATAATAGCACAAGTTAAACATTACTAGTGTGTTATAATATTAACCCATTTGATTAGATATCCTAAATCTAGATTGTCCAAGCGGTACATACAGAAGAAACCGTAGATGTGAACCGTGTCCAGGCAATACAAACACCACATTGTCTGGAGGAAATGCCACTGTATGCCCGTGCTTGGAAGGTTTTTTCAGAAGTAGTGAAGAAGGACCAAGTACAAGCTGCTCAGGTGAGTTACTTATATCTTCATTGGCCCCAGTATGTTCTTTCATGAACTACCAATGCGTCCTATTCTTGCAGCACCACCAAGTGGCTGTCGCAACATACAGGCAATCCATAGTACAGCCACACAGATAACTTTGAGATGGAAAAGGCCATTGAATACCGGACGAGATGATTTCTACTATGAGATTGAGTACAGCGATGGTGAGGACACTGGAGAGCACTCACTTGAGAGCAAAATGGAGTATATCCAAGAGGAGATCACTGGCCTAAAACCAGATACAAGATACGAATTCACTGTTACAGTCAATAATGGAGTGAGTGACCAGGATGACAGAAATGAAGATTTGAGGAGCTGTGAGCTTACAACAAGAACCATGGAAGGAAGTTAGTATTAATTTTCTCACAATTAATTCTAAGAGCGGAGCGATATATATCATATCTTAATTGTAGGACCATCACCACCACGTGATGTACAAGGATTTTGCTCAGTTGTCGTATGGAAGATGCCACGGAGCCCCAATGGAAACATTATTGGCTATGATTTGAGAATTATCCACGAAGAAGCTATTATACTATCAGAAAGTGATGGACCCTTCTTGATTGTCAGAGAAGTAAACCAGTTGATTGGAGCGTTGGTTCAGGTATGGTAATCCTTTATTAGTGGTATAGGAAAACTATTAGGTTGAGGTAGTTGGCCGGAACCATTTTAAAAATTAATAACATCTGGACTTTCTTATTGGTAGGAACAGCCTTAAATATATAATCCCATGCATGATAATAATAATATTTAATCCTCGGCGCATGCGCGAGGGTTACTGTAGTCGTTCTGTGTGTCTGTCTGTTACCACGCTAACTACTACATACCTCATTTGCGAGTCCAAACTGCGGTGTTATAACATTCCTTATGGCGTTCCAAACGCATGATTCGTGTGGATTTCGTAGAAAACGCTTTGTTACGTAGTCTATATGATCTATATTCTAAGCTTCTTGACTTCATTCTGCCCAGCGCTCTCCTATGACTTTACATATAAATAGAACGTTATGTGTCTTGCGCTATATACGGCATAGGCCCATTATACGCATGCGCGCGAGGGTTACGAGGGCGGGGTCTGGGGACGTATAGATGGCTACGCTCGCTCTCAGTCTAGAATACTTCTAGCATCTATGGTTCACCCAGCAAAGCGTGTATCATTATCAAGCTAGCAGTTTTCAGAGATGGATAATATACTCTACACAAGCTACGGTCAAGTCACACTCCCAAACTCGGGACAAGACTAGATATTTGTACCTTAGTCAGCCCATAGATTGCTGCCACACCCCTCATTCATCAAAATAGGAGGATTAATGTATGTGCAACTACTCATGCTAACCTAGGAAGTCAATGCAGTTTGGATGCATCGCCTAATATTGTATCCTTGCCTAATTGTGAGACAAGTGCCATACAACCCGCCGAGGGTTTTGGGCTCTAGAGAGCTCTAGTATTATTTGTTGTGCACTACTGTTCATGATAGCATCACTATAATTATTAGTCAAAGCTGTCAAATACATAGTCCTTGTCTTGATCCTTGTACCAAGACACTTAATATTAATATTATTACGTCTGCAATAACACTCCTCTTTAATAATTAAAGTGATGCAATTACTAATAATTCTTAATAGGTACGTGCTAAAACTAGAGCCGGGCCAGGAAATTGGAGTGAGCCAGTACCACTCGGTAAGCTCAGCTCCACTTTATAAGTGTAGCTATTATTATCATAACAATTTTGTATCGTGTAGGATGTGAAGAAGAATCGGTTATCAGTAAGCAATAAAAAGTTAATTTGTGCCAGTATTAAAATTATTTTGTCACACAGCATGTCCACCATGTAATTGCCCGGCCACCTCTCAGCCACCAGCAGGTATGCTAACTTAAGCAATAATCGTAAAAATAGGGTTTATGCTTATGAAGGCTACATCAATGCACAATACAGCCTGGGACAGACTACAGCTTGTCATAAAGTTTATTGTCTATTCCAACTAATAAATTCATTATGGAATCACATAAACTAAGTTCTGGCCACTTAAATTAAAAAAAAGTAATTAACAATAAGCTCCAGTGGTATAATTGCACACACATTATCCTTTATTTATCACATTTACAGGCCTCCATTTTACAATCGGTGGTCGTGTATATGGAAACAACAGTGTAGTGTCCCTTACTGATGTAGGGGAAGGGGAAGCAAACGCCCTCATCTGTAGGACCGACAGCATAAACTGCTGTGGTACTCTACCAAACAGATTTGGTCAATTTTACTATCCCAGTGGAGTCCAGGTACCAGTCAACAATGCTGGTCAGGGTTTCTATCGCAACAGGGGAGACCAGCTGATTCGTCTAAATCGACGAGAGGGGGCTACCTCTCCAACTGGGAGGTATCGCTGTGAAATCCCTGATGCTAGTGGAGAGATGCAGAATCTCTACATCACCCTGGAGTGAATTCACTAAACTTTTGCAATGGAATGTGGACTCAACTAAACTTTGACTCAATATAATAATAATTATTATTATAGGCCTGTACTTAGAACAAGATTGGATGCTAGAGACTGTTAGTGTGTATACTAGTATTATATGGTAGAAACTTTTGTTAGTAACAATATTTCTACAGTCTGAGAGAGAATGAATTCAAAAATTACTTTATCACACCAGCTGATACAAACCTTCATGCTCACACTACAATATCAATAGGAGATGATATAATATACCCCGGCCCCTTACCACATATTAAATTTTGATACTGTTAAGTAAACTCGCATAATAATTATTATTCTCGAATTTTGAAAATCCTTTCTCTCCTTATGAAGCATACCGTCATCAACAACACTGAGCACAAATTAAACTGTAATACAGGTGCATAACAAGAAGAGAGAAGTATATAAAATTAATTTAGAATTTGATCAGTAGGAGCTTGCCATTTAACTCATCTGGTCCAAGATAATGAAGAATATAGCACATGCAAAGAAGAACATGTACCAAATGTCATATTTTAACTACTAGTCTCGTGTAATGAATGGAGACTTTATTATAATATAATGAAGTCTCCATTCATTACACGAGACTAGTAGTAAGCGGGAGGTTTCTATAGCAAATCACATAAATTAAAATTATTGATATTATAGCAAAATTAAAGGCATTGTGTAATGCTGTATTAGCACTGATTGCCTGCTAGTAGATACCAGCAGCACATAATGAGAAGAGGAGGGAGAGGGGAGGAGCGTGACACGACCACGCACTTTCAAGTTTTTACCCACGCTAGTCGCGTTACTAAATTTAGCATGTTATTTTTAAGACAGCAGAGAAGCTTGGAGTTTCGACTTGTACGGCCAAATGATAAGGCTTTGGGAGCCTTTCCGTGGATCTGAGATCGTATTGAAGCTTACCGAAGGTCCAAAGAACAGACCTAAAGCTTTTTATAGAGCCTTGAGATCGCCTGTAAGTTGTTCTAGCCACGCGATTTAGCCATTCGCGTCGATCTGCCAGAAATGATGCTTGATCGTTCTTCTAGCATAGCCTCGACCCTTGGGTCCCTTGAAAGAGAGCTTAGAGTAGTCAAAGCTACTAGAATTGACTATCAAGCATCATTTCTGGCCGATCGATGTGAACGGCTGAACCGGTGCGGCTAGAAGTACAACTTTAATACAGACGATCTCAAGGCTTCCACAAAAACAGGACCTGGTCTGTTCTTTGGACGTCGGTAAGCTTCAACGTGATCTCAGATCCACGGAAAGGCTCCCAAAGCCTTGTTGTACAAGTAGAAACTCCAAGATTCTCTGTTTTTATCTTAAAATAAACGTACTAAATATAGTAACACGACTAGCGTGGGTAAAAATTTGAATTTTAATTAAGTGCGTGGTCGTGTCACGCTCCTCCCCTCTCCCTCCTCTTCTCATTATGCGCTCCTGTAGATACTAGATAGTGCAATATATTTTAATTATGGAGATATACTAGGAGTACACATGGTGCAAATAGTGCCTCGCGCAAGCACATGAATGAGTGAGCATGCATGAGCTACTCTTATAATTATTATAGCTGGCACAGACTTTACTACAAGTACTATTAAAGCTATAGTCTGTGAAAGGTTACAGTCTGTATTGGGCTATTCCAGAAAATGGGCGTACACCCCTGTGGAGGAAAAGACTTGCATTTTCTACCCTAAATACTATTTAAATTTGTAAAATCATCATCAATACTAATCAATTTTCTGATTTTACCCCATAAAACTAATCAAAATCCCCATCTTACCCTATAAAACTGATAATAATTCCACCACACCCTGGATGAGCTACCCCATCAATACTCATTATTCGCTGCCATGTCCCCTCAGTACTTCGTTACTATCCACAATGGTGCCTACAATTAATACTTCATTAAAATCCATAAAAATACCATCAATACTTCATTAAATCACCTCAAAATCGACCCTTTGGTGCTAATCAACCTTCCTCCACAGGGGTGTATCCTTTATTAACTGGAATAGCCCATTTAATAAAATTGACTTGGGTACAGGTGAGACTGCTGCTACTATTACATAATTTTCCAGTATGGGCCCATGAGGGTATGATTCTTCAGCCTCGGAAAGGTAGGCTATTTTTCAGACAGACTTTGGGAGAAGAAAGGGCCTGGGGACGACGTACCAGAGAAGACCGATTCTTCTAAAACGTACTGCTTCAGAGTCTCTCTGATTTACTTACCTTCCTGGTGCCGCTCTAGCACGGAAGTATGTCTCCAAGTCCTCCAGTCTTTCTGTGCCACATTTTTGAGTGCAGGCGTTTCTGAAACCCGAACGATCTTTACCAGAAAGAAGAACGATCTTTACCAAAAACTAGAGCTCTGTAGAGCACATACCCCGCGCGCACATTGCGCAATCTATAGAATTGCATGACTATAATTTTGTGAACTTCAGGAAATCAGTGGAAATGCTGCTTAATTGTACAATGTCATAGCTACCAGAGGTCCCGGTGACAAAAGCACTCTCTCTGCACTAGATCTAGACTACTAGGAGATACTACGATAATATTATCTCCTAGTAGCTAGTCTAGATCAGTTCATAATGAACTGATACGTCCAATACTCTAGTCTGTTGTAATAGTATAGCCGTCTTACATTATAGGAGTCCAGTAGTAACATAGCCTCGTTGCCAGGCCCCTAGAGACGAGCTCGAGGCTAGTATAGTAATATTAACTATATTTTTGCTACAATTGCATGGTGCAATAACTATTATGCTATCATGCATGCATGGCCCTCAGACGATGATCACCGACAGTACATTAATATCATTTGGATGTTTTACAAGGTCTTCACACTAGCTGCAGGGAACGAATAATACATCACTCTTCATTAATATTATTATTTTCTTAGGCCATGACTTGTAATATACTTGTTTCCCGTCCCCTGATTTGCCATCAACCCATGCGGGCGGGCGGGTATTTTTTATTATTGTATTAATAATATTATTATTCTGCTGCTATTAGTTGGCATACAGTTCAGTAACTTTGAGCATGATCTTGCATGCAAGAATCTGACCACACCCCAAACCCGCCTCGAATTAAGGGGTGTGGCCAATGAAACTGCCAATAATAAGTGAGGATGCGGGTGCCAAAATAGCATGCGGGCGGGGGACGGGAAACTATTATATTATAAGTGATGGCCTTATGCATGGCCAGATATTAAAGATATATACTGGATCAATGTATGCTCAATACCGTTTATATTTCTGACGACCACTACCAATTTTCAGCTTTTCCGTTTCCGCTTTCCGCATCAGTTTTCCGTTTCAGCTTTCCGTTTCCGTTTTCCGTTTCCTCCCGGCGTTTCCACTTGCCGAAGCTGCCACATTGTCCCCTTGAAATGTAGTATACTGGATTACCGTGTTTATGCTAATAGAACGCATGATCCAATTACTGCAAGAAAATTCAGTTCCAGGAATTTTTTGTATTCTATTAGAACGGAAGCGACTGTCTGTAATTATTTTCTATGAATCCAATTAGCGCAATAGTGCTAAGGTGAGGCTATTGCGCATGCTCAAACCGCGTACTGCACCGTTAAACCACACCTGCTTGGTAATGAACCGTTCTGGATATCTCGCTCTGTCCCTCGGACTCGTTCCTAGCTATAGTTAACCAAATCGCAAGTATCATTCGTCGTTCATGAGGGTACTAAACTACACTCGGGACTGACCTTTAATAGTTGGAACTGCACTCAGGCTGCGATCAGCACGATTCAGTGGCATCGCTAACCATGCGGCGCGGCTGTCAGAAGGCCTTTCTCAGGCTACTCTCCGACGGTGATGATCGGGCCAGGGGCACAGGTACAATACCATCGATAGCCACTATTCGTCGTCGCTCAAAGTTATGCTAATTGTTCTATTACAATGCAACATCTAATTAACGCAAGAAAATTCACTTCCTGGAATTGGTTTGACTCTAATTGTGCGCAAACCAGATTTGAAATTATTTTTTTTTGCTTGCGTTCTATTAGCATAAACACGGTAACTCTCAGACCATCTTTCTTAGTCCTTCTTATGGTATCATTCCTTAATATTATTTTTCCGCAGACATATCTAAGTATGGCTCACAGGCACCACTGAAATTGAGTTTTATTGCATTTTTGGGACAATTATTATTGTTAAGTGAGTACTAGCTAGGTTTGTTGCCGCCAACACACATCAGTACCTAACAAAGAGATTTATTTTTAAATTAGTTTCCACAGATATAGAGTGACAGGTACATCTACTTAAGTATAAGGTCATCTGGGGACAGTTGTGCACCCTTTTCCTGGCCACATTAAATGGAGCACACAACTCACAGTCACTATGGTACCTAAACAATGATATCATGTATACTATATATCGTACTTTATCTAATACTACGTATGGAAAAAATTAATTTCAATTTTGAAAAACGCGCGTTTTTCTGGTAAAGGTCGTCAATCGCTCCATATATATACGTTATGAGAATTCGTAAAAATCTAATTTCTTACGTTAGATTGGATCATACGTTGTATTCGATTAACTACGGTATTATGCATTATTAT
This sequence comes from Cliona cf. orientalis, assembly GCA_963930775.1. Lineage (NCBI taxonomy): Eukaryota > Metazoa > Porifera > Demospongiae > Clionaida > Clionaidae > Cliona > Cliona cf. orientalis. The sequence goes on from OZ005691.1 coordinate 8,544,681, forward strand.
GCCAAGCAGATAGCAATTGAGAGTAAATAATTTTATTCTTGCTGACAGTAAGCCAATGCATGACTGTTGTTTTTTGGCATAAAACTAAAATCTAGCTGTGGCAATTATTTTGTGATAATGACAAGGTTTAATTATTATACTATGAGGAAGTATGGTAGCAATAACAATAATTGTTATTGTTTCATGGCTGTAATAATACTAGTGCTTTTTATAGTAGTTTTCTTTATTCTACCACTACTATATTATACCATGAATCCACACATGTATCGGATGAAGGATGTGTGGTGGGTGTATAAATGTCCCAAAAATGATCTCATACTCAAGACTAGTATCACTACTTATCTTAGGAAACCACTCTTTCTTTGAGGATTGTAAATAATAATTATGTAGGCGGCAGCGAGTCGCACATCCACCTTATGGTGGGATGCTCTGATGTCACACCCATTTGTGATCTGGAAGTGCACATAACATCAAAGAAGTGCAATGGATATCCCCAGCACATGATAGTGAGTATGAGAAAACTTAGAGTGCACACACATAAAAGAACTATAATAATAATAATATTAATAAGGCTCAGTTTAGCCTGATCAAGGCTTGCATGATTGTTTTTATACTTTTTATGAACCCTTGACCATCTCCCCAGTAGCTGCATAGTGTAATGGTGGTAAAAGGTCGTCAATAGAATGCGTACACATCGATCAATGCTCGCCCCAGAAATCATGGAGATGGCGTCTAAGATCGACTCTCAGCCTTGACAGCGACAAGTTTCGATGCTTCAATCACAGAGACGAATTCGACAGTACAGTATTCCTTCCGAACTTCAGGTTGGTCACGCTGCTGCAGTCGCGCGCTGGCTAGCCCCTTGTGACAATGCGTGCTATATAGCTATAGCGCAAGGCTAGCTTTATTTATCCACGGCATTACGTAAGCCAAGAAAACACGTGAAGTTCAACCAACAGTACTTCTCAGAGAAAGTAGCGCTCAGCTTGTAATGTATTCGCTGGATACACGCGTAAGATACTCTACATATTTACTGATTTTCAAGTCCCAGAAAGGCTCCAGCGAGGCCCTGAATTTTCTCATAATTACCTCATAGATTACCTAAGAGATTATACCATAGGTTTCATCATAATTATACCATAATTACCTCATAACCACAGAAAAGTAAATTGCTACTGGGGAGATAATGTCATTATTATTATCAAAAACAAGTTAGGCCAAGCAAAATTGATTATTAGTTTCTCATCCTATGTTCAGGAATTTCCCCAGGCGGGAGGGTGGCTTTTTATTTTATTTTTTGTCATGAATATCATTAAATGTCATCATGAATTTCATTAAAAAAATTGGCGCGTCTATGACGTAATGCCTCATGCATTTTTTAATGATAATTTTAATGATATTCATGAATTAAAATGTAGTCAGGCGGAGGAAAAACTCGAGGCGGGCGGGGATGAGAAACTAATATTCAATTTTATTTGGCCTTATAGCTTTAAGGAAACACAGCATCATTATTTACATTTACAATGACACTTGTGGTATTAATGCAATATAAAAAGCATTAAAATTTGCAATGATTTCAAAACATGCATGGCGAGTAAGGTATGTCTATCACTGCCTTTATATTATTATGATGTACATCAGTTCACCTTAATGTGGTTACTTAGATCCTACAAACAACTAGTTTCTATGACTAATATAATCCATATAAAGTCAGTTAGCTATCTCTAGTTATCCCAAAACTGATATTAAGTGAATTGGTAATCCTTTGCCAATGGGAATATAATAATTGGGGCGAGCCTGAGCGAGCCCCACATAAACGGGTGTGAACTGTGCCAATGCGATATATATATATATAATATATATATTATGGTACGTCGGTCCTTAGTTACGCCCCGCCCAACGTCCATTCCGTATAATATAGCTATGCTGCTCTAATTCAACGACTTGCAAATTTACATTCATGTGTGCTAGGCTATAGGCAAGAGCAAGACAGAGTTCGTCGTCAATCGGAACCTCAGCTAAACAGCGGCCAATAGTAGGAGACAGAATTTACTAGCTACAGAGTCGGCAGAAGAGAAAGAGGCCAGGCTACGAGCATGCATCCTGCAGCCCATAGTTTATAGTTGGCGTGGCGCAACATAAATCACTGTTACACGCTCACTGTCGCTCAGGCTCACCCCACAATGCTGTGCATTTCCCTAGTAATATATATGTTAAGTTTTATGTTGGTAGTGTAGTGTTTTAGCCATGATGCGCCCATGGATGGATGGGAAGGAAGGAAGGAAATGTGTATGCACAAGTCAAATGATTACGTATCACTAAGTTTACATAATGATAATAATTATTATAATTTTAGCATATCACACACTCATAGGTGCGTACGCGTGTACGTATGTGATCTGCGACGCAGATATGCATCAGTACAAGTTCTTAATTATACACAGCATCATTTAGAGAAAAATTATGTAAAATAAAACCATGCAAAGACAATTGACGTGGATATATGTTACCATTCACATACCGCAAGAAGTAGTAATTCAAGCGCCATTCACAGTGATTCATTAAAACATAATATCTGGGTGTACCAAATAGGTACAGGCAATCAGTATTATGGACTTTATAAGAATAAAAAAAATTCGTAGCTGCAAGTCATATGGATTGAGGAATACAAATGCGATGCATATAGCAGCTATGAAAAATATCAATGATAATATTATTATGGCAAACTATGCACCGGTCCCTTTGACTAGGTACATTATGGTTGCTATTACTAACCACATAATTAACTTGCACATACATTATATTATACTCAATAGTTCTACTGATCCATCAACCTGATTGTGAAGATCGTCTGAACAATTACGCACAATATCATGCTTAAAAATTGTTTTTCGAATTCCATGCAACCACATGTGCAATAATTATAATTATTATTATGAGGAAGTAAGTATGTGGTTTATGTAACTATCTCAGCCTTGGGGGAGATTATGTAGCTCTCGCTATAGCTAGCACTGAACGTTGTGAACGTTCTCTGGTACATGCAGACACATTGTTATGCATTATAATTAGGCCACTACAAATTGTATCCTAATTTCCCGTCCACCGCCCGCATGCCTTTCAATTGAGCCACCGCCAACTTTTTCTATTATTTCACTTATTTTGAATCTATTAAAACGAAAATATTGATGATGTAATTAATATTATTTACAGTAGTCTGTTTAATTATCCTTTATCTATGGTTTTAGGGGCACCTAAATTAGAAAGTATACTGATACAATGTTTACAACTAGGTGCTGAGTACAGAGGGTGATTGTACCATGTTGGTGTAACACACGTAATTATGCATAGTTAATTGTGGCTTATCACTATAGCTATCTACACCTCCACCATAATTACCAAATAGCTTTACCCATGCATGCATGCACAAAATTCCCACAGGAAATGGGATATCTGATAATTATTATTTTTGTACGATTAAAGTATGCCATTTTTGGGACAAGCGGTGCCAGTATAATAAGATTATCATTTACATGGCTTGCGGCCTAGACATGTATCAGTATACAACTTCACCCACGGATTGGTCGGTTACCTTTATTGCTCATCTAAGTGATAGTATATTATGTGTATAAAGTCATTTTTGGGATAACTGTGCACTGTGGCTCTTCAAACAACAGGCTGGTACCACGATAAACCAGAACAAAGTAATACACTAATTGGGCTCCCATGTAACTTGAAGTGATTCGTTGGTTTTAGAGTGGATATAGCTAAAGTATGCTTCATTCAGTAGGCCATCACAGCAGCCAGCTATGATTGATTGAATCCTGCAGCACAATAACATTATCTTGAGGCAACCAGGCCCAAATCAAGTCAACGGAAGTTAACAAAATGCATTCAGCTCTAGTGCTGATGCTATGCTCAGCTATCGGTCATGTTGGAGTATCACAGTCAGTCATACCACAAACAGTTCCTCCACAGAGCGTATGTCAAGGTAATGATCGACTTGCCTTCCTAGAAACTCTTCCTAATGGAATGCAGTGCATTCTAAGCATCCAGGGTACTACTGAACTATTTAACCCTCCAACACAGATAGCACAGGATTTGGCGAATTTTTGCAGCGATGATTGTGGAGGAATTTATTCAAAGTATTTGAATTTTCCCTGTAATGATCCAGTTGAAGCTGAAGTGGCCAGAATCACCTGCACTCCCACCAGTGGATCAGCCACTGTTGGAAACGTCTGCCACTATGCGTTTCCAGAAGCTATTGAATCACGGTTTCTCGCTGAACTCTCATCATGTGACAATGTAACATCAAATTCATCATGCACTCCCAGGTGTAGGCAAATGCTGGCCAATTTGAAAGCTAAGGTTGGCTGCTGCTTTCAGAATGTATACAACAACACGGTGTATGATTTACGACAGTTTCCAGGCTCTACACGATATTATCTGACTCAGAATCAAGTAGACAGTCTTGAAAAGCTTACTAATCCTGATAGCAATCCATGGATGATATGTGATATTGAGCCACCACAGATGTGCAGTGCTCCATTGTTCAAGGCTCCACCATCGCCTCAGTGCACAACTGATGATCTTATTAACTTCTTACCATCGCTTCCCAATCCTGCAGTGTGTGGACCAAGCATTGCAAACCTCCTTACTCTATCAGCTGTGAATGATTCTACTGAACTTGCTAATGCTCTAGATATTGTGTGTAACACTGACTGCGGAGAAGCTTACTCAGAGTTTCTGAAGTCGACCTGCAATGATCAGTATCAAGCAGAAACTCTTAGAATATGGTGTCTTCGTACCAATGGAAATGCTAACGCTGGACCTTACTGCCGGTTTGCTTTTGAAGCTTCATTATTTAATGAGCTTGCTACGTGTGAAGGGTTCAGTAGTAACGCCTGCTCTCCCAGCTGCAGATCTGCTCTTACTCGATTTGCCGATAATATAGGATGTTGCTACCAAGATCTCTTTAACAATACATTCTACTATCAACAACAAGTCCTTAACGAGGTGATTACAACAGGCGAGTACACAACGTTCACGGAGATCAACGATCCCACGTCAAGTCCCTGGGCAGTATGCGATGTGCCAGTACCAAGTAGATGTCCTAATATACAGCAACCTCCTGAAAGTAAGTTTGTAAATACTTTTGAATTATATGGAAGCATGCAAATAAAACCAGTATACGTAGCTATGAACAGCTAAAACGTACAGAATTAACTTTCCATTTTGTGCACATTCTTCTAAAATTAATGTTAATAATATTACAGCTACTCAGTACAGCTAGTCAATCACTATTTGTAATATTATTATTAGCACAAATTAAACATTACTAGACTTTTGTATACTGCAATATAAAAACCCATTTGATTAGAGATCCTAAATCTAGATTGTCCAAGTGGTACATACGGAAGAATCCGTAGATGTGAACCGTGCCCAGGCAATACAAACATCACATTGTCTGGAGGGAATGCCACTGAATGCCCGTGCTTGGAAGGTTTCTACAGAAGTAGTGAAGAAGGACCAAGTGAGAGCTGCTCAGGTGAGTTACTTAAATCTTCATTGGCGCCAGTATGTTCTTTCATGAACTACCAATGCGTCCTATTCTTGCAGCACCACCAAGTGGCTGTCGCAACATACAGGCAATCCATAGTACAGCCACACAGATAACTTTAAGATGGAAAAGGCCATTGAATACCGGACGAGATGATTTCTACTATGAGATTGAGTACAGCGATGGAGAGGACACTGGAGAACACTCACTTGAGAGCAAAATGGAGTACGTCCAAGAGGAGATCACTGGACTAAAACCAGATACAAGGTACGAATTCACAGTCACAGTCAACAATGGAGTGAGTGACCAGGATGACAGAAATGAAGATTTAAGGAGCTGTGAGCTTACAACAAGAACCATGGAAGGAAGTTAGTACTTCTCAAATTCTAAGAGCAGAGCGATATTTCATGTCTTAATAATATTGTAGGACCATCACCACCACGTGACGTACAAGGTTTTTGTTCAGTTGTCGTATGGAAGATGCCACAGAGCCCGAATGGAAAGATTATTGGCTATGATTTGAGAATTATCAACGAAGAAGCTGTCATACTATCAGAAAGTGATGGACCCTTCTTGGTCGTCAGGAAAGTAAACCAGTTGATTGGAGCACTGGTTCAGGTATGGTAATCCTTTATTAGTGGGTATAGGAAAACTAAATAATAATATATCTGGATTTTCTTATTGGTAGGAACAGCCTTATAATATTATAAGGTTACGGGTAACAGTTTGCCCACGCATGGGCATTTCCCATAGTGAGTAATGGAGCATACCAAGACGAACCACAAATGAAAACTCTGCGTCAAATTTCGCGTAGATGGCTTCTCTTTTGACCCGAAAGGAAGTGTTTATCTTATTACTCAGACATCTGGGCAGGCCTGGAATTAGTGTAAATTTGAAGGCCACCTGTCAGAAAGCAGCTATAAGTTTAGACAGCTATGTTGACGACCGGGTCCACCATTAAGCTTGGCGTAAATTATCTTCTTTTGTGTAGCGTTCCCTCTTGTAGGCTCTATGAACTTGGAAACAAACTGCTTCCCTTGTGGAAATAATTTGTTACTCGTGAAAATCTCTAGATACAAACTGTCACCTGTAACCTCAAATATAATCCCATAATAATAATATTGTTCATAGTGCACTACTGTTCATGAAAGCATCGCTATAAAGCTGTCAAAGGTACAATTGATAGTCTTTGTCTTGATCATTGTACCAAGACTCTTAGTTCAATATCTCTCCATATTTTGTCTCCAATTACCGTGGCACTATACTAAATATAGTGATGCAATTGCTAATTATTAAATTCTCAATAGGTACGTGCTAAAACTAGAGCCGGGCCAGGAAATTGGAGTGAGCCAGTACATCTCGGTAAGCTCAGCTCCACTTAACAAGTATTGCTATTACTATCATAACAATTTTGTATCATGTAGGATGTGAAGAAGAATCAGTTATTAGTAAGCAATAAAAATTCAATTTAATTTGTGCCAGTATTAAAAATTATTTTGTCATACAGCTTGTCCACCATGTAATTGCCCAGCCACCTCTCAGCCACCAGCAGGTATGCTAACTTAATTATAATAAGCAATAATCGTAAATGCAACATTGTTTTAGAGTTTATGCATGCATAATATTATTATGAAGGCTACATCAACGCACAATATAGCCCTGGGTCAGGCTACGGCTTGTCATAAACTTTATTGTCCATCCCAATTAATAAATTCGTTATGGACTCACAATGATAATTAAACTAAGTTCTTGCCATTTAAAGTAATTAGCAACAAGTTCTTTGGTAATTGCACTCATCTAAACACTATTATATTTATTACCTCTATAGGCCTCCATTTTACAATCGGTGGACGTGTGTATGGAAACAACAGTGTCATATCCCTTACTGATGTAGGGGAAGGGGAAGCAAATGCCCTCATCTGTAGGACCGACAGCATAAACTGCTGTGGTACTCTACCAAACAGATTTGGTCAATTTTACTACCCCAGTGGAGTCCAGGTGCCAGTCAACAGTGCTGGTCAGGGTTTCTATCGCAACAGGGGAGACCAGTTGGTTCGTCTAAATCGACGAGAGGGGGCTACCTCTCCAACTGGGAGGTATCGCTGTGAAATCCCTGATGCTAGTGGAGAGATGCAGAATCTCTACATCACCCTGGAGTGAATTGATTAAATGAAAGTGAACTGAATCTAACTTTGACTTATATTATAGGCCTTAGGTATTTGTTAGAACAAGATTGAATACTAGAGACTGTTAGCGCTGCTAGCGTGTACTTGTGATATTATTATGGTAGAAACTTTGTTAGAAAAAACAATCAATATTTGTTACAGAGAGAGTGTGCTTAAAAATTACATTCATATATAACACTGGCTGATCAATTTTCACGCTCATACTATAATGTTAATAGGAGATTATATCCCTTTACCACATAAACCTTAAATTGTCACACTGTCGGATTAATTACCATGCACAATGAAAGTACCGGCTGTTATCCGGAGTTAGAAAGTTTTGAGCACCTTTCTCTCCTTGTGAAGCACACCATCATCAATAACAAGCATAAACTATAATATTACAAGTGCACGAGAGGAAAGAACTAAATTTAGAATGTGATCAGTAGGAGCATCCCATTTAACTCACCAAGATAATGAAGAACATAGCACATGCAAAGGACATGTGCCAAACATCATGCTTATCATAGAAGTCCATGAAAACACATTCTCCATTCATTGCACGGGACTCGGCAGGAGGTTTCTGTAGCAAATTGTCAAATCATTAATACCGTACCCTCGCGAAAGAAGGCCCATGGGTGGTGCACCTTACATTGGGCCAAGAATGGGGGATGGGCTGATATTTACATGTATGGTATCAGTATCGCGTTTATACACGAAAGAGCACCCAGGTAAGTTACCCACGCTAACTTCATAGTTGTGGGCGTGGCTACGATTGCTAGCCATGTACGGCCGTTTATCTATGCTGAAACGTAGCAGAAAGCTAGCTAGGGTTAGTTTTATGGCTGTTTAGCGGGTTACTTATCGATCTTACATAGATTATTCAAATTTCAGTCCTCACAAACCAGCCATTTGAGCTGCGTTTTCAAGGGCAGCTACACATGGGTGCATACTCGAGTAAACACTAGACCTTAGCAAGAAATTGAGCTCAAAGTGGGGGGATGGGCCGACATTCCATAGTGGGCCCTCTTTCGTGAGGATACGGTAATATTAATTTTTCAACAATAACGAATATGGATTGTGTACATGCAAAAGTGTACTAGATAATGCAATGCACTCAATCCCCCACATTAAATTCTGGGTTAGAGCCCTACCAGTTCTTGGATCTTCAAATGTGCAGTGGAGATAATTGAGGGGGAAAGGTAAGAGCATTATTACCGTATTCACTTAATCAAACACTACTCTCGATATCACTGCCCTGATGGAAGTGCTTAACAAAATTATAGTTGCCACTCTCGAATCTGAGTAGCCGCACAACAGGTACAATTTGAGTAGCACATGTGCACACACGAATAAACCTCATGACTTAATTGTTGGAAGTACATATATACAAGAAAGAAACTACTGGTAACTTAGCAGTCTTCTAAAATTATTGTTTATTCAACTGTAACCTTTTTGTACATTGAAAAGGGATCTAGTTTAGTAGTGTCAAGCACACGATCATTTCTCTACGGATTGCCTTTCTGACATCTAATGATAGCAATAATACAGCTCTCGAATAGATGCCGCACAAAATTGGGCAATGAAATAAAATTCTAATAGAAGCCACAGCATCTGATCGAGTGAATACAGTATATACTCGATCATATGAAGTTAATCTAAGACAGGTTTGAAACAAGAATTTGCAAATAATTATCTGAACTCACTGCCCACTCTGTAACTGTGCCATAGAAACAAAAAGCAAATACTGTCAAAGCAGCAATCACAACAGGTAGAGACAGCGACAGGAATGTCAGAGGTTCACCATGCAAGAGCTATAATATTATACAAAAATACAATATGAGTATAGTATTATGTGAACAGCATGAAATATTGTTATAATTAATTTTACTTTTGTAATTGAATAAAGAAGAAGCAGGAGTAGAGCATTCATGACAATGATGGTGAGAACTGTTGATGCAATACCATGGTAGCTCACTGTCAAAAATATCGCGCACCTACAAAAAAGTTGTTAATAAATTATTATTGCCAATATTTTGTGTGACTTTATTTCACTTACATGACCACATTCAAAAGAAGAATGATCACTAGCCGCAGAGTGTACCACTACAATGATATAAAGTATGTATGCTTATTGCCGTATCATTCATTAAGAATTGTACATGTACCTTGCAGCAAACTCTTTCTTTGATTGCAGCATATGCAGTCACCTTCAGATCAGCTTTATCTAAAATCAGAGTAAGCAAAGATACGCACATTATTCCCAACCGACTGAACCAATGCTATACTAGCTGGAAATATTGGTTTAATTTTCAGTTGACGTATTAACAGTAAAGGTGAGGATTTTGAATAACCAATGCAGTGACATCATGGTTTATGGGAATTCTGAGTTAATACTTACATATCTTTATGGCAAAAAAGGACACAAGAATGACTGGTAAGGCAATTAACACCATCAGCAATCCAAATGTGAGCTTGACAGCAAATGAGTTGTGACGATCACTGTGCTATAAAATTAATGTAATATTAAGAGGGTATCATATTATAGCATACAAATTGATGATAATTATCAGCACAGCCCATGCACTCTCAAGAAGACCTCCAAACCACAGTTTACTTATCTACAGTTACTGTATGGTTGGTCTGTCTAACTTGTAAACAGGAAGGGGTCAGATACTAGCTAGTGCCTGCATGTACCTTGGCTTTGATTCTGTCCACATCTAACAAACCTAACTATATTCACTATAATGGTGAAGCAAATTCTAAGGGAAATCACTCACATTTTGTTAATATAAGCCCCAAATTGTGGACTTGGCTAGTTCATGCAGTGAATAATGGACTGAAATACATAAGGTCAACTCACAATTCCTATAACAGTGAACAAGATGACAACACCAAGTGATATGAAGACTGCAAAAGCATTGGTGGTGACAGTGGAGTCCCTCATGTGTATCAGCTTCACAATTATCAACCCTCCAATGATATACATAAAGGCAGTGTCTGTTGGTACACAATCACACATAATAATTCGAAAGCTTGATCTATGGGATGGTGCCTATTGGTTGGACATAATCACATCAGTTTTGATTATCGCTTCACCAAATTAACCTACCGTATAGCCGGAAATAATGGCAGAAATTAAATTTGGCGGTCGAGCCCCAAATTGCTATTGCAAGAATATTAGCGGATTTAAATTTGGTGGTTCGGTACAGGATCGCCATATGTATAATTTTATGCGAGTACGAAGTTTTGGCGGATTTTAATTTGGCGGTTGTAATATAGACCACTAAACCACCAAATTTAATTCCCCGCCAAATTTTCCAGCTATACAGTACACCATATACATGAAAGGAAAAAAAGTTCACCGATTTCACCACCTGGCGAAATTAAATTTTATCATGCTAATAATTATTTTGTCCTCTATTAAAAATTGCACAGAGGATATTATGGTGACCTTTACCACATCAGTAAAAACTTTTTCCACTAAATATTTTTGCAATACAAGGGTAGCTGGGCTTGGTAAAAATTAATTTTTTTATCCAGCAAAAGATTTAAGGTATACATACGTACTATAACTAATATTGTTACTCTACTCACCAAATTGGAAATTTGAGTTGTTGGGGCACACGTGATAAAAGCTTCCCATGACTCCTTCAAAAGCAAGACCAATACCCAACGCATAGTAAACACCAAAGTGTTGATGAATACCGTGTGTCTGCAGTATGTGAAAATATTGGTCAATAAACAAGTTTAGATCTAGTTCTGTTCACATCACATACCGTAAATCGCGAATATTTTGATGTTAAAATATTTTCGGACAGCATGGCTTGTGCAAAAATTAAACGCACGGAATACATGCACAATATTAACCACAATGCGGTACAGGGTCGTTTGTCCGAAAATTATTTAACGCGAAAAATTATCGCATGAAATATTTTAGACACGAAATATTCGCGATTTACGGTAGATATAATTTACAGAACAGTAACAGGTATTCAATGTATGATCATGCTTACCATAAAGTATTGCTTTTGTGCTTCAGTTGTAAATTTGAATTTACGTTGATAGTAAGCATAATAATGTCTAAATTAAGTCAAAACATTCATAATACCGTATCCTCCCGAAAATAAGCCCCCCCTTTTTCAGCAGTAGACATGACCTAGACTGGGGAGGGGGCTTACTTTCGAATATGCACTTTCCCTCGAATATAAGCCCCCCCGGCTCACATTTGCAGTCACCGTGTGGATCGAAGGACGACACCATCGTTGGTCATGTACATGTACTGCAGGGAATATCCAGAGTTTGCTGGTTTTTTTTCTGCAAAAGAGCGGCAGCGAGATGACCTATCAAGTAGACGGCAACAGACGACGATCGGCAGTGGGGAAAGGACTTGTTGTTCCGTGTGTGTACGTCTTCAGAGGAAAGCAAAAGCATCTTGACCGGCTCATAAGTGTCTTCGCCAAGCTAGAAGTGCCATCATAACAGAATAACTTCGATACAGGCTTTACTAAAAGCCACCACCATACAAAAGATTCCTCTTTGTACTCGTAGTCAATTGAAGGGCGGGGTTACGTGTGCGCGCGTGTACGTGTGCAGTCTGCTTGGTGGGAGGGGGGCTTATACTCGAGGCAAACATACCTGTGCAAGAACATGAGGGTCAAAGAGGGGAGGGGGCTTATTATCGAAGGGGGCTTATTTTCGGGAGGATACGGTAATGATTTATCTTTAAAGAAATGGTAACAAAAATTAAAATACTCAATAGTAAGATGGCCTCATTATCTAGCTATCACCAGTACATACCTGAATCCGACAATGACACAAAACCACAGTCCAAGCAAGACGTAGCATGCATTGCTCCAGACATTGTTGAAAGCACTCAGCTGAAAAGCTGGACGAGTACACATGAAGTTGTAGTAGCAAGCATCTTCGTCCCCACTCCAATGGAGAATCTGTACAAAATATATACGAGAATGTTTTTTTTTGCCTATAATGATTGTCTACTAGCTCCATTTCCAGATTTTCAGCTTAAAAACCACAAGCGTGAAAGGGAGAGGGAGAGCCTGTATGGCCATGGAAATCAGGCTAGAACAAAATAATTTTTACCCGCTGATGGAAGATCAGAAGTTGCGTTGTTGGAAGAGCGTAGAAGATACCGATAATGATAGCACCCCTAAATGTTTATAATAATGGTAAAGTATAATAATGTACTATTTATCACATAATGATTATTGAGACTGACCAGGCATACTCTAGGTGGCGTTTTCGAATATGAACAATCTGGTTGCGAACTGGAGCCTCTCCCACTGATTCTTGGATATCTTGTGCTATGAAGAAACATTTTTACTAGCAGATTCATGTGGATTACATACTCGTAATGGAGTATATACTATAAGGCCACACTATATTATGATGATGTACACAACCAAAATTAGATCATAATGCTAATGAATTAATAGTAATCCTCACTTTTGGTAGTGACCAAGGCGTCCTTCTCTGATTCATCACCGTCCCCACATGGAATACTCAACTCATCTGGACCGTCTTTCTCACAACAAGTACAAACAAAGTGCTTGAACGAGTTTGATTCTCTTTTGGCGTCAATAATAATATTATCATCATCTAATAAAGGCTTTAAAACACAGGCACACCGACAAGGCCCAAAGTGATAGCATAGGCCACAGCGTTTTGCATTTTTCTTACACACAATTAGGACACAGCAGGGTTCACATAAACTAGAGGAAAAGAACGCATGCCATTAGAAAGGTAGTGTAATTACTCAATTATACTGGGAAACTTAAGATACATGTAAGGTGTATTAAGATAATATATTGTTTATATACTCAAACTTACACTGTGAAGCAGCAGCAAACAGCAACTGAAGAGCAGATAGCAATACCAATACACAGTAGTATAGGAAACAGGACAGCCAGAGTATATTCATTGACTGCATGAATATGTAAGATACACACACTCCGTACAGCGGGAAATTTTCGTAGGTACAATTTTTGTGGTTTTTGCGGATAAGCTACTATCTGGGAAAATTAGACCCGCGACATAAGCGTGATAGTACAGTGTCTAATGGGCATGAGTATGTGCGTCCGCGTAAATTTTGAATTGAAGACCGGCCTTTTGCAAAAATTAGACCCCACGAAAATTTCCCGCTATACAGTATTATTATCATCACTTTGTCTTCTGTGATAACGATTCGCCTAATCATGTATGGTACTTGCTTACTCATTTTAAGCTTCTTAATTTTGATTTCCACTTGTTGACCATGATTCATAAAATCATCTGTAAGTTTGATTGTTCAAAACATAAAAGTAATCACAAAGATTATTTGAAATCTTACTTAAATCTGCTTGGTTAAGAGGTGGATCATGGCAGATGCTGTAGTTAGCGGCCACCAATACTACTATAAATTCACGATTCTGTATCCAATTTGTCTATTGCACAGAATATTAGTAAAAAGAGATGACATGGCACATTAAAATGTTTACCTCAACAGTAATTAAAGCCTTCTCAGTCATAGTTTGATACATTCCCTTCCCTAGCGTATCATCAAGGAGAAGCTCATTAAAAGGGCACTAGAAAAAGAGAGCAGTACTGAATAATAAATAGTAACAATATTGAACTTTGATCTATAATACAAGTAAACATCAGTGGCGTAGCGGGGGGGGGGGGGGGGGGGCGGGGGGGATGGGCTCAGGGGGTTCGAGCACCCCCTTCTGCTCTTGGACTAGTGGACATGGTCCATAGAACAGCCTCATCCCAGCACCCTCTTAGCTACTCCAAACTATCATTTACTACAAAAAATATAGCTGTTAGAAACTTATCTTATGTGGCCGAAAATCTTAAGCCAGCTCCCTAGCTACATTCAGAATGTGTTCTCTGTGATAATTTGAACTTTGACCTTACCATTTCAAAAGTGGGTGTGGCCTAAAGTTTTGTGCATGCGCTTCGCGCGCATAGTCCAGCACCCCCTTACCTAAATTCCTGGCTACGCCCCTGAACATAACTTCTGCTACTTGGCTAAACGTCTTAACTTTGTCATCATATATTATAGTAAAATGGCGATACAGCTACTTAGAAATATCACTCGTTCATTGACTTCTATTGATCATACTTAGCACTCGTCAAAATAGGTGGCAATGAACTCGTGATATTTCTCAGTAATACCATTCTACTTTAACAACAAATACTGTAATGTAGTATCACATATAATTACCGTGTTATTCTGTACGGAAACATAGGCACAACCGACAGCCTTCGAGGTATTCCTCACTTCAACAGTTACAGCATCAAATTCAGTTGGGAATTTGAAATAGAAAACCTACAGTGCAAAAGATAATGCATGTTCTTATAGAGATTTGCGTATAATTAATTTTTTTATTGAAACATACTTGCGGGGCTGCTGGAGATATGGTAGTCAACTGAGTAGCAGAATCTGATGCATTGATGACACTAAATACATATTAAAATAAACAAAGCCAATCATTACACAAGCGCAGCAGAGTAAACATGTCAAATGATGATATCACACAATTCCCAAATGAATACTGTGACCACTATAATCAAAATTATAAACCCTCACTTCCTGTTTGGCAGGATATCCTTGAACATAAACAAGTACACAACATATTATTATAGTGAGCCTTGTCAGCAGTCTCCCTAATCTTCGTTCAATTCATTTATGTTGAACAAAAAATTTAATCAGGGAGACTGGGGACGAAGCCAACATGTAGGAGCTAAGAATTATACAGCATGGTAGCTTACTTTAGGGTGAAGTTGTTCACAGGCTCCACAAAGATCGAGTAGAAAAGAGGTGTGGTTGAGTAGGTATATACATCGATGTAGAAGAGCGGGAGAGATGACAAGGTAATACCATCACCAATATACACTGGCGACTGTGGTGAGTTGCTAGTCACTTGTATTGGGCACATGGTATGGTTAACAGAGAAATAGTGCTGAGAAACTGAAGTCCTGCATATAAATTAAAAGGTACGTACCGTGTGGAAATTATTCTCAGAGCCACTAAACTGAAGGCAATCAATTATTCAAAATTAACAATGTAAGCCCTTTTTGGCTGGATATCAACAAGAGTATAATACTCTTGATATTGGTCACAGAGGTTTGCCTGTACCGTATCCGATCTAATTAACGCGCCATGAAAAAATAATTACGAGTGCTGGGTGGCGCGCCATTAGAGCGTGAAAATTATCCTTTGCGACCAGGTGGCGCGCAAAATTTGTACACAAAAGTATAGGGACGCGTGGGTGGACGCATTTAAATAGAGCGTGAAAACTGCACTTCAGGCCGAGGTGGCGCATCTATTAGAGAGGCGCGTTAATTAGATCGGATACGGTAATAATAATAATGATGTATATATCTAATTCACTAAAATTATACCCTTTACGGTATGCTGGGAGGGGGAGGGGGAGGGAGGGGATACAGGTTTTGAGTTCTGGGTTGCTAGGGAGGGGTGGGTGGGGCTTACCCATTTAGTTCCACATCTAAAGGAACACTCCAGGACACAATACCATCGCTGTTTGATCTCCTGACTGCAAACTTGATTGATGTCACATCATCAAATATCGTAGAATCATCCACCCGCTCTAATTGAGTGTAAAACCTAAATCCCTGTATCAAATTTTATAATATTAATAACCAATTATAATTTTGGGGATTTTGACAAAAACTCATGATCCCACAAAAGGGGCGTACACATGTACGTAGCTATCGATCATCCATCATTTTATGTAGATATATTTATAATTTAATAAATACAAGGAGAAATACTCGATTTGTATCATAGACAAACGGCAACTTTACGCTGTAGGGTTGAAAAGGTGAGCTGCACTGACTTGAATCAGCCAGAACGACTAGCGTATCACTGTAGAGAAGAGAAACGTTGAAATGCGTTGTCTGAGGAACACAAGGCGTGAGCAGCCTTGAAGATGCTAGGCCACGATCCGCTTGGTCTGCAACGATGGCTACACAAAGAATCCAGCAAGTGACCCACTTCATTGTGTCCTCCGAGTGTTCTTGAAGTGGGTGTGGCGTGTGTACTGAGTCAGCAATTCTTCGTACGCATGCGCAGTTGGGCATCTCCACAGTGGAACACGTACAATGTCATGCATACAGGACAGCCAGAGTATATTCATTGACTGCATGAATATGTAAGATACACACACTCCGTACAGCGGGAAATTTTCGTAGGTACAATTTTTGTGGTTTTTGCGGATAAGCTACTATCTGGGAAAATTAGACCCGCGACATAAGCGTGATAGTACAGTGTCTAATGGGCATGAGTATGTGCGTCCGCGTAAATTTTGAATTGAAGACCGGCCTTTTGCAAAAATTAGACCCCACGAAAATTTCCCGCTATACAGTATTATTATCATCACTTTGTCTTCTGTGATAACGATTCGCCTAATCATGTATGGTACTTGCTTACTCATTTTAAGCTTCTTAATTTTGATTTCCACTTGTTGACCATGATTCATAAAATCATCTGTAAGTTTGATTGTTCAAAACATAAAAGTAATCACAAAGATTATTTGAAATCTTACTTAAATCTGCTTGGTTAAGAGGTGGATCATGGCAGATGCTGTAGTTAGCGGCCACCAATACTACTATAAATTCACGATTCTGTATCCAATTTGTCTATTGCACAGAATATTAGTAAAAAGAGATGACATGGCACATTAAAATGTTTACCTCAACAGTAATTAAAGCCTTCTCAGTCATAGTTTGATACATTCCCTTCCCTAGCGTATCATCAAGGAGAAGCTCATTAAAAGGGCACTAGAAAAAGAGAGCAGTACTGAATAATAAATAGTAACAATATTGAACTTTGATCTATAATACAAGTAAACATCAGTGGCGTAGCGGGGGGGGGGGGGGGGGGGCGGGGGGGATGGGCTCAGGGGGTTCGAGCACCCCCTTCTGCTCTTGGACTAGTGGACATGGTCCATAGAACAGCCTCATCCCAGCACCCTCTTAGCTACTCCAAACTATCATTTACTACAAAAAATATAGCTGTTAGAAACTTATCTTATGTGGCCGAAAATCTTAAGCCAGCTCCCTAGCTACATTCAGAATGTGTTCTCTGTGATAATTTGAACTTTGACCTTACCATTTCAAAAGTGGGTGTGGCCTAAAGTTTTGTGCATGCGCTTCGCGCGCATAGTCCAGCACCCCCTTACCTAAATTCCTGGCTACGCCCCTGAACATAACTTCTGCTACTTGGCTAAACGTCTTAACTTTGTCATCATATATTATAGTAAAATGGCGATACAGCTACTTAGAAATATCACTCGTTCATTGACTTCTATTGATCATACTTAGCACTCGTCAAAATAGGTGGCAATGAACTCGTGATATTTCTCAGTAATACCATTCTACTTTAACAACAAATACTGTAATGTAGTATCACATATAATTACCGTGTTATTCTGTACGGAAACATAGGCACAACCGACAGCCTTCGAGGTATTCCTCACTTCAACAGTTACAGCATCAAATTCAGTTGGGAATTTGAAATAGAAAACCTACAGTGCAAAAGATAATGCATGTTCTTATAGAGATTTGCGTATAATTAATTTTTTTATTGAAACATACTTGCGGGGCTGCTGGAGATATGGTAGTCAACTGAGTAGCAGAATCTGATGCATTGATGACACTAAATACATATTAAAATAAACAAAGCCAATCATTACACAAGCGCAGCAGAGTAAACATGTCAAATGATGATATCACACAATTCCCAAATGAATACTGTGACCACTATAATCAAAATTATAAACCCTCACTTCCTGTTTGGCAGGATATCCTTGAACATAAACAAGTACACAACATATTATTATAGTGAGCCTTGTCAGCAGTCTCCCTAATCTTCGTTCAATTCATTTATGTTGAACAAAAAATTTAATCAGGGAGACTGGGGACGAAGCCAACATGTAGGAGCTAAGAATTATACAGCATGGTAGCTTACTTTAGGGTGAAGTTGTTCACAGGCTCCACAAAGATCGAGTAGAAAAGAGGTGTGGTTGAGTAGGTATATACATCGATGTAGAAGAGCGGGAGAGATGACAAGGTAATACCATCACCAATATACACTGGCGACTGTGGTGAGTTGCTAGTCACTTGTATTGGGCACATGGTATGGTTAACAGAGAAATAGTGCTGAGAAACTGAAGTCCTGCATATAAATTAAAAGGTACGTACCGTGTGGAAATTATTCTCAGAGCCACTAAACTGAAGGCAATCAATTATTCAAAATTAACAATGTAAGCCCTTTTTGGCTGGATATCAACAAGAGTATAATACTCTTGATATTGGTCACAGAGGTTTGCCTGTACCGTATCCGATCTAATTAACGCGCCATGAAAAAATAATTACGAGTGCTGGGTGGCGCGCCATTAGAGCGTGAAAATTATCCTTTGCGACCAGGTGGCGCGCAAAATTTGTACACAAAAGTATAGGGACGCGTGGGTGGACGCATTTAAATAGAGCGTGAAAACTGCACTTCAGGCCGAGGTGGCGCATCTATTAGAGAGGCGCGTTAATTAGATCGGATACGGTAATAATAATAATGATGTATATATCTAATTCACTAAAATTATACCCTTTACGGTATGCTGGGAGGGGGAGGGGGAGGGAGGGGATACAGGTTTTGAGTTCTGGGTTGCTAGGGAGGGGTGGGTGGGGCTTACCCATTTAGTTCCACATCTAAAGGAACACTCCAGGACACAATACCATCGCTGTTTGATCTCCTGACTGCAAACTTGATTGATGTCACATCATCAAATATCGTAGAATCATCCACCCGCTCTAATTGAGTGTAAAACCTAAATCCCTGTATCAAATTTTATAATATTAATAACCAATTATAATTTTGGGGATTTTGACAAAAACTCATGATCCCACAAAAGGGGCGTACACATGTACGTAGCTATCGATCATCCATCATTTTATGTAGATATATTTATAATTTAATAAATACAAGGAGAAATACTCGATTTGTATCATAGACAAACGGCAACTTTACGCTGTAGGGTTGAAAAGGTGAGCTGCACTGACTTGAATCAGCCAGAACGACTAGCGTATCACTGTAGAGAAGAGAAACGTTGAAATGCGTTGTCTGAGGAACACAAGGCGTGAGCAGCCTTGAAGATGCTAGGCCACGATCCGCTTGGTCTGCAACGATGGCTACACAAAGAATCCAGCAAGTGACCCACTTCATTGTGTCCTCCGAGTGTTCTTGAAGTGGGTGTGGCGTGTGTACTGAGTCAGCAATTCTTCGTACGCATGCGCAGTTGGGCATCTCCACAGTGGAACACGTACAATGTCATGCATACAATTACAACAATAGCCGACCTAATTAACCCTCGCCGCAAAGCGTAGGCGGAGGGGTTACTGCAAGTGCATTTATTAATTTTGGGGTTAGTAGCAAGCCAGACGCTCCCACTGCAGCGTTTAGTTCTTTCAGGATAAATCCTGGGTGGGAGCGGTCTGGCTTTCAACATTAGGATTAGATCACTATGGTTTTCGGCTTTTTGTTTAGTAGCAGTAGTAAAATTAATTATTATTTTTATTTTTGACAGGTAGCTATGCTGCATCCACACAAAGTAGGTTTTCATGCAGGTCGGACCGTCCTGTATACAGCTAATTACACAACTGTGCACAAATCAACTAACTAGCTATAGTACATAATTATTAAAGAGTTTGGGAGTGCCTGATCAGACTGTGCTCTTCTGAAAGCAGCCTTTGTTTCTAGGGATCTTATTTCATTAGGAATGGTGTTAAACATAAGGGAACCTTGAAATTCAAATGAGTTTCTATAGTAGCTAGTTTGTGTTTGGTCTTTTTAAGGGGTAAGTGGATTTAGCGGAAACGGACGAAAAACGAACGCGGAAACGAAAAAAAAAAAGGAAATAGTCATCAAGAGGTTACAAATGACATACCGGTAGGTCACAGCTAGAGTACTGTCGTCATTCATTACAGAACCATGACAACATGAGATGACCTCATCTGGTTGATCTATGGTAAAACTACATTTAAACCTCCAAACAAAGGACACTTTGGGAACAATGATATAAATTCAGCTGTTTTGTTCCTTATAGAGAGGTTGTCCTCTTCTTGGAGGTTCTCAATGAATAGAAACATAGGGAATGGTAGTCTTTGGGACCCCAAACAGTGTCCCCTATAGAGAGGTTTAACATACCGTAACAGTGTCCCTTTCTCGGAGGGTCCTTTACTAGAGGTTCGACTGTACGTGCATGTATATACAGGTGCTGATCCAGAAATTTTGCATGGAAGGTGGCTGATGGGGTGGCTACCCATAGTAAACTATACTGGTGCAAGGTGGGTGGCTGGTTAATAATGATTGATGTCTCCTATACTACCTTGTATGAACTAACTAGTGAAGGGGGTGGCTAGCCACCCTATTCCCCCCCCCCCCCCCCCCCCCCCCCCCGGATCAGCCCCTGGTATAGCTAGTTGAAGGTATGCATGCCAGGTCATCAGTGATGCATCTATAGTCCAGCCTCATTCCCAGGCCCTTAAAGCTAGACTCTAATGCGTGCTACCAGCATGTTATACTACCTGCATGGCTTATCAATGATTATTTATAAAGTTAAAAACATCTGACAACAGACATTTGCAGAGGAGGTTGGACACGATCACGTGCGCACAAAAAGTGGGCGTGTTGCCCCATATATAACACTGTACAAAACGTAAGTCACGATCTAAAGCCTTGACGACAGTTTTAAATGTGAAAGCAAGTTGAAATCCATGAGAAAAGAAGATCCAGCGCCATACCCCGCCCGTCCACCCCTCACACTTCTTGCAAATCGAGAAAACTCGTTCCTCAGAATGGCAACATCAAAAACAGTATTTGTCGATTGCAGTCAGCTTCTTTCGCTGTTATAACATTAGATCTACACGATTCGTCTCCGTTTCAGCTTCAGATTTGGCCATAGTTCACAAACGCAAACATTTGAGCTACCAGCTACACTCGCAAATGGCATTCTTAATCTTTTGAACGCGCGCGTGGCAGCATAATTGCATACCAAGGTCATGTGACTATGGCGTAAATATGCGTCATGTCCAACCTCCTCTGAGACATTTGATTCCCTGTCAAATAGCTATAATATAGCTACCTGGCTAATTATTATAAATGCAAAGATCAGGAAGGTCCTGCCAGACTCCAGACGGACAAACTTTCAGTGTATGTTGGCCCAGGATATTATATACCTCGAATGAGTGACAACCTGTCTTGAGCCTGCATGTGACATTAAAGTCTAGTACCACACTGCATACTTACAAGGTCGTCGACCTCTACCACATTTGTAACCTTCTTGACGACCATTAAATTTTTTTCGTTTCCGTTTTCGTCCGTTTCCGCTAAATCAACTTGGTATAATTAACTTGGATCAGTCGTGCATAACTTGACTATTCATAGCAATAGCACGAATGCAAGGAAATTTCGAAAATGAAAGTTAGTCTAGCTTTGCTTCTGTGTTTTTCCATCTTCACTACTGATTTTGTGTCAGGAGAACAGTTCTACATTGTGACATCTCCTGATAGTCCTGAGAACACGGAGAGCCATGCCTTACTTTGGAACAGTATGCAATTAACCCCAGAGAGGGACCAATAGTAACTTTAGTGATGGAACGTACCCTGGAAATCATGTTATAAAAAATCCAAGAGGGCTAACTGGTACTGGCTCTACAGTAACCAATTTCACAATGATATCCGATGGTGCAATGATTATTTCTGACAGCGAATTTACTGGTTCATTGACAATTCGCAGTAGATATGCTGCATTGAGAGGTATTACTTTCAACATTTCTATGTCTGCTGATATCAGTGCATATTCAGCACAAGTGATATTTGAGGATTGTAATTTCCATGGAGTTGGGATTTATGTGCGTGATGCTGATAATGTAGTATTTTCAAGATGCAATTTTTCTGATTCCTATAATGGAGCACTTCACATTGACTCCTCTATAGCTGTATCGATAATAGAGAGTAACTTCATCAACAATACAGGAGCAATAACATCTAAATCACCATTCTCAGGAATGTCAGCATCATTACTCGTATTAAGGAAGTGCAAATTTGTCAATAATACTGCAGTGTATACGTATATAGATAGCGGTGCCATACACGTGACTGGTAACTATTTTTCGGTGATTGTAAATCAGACCACTTTCATTTATAACACTGCAAGTACAGGAGGAGGTGCCATAAACTTTGATGGAGAATGCACAAGTTGTACAATTTCTGAAAGTATATTCATCTCCAATTCTGCACAATACTGTGGAGCTCTCAGCACTGGCTTGTTTGGTGAATTTAGCAACATTAGTGTTATTGACACCGCCTTTTACTACAATAGAGCAGTTAGTGGGAACAGCATTGGTGGTGGAGCAGCTTGTATTAATAGTGCTTCATCTACGGTCACCAACTGCACGTTCATAGGAAATACTGCGGCTGGATACGGGGGAACAATGTTGGCCGATGATAGTGAAATAACTATCACTGATACCATTTTTATCAACAACACAGCAGGATACAGTGGCGGTGCCTTGACCACATATGCCTATCCCAGCGATTATACAATTATTTCCAGCATATTCAAAGACAACCAAGCCGGAGATGACGGAGGGGCACTGTTCATAGGACACACAGGGAGTGAGGTGACAGTGGAGAGGAGTACCATCTTGCAGAATCATGCTGGTGATCGAGGAGGTGCTATTGCTGTGTTCGGAAGCTCAGTAACCATCTACAATGGAACAAGTATTTGTTATAATACAGCCAATACTGGGCACACCATCAGTGCTTGTAGCAGTCAGACATATTTTCCAATTGTTATGGTCCGACGTCCAGATCCCACTTTTTTCTCATGTGTTGCTTATGATGATGATATCTGTTTTAGTGCACTGTTATTTCAAAAATTACAGAGCTACCAGAATGTTACTTTACTCGTTAATGATATCATCCAAGATAATTACATCTATAGCAATCCACCAGTGATCACAGTAAGCAGTACTGATAGTCAACAGACCATGAACGAAAAACTTCGCCAAATGTCTATCGTTGTGTATATATATATATATCTCTCTCGCTTTCTCTTATTTTAACGGTCACATTTCTGATATTTGGTATCACTGCACTTGCAATATACTGCAAATTCAGACAAGCAGGGCTGAAATCAAAATCGAAGTCACTACATCATCCACATGACACTAATGCCATTGAAATGAAGACAAATATCGTCTATGAAAGGCCATAAAATTTTGGTAAAGTAATTAATTTTGTGGTGTAGATACATGACATTGTAGACAGTGAGGAGAAACAATTATGTTAATTAAGCTTTAGACTTATTATTGTATTAAAGGTATGCAGCTATTAAAAATTTTATTAATAATGTTTAGCTTACCAGATGATTGTAGCTATATATAAAATTAAATATTATTAGTCCCTCACATGTCATTGTACAGAATATTGCACATTCATGCACATGGAATTAATTTTTATTGTCCACATAAAAATGACACTTAGTCTATTCTTTATGTGGGCCACAAGTATTAACAGAGATAATCACAAAATTAATCATACAATAATAATGTATTGCTAGTTGGTTGATGATAATTGAACAAAGTTGCTATTAATTTGCATGCCCTGTATCATTCATTTTGGCTACTAGCTATATATACAGAATAGTGAGTCAAATTTTTCTACCATATGTTACATCACTTGTTGGCATTGAAGGCCTTGATTTCTTGTTTCCCAACATTTGGCTGTTAGTCCAAAAGTATGCAATCTTCTTTATTGATTGGAGCCTAAAATTAATACTGGCTACTATTAATGAATCAGATCTAGTCCAGAGAATATATCATACTTAATGTATGAATTTCAATTTGAAAAATGCACGCTTTTCTGGGTATTTTAATATATACACGTTATGAGAATTCGTAAAATTCTTACGTTAATTAGATTGGATCATACGATTAGCTGACTATACGGTATGCAGAGGAGGGTAAAATTTAATGTTCCATTGAACCAGATTAAGTTAAGTGGAATATTCAGCCATTGCATGGAATTCCTCATGCTAATGGTATAGTTAATGACCTAGCTACAAATTAATTAAGGATCGATCGAGATTACTGTGTATTATTATTATGATGCATGATAATCACTGTATAAGCAACGTGAAACCATTCTCTGCAGCCAGCACACTCGATCATCTTCATTCCATCATCAATTAGCTAGTTGGCATAGCTATACAGTGAACGGGTCATCCGGTTGTGCAATGGGCCATCCAGTTGGTCATCCGTGCGGAATATAATTATGTACATGTGTATCATGATGATACTCAACATCACATGATACTTGCGCCGCACCTTGTTGCCCATCGTCGAGCAACCAAAATTTTTATGGGCAAGTTGCTAGCTATCGGAGGGGTGTGGGTGATCCTATAGGGTGGACCAATGACGATTAGTATCAGTTGGAAAGATTCCTTGAAGCCTCAGTTCAAAACTGGTGAAATTGCTTCAGAATCTGGTATACTCCAGTACAGGTGACTGGTCCGTTAATTAATTGCATGCTATGATCATAATATTTATAATAATAATATGTATTATGACTTCAATCAGAGCCAAACTACTTGCACGTCTGCTTTCCATTCACAACATTGAATTAAACTCCTAGAGTCCAAGTATGCAAAAGTGGCTGTACAAAACATTGGAGCAGTAGCTATGAAGAGAATCTTGCCACAGTTTCACTAATTGTTATATCTCTAACACAGAGGCATGATCATCTTTCACTTTCATTACCAAATTAATCTTTTTTGTTCCTCTGAGGCTCCCCTTGTATATACCCTATATTCATTCATATAATACTTAGTCTAAATCCACAAGAAAATGTAAAAAGTTATTTGTACAGTATTTTGATAATAATATACCTGCATGCCACATATACAGCTTATGCTAACTAAGTCCCCCACTACGTATACATAGTATGAGTCATGTTTATATAATTAGCTATCAGCATAATAATATTAATCTGACTGTACTCACACCATCTATGCATGCACTCAGTCTCAACCAGAGCAACTTGATGCTGACTCATGCAATTAGCTAGTTTATGTTTGCATGCAATAACTAGGTTTGCTGTTGACTTGATTTAACACTAGAAGATATTGATTTTTTTTTCAAGTAGGGATTAAACAATTCAGAAATAGTTATAGCTATATCTATAAATTTTAACATTAATTTTATATCCTGAACGATGATATCGATGGCTCCACAGTTGCTTGAGTTAGCTGAATTGTATAATTATTATTAATATAAGGATATTCTAATATATAGCTCGAATGAGCAACCTGTCTTGAGCCTTTGACATTAAGTCTCTCCATGGATACATCACACTATCTTGCATGCTTACAAGGTCGTCGACCTATACCACATTTGTAACCTTCTTGACGACCATTTTCTCGTTTTCGTTTCCGTTTCCGTTTTCGTCCATTTCCGCTAAATCCATGCACTTGCCCCTTTTTAAGTTGCTCCCCTTGCATGTACTGCTGTAACCAAAGTTTGAATTTGTCACCGTTTGTTCTTAATGTAAAATGCGCAAGGGTTACTGTACATAACTCCACTTGTGATCAATATTTTTTCATGATTCAACACACACAGAGCTATTACTCCATGCTAAAAACTCATTTTATGAAATATCCTGAGTGGTCCCTTTTCTCAGAGCAGGTCACATATCATCTCATAAATCAAGATGATTGTCTAACTGCAGCCTGCCTGCTAAACGTAACTAAGTGTCTGACTGTTAACTCTGTAACTGCCACATACCTCGTTTGCGAGTCTCAAGCTCGGTGTTATATGATTCCTTATGGCGTTTCAAAGCCATGTAGCTATTGTGTGGATTTCGCTGAAAACACTTTGTTCTCCAGTTGTGGCGATATTTAGCTACTCAGGACCACCCTAGTACCTTCCACCATAGGTCCATCCTTCTATTAAAGAAGGAATCTACGCACCTTGGCAGCTTCTCAATGGACAGAATGAACAACAGTAGACTTCTTTCAAGATACAAACTAAGTAGTTCCAGCTATAACTCCTGTAAAGCTACTGCCTGCCTGCCAATAGTCAGCGAAGTATAAAGCTCGGTATATTAAAGTTAGTTTCCTGCAAGCCACACCCAATGCACTTGTCTCTAAGACTATTTACACGCAAGTCATGCTACCGTATACATTGTACTGCACTCTCTGGCCAGCTGTTTTTCACGTGAAACAGCTGGTAAGGACATTAAATAGTAGCTACTCATATAAATGTGCTTGTAGAACCAAAGGTGTTAGCTAGCCTTGTATCTTCCAAGGGCCTGGGTAGCTACAAGGCTAACACCTTTGGGGTAGATTCTGTATGTATCAGTTCCTTTGATGACATCATTATTGTGAATTATTATAGTATATCATTTGTAAACAGTAATGACAGTGTTTTCAGTGATTCCAGTGATGACAGTGTTTTCAGTGATTCCAGTGGTTGTAGTGTTTTCAGTGTTTCCAGTGATTACAGTGTTTTCAGTGATTCCAGTGATGGCAGTGTTTCCAGTGATAGTGTTTCCAGTGATAATAGTGTTTCTAGTGATTGTAGTGTTTTCAGTGATTCCAGTGATGACAGTGTTTTCAGTGATTCCACTGATTGTAGTGTTTTCAGTGTTTCCAGTGATTATACAGTGTTTTCAGTGATGCCAGTGATCATGATCGCAGTGTTTCTAGTGATTGTAGTGTTTTCAGTGATTCCAGTGATGACAGTGTTTTCAGTGATTCCAGTGATTGTAGTGTTTTCAGTGTTTCCAGTAATTACTGTACAGTGTTTTCAGTGATGCCAGTATCGCAGTGTTCTTAGACTAGTGATTGTAGTGTTTTCAGTGATTCCAGTGATGACAGTGTTTTCAGTGATTCCAGTGATTGTTGCAGTAGTGTTTTCAGTGTTTCCAGTGATTGTATAGTGTTTTCAATTGTTCCAGTGATGACAGTGTTATCAGTGGTTCCAGTGATTGTAGTGTGTACGTGTTTCCAGTGATTACATGCAGTGTTTTCAGTGATGCCAGCTAGTGATCGCAGTGTTTCTAGTGATTGTAGTGTTTTCAGTGATTCCAGTGATTGTAGTTTTTTCAGTGTTTCCAGTGATTATAGTGATTTTAGTGTTTCCAGTGATTCCAGTGATTGTAGTGTTTTCAGTGATTCCAGTGATTGTAGTGTTTCCAGTGTTTCCAATGATTACAGTGTTATCAGTGATTCCAGTGATTGTAGTGTTTCTAGTGATTATAGTGTTTTCATTACGTGATTCCAGTGATGGCAATGTTTTCAGTGATTCCAGTGATTATAGTGTTTTCAGTGTTTCCAGTGATGACAGTATTTTCAGTGATGCCAGTACTAGTGATGGCAGTGCTTCCAGTGATTCTAGTGCTTTCAGTTCATCACTAGGAACACTGGCATCACTAGAAACACTGGCATCACTGGAAACACTGGAAACACTATCATCACTGGAAACACTGGCATCACTAGAAACACTGGCATCACTGGAAACACTATCATCACTGGAAACACTGGTAATACTGGAAACACTGGCATCATTAGAAACACTGGCATCACTGGAAACACTGGCATCATTAGAAACACTGGCATCACTGGAAACACTATCATCACCGGAAACACTGGCATCACTGGAAACACTATCATCAGTGGAAACACTGTCATCACTAGAAACACTGGCATCACTGGAAACACTATCATCACTGGAAACACTGGTAACACTGGAAACACTATCAACACTGGAAATATTGGCATCACTAGAAACACTGTCATCACTAGGAACACTGGCATCACTAGAAACACTGGCATCACTGGAAACACTGGAAACACTATCATCACTGGAAACACTGGTATCATTGGAAACATGCACTGGCATCATTAGAAACACTGGCATCACTGGAAACACTATCATCACCGGAAACACTGGCATCACTGGAAACACTATCATCAGTGGAAATACTGTCATCACTAGAAACACTGGCATCACTGGAAACACTATCATCACTGGAAACACTGGTAACACTGGAAACACTATCAACACTGGAAATACTGGCATCACTAGAAACACTGTCATCACTAGGAACACTGGCATCACTAGAAACACTGGCATCACTGGAAACACTGGAAACACTATCATCACTGGAAACACTGGCATCACTGGAAACACTATCATCATCACTGAAAACACTGGCATCACTGGAAACACTATTGTCACTGGAAACACTGGCATCACTGGAAACACTATCATCACTGGAAACACTGTCATCACTAGAAACCGTGACTGGCATCACTGGAAACACTAGAAACACTGGAAACACTATCATCACTGGAAACCCTGGCATCACTAGAAGCACTGGCATCACTGGAAACACTGTCATCACTAGAAATACTGGTAACACTGGAAACACTATCATCACTGGAAACACTGTCATCACTATAATCACTACAAACACTGTAAATTAGTATCATTACTATTAAATATATAAACATACAGAATGAACCCACCTTGGTTCTCTACCACCCAGTTCACATGCAACACTTTCTATGTAGAGTTATTGTAGCTAGCTATTTTGTGATTTGATTTCAAGTCATTGAAGAGTAGCTAGCTATAAATCATGCCTCCGGTCCGCAAGCAGTGTCCTAAATATTGTTCCATGGCAGAAATCTGTGTGTGTGTGTGTGTGTGTGTGTGTGTGTGTGTGTGTGTGTGACTTCCTGTTTATTCCAGTAGCCTAAGCAAAGCAAGAGAATAGCAATAGCATGCATCAGAATCAGCAGATGAGATTGCATTGAGGCTAGCTAGTGAAAAATAGAGGCACCAGAAAAGCACAAAAGCGAGCCTATACAGAATACAGCTTAATCTAGTCACCAGACCAAGGATGAGATAAGGTCACACTCCATCTCCAAAACTGCCGGGTACGACACCCCTCAACTTGACTGAGCATAATCTGGGCATGCACTTAGGAAATCAATGTAGTTATCATTGCCAGCTTGTACGTGCAACAAATACCATGCAACGCACCGAGGGTTTTGGGCTCAGCCTCTAGAGAGCTCTAGTTTGTAGCAGAAATGTCATCATGTATAATAAGACACTTGTCTTGTCAGATATTATGGCATCAAGTTAAATTCAGAGAATTGAACAATACTACGTATATAAAATGTCTATCAATCATTGCTGAGACTTCTATACCCATGTATTTGAATAAATTAAACTTAGTTGGAGACTAGAGCAGATCACGTTAGCTCAGTGAATGTCGGGTAATTCATTTACACACACTGTTTATCCTGTGACTGTTGATAGAATACTGACTAGTAACTTAATCCGTGGTCTGCTCTTCTACTGTAGCGGAAGATAAAGGCTCTGATATATACTAATCACAATGGTCATACTAGTGCTATATTATATATACCCAATGTTAATATAGGTACGTATTATTGTATGCATGCATGGGTTATGTATTATAAATGTAATACTATACATGCATATGAGTGCAATTTATTCCATGTATAAGGCACTTATAGGGTTAATGTGTATATTAACTATTTTGTATAGTTATAATAGTATAATAAGTGTACCTCAGGGTAGCTATCTGTAGCACACTAATGTGGTATCTGATTCTGACCACTGGTCCAGGTAGCTACCTATATAATTATAGTTAGTAATTAGCCGTACCAAAAGGACAATATTATCGAATATTCACTAGTATAATACGGGTATCTGAATTAATCCAAGCTTTTGACTGGGACTCCATTTTGACAGACAACATTGACTTGTCCTGGGAAAGCTGGCATCATCAATTCATGAACATAATGAAGCAAACAATACCTAACAGGCTACTGCCCTTGAGAAGGAACCTCCCCTGGCACACTGCTTATATCACTGCTTATATTACACGGTCTATATAAAAGAGAAACTTGCTCTTTAAACAGGCAAAGAAGAATGGAAACTTCCACCGTTACAGAATCGCTCGAAATAGGCTCGACTGTAGCTATAATTCGCTTGGCTAAAAAGTACTATCGCAGGTTAAATCCGAGAAGCCCAAAGGAGTTTTGGATAGCAATAAAATATCTTAATAAAAACAAGCAGTCAATACCTACCTTGGTGCACAATTGTACTGTAGCTCATAGCGATACCAAGAAGGCCGATATGCTAAACTCTGGCCTACTTTTGTTCCTGCTTCAATCCATCCCACCCGCCACTCTCCTCCAACCAGTACTTGCATTGGTGCTCACCTGAGTGTAACGACATTTCGTGCTGTGAGCGGGAGATATACAAGTTCCTTACCAAGCTAGACCAGTCCAAAGCAAGCGGTCAGGATGGAATCTCGGCCAACATGCTCAAGAACACTGCAGCAAGCATAGCTCCATCAAACACAAAGTTGTTCAATGAGTCACTTAAGACAGAAATAATTCCATCTCAGTGGAAGAAATCTCTTATAGCTAGTCCCCATTCCAAAGAATTCTAACTAGTCCCTCCAACTATAGACCAATTTCTCTATATATTACCCATCATTAGTAAGATTCTGGAGCGACACGTTTATTCTATCATCTTGGAGCACCTTCAGATGAATCATCCGCTATCTGCTTATCAGTGGGGATTCTTGGAAAGTCGATCAACGGTAACTGCCTTACTCTACTGCACAAATGAGTGGTTCAAGGCCTTGGAGGATGGAAAGGAAGTCTGTGCGGTATTCTTCGACTTGAATAAAACGTTCAACTCCGTTCCTCATGCTCCACTCCTGTCTAAGCTGAATGCTATTGGTTTGGATAAGCACATCACTGAGTGGCTGCACAATTACTTAGCTAATTGAACCCAGGCAGTTTGTCATTAATGGACCCATGTCGTGGACCCCCACCTAGCCAAGGATAAGGCCAAGTTGGAGAAAGTGCAAAAGCTTGCTTGCAGGATGGCAGCTCGTAGATGGGATGCAGGGTACCAGGAATTGCTTGAGATCTTAAAGCTTCCTCTCTAGAGGAACGTAGGCTGAACCTCAACCTTGGACTTTTGTTCAAAATCCTCCACGAACTTTGTTATTTCCCCGAAACAGAGTCCTTCACAACTCTCGGGAACTATTGCTCCAGCAGAAATACTCGCTGCCTACAGCTCACTGTGCCATTTGCTCACACTAACTCCTACAAATATTCTTTTTTCCTCATACAATATACAACTTATAAAGTGGAACTCCCTGGACACAAGTTGTGTATTTGCTAATTCCTACACGTCTTTCATGCATAGTTTATCTTAATCACTAGCTGTTATTATTTGTGTATATTGGTTAATTATCGTCATATATCTATGTATTTTTTTAGTAGTATATGCATAGGGCATGCACTTGATTAGCTGTCGGCTATTGTATGTCCATTGCATTATGCAAAATAATATTGCTCAGCTTTGATCTACGTCACATCATGGGTGACAGTAATAATATCCTTGAGAACCACACTATCATGCACTCCAGCATGCAGTACTTTATTCCCAGCCTTCGGGCCAGTATAATTATAATATTATAATTATTATAGTATATATATTAGTAACCCGACCTATAATAATTATTATTTATGAAACTGACTGCTATTCCCATGTAACATCAAGTTGGGATAACCAAACAGGGACCATGTCAAAGGGCTTGCAGCTAGCTATAATTATTATACCTGCATGGCCTTGGATATGCACATGTAATTAAGTTAGTAAAGGATTTTAACTATGATGCATATAAGTCTGAGAGCTGCATACCCTATTTGTTTACCACTATAATGTTCGTTATTAATTTTGCTGCACTCTAGAATAGTGTAGGAAATCTTATAATAATAATAATACGGTAGCTACCTGAATTTTGATACATCAGTGTAAAGTTAATTACTGGGGATGCTACGTACCTATATTCCTCGGATCAGATTCCTATTATGTATTATGCAATGCGCAGGCACTTAATTATCATAACAGTTCATTGGATTCATACTCATTGCACATGCATTGAACAATGTACGTACAGCTATTATTTAAAGGCTTGCAAGCATGCACAAAAATAGTTTTACGGAAGGTAAGTGCAGTAGCTCTATTTCTGCAAAATAGTACAGTTGAGCATATCAATCATTTCTGGCAGTCTGAGAATGAACTGGTGCATTGGGATCCTCACCATTGCAACCATCTTCACTCTTGGTCAGTCAAGCACAAAGTCTGACTACAGCTATACAGCTCAAGATCGGTGGCCTGGAGTCTGTACTACTGGACGGAGACAGTCACCAATTAATGTCATCACCAGAAACGTTCAGTGCAGTACAAACCTACGGCCTTTGCAGTTCAACAATGAGTACTATCAACCGATATCTGGAAGTTGGAAAAATAACGGTCATGGAGTGGAGTTTACCCTCGACGACAAAGTAAATGCAATTATGAAAACACCAGTTGGCCAATATAAACTGGTGAGCCTTCATTTTCACTGGGGTGCAGGCCAGGGACAAGGAAGCGAGCATTTGATTAACGGCAGAGCTTCAGAGTTAGAAATTCACTTTGTGCATGAGAATATGAACAATGTAGCTGACACTGCTAAAAATGCTAAAGCTGTGCTGAGTGTTCGTGGGGGTATGCGGTATGTACCTATTAATGGTATCTACAGTCAATTGGATGTAACAAGCATCAGATCATACGGTTCAAACGAAATCCCCATCTCTGGTATTTACCTGTCATCATTGTTGCCTTATAACAAAGATTACTACTACTATGAAGGATCACTCACGACTCCAGATTGCAATGAGATAGTGCAGTGGTTCCTTGTGAAGCAAGAAATTGTTGTACCTGCAAATTATCTTGCTAATCTGAGGACGGTTCGTGATAAAAATGGAGATCTTATCAATTTCAATTATCGCAACCCTCAAGCTCTCAATGGGCGCACTGTGTATGAGGTACGTTATCATAGGCGGCTTCATGCAGGCAAGGACATACCAAGATTAAGCTTGCATGGGTAGAGATGGGGGCATGCTTATTAAATATGGCCTAAAAAGTCAAAATCAGCAGTAAAAATGCATTAATGCCCGGATTCCTTTTGTGCTCTACAGCTGCCAGTAATAATATTATAATAGTTAGTAGCTTATTATATAATAATAACTTACCAATCATAATATTATTATAGGAAGGTTAATTTTTCTCTGTATATTTTATAGCAATGTAAAGGTGGACATGGCGGTGGACATGGTGGTGGTCATGGTGGTGGTCATGGTGGTGGTCGTGGTGGTGGTCATGGTGGTGGTCATGGCGGTGGACGTGGTGGTGGACGTGGAGGTCATCACAGAGGTGGACTCGGATAAAATAAAAGCAGCAATTCAATTCTTATTAGCTAGTTGCTACTCAAGTTTATAACTGCAAGTCTATTCAGGCACGCATGTAGTAGTTAAGTCAGTATAATAATATTACACATGTATTAGATAGTGCGGCTGATTGAATATTAGAAATGAAATTTTGAGTTTATAATATACCGGTAGTTATCCTCGGAGTCATGGATAACGTTTCATTTCAAGCCGTTTCATTATAGCAAGGCCCAAGGGGGCGTGGATATGCTATATATTTTAAAGCTCATCCCTTGCCCAACATCCTCACAGTTGCCATAAAATTATGAGATAAACACCCACTTTAATATCTACTATACTATGACTCATACAAGGCTGCCTGCCGGGACACAGATTGCTACCAAAAGGTGGACAGCCTCTCTATAGCTTACTGGTCCAACATTTACAACTCCTTAATCACACAAGGCTAATATAGCTACCTGCCGCTGCACAGAGAGAAAGATAGGAATAGCTAAGTGTCTGTCGAGCCACATGCAGATATGTACCATAATAGTATGACTATTGTTAGACTTACTATTATAGCTAGCTGCGATAAAATAGCATGCAATATTAATATTATGCATGCATAATCTTAATTGAGCTTGGTGCATTCCCCTTAATAAATTCAAGCTTGAAGCAAGAAAATGCTCATGAAGGAGCTATAGCTATAATACTGCTCGTGATAATGACATTGTGAAACTGTGGGTACACTAGACTAGCTGCTGCCCTTGCACTGTAAGTTCAGTGTAGTTGTATCAATTTAGTTTAGCACGTATATTAATTATTATTATTCTTGAGAGCAAGACTCTGAGCCAGACAATAACATAGTAGTTAGTCATTTCATGTCTATACTATTAATTTTTGGCTTTGTGCACAGATTAATCACAATGTCATAACAATGAGACTCTATTATTACAAACTACAAAACTTTTTTTGCATGAATGCCGCTTTTGAAGCCTTGCTTGAGCTGTGCAAAAGTGAGTAGCTATAAAAATTGCTCCCCTTCACTAGCTAACTTAGTCTAGTTCACGATAGAGCAAGCTAGCAATCAAGTAATCACCAATCAGCTCGGAACAGCTAGAATTCAATCTGCTGCAACAAAAGAAGATGAAGGTCGCTTTACTGATGATCCTATGGTTGGGCATAGTTTGTTCTGGAACGGCAAACCCATGGCCAAACGTAATGATTCAGGCACAGGATGCCGCCTTGGCAAATGCGCTGTTTCAGGAAGAACTCGAAGGCACTACCAATCCTCCAAAGTGTGATGTTAAAGAGAGGCTAAATTACCTCCTATCTCTTCCAAATGGCTTACAATGTATTTTAAGTCTGAAAGAGATTTCCAATTCATTTGCACCAAAGCTGGAGCAAGCTAATGCCCTGATCATTTTCTGTAAGAAAGAGTGTGGAGGTGCTTATACGACATTTTTGGAGGAGTCCTGCAACGATCCAGCAGAAGCCGACAATATAAGAATGACCTGCAATTTCCAGACTAAAATTTAATAGAACCCTTTGTATTGATATGAGTTTCTAATTAAAAGGATGGGCGTATATAACGTGACCCAGTTCTCAAAGTTTTGTACATTGTACTCTGTGATTAAAACTTAATGTTGCTGATGATATAGCTAGTGCTGGAATTCAGTGTATGTACAGCTGAATACTCCAAGACCCGGGTATATAAATATTCCACGTCGAAAACTGTTATTGAATGAGAAATCCTTATTGTTTCTTATGACATGCCTGAGTATAACTTTTTCATACAGAGCTATATAGCTTATAGTGCATTAATAATAATTATTATTAACCCTCGCCGCAAAGCGTAGGCGGAAGGTTACTGCAATCGTTTGCCGATTTTTGTCCGTCTGTCCGTACGTCGCAACCCTCCTTTGTTAAATGGTAAGGGTCGTCCTAGATAAAGTACGCATTCTAGGTATACGTAGCATAAAGGAAGAGTGGTCCTGTTAAGGTACCATTAAATTGCGTGGGCGTGAGCGGGAGGATTGGCTAATTCAATTAGCGAATCGTGAGGGGGCGTGGCCGAAGAGGCCATATGAGTGCTTTTGGTCGAAGGTGGGCGTGTCCAGAATCGGCGAGGGATGATTATGCGCGTGTAATTAGCGACCGGAAGTGGCCCCTGAAGAAAACACGGTAATTGCCCACATCAAAGCAAGATCAAAGCATTCTTTCTTAATTATTAACCGCAACGACTTAAAAAAACCCGGCTAATTAGACCTAATTAAGCATGTGGGCGTGTTCCTGGCACTGTGTGGAGTGTGTGCGTGTGCGTTAATGCTGGTTTTGTTGCTTCCGATTGGGCGTGGCTTCACGGGCCAGTGCTTGGAGATCGGCGCCTGGGACTTGGCCTCGGCGATAGGTGGGCGTGTCCCGGAAGCGGTGGTGACCTTTGAACCCCGCGAGATTTGTAGGGATAACGTATCACATCCACTATATTTTGCTTTTTGAGTAGCTGTGCACACACATATTTAATATATGGGGCACATGCATGCAGGAATGGAAAATCAATACCAGTGGCGTAGGAAGATGTTTTTGAGCAGGGGGGCTGAAAGTAAGCAGGTGAAGATTCGCCGAGGGGTCCGCAACGAAAGAAATCTCGTACACCTTCCCCAGAAATCAAGTGAAATCACTGGAAATCAATAGAGAAATCAACAGAGAAATCAATAGAAATCACATGAAATCAGTCAAGAAATCACTAGAAGTCGACCAGAAATCCGACGTATAATGTAGACACGCCCCTTGGTCCACCCACTTTTAATTGATTTTGCCACTCCCCCTCACTTTAAGGGGTGTGGTCTATGCTGCCATGCTCGAGCTCTCGCTCTAGCTGTTCAAACTGAATTGCGAAATAGCATTGACTTTTAATGCTGTATAGTATAGGTATTTGTAGTAATGATTTTAAAATGCTATGGTGATAAACATGATCATCACTATTACATGATACTAGTGAACAATGTAGAAATCAAACAGAAATCTGAAGGAAATGCATGAAATCAGAGAGAAATCAATTTGAAATCAAGAAATCACAATAGAAATCAAGAAATCACCTTAGAAATCAGCTCTCAGAAAGAAATTATGTAGAAATCAATTGGAAATCAGGAAATATAGGAAGTCATACCAGAAATCTGGAAATCCATTCCTGAAATCAGGTGATTTCGAAATCTCGTACATAAAATTAGGTCGTTGCGGACCCCTCGAGATTCGCTTTACGCACACGTAGCGCGCGAAAGCTAGGGGGTCTGGGGGCATGCTCCCTAGGAAAATTTTGGAGTTTTAGACCTTCTGAGAGCTTTTCTAGTGCATTTTCGAGGCCATTCTGGACTCTTAGCTTGTCACATATGAACACAGATCAGTAGTGACTACTGATCTGTGTTCACATGTGACAATTATTGATATCTATACACCGTGGGGCTAAGATACACCATAATCATGAATAACTCAACCCGGCAACAGATAAAAAAGAAGAGTGCAAACCTCAGAGGGTGAGCCCCACCCCCTGGCTTGTACAGCAGTCTAAAAATCAGAGGGGCTCTGCCCCCCCAGTCATAAGATTGGGGGGACAATTGCCCCCCCCCCAGCCCCCCTGGTTCTTACGCCAGTGAATACTGTATACCCGTGGATCAATTAGCGAAACTTTACATACTGAATCAGAAATGTATGATATAAATTATCGAGAAAAGCAAGCGTAGGGATGTATAGTGGATGTGATACGTTATCCCTACAAATCTTGTTTGTGTATTTTTTGGCACTGCCATCCCTACTTCGTCCTTCAATTTTATTCAATTATTTTTTATACTTAGAGCTACATTGTAGCTAGTGTATGAGCTGGCTATCACCAAGAGCAGATTAAACAGGACAAATCTGAAGAGTGTTGCACTTTCTAGGAATTAGCTAAGACTGATAAGAGTCTTAGACTTAGTGTACAATTAGCTTCGATCACTAGTGATGTAGTTTACAAGGTATTGTCTAAACACAGCTAGCTACAAGAGCACACAAGCTGCAGTGCATGGCTAAATATATAATGAAGCACTATAGTGCAAAACCCTCGGCGCAGCTAGTCTGCATGTTGCAAATTTGCAAGCTATACAATGTAAGCCAGTGACACTATACAGTGTAGTTGTAGAGTAGCCACAAGAATGCAAATTGCACGGTATTACGTAATAGTACCACGTGCATGCCAGATCAGCAGATCTAGTGCCAAAGTAAAGCCAAGAAGCGTAGTTGATAGCCTCATCCCCAGGCACCCCGATCATTTCAACGCACGCGAGAAATGATCGGGCGGCTTTGAGCTACCTTTTTATACGGCAAAAGGTGGGAAATATTACCTGAGTACTAGCCTAGCTATTCATGCAGGTTATATAACATTTTGCATGCCGCCAGTGATTTTCTATGGATGATGACGTTGAGCTAAAAATGTCAGTATATACTAGCCTAGCTGTTTGAATTTAATATTTTGCATGCTTGCCAGTGACTATCTGGTCCAGTAAAAAATGCATAATGCATGTATTTATAAACGTTAACTTGGAGGAAGTAATATATACAGCCTTATGTGGTGCAGAATATCCATGCAGTGCCTAGCACACAAGTGCCAGGGTTAGCTAGCAGTTCCTTAGAGGATCTTAAAGCCATTTTCCAGCTTTTTAATGTTGCATAATATCACCCAGTTTTGTAGCTATGCAATATCAAACAGCTGGGAAAGAGGGCGTGGGGAGTAGCTACAGTGAGTTACATGATGCACTAAAAATTTAATATAGATAGTTACCAGAAAGATAAGCTAGCCAATCGACTATATATTTCAGTTATCTAGTGTGCAGGGACTGGAAATATTTTTAAAATTACTTCCGGTAGTCACAAGGGTGTAGATAATGGGGGGGGGGGGGGGGGGGGGGGGGGGGGGGGGGGGGGGGCTAGGGGGGCTGAAGCCCCCCCCCCCCCAGATTTTTCACCATAAACTATGTACAATCAAGGGCTTATTGAGACACGGTTAGATAAGCCCTTGGTATAATACTTGAATTTTCGCAAAAAAAGGGATGAACCACTTAATTTATTTACTAGGGTGATATTAGATAATGTAATAATAAGTAGGAGTGGTCACAAAATTGGGCGTGGCAACAGAAGCCCCCCCACTACGAAAAAGTTATCTACACCCATGAGTCAAACATGAATTTAACATATTACAAGTCAGTTACAGGGTGGGTTCTCTATACTACACTGGCCCTCATTTGATTTAATGTTCAAAGTGGCTAATAAATGAGAGTAACTTAATATACAAGTATTTTTAGTTTCACTTGAGATAACTACAGTATAGGATGTAACACAAATGGATTATTAATTTAATAAACCAGCGTTGCTCCCCGTATCTGATCGACAGTGTGGGAATAGAAAAGACCAACTCAGCGAGCTAAAGCTTTAATGTAATTTTGGATTCCACTCATTCAAATCATGTGCACTTAATAGATTGGTTTGGCATGGGGAGAACACCAACATTACTGTAGGTACATAATAATTATGTATAGTCGATCTTGTAGAAGTTAGTATAAAATAGGATTTTATGTCTAGAGTAACTCATGGGACGATTTACACCAATACAACCTAGAGTAACTCTAGGGATGATTTTACATCAAAATTGGTATAAAATCCTGAGTGTTTGATAGTGTGGCAAGTAGCTATATTATATATAATTAAGGACACCACTTGGTCAACTACATTAAGGTAGCATTAAAGTGCGTGGGCGTGAGGTGGGGGATATGACACCTAAACCACATCAAAGTCATTAGTGAGGTGCATGTTGTGTAACCACGCCCTTTTAATTGCACAGGTCTCAGGGGTGTGGCTGCTAGAGCCGGAAGTGTTCATTTAATATCCTCCATGGACCGGAAGCCGAGCCGGAAGGGAGGGGCCAGGCCACGCCCAAAACAGCCCCACCCTGTTCCCCAAGGACCACCATTCTCAATCAAGTGCCTACTAACCACCGGATGTCCACCGGAAGCCCACAATCAATCCCAATTAAAACACACAGCTTCCTCAAGGCCAAAACACACACAAACACTTGGAGGCCGTTCTGCCACACCGCCCACGCAAGAGCTCACCTCATTTCTTGTGTGGGCGGAGTAACAACACGTCATCGCAACCACATCCGCTTCAAACCATCGTCAGCTTCCGTCCAGCCGTACAGGCCCCTCGATCGCACCGCCGTACAGTGCCTCATTAACTGACATGGCCTCACCTTTGACCTCCTGCCACGCCCCCAAAGCCTCCTGGCCGGGTTCAAAGGTCACCACCGCATCCGGGACACGCCCACCTATCGCCGCAGCCAAGTCTCCGGCCCCGATGTCCAAGCACTGGCCCGTGAAGCCACGCCCAATCGGAAGCAATAAAACCTGCATTAACGCACACGCACACACTCCACACAGTGCCAGGAACACGCCCACATGCTTAATTAGGCCTAATTAACCTTTTTTTTTAATCGTTGCGGTTAATAGTTAAGAAAGAATGCTTTGATCTTGCTTTGAAGTAGGCAATTACCGGTGTTTTCTTCAGGGGCCACTTCCGGTCGCTAATTACACGCGCATAATCATCCCTGGCCGATTCTAGACACGCCCACCTTCGACCAAAAGCACTCGTATGGGCTCTTCGGCCACGCCCCTTCACGATCCGCTAATTAAATTAGCCAATCCTGACGCTCACGCCCACGCACTTTGATGCTACCTTAAATTAAGGGATTTAAGTTTCTCCCAGCCATACAACCTACCTCAAGCTGCACTATATATATAAGGGATGATTTTACACCAGTTGCCACCACAGCCATTGAGGATCAATTGAATGTGTGTAAAAATTTGCCCGAGTCTGTATTCAGTGACTTTACATGTATATTACTTGCCTAGTAGAAATTTACTTTTCTGCGGTTATTAGGTAATGATGACGTAATCTATGAGGTAATTGCCAGAAAATTCAGGGCCTCCGTGGAGCCTTTCTGAGACCTGAAAATCGGTATATATGTAGAGTATCTGACGCATGTATCCAGCGAATACATTATAAGCTGAGCGCTACTTTCTCTGTGAAGTACCGCCGGCCGAACTTCACACGTTCTCTTGGCTGACGTAATCCCGTGGATAAATAAAGCTAGCCTAGTGCTATATATAGCACGCACGCTGTGTGCCATGCCGCGACTAACCTGATGTTCAGAAGCTGTCGATCCTGTGATTGAAAATTGTCAGTGTCGAGGTCGAGAGTCGGCCGCGGTCGACTTTCAGACTCCATCTCTGCGATTGAGGCGCCAGTATCATTGTGTGTACGCACTATATTGACTACCTTTTACCATATGAACCATTATGCATGCAGCTACTAGGCAAGTGGTCAAGTTTTCATAAGAGAGCATTTTACACTAGGTCAAAACTCATATTTACAGAGTTTGGATATGCATTGATTATTATCATAGGAGAATTTTAAAGGTCACATGTAAATCTCTGCTCCAGTTACTGTTAGCTCACAGTATTATATTAATAATATGGCATGATTTCAGTGGCTGTGGTGGCAACTGGTGTAAACTTGTCCCTTATAATTATTATATTATAGTGCAGAGGTAGGTTGTATGGGAGAAATTTACATGAGTAAACCCCTTAATTTTGATGCCATTGACCAAGTGGTGTAAAATCCCCCCTTATATATAGCTACTTGCCACACTATCAAACATTCAGGAGTTTACACTAATTTTGCTGATGTAAGATTGTCCCTAGAGTTACTATAGGTTATATTGCATGGTGTAAATCGTCCCATGAGTTTTGCTGGTGTAAAATCGTCCCATGAGTTACTCTAGGAATTTATCTCTTTTTTACACTAAAATCTGTAGGACCTGCATAGTCTAAACACACGAGTAATTTCAACCATACTAATAATTACTGGGAAAATGGTGAATAAGTCACTGGGCTGGATAGCATCAGAGTGACATTCATCCTTGCATGCGCAGACCCAGCCTGGAAGGACCACATTCCAATGCTTACATAAACCTACTGAATTTTCATGATACATAATAGCTTGCATATGAAGAGTAGCTATTGCTGAATCAGAGTGAGTGGAAGTACTCCATCACTGATAAATGAATCACTGATCCATTATAATAATATTACCTATAGACAAGTGTTCAAAGTCCTAATGCACCTATCACAGTCATGCCCCACCTCCCCCATACACCACCAGAAAATGCAATACATACAGTACACGCATGCTGACCTTTGACCCACATATGTCTGTACTACTCGATCTAATGCCCATACTGTGGGACGCCCCTGGTGTCCCGAAGGAATGTTGCGCACAAGTAATCATGACGCGTAATCTACCTTTTGTGGTTCGCGCGCGTACAAGGAATGCAAATTACGTAGTATCTTACTGAAGTGCGCATGCGCACGAGCAGTGCATGCATCACGTTTGGGCACGTTTTGCTGTCCGTTCGAGTATAGTGGTTTAACACCCTGTATTGTGGCCAATCAACACCTGTCGCGGAATTTCTGCCTTCGGTACACTTCCGCCCGGGGTTATGTTCCAGACCCTCCCTCTCTCTTCTCGTGCACTGGAGGGTCTGGGGACGAGACTAGGACGCCCCATAGATCTAGCCCCTATCTAATCTCCTATCTGTGTCTGGTAGGGGGTAGGTGGGGCATGACTTTGATAAGTGCATAAGGCCACTGTAACTTAAATACTTGTTTCCCGTCCTCTCCTATGCCTGGAGAGCATGCGGGCGGGCGGTCATTATTCATTATGTATGAGTATCATTATGTAACACTAAACCCTGCCCACTTCCTGTGGTTTACAAGGAGCATGACCAGCTGGCTTACTATAGCAGTGCATAATGAATTTTGAGGCGGCTACAAAATAAGCATGCGGGCGGATGACGGAATCAAGTTACAGTGGCCTAATAGACCCATCACGAGGCAGTCACTAGCCATGCAAGGTTATGCGAATCAGGGTGGTAGCCTACACCTGATTTAGGACTTCAAAGAAAAAAAACGACATGAGTTACAAGTAAACAAAAGCCTGACTTGTACTGATTGTCACGCATGCATGTAATAATACATTGCTTTTGCGAGCCATTACGTAACAGCACTCTTTGATGTGGTAAAATTTGATACAATACTATGACCGCTATCGTGGACACGTGCGTCCCAGAATATCTATCCGCAATGTGTCGGCCTCAGAGTAGCCAGCTAGCATGAATCGGTTAAGATCTCTCGCCGCTCAAGTTGTAATCGTACTATCATTCTTGTACGAAGGATCACTGCAAAGTTGCCAAGGTGAGCCAATTGACTCAGATGCACACGCGTAATGAATTTACATTTGCTGTAAACAGTGTCAGTATCGACTCCATGGGAACCAACAACGCACTTACCGCGATCCTCTTCAGTTATAATGAGTTGTACAGGGGAGAAGAGTCGAAATCTTGAGTGGTATATCACTCTTCCGGGTGACAATACTCTTCAATTTTACTATGAAATAGCCATTGAGAAGTTGAACAATCACTCCTTCTATGAGATACCAGAGATAGAAAATGACTTGGATAAGACTATTCAGCTGCTCATCAATAGCACTGAGGGAAAGAATGGAACAGTAATCGAATGTGTTGACGTTGGACTATCCTTGACCATTAACAAAACCATTATAATAATTGATGGTAAGTATTCTGGTTTATGGTGCCTCATAATTAATTTTTATTTTGAATCTATACAGAATTAGTTTCTATGCCAAACATAAGCCTTAGATTGGATCTTGGCCTGCAACTCATCAACATTTCATGGAGTCCACTTCTTTTGAATGAATCCTATACTCTGACAGTGATTAGTGAAAACACTCAGCCTCAGTTGCATGAATCATTGCAGTCCTCTTTCTTATTCACTGCTCCTGATAGTGCTCCTCC
Organism: Cliona cf. orientalis; assembly: GCA_963930775.1. Taxonomy (NCBI): domain Eukaryota; kingdom Metazoa; phylum Porifera; class Demospongiae; order Clionaida; family Clionaidae; genus Cliona; species Cliona cf. orientalis. Next base: position 8,588,750 of record OZ005691.1, read on the forward strand.
TTGTGAGGTTTATAACTTCACTGCCACCTTTGACGGTGTTGGTGCTAGTGCAGAAGTTGGTTGCAGTGTAGTGCTTAGCAGAATGCTACCTTCTCTACCAAACAAACAAGGGCTGGAATCTTCCCTCAACTATTCCACTGAGGGTGAAGATGCTAACACAGTATCTATCGTTGTATCCATCAAGGTAAGCAAACTCAGTGATTACCAGATTAGGAGATTGTTGTAAGGTAGGAAGAATGCATGAACACAAAATAATGTGTAGCTGGAAATTTCATCAAGAGACAGATTTCGTCAATTCCGTCACCAAAATTAATATTCTCCTTGATAGAACTTTATCAGTGAATTATTTTGCTTTATATTAATTTTAATGATTGCATGGAAGATACATGTAGTTATGGTATGCTTATTTTCTTCTCCATTAAAGGATGCTCTAAGCTACTACTGTGAAGATTATCCTGTCACCAACTACACAGTTGTGGTTGAAAATTCCTTCAATTCCTCTGAGACTTTATCCTTATTTTTACCACCAAACGAGACATATATCTCCATAAGCAGTCTCTCGGAGAACACAGTATATACTATCAGAATTTTGGCCTGGAATGCCTTTGGTTCCACCTCTACTGATAACAAGGAAATATGTGAGTAATGCTATTTGTTTGCAAACATCACCTAAGTCTACAATGAAAGGAAAGGGCTGGTGTGATTCGTTTCTCAAATGCAGATACTACAGATGTTCAATTGGTTAGTGCCATGGAGTTGAGAGATGTGAGTGCGTTTAGAGTCAGGTGTGACTTCATGGCTGGCTCCACAGCTCAAGGATGTGTAGTGGTACTTGTAGGAGAGCTACAGGGCAACGTCACTGTGAACTTTATGAGAGGGACTGCAGTTGATGAGGTCATAAACACTGTACATCCAACATCCTGTTACAACAGAGTTGTAGCGTATGATATAGAGAGTGATGGATCAGTAGGTAACCTAGCTGTACCAGGAAGGATACTGGCAGACACAATCTCCAATTCACTAGCTACGTGTTTACAGCAACAGAAAGCACCTTTTCCATGTGAGTTTTCCGATGGTTTCATCATGCATAACATTAATGGAATGGCCAAATTTAAGCAGCTAGTTATTACAATTTCATTTTAATTTAAACAGTGTATTACAATTTCATTTTGCAGTACAGCAGATTGTCCTAATTGTCATCAGTGTGATATTGGTTATGATGATTTGCATTGTCATATGCCTCACAATAATAATAATATTATTGTGCAAACTGAGAAAAAGGTAAGTGAACAGTGTGTAATTTCTAACATATATTATTATGATTCATGATAATCGACTTCATAAAGACAAGGTACATAACGACTATAGCTACAGCTAGATTAATTTTACACAGTAGATATAAGTTAACTAACTTCTCAAGCTTATTTTAAAGGTGTGTAAGGCTACCACTTGTGTACAGAGTATTACTATATCAACATTGTGTAGGACCAACGATACATTTTGTGGTGGAAATATGCACAGAAGGGGGTGTACTAGCAAGATAGTGGGAGATTTCTGGCCCCTTTGGACAACTTGTGGATGGGTGTGTCATAAGACTACCAGAAGGGATGTTGGGTTATTTTCACACTCAATTATCTCCCTAGTGGCTGGTGCTTCCATATTATTTAAGATCGAAATTCATGGTATCTACTTTAAGGTAGCTTAATTGTTTTCTGGGTGTTATAGCCAATAATATTATGTCTCTATCATTAGCTGCCCAGTACTCCAGTAGTAAGGCTAAGCTTTGTAGATTCCTTGTTTCCTGTCACCCGCCCGCATCCTTTCTAGGCTACCGCATCTACAATTATTATTGAATTTTCAGGCTTATGAATCTCATTAGCAGGTGGCCCTTAATGATATTCATGGAGGAAGCAGTCGTATAATAATTCTGCAGTATTATTTTTTGATCCTGGGTAAGCGCCCATGTGGGCCAAAATTGCGAGTTACGTTTAAGCGCCCATGGATGCTTATACCCAGGACACTATGGTAACAGGAACTGTTAAGACTGCACATAAAAGTACAGTCCAACCTCGATTATCCGAACCCCTTTTGCCAAGGGGAAATCTCGAACCGTTCGGATAAGCAAGGAGTTCGGATAACGATGATCACGCCCAAGCCACACCCACAAAGTCGATCATGCATGTAAAAACGTACATATGACAGACTTATCAAACATTTCGACGATTTTAATCTCATCCTCGATTGATAGAACACTTACCTTGCGTTTCTTTTACTTCTTTGAGTGTTAGAACTAGATTTAATAGCAGCGCAGCAGCTGGTTCTCACGTGGCAACTACGCGACGTAGGTTTACTGCGCATGCACAATTGGGTCACGTGGTCACAATGTGTACTTTGACCCTGCATTTTCTTCGGATCTTGAGTTCGGATAATCGAGGGTTCGGATAATCGAGGTTCGGATAATCGAGGTTGGACTGTATCACTTTACTGTGAGCTGCATCTACATGTAACAGTCAACAGCTACCGTAAATAATTCCATGGTAAGCTATAATATTATGTGAATGATTGAAATGCAATGGCTGGGGTTTGTTGCTGGCAGCTCTTATTTTTACAACAATTCTCTGAAATTAGTGTGTATGATATTATTATGCTCATGATATTAATTTAAACATTGTGGTAGAGTAGTCTTGTACTAGCTAGCTGATAGCTCATGCAGGTTTGCCCACACCAGGCCCTATGTGTCACTAGTACAAAAGCATAATAATAATAATTAATTTTATGGATTGACTGTTTGTAACGGACACTCTATATAGTCTGAGGAACCTTAAAATTAATATTTATTCCATGTTCACACTTTCAAAGTCGATAAAGAATTTTTCTTGTATGTTTAGATCCCGATTCAAAACGACAGTGAAGATTACTTCAGAGGACAGACTACCTCCTGTAGGAGTTGTGGCACCACCTGGTTTACTGCACTGCACCCAAGAACGGGATGTCCCACTCTATGAACTGCCAAACAACCTATCTCCAGATGAAAAGGTAACACAAGAATCACATTGATATGCAGTGGAACTTCCAAACAAAGATAATATGTTGAGGACAATAATATTATTACTTTATGGAGAGGTTTTCCTCCTCTTGGAGCAGTATATTGAAACTGTTACTGTAGTGAAAGTGTACTGTTTGGGATCTCATAGAGAGTTATTGCTTATAATATTATTGTGTACCCATCTTTGAGGGTCCACTGTTGAAAGTTTCACTGTAGATTGTCAGGTGGTCCCTCATAATATTATGTGCCAAAGGTTGCGTGTATTTTCTTCTCTGTAACTAACCACTAACCTTACCACAGTTGATGTGATTACCGTGAATCGTGAATAGTTTGTGTCCAAAATATTTCATGCGATAAATTTTCACGTTAAATAATTTTCGGACAAATGACCCTGTACCGCATTATCGTTAATATTGTGCATGTATTTTTGTGCATTTAATTTTCGCACAAGCCAGGCTGTCCGAAAATATTTTAACAACGAAGTATTTGCAATTTACGGTACTGTCCATTGTATCCCAAGCTCATAATTGTTAGGGCAGTGTCTTATGTAAGTAGTGTCCTGTATATAGGCGCACTATACTTTCTCACTATGAATCTTCAACAGGTAATGATTGAAGCTTAAACGTACATACATACACACATTCGTGCACACATATTCATATGCATGCACTGCAGAACGGTGATATGTGTAAGTCGGCTAGTGAAGACCCTAGCTATAATGTTTTGATGCATCAGTATGAAGGGAGTGTACCGAGCAATCCGGATCACGACTTTCCTGCTTATGCAATGCTACAAGAGGTAATAAGAGACCACTAGTGTGGACTCAGTCATTACTAGTTTTATTGGTTTGTGGCTTGACAGGAGCAGGTGGTGAAATTGGGGGAAAATTTCTCTGTACCATTAAGGTTGTCCTGATGAATTCAGAGGGAGGTTATTCAAATTGCCCCCTACTGAGTCTTAGTCAATGTATAGGTTACATCACGAGGTGGAGGTTTCTACGGGATTTACACACCGAGGGCCGGAGGCCCGAGGCTGTGTAAATCGCGTAGAGACCGAACCGAGTGATGTAACTGACTTGTACCATGGGCTACGTAGTCTTGACAACGTATCTACGGCATAGCAACTACAGCGCCGGCCATAAAAGGCTCGAGCGCGTACCTAGCAACAGTTCAAACCATCGTCGTCGATCGAGTTGACGCTGGACATCGACACATAGTGAGCCGACGCCGTTTTCTGTCCAACTCGAGCTTCTTCCTTGACATTCAGAACCATAATACCGTTATCGTCGCTGCGTACAAAAGGCTGGCCATGTCATCGCTGTCTTGATTTCAACTCGAGGTAGTCAGAGTGCAGCTCAGTTTTTACTACTGCTGACTTGGCAATCATTCGCTCCACCCATTAAATTAACGCAGTAAGACCTGCCCACTAATCATCTGCATAGAGTACTCTGCATAGCACTAGAGCTCTGTACTTTATCTCTTTCACTAACAAAAGATGCTGTAACTACCCTAGCAGGCATGATCATGTAAAATTTCATAGCCTCAGAGGTAGGTGTCTATCTAGATAGACACCTCCTAGGAGGTGTCTATTTCATTTAGACACCTCCTATAAATCAATCTGATTGGTCAGAATGTTACAACCATGGTACAATACTAGATACACTTTTAGGGTTTGTCTACACGATACGGTAGTAGACGAGAACACCTGTTGTACAAAATGAGTGTGTATGTAGTGGGCAGTGCATGGGAGAGGGTTCTGCCATGGTCAAAGAGTAGACTACAGGTCATGTCATGACTAAAGAGAAAAATAATATTTTGAATTGTTTTAATGTCAATGAAACTGATTTGAATGAATTTAAATTATGGCGATAGTTAATGATATTTAGGTTGCAATGGTAATAGGATGTGAATTTTTGTACCTGTTCTCTTCCCCCACTTCCTTCTCCCCCACCCTCGTCCCAATAGGATGCTATTGTTGGAGACAGTGTGTATATTTTTCTCACTTACTGCAGGAGCACGTCTACCATGTCCTAGAGAATGAAAAAAATCAACTAAAGCCCAGAGTTGTCCGTTCTACTTGCAGTAATAACTATGACACACCAGATTTTATACCAGACAAGCTGCCTGCCGAAGAGTTCCCTATATACCAAGAAGTCAGTGAACTATGTGTTAAGAACCCTAGGTCTTTAGCTGTCAGCTAAGTCAAACCGCAAATCCTCTATTATAGTCCGACATCTATTAATGCATTAGTCTAGTATTGTAATAGGTTTGTACTTTCTCTTGTGACACTTGTAATGGGCCACTATGGTTATGTACAAGATTATCCTTTCAACTGGACTAATAATAATTATTATTTTGTATCTGCATACCAAATCCCATCATTATTGTGTATATGGGCAGCAATGCAACAGAACAAATATCATGTAAGTATATATATGCTTGTGTGTGTGTGAACACAAAGGAATATTGAGCATAGCTATAAGATACGTGCATTGCAGCTGCTGCCCTTTGCCATGACCCAGCCTAGATCACTTGTAAATATTACATTCATCTACACGGCTGTACAATAGTATTGTGTATCAGTTAAGTAGCATCAAAGGTATCAGTATACACACTAGGATACACACTGGTGTATTGAGTACACTGTGATCACAGAGTCCAGCTGCACCCTACGTCCATGCACATAGTCCTATAGTGAACATCTAAGGCTAGCCTATAGTCTGCTACATTGTGCTAAGTACCTTTCTGATTGTGTGCAGATGTCCTGTACGCATATGTGACACAATAGAGAACTCATATAACTTGTATGATGCACCCCTATTACAGGAACTCCTATTAGTGCATATAATATTTCTCTGGGAATTGAATAGGGTTTGACATGAATAGGTGTAATTAATGCTCTCTAACATAATAAGGATATATAGGAGACCATTCATGCAGCTGGTACTAGTAGGAGTTGCCAGTACATCTCTGCACACTACACCCTTGTACTGTGGTACACCGCCTTAACCTCAGGTATATATTGAAGCCACATAATAAATATACCACAGCTGCTAGCCATTTCACTACAATATTATGTAAGGGTCTGGTGGGCCAGCTCCTTCATCCTGGAGTTGACCCACCTGACTAGTAAAGATCATGCATTGCTGCCACATTAATAGGCAACTGCTCCCTTAACTTGCTAGTACTGAATTTTATTAGTACCATACACTTAAAGATAAGTACACTTTTATCTGAACCTAATTATAAATGTGCATACATTGGTAGAAAAGCAGCAATAATATTATGTGTCCTGAATCGATTTGTCCCCATGTGCTCCCAGTGCTCCCACACATTGAAGAGAAGAGGGCCTGCAGGGGAAGAGGATATAAACTGAGTGGCAGGGTGTACAGTTATTCACTTGGCACAGTATGTATCCTGAGTGATTATGAAAGTATTAATTCTGTTGAGGTGTTACCTGTCCACGATTGTTTTAGCTAAGGTCAGTGGCGTCTCTAGGTAAACTTCTAGGTGGGTACAAGGTGACTGCATGCACAGGTGGATGCATAAGGATCAGGATGCTGACTACAGATCTATGGTATTAATATTATAATAATGTAATAGGTACTACTCCATGTTGACAGTCTTATATTATGCAAGTGCTGGCATTATATTTGTTACTGTCTGTGGCAGTGTAGTAAACAGTGGGTTATGGCTAGGCAAACAACAAAATTATACAGATAAAATTGTAGTGGGTGCACTGGTACATGGATTGGGTGTGGATGAACCCATATGCACCCCCCTGGTGACGCCACTGGCTAATATTAGCTAATACACAATGGCTTGAAGCATACCCTATCAACAGGCAACGCTACATCCAAGGTACAGCTTACTATAGTCACATGTCCCTTGGCTGTAGCGTTGAAGCTGTATCATCTGAATTGGTTGTGTACAATCAATACCCCCCCCCCCCCATGGATACCACATGCTCTTTGATTGAAGCCTTATAGCATCACCACAACACAGCTGATGACCTCACTAATGGGCACTGCTGATGACAGTCAAGTCATCAGGGCAAGATATATAGCATTGAAGACACCACTTCAGTAGGATATTGATTTCCCGGTGATGGCCATTCATCATTCTGCAATTCATTTTAGCAGGCATTAGAAACAGGATCATCCATTATATCACAAAAAATTAACCAGAGCTCTGTAGAGCACATACCCAGTGCGCACATTGCGCAATCTATAGATTTACTTTGGCTATAATTTATGCAGACAAATAGTAGAAATGCTGCATGCTTGCTTGTACTGCTGTAGTAGCTAACGGCGCGGGGTCCTGATATACAAACTCTCAGTGCACATGATTAGGGCTTCAGCCCGGATCTGGATAGTATAGCTGGATGTCATGAGCATTTAATTTCGACGATCTTTGCCATGGCAGTCATACCACTTATTTGTGCGCATGAACACAAAGCACACTGTGCATTGAGTGCATTGAGTATGCCCCTTGCGCATGCGTATGGGGTAATTATGATCATGAGGGTGTATGTAACTCTTCACATACATACATACACACAGAACAATTGTAAGCTGCTACTAAAATTAATAATATTATTGTAGTCATTTTCCCGGTCCTACATTATTATTTTAGTGTAAAATAGAGTTTTATGCCTAGAGTAACTCATGGGACGATTTTACACCAATACAACCTAGAGTAACTCATGGGACGATTTTACACCAGCAAAATTTAATTTAGTGTACAATTCTGAGTATTTATTGTATGCCAAGCATATTATAAGGGAGGATTTTACACCACATCAAAATTAAGGGGCTTACTCATGTAAAAGTCTCCCATATAACTTACCTCAGCTTTTTTTAAGGGATGATTTTACACCAGTTGCCACCACAGGTACTGAAGTGGTGTAAAATCATGCCATAATATAACACTAACTTCTACAGGACCCTGTTGGTCCTACATATTTTAGTGTAAAATAGAGTTTTATGCCTCCCTTAAAAAAAGCTGAGGTAAGTTATATGGGAGAATTTTACATGAGTAAGCCCCTTAATTTTGTAAACTTGATCCTCCCTTATAATACGCTTGGCATACAATAAATACTCAGGATTTTACACTAATTTTGCTGGTGTAAAATCGTCCCATGAGTTACTCTATGATTTTACACCATGAGGTTGCCACCACAGGTACTGAAGTGGTGTAAAATCATGCCATAATAATTATTACAACACTAACTTCTACAGGACCCTGTTGGTCCTACATATTTTAGTGTAAAATAGAGTTTTATGCCTAGAGTAACTCATGGGACGATTTTACACCAATACAACCTAGAGTAGTGACTGAGTCCACAGAGGTGGACCGGACTCGGATAAATAAAGGCAGCAATTCAATTCTTATTAGCTAGTTGCTACTCAAGTTTATAACTGCAAGTATTCAGGCATTAATACGGTTGATATTAAAGCTATAATGCATATATAATATTATTATAGCTAGCTAGCTAGCTAGTATATATTATTATGGCACGCATGTAGTAGTTAAGTCAGTATACATGTATTAGATAGTGTGGCTGATTGAATATTAGAAATGAAATTTTGAGTTATAATATACCGGTAGTTATCCTCGGAGTCATGGATAATGTTTCATTTCAAGCCGTTTCATTATAGCAAGGCCCAAAGGGGCATGGATATGCTATATACTTTAAAGCTCATCCCTTACCCAACATCCTCACAGCTGCCACAAATTATTTATGAACACCCACTTTAATTTCTACTATGACTCATATAAGGCTATAGACCTGCCGGGACACAGGTTGCTACCGAAATGTGGACAGCCTCTCTATAGCTTACTGGTCCAACACTTACATGCAGCTCCTTAATCACATAAGGCTAATATTATAGCTACCTGCCGCTGCACGGATAGAAAGATAGGAATAGCTAAGTGTCTATCGAGTCACATGCAGACATGTACCATAATAGTATGTTAGACTTACTATAGCTAGCTGCGATAAAATAGCATGCAATATTAATATTATGCATGCATAACCTTAATTGAGCTTGGTGCATTCCCCTTAATAAATTCAAGCTTGAAGCAAGAAAATGCTCATGAAGTAGCTATAGCTATTATTATACTGCTGGTGATAATGATATTGTGGAACTGTGGGTACACTAGGCTAGCTGCTGCCCTTGCAGTGTAAGTTCAGTGTAGTTGTATCAATTTAGTTTAGCACATAATTATAATAATTATTATTATTCTTGAGAGCAAGACTCTGAGCCAGACAATAACATAGTAGTTAGTCATTTCATGTCATAACATAGTAGTTAGTCATTTAATTTTTGGCTTTGTGCACAGATTAATTACAATGTCATAACAATGAGACTCTAATTACAAACTACAAAACTTTCCTTGCATGAATGCCGCTTTTGAAGCCTTGCTTGAGCTGTGCAAAAGTGAGTAGCTATAAAAGTTGCTCCCCTTCACTAGCTAACTTAGTCTAGTTCACGATAGAGCAAGCTAGCAATCAAGTAATCACCAATCAGCTCGGAACAGCTAGAATTCAATCTGCTGCAACGAAAAAAGATGAAGGTCGCTTTACTGATGATCCTATGGTTGGGCATAGTTTGTTCTGGAACGGCAAAATCAAACATAATATTTCCGGCACGGGATGCTACCTTGGAAAATGCACTATTTCAGGAAGAACTCGAAGGCACTACTAATCCTCCAAAATGTGATGCTAAAGAGAAACTAGATTACCTCGCATCTCTTCCAAACGGCTTACAATGTATTTTAAGTCTGAAAGAGATTACCAATCCATTTGCACCAGAGCTGGAGAAAGCTAATGCCCTGATCATTTTCTGTAAGAAAGAGTGTGGAGGTGCTTTTACGACATTTTTGGAGGAGTCCTGCAACGATCCAGCAGCAGCTGACTATGTAAGAGTGACCTGCAATTTCCAAACTAAAATTTAATAGAACCCTTTGTATTGATGTTATGAGTCCTGCAACGATCCAGCAGCATGACCTGCCGCAATTTCCAGACTAAAATTTAATAGAACCCTTTGTTACAGTATTGATGTTATGAGTTTCTAATTAAAAAGATGGGTGTAATGTGACCCAGTTATCAAAGTTTTGTACATTGTACTCTATGATTAAAACTTAATGTTGCTGATGATAGTGCTGGAATTAAATCATTAGAAGTGCATGTACAATTGAATACTCCAAAACTGGTATATTCCACGTTGAAAACTGTCATTGAATGAAAAATCCTTAATGTTTCTTATGACATACCTGAGTATAACTTTTTTCATACAGAGCTATAATATTATAGCTCATAGTGCATTAATAAATAATTATTATAACTAATTTTTAGCTACTCTGAATTCCAGGCTCTAACATTGATAATCATGCTGCAGCAGTTCATTCCTGGCTTAGCTTCAGCACATTGCCTAATATATGAAGTAGGTAGCAGGTGCAGCCTTAATTTCATCTGTTTTGTGGTCATCAAACATGCTCTAATGATGACCCTTTACCACATAATTACTGACAATTAATTTTTAGCATGCATGGTGGCTGTACAGTCATGCCCACTAACCAATAATTGTCTTATCTTGTGGATAGTAGTTAATCATTATAGTGGCACAAATATCGCAAAATTGGACCTGTCCCAGTGCTATAGATAAATGTTCCATAATATATTTTATGTCCTTGCACTCTATAACTATTATTCAAATATATGTACATGTTGCTAGTTCCCGACTCAGTAAGGAATGCTGCATACCTCAGCACTATAGTGATGAAAAAATTAATACTAGTCTTGTGAGACGTAAGATGTGACAGAATTAACTGACTCAAATACACAAAATCATGTAATGTCAATGCACACAGATTATAATAATAGTAATCATATTTTAAATTTTAATTTAATTTAATTAATTTATTATTATTATTAATTATTATTATTAAGGTATGATTTCACTTCCAGATCATGACAGATAAAGAGTGGGGAAAATTCTTCAGATATAAGATAGGTTCTAGAAAACTAACACTGATGCAATAATTGCGCTCCTACAGTTATTATATGCTTGTTTATCGTACTGTTCAACATCTCATGCCTGATTGAGCCTGCATGGAATCTTTCTCAAGTGGCCAGACTAATTTCAAAGTCATTGTCCTGTAGCTGATGTTGATCATGATAGGAAGACGTCAACAGTCGTTCACGGTATGATTCCACTAGCGACTGCTCCTTATCATCCGCTGCAAATGCTGGCTCGTGTATCAGAGATTGCCGCTCACTGTCTATCTCCTCAGAATCCTCTCTACACTTTGAGCAGCAGATAGCTCCAGCAAGCTTCTCACTGTACACGCTAGAGGTGTCTCCAACTGTGTCCTCTGCAATGGTGGGCCGGAATAATTACAGTAATTTTTGTGACTAGCTATATAGTATACATGTAGCAGATACACAATTTGCAAAGGAGGGGACACTATAATATTATACAGAAAGAGGCAGTTTTCCACTGCACCCGGGGGGGGGGGGGGGGGGGGGGGGCGAGGGGAGGGATGGGGAGGAGATACAATAGAAATGTCAAACCTCAAAAATTAATCATTATAGTCTTACTATCAGCAATTAGCTATTAGCCTGGGAGGGAGATAAGGGGGCTACACATGTATGCATAAGTACTGGTGCATAACTCTAAGTCACCTCTTAGTTGGGTATAATTAGAATATGTCAGGCCTCTAAAAGTCATAGGGGGAGAGGGCTATATAATGGTCTATAGTATTAATATGGTGGTCTTTCTAAGTCACATGGAAACGTTATCAACTCAGTAGCGGATCCAGATAGGTTTCCATAGTTTCCGTGGAAATCCCCTTTTGGCAGACTTGAAATACGAGCACTTTATGGAGTGGCTGTGATTTTCAGGAACTGGAACCCCCTCTCTGGCTATAGACCTAAGAAAACTGCTGCTATGGCTCACCTTAGCATGTGTTAGCAGAGAAGTTGTTCGAAATCAGATCGATTGGGCTGATAGTTTCGCTCAAAACGATCGAAATGGGCGGGGTTCACTCAAAATAGGCGTAGCTTCTAAAAATTTGCGCGCTTTGCGCGCAACCATATAACAGAACCCCCCCCCCCCTTCAAGAAATCCTGGATCTGCCACTGCAACTAATATGGAAACTGCAACCCCTTCTTAGCGCTATATCACACCCAGAAGCATAGTTGTGAACAATAGCTTTTTGTAGTGTAGCTATGGCTCACATGGTTGCATGGTAATGTTAGTGTTTCCTCTTCAGATGTTAAGGAAACCATGAGAAACATAGTACATAACCAATACAAAATTTTATGGCAGATTAAAATGGCTAGAGTGTAACCACTATAGATCTACGAAGACACCCCTGAAATGAGGAGATCTCCTTTAATCAAGACACTTGACTATGCATGGTCCCAGCTACATAAAACTACCCTGAAATGGACACCTCCTTTTTTAGTTGGGACACTTAAAATTGTCCCAAGGGTGTCCGGAATAGAGCGGTTCCACTGTCGAAGAGAAATTCAAAGATGGCAAGTATTACAATGTGTGATTGTGTCACAGGTATGGAAACAAGTGGCCAAGCCTCAAACAGAAAACTTGTAGATGTCACTGATTGTATATTCCATAGTATAGTATGTTTACAGTGGCATACAATACTACTGACTAATGTGTGCATTATCGCATTGTGTATATTCCCACTACAAAATTGTTGGATAGTATCTAAAGGTCACTGATAAGCCTTTCAACATGTGAACTAGAGCTATCTAGAATACATGCTTCATGCGTTCTGTAGCCACTGTAGCAGATCGCTGTACTGCACTCAGATGACAACCCGTTTCTACACTGAGTTCGAGCATGTGCAGGTGCAGTCTCATCAGCACATACCAGTAGATCGAATGGGTGCTGTCGATAAAACCACAGGCATACTGAAAAGAAAATGCACGACTTTAATTTAGCGCTAGTAAGCCATTTTCAGCAATTCGAAGCGTGTATAATATTATAGAAACCAGATATGCACCGATTCATTGTGCTTACAGCACACATAGAAGCCTAGAACTCGATTGAGATCTGGTGATATTCGTGCCGACATTAACAACAATAGACGGACAAACTGATTGCTTTACCCCTTGCATGTACACACAGGGTAAGTAGAGCGAGGCACATGTTATGTGCATGCATGACATTGTATATACAGATCTCCGTGGATGCAGATCCTAGAGTAAGCACTACTAACATTGAGGTCAATCTAAGACTGATAAATAATTATCATTATGATAGTAATTTTGTGCACGTGCAAGTCTCAGTGGATGCAGAGTTACCTTCACATTCATAGAGGTCTGCATGTGCATAAAATTACTACGACACACGTACACCCGGCCTGCTTGGTTCTATACATAGATAAATTTATGGGAAAAGTCTTATTGACTTCTTCTTTGTCTGATCATGTGACTCTGATCCAGGTATGGAGTAGAAGGGTGGGCGGAGTGGAGGATAATATACTAATAATCTTTCTCACTTACTTATTTGTATGTTTGCAAATATTTTCTTCATCTGTCTTTTCTGGTAGTAGCCCCATAGTGCCAACAGGCAGATCCCCACCAGTCCCATCACGGTCGAAGCAAATGTAGTGAACACTATCAGTTGCCTGTAGAACACTGCTTCTCTTAGTTCACCAGCTTCTGAGCAGTCCGCGCTAAAAAAATTAAAGGATCAATCAGACCATAATTATTATCCAAATGGGACTACAATAATTGATTTAATATGCACACACCAGAGTATTGAAATTATACATATTATTGTGTAGCTGAAACTGATTTTTGCCAGGGGAAATTTTTGGTGATTTTTTCCATCTGCTCTCATTGTCAAAATTTTTGTGTCTTTTATTTTTTGCCCTATAGCTGTGTCAGTCATTATGTAGAAAGTATGGCAACCCTTACAGAATTAGCGAAATTCAAAATTTCACAAAAGGGTCTGGGCTTGCATTTTATCTAAAAACTTGGTTATGTGGTAGATTTTCCATACTAGTCACACAAACACCACTATCTAACCATAAACCACATTTAAGGCTTAGGCAACAAAACCAGAGACTTTTGTAGGTCAGCAATATCCAGAAGCACCTGCCTTGCATGCTGAAACTGCTTTGATCATGAGGTCATAGAGCAACACAAAAGTGCATGATTGTGTGTTAGTATGAACTAATCAGTTCAGTAAATCCCCAAAAGAATTCAGACTTCCTGCAGACTAAGCAACTTGTTGGGGGGGGGGGGGGATTGAAAATAATTTATGCATCTTCCTCCATAGTTTGGCCAGCTAGACTCTTGAGCACAATTCCATACCACACTAATTAGTACTATTAAGAAAACCAGTGCTCCACTTCACCCACCCCACCTCTTTATTCCATGATCTAAGCTTGCTGGGTTAAAGCTGGGTTAGATAAAGTCCATAAGATTTCTCTCATAATACAGTGTGTCAGCTTAGATAAAAATTAAAGTATTAGCCGTACGGTGGTTTCAATTGCAGAGCAATTTTGTTGAGTACTCCATTTGAAACGCGATCTGCAAACAGCACCCAGCCACACACGAAAGCACTGCTACCCTGAAAATCAATAATATAGTGAATAATAGATAGACACCACGAGGACAAGGGATCGACAGTATTTAGCATCCCACAATGGCCCTGAGCTGTGACACCCGAGTGTAGCAAGGGTGTTACTAAGGGGACAGAGGGATGCTAAATACTATGGATCCCATTGGCCGAGGTGAGCTAAGTTATTAGAGTTTTACAACTATTGCTATAGTAGTACAGCTATTTGCCTTGGAGCTCTCATAATTATTACGATGGATCCTGTTTATTGGCCAAAATTTACAAGCAACTAAGTGAAACTTACAAGTAACTAAGTAAAACCTACAAGTAACTAAGCTACTTAGTTACCTCCTATTGACCAATCAAATTACAGGAAACTAGCAGTAAAATTCTAATGGGTCATTAGACTGGCCACGCATAAAATTTTAGTATAGGCAAATTACTAGACTAAGATCATAAGAGTCATGGTATGGAGGAGGATTAATGCATGGTGAATGAATGGCTCTATTTGATGGACTATATAAAATAATCAATAACTGCTTACTGTATATTCCCCTGTTAGTATGGATATCATGCTGAGTGAGAGAACCATAAGAACTGACCCTCCTAACCCCCAGAGAATAATGGCGATGTAGATAGAGTCCCTCTTGATGGAGAATGTCGCTTCAGTTTCTACCACTGGCTGCATCCAAATCCATATCCTGTAATATGCAAAAAAATTTCAAAAATTGAAGAATAAAATATTTAATAGAATTATGCCGATTCATTAGTTTTTAAGAAAATTCTAGTAATTCACTATTTCTCAGCCCCCGATGCTTAGCTGTCATCAAATTCCTATACATGTTTGCTACTCTGTACGTGTCGTGTATTTCTCTTGTACGCCATTTATTAACTACCTAGTTAATTATTAGTTCATCCATTAAGATTGCACTCACATGTTTAAGGTGGGTTTGCATTGCTACATAATTATTGAGTACACTACTGCCGGGTACATTTTAACGTGTGTGCATGGGGTTTGCTGGTACGTTGGTTGTCGAGAGATAATAATATTACCTCAATATCGGCACATGTATAGTCATGTAACGGGGAGTGTTGCTAGATACGATGATGGTTGTGAAGTAGAATAATAAATTATGTAACCCGTCCACTGTGCCATATTATTGAATAGTGCTATCGAGCGTGTGCATGAGCTGACAATTACTAGTGTGTGCATTGGATAGGTCTGGCAGTGCACCAAGGCTGCATACATATGCCTGATGCCATTATATGCATACAATGAGAGTTTGTTGTGATGAAAATTAATTATGGCTGCATCCAAATCCATATCCTGTAATATCCAAAAAAACGTTGTTATTCTCAAAAATTGAAGAATAAATAGAATTGTGCCGATTCATTGCTTTTTAAAATTACAAAAAAATTATTTAATTTATAAAATTCTAGTAATTCACTATTCCTTAGCCCCCGATACTCAGCTGTTATCAAATGCCTATTTGCTACTTTGTACGCGTCATGTATTTCTCTTGTACGCCATTTATTAACTACCTAGTTAATTATTAGTTCATCCATTAAGATTGCACTCACATGTTTAAGTTGGGTTTGCATTGCTACATATTGAGTACACTACTGCCGGGTACATTTCAATATGTGTGCATGGGGTTTGCTGGTACGTTGGTTGTCGAGAGATAATAATATTATCTCAATATCGGCACATGTACAGTCATGTAACGGGGAGTGTTGCTAGATACGATGATGGTTGTGAAGTAGAATAATAAATTATGTAACCCGTCTACTATGCCATATTATTGAGTAGTGCTATCGAGCGTGTGCATGAGCTGATAATTACCAGTGTGTGCATTGGATAGGTCTGGCAGTGCACCAAGGCTGCATACGTATGCCTGATGCCATTATGCGTATACAATGAGAGTTTGTTGTGATGAAAATTAATTATGGCGAATAGCTGCCGGAGTTGGAGCCTTCCACCTTCCACTGACCCCCTCAATGCACTAAATCCCACTTTACGAGCACTGCTACACTTTAATTATCACATCAATCACTCCAAGCTTATCTTTACACAATATATTCTATACGCATTGTTACAAATCTGGCACACCCACAATAACAATGCTATTGTGGAACAACAATGCTTGCTACATGCTTGCTACACTTTCACATATCATTACTATCGTAGTCTTGATAGCTGGAAATTTAATTTTTAAGGGTACTTTTGTGGTAATTTAATAATATTATGAGCAGCCAAGAATAAACATAAGCAACAATAATCAGTTGTTGACACTTACATGGCACCCCACACGAAGACGGTTCCAAGGAAATACAACATCTACATGGATAAAACAGAATTGTAGCTCTTATAAAGTTATAAATCATGTACGTCCAAACTTATTTCATGTGTGCAAATTATATCTAACTTTGCCAGCTTTTAGTTTGAGATCATCAGGATTGTGGGGAGAATCCCTTCACGAGGAAGGGGGGGGGGGGCACTATGATTTGACCTATCAATCTCATGTGGCTACAACTCAGTGGTTAATTATATCACAGTAATAATATTTATTATTACTTTCAGTACCTTTTCTCCAATGAATTTGTTGATTCTCTTCACGCATACTGTTGAAATAAAGCTGGCAACGTAGAGCACCAGTGGTCCAATTGATATGCTATTCTGTTGGAGAAAAGTTCTCATTTTATTAAAGTTTCGTTAAGTAGCTGGGCCTTTTCAATAACCTCATAGAAAGATGTACACACGGAGAATTGGAGGGGAGGTACCAAGTTGGTGATTAAATTAATCATGGTTATTGTACCTGCTTCATCTTGAGGGTGTCAAGAAAATAGAAGGGAAGGTACTGCTGAGAAAAGATGGCAGAGATTTTGGCGGCAACAAATACACACATAACCTACAGTGATGGTAATTTTCTCAACATTAATTTACAGTAGTCATTAAGGTTAAGGCACATTATTTTTTTATTATTGTATTTGAATAATGCATGACAGGGTTAATCTACTCAGTATCCACAAATTAATGTAACCACAGAATACAATATTAATTTTAGTAGCACTCCCTTGCTGAAGGAAATTTGTACAATCATAATTCACATGCATATACAATATCACATGGTACATTGCCGTACGTGCTCACCAGGTAGAAATCAGGCTTAAGCAGCCAACGATACCACTTCAACTTTTTCAGCACAGTGTTCTTTTCACGTACGACAACATGGAATGGTATCACCATAAGAATACCAAGACCTATGACAATAATAGCCATCACCTGCAAATTGATCAAAAATGGTATCACACATCAACCACAAAGTAGTATATTATTTTAATTACCGTATAGCCGGAAAATTTGGCGGGGAATTAAATTTGGCGGTTTGGCGGTCTAGATTACAACTGCCAAATTAAATTTTCCTACTCGCATATATACGTATGGCGATCCCGTACCAATAAACCGCCAAATTTAAATCCGCCAATATTCTTGCAACGGTGATTTTGGGCTCAACCGCCAAATTTAATTCCCGCCAATATTTCTGGCTATACGGTATAGACTAAATGTATTATGACATTGTGCAAGAGATCGATATGAAAAAAACACCCATAAGACATTGATTTAATGCGAAATTATTGCTTGATGATTATGAGGTTAACTATCAAGCTACATGCAACTATAAAATAATAATAATTTTTAGTTAGACACTGTTTAGGAGGTTTCTATAATATTATGATATAGAAGATCTCAGGAGTCCGTAGAACCCTCGCTTCGTTTGGAATTCTACATAGAGCCCTTTAGTCTCTTAAATCATGTGGAAACCGACTAAACAGTGTCTAACAAGTTTATAGTAAAACACTATAATAGCCCGAGGATACAGGATTCTATCAGACTTGTAGGGGTACTATCACAATGTCGTATTATAGATACCTGCCAATGACCAATCAGATTGCAGTATTTGTTACAATTATGATCTAATAATTATTATGGTACCATTAAATTTTGGAGATTGATGTAACTAAATAAACTAGAGCTCTCTCGAGCACAAAACCCTCGGCGCGCTGCATGGCATTAGCTAAATGCTTCAACAATTGCATGCAGAAAAGGAGGTAGCTAAAGGACTGGGGCTGGGACGAGACAGGGATGAGGATAATGTTATACTTGCACAGCAGTGTTATTCAAGGTGCAATAGCTCATAGCAGCAACAACCCTAGACTAAGTGTGTTGTATCGAACTCCACACCGTGGTGTCGAGATCAACTCAACTTCCCTCACTGTAGCCTAACCGCTAATTCTTGGGGGCTTAGCTAGCTACATCTTAACTTGAAGGACTATGATGCAAAGCCTTGGCACAAGACTGAAGTACACTATGCAACATTGCATGTCCAATATTATCGCAACTCACTTGGGTTCAAGCACTGTATTAAATGTCATGCATGCATAGCTACAAGCCAGAGAGTCAAAGGGTACCATACAGATAGCTTAGAGCTAGCGTGGGATGACAGTGGCTTATTTTCAACTCTAAGGCTTAGCAGCTAAGCTTTAGAGTTGAAAAGAAGCCACTGTCATCCCGCGATCGTCAAAAGCTCACCAGTGGACTGAGCGGCGGGATTGATGCAACCGCGCATGCGCTGAGGGTTAATAGACGTACATACCGTATATAGCGCGCAACCTATTTATACGTTAAGTTATGCTATCGCTAGCTCGAGAAAAGTCAAGAAGCTTAGAATCCACAAATGACACCAAAACTGGCGAACAAAGCATTTTCGGAGAAATCCACACAAATCATGGCTTTGGAACGCCATAAGGAACCTTACAACCCCGCAAATTGGACTCGCAAACGAGGTATGTAGCAGCTAGCGTGATAACAGACAGACAGACAGACAGACACACAAACCAACTACCGTAACCCTCGCGCATGCGCCGAGGCTTAATGAGGTGAGCTGTCTCAGCTACACAGGACTGCTATACATACAGATTTGACTGTAATAGAAAGTATTATTAGCTGCTCACCCAAAATGCTGTACTGTCACCATAATTGAGAGGGGAATCCCCAGCATCACAACTTGTGACAGTCGAGTTGGCATATTCTTCCGGAATGCTTGCCTTTGGTAGCTTATCCAGCAACACAAAGAGAATCGCAAATGCAAGGAGAGTACCAGATATCTGAAATCCGTACCTATATGAAGAACATGCAGAATCAGTGTAATGGAACACAAGGGTCGACGTCAGCCTATTAAACGCAATCATGATCATTTAATTTTTTATTAGCTTCATACCGGTAGCTATTGTTTACACAGGGTAGCTAGGGGATGAATTCATTCAATAATCCGTTGGGTAACCAGGGATAAAGCTTGTAGTCACTTTGTGAAGTACTTCTCTTCAGTACCGTTGCTCATTGATTACGACCCTTACCCATCCGCGGTGTTCGCGCATGCGCAAAGAAACGAATTCTGTGGTAAAGTTCTTGTAAGTAGACGTATTATCATTAACCTGATAGAGTTCAGTTCCACCTTCATCTGCTTGCTAGGTGCCAACTCAGGCACAAGTGCCAGCGGGGCAACCTGCATGGCTGCGTAACCAAACTGAAACATGATCGCAAATACGGAAAAATAGATCGTGTAGGATATTTCAGACTTGCACCCATAGCATGTGTGCCATAGGAAGTAGAACGAACTGGCGGTTGAGAGCACTCCGAGAAGATGCAGTATCTTTCTTCGTCCGTATATGCGACACTTGCACACGTCCGAAAGCATTCCAGTGAGTGGAGTGAATATGCCGCCCGCCACTTGCCCAACCAGCACGATCGTGCCCACTTGGTGCGAGTTGAGTGAGAGAACTTTGCTGAAGAAGCTGACAGCGTACGGGAACCACAATCCCACAACGCTGAGCACGTTTAGCAGGTTCCCCATGCCAAAGGTGATACGAAAGAAAAGGGATAATTTCTGTTGCTCTCCTTCAGGCTTCATTCTGAGTCGATGTAGTAGTCAAGCTTGAATGAGTTGTCTCAAGTTACAAATTTAATGTCTCCGCGGCATCTATACGTGCGCATGTGCAATAAAGCTATTTTGTCGATCGTCGATTGTCTACATCCGCGGCGTGCTTCCCCTTCACCACAAGATCCAATTTACCATCCTTTGTCATTGGCTCTGATTAAGTGTGATAATAGCATGAGTAAGTAGTAACTAGTAATGTTGAAAATGCTTTGACAATGCATGCGCTTGCCACCGGAAGTGAAAGTGGAGTACAGTATAATGTATTATGAGTAAGTCATGAACGTCAGTGCACGCCCTCTTAACCTATGACAGCTAGCCGCAGTATGATCTAACTGAGGGACAATCAACGGAAGCGAAGAGAATAGTACAATCTGATAATTATCATCTGGTTCGTAGACAGTTAGGCTACACTGCATGACAATCAATTTTTAGCATTGCATGTACACGTGCATGCAACGTTTACCGACTTTCCCCAATCGATCGAGTGCATGCGTAATTATTGTAATTGCGCATGCAATTGCAAGCTATAGTGATTCAGAAGTCGACGCTGGATGCGCTGTAGCTAGCTATATATAAAGCTGGCAAATAGCTACCTGTAGGCCCCCATGCACAGACTATAGCTGCTGATTGAAATGGCTGCTGCTTCAGGTACGTATGAAAGATACAGCTAGCTATAGCTAGCTTGTGCACGTGTTATTGAATCTAGTTTTTAGGATATCACTAGCTACCTATAATTTTGTATGCGTGTAGGTCTTCGAAGGTTTCGCATTGGACTGGTTCAGATGACTGTGGGAGAAGATAAGGCTGCTAATTTTGCAAGAGCAGCTGGTCTCGTCAGAGAGGCTACCAAAAACGGAGCTCAACTTGTTGCTTTACCAGTAAGTTAATTAATGTTGAGCAATTAGCCATAATTACTAGCTAGTGCATGCATGCATATCGCTGTGATTCTCATAGGATAAGATGGTATGGAAATCAGTAGCTACTATCTATGTAGCTGCATGTGTGAGCTATAGACTATTAAACCTTTTTCCTGGCCACCTTGAAAGAGTGGCTATTAGGCCACTCCAAATCAATTAGTTGTTTCTCATCCCGCCTTGATTTCCGCCCGCATGTATTTCCATCAGTACCAGCACAATACCGCCTCGATTTTTTGGACTGCTGAACTTATGGTTTTGATGACCATTTCCCATCAAACTTGTGAATAAACGACCATTTCCAGCCGCCCGCCCGCATCAGTTTTTGGCTCAGGGGGGGATGAGAAACAATGAATTAATTTGGAGTGGCCTTAGCTAGCTACACTTAACCCCTCCTACTCTTAGTATCTTAATTGTAATTACTATTAATTAATGTACATAGCTACATACCAATTTCATGGCTACTATTTTTTTTTCAGGAATGCTTCAATACTCCTTATGGAGCGAAGTATTTCTTGAAACATGCTGAGCCCTTACATGGCCATACTACCAATCTCTTATCTAAGATTGCCAAGGAGTGCAAGATTTATCTTGTTGGAGGTACGTAACTATACTGGTATTATGCATTGTATTCCTACTATAGAATCTGATAGCAGTGATAATGAGTCAAAATTGACCATTGTGTATAATACCACCAGGCAGTTTCTATCCTTACGACGAGTAAATAAAATTTTTATTATAGCCGGCTTGTATAGCTACCTAGTGTCTACGTATAAGTAAGTGGGGGGGGGGGGGGGGATATATCACGTGACAATGTTACTGTTGCAATAATTTTGGCTGCCACATGAAATGCATGCATGCATGAGGTACATATACTAGGTGATCCATTTCTAATACGTTGATTTTAGGAGAGTCACCCGTTTACCCTGATCCATGGAGCCTTAGCAATGCATTATTATTGGCTGTAACTTCATACCACTTCAGTGGCGTGTCCAGGGGGGGGGGGGCTCCGGGTGCTCGAGCACCCCCCTCAGCCGCAGTACGTCTGCGCACAACAGCTAGATCAGTAGCTCAGTGGCAACTGTTTATGCTGATAATCGACTAGTCTCGCAAGCCATACCCTTCAATCTCCGAGAGAAAGAGGGTCTGATAACTTCGCGTACATAGAGTTGTGTTGCTGGAATTCAATAATGGACCGTTTTACGTGACGTCACGTTAAGTTTAGATTGCGCGGCGCACGCTTGCCTAGCATTCAATACAGGCGCGCGATGTTTAATAACAATGCACGGTTATTGCGCTATAGTAACTCCGAAAAGCTGCAATCTGATTGGTCGCTCCAGGATCTTGGAGCGTGTACAACTCGATGTACGCGAAGTTACCAGACTCTCTTTCTCGCGTACGGAGATTGAAGGGTGTGGCTAGCGAGACTAATAATCGACAACTGGTAGCCATAACCAACAATGAATTTACTATCCTCTAAAATTCGCTGTCTAAACAATTCTTTCTCGTCGCTACTAGCCTTCTTTTTCAGCCAGCTATCTTCAAGAACGCGTTAGCGAGGGGCGTGGTCAACATTTTGGGGGCGTGGCTTAAAATTTTGGGCAAGTCCCTCATACTGAGTTAGCAAAAGCTACGTAGTTAGGTAGCAGCTGTAATGAAGTAGCTATCAGCTGGAGTAGGATCGAGGTGGAGTACAAACATGGTAGCTAACAGTGTTCCAGTAATCACGGCTGTCATGCACTATCACATGATCTTGTACTTTAAGTGGGTAGCTATCATATAAATGCAGACTACTGCTCTACTATTGTATATTGCAGCTGGTACGTAGCCTGGTACATGGCCGTCGGAGGCGGGGCGGCAGGGGCGGCTCGAGCCGCCCCACTTTTTGTGCCATCCATTTCAACACCATAATATTTTAGCATATGCACGTACGCCTGTGCGCACGATTGGTATGCAAACCGCATGCAAAACAGCTGGTACTGATTCAGCAAGTTCGTCGATCTATTAGGTATGAGCGCAAACCACAGTCCTGCGATAGGTAATAAGCCAATAGAGTTGCTCACGATCGCGGAACTGTGCGATTTTGGGCGTAGTTTAATTATTTTTGGGCGTGGCTTAAAATTTTGCCCGCGCGCTTTGCGCACACGCTTTGCACGCACTTAATTGTCACAAAGCTCTACATAGTTAGAGCCTCCCCAGTTGTGAAACCCTTCCTACGGCCCTGTGGTACTATGGTGGCCTGCCTGGGTGGGACAATGCAACTCACCTACATGATCTCAGATTCGTATTATGATACCGTATAGCGGGAAATTTTCGAGGGAGAAAACTTTCGCGGATCGGTAGGAAAGGAGCATTTCGCGGAGAAAACTTTCGCGGAATGTTAAAACTGGTCGCATAATGGGTGTGGCATGCCAAGAATTTCGTGGAGAAAACTTTCGCGGATGGCGGAAAAATCGCGAAATTCGTGAAAGTTTTCTCCCTCGAAAGTTTCCCGCTATACGGTATTATCTATGTCACTGATCCTCCCGAAACGCGTTTGCATGTAGTTCAACATTCCTATCTAATCTACTCCCAAGACTTAGTATGTGTTATATTGAAAAGCTTGTGGAGAAGAAACATGATTCAATTTGACAAACACTCCTCTCTTTAGGTAGCTAGCTATTATTGTTTTCAGATCTCTTAAATTGAAATACATGCAGGGTCCTTTCCTGAAAGTGATGGAGATAAAATTTACAACACTTGTACTGTATTCAACCCCAGTGGGGACCTACTTGGGAAGTATAGAAAGGTGAGTTCACAATATTATGATTCAATGGGTGTAGAATTCATGATAATAATACCGTAGTTAATCGAATACAATGTATGATCCAATCTAACGTAAGAAATTAGATTTTTACGAAATCTCATAACGTATATATATGGAGCGATTGATGACCTTTACCAGAAAAACGCGCGTTTTTCAAAATTGAAATTATTTTTTTTTTTCCATACCTAGTATTAGATAAAGTAAGGTATATGATGACCCCCTACTAATTTTAATACTTTCTGGTAAAGGTCGTCAATCACACACGTTATGAGAATGGTAATTTCTTACGTTAAATTGGATCATATGACATTGTTGTAGTAAGTGTGTTAGCTAGTGTATATTGAAGCTTCACATAGGTGGAGGGTTGTGAGGGGCCGTACATAATCTGTTACTAATCACCTTCATTCTCTCAAGAGATTAATTTGTGTGTGTGCATGTATTTCCTCATGCAGCTGCATTTATACGATGTCAACGTTCCGGGTAAAATCACATTCCAAGAATCTGAATTTCTGGCACCTGGTAGTGAATTCTTCACATTTGAAACTGGTACGTTTTTATTGCTGCTATAGCTAGTTTATACATTAAGTGTCCTGATGCATCCATTTTTATACCCTTAGATTGGTGTAAGGTTGGAGTGGGTATCTGTTATGACATAAGATTTACAGACCTTGCTTCAATTTATAATCAAAAAGGTAATGATAAAACTATAATAATTATTAATTACATTGATTTACAACCATAGGAGATTCTATGAATGATAATTAGCTAAATTTGAATTAAAATTAATAATATTTTAATTACTAGGGTGTAAGTTGCTTTGCTATCCTGGAGCATTTAACATGAAAACAGGTCCTGCTCACTGGAGACTGCTTGTCAGATCAACGTAAGTATAGCCATATTAAAATCAATTATTATTAATCTCACACATGGCATTGTGTACGTATCTTTTCAGTGCTCTGTCAAACCAGATTTATATGGCAGGTGTATCAGCAGCGAGAAGCAGAACTTCCGGTTTTGTGTCATGGGCACACAGCATGCTGGTTGATCCATGGTAAGTATATTATATCAATGCAAATTCAGAACTGTTAGAGTAACATAAGAATATTATTCAAGTATCGATGCATGAGGGCTCTATAATGATTATCATAGTTCAATATTCAATGTTGGATGTTATTTGAGCATGAATGAGGCCATCCTTATTGGGTGGGCATAGCAGCTATAAGCCATACCATTAAATTTTATGTTTAAGTCGGCTTCTTTAGCTGCTACATTATTATAATACTATACTGCTGTAGGTGGGATCATCAGTACACGTGGTCACAATTCTAGATCTACATAGTGAACTTCAGCAGCTAGCTATAAACCCTATCTGTATGCATCATACAAGACTAAACATGCTCACAATTGATAATTAATTTTACTAAGTAGCTATATACGGCTTTCAACTCTATAATTATTATTTTCAGGGGTGAAGTTGTAGCAAACGCAGAAGAGGATGAGACTATTGCGTACGGAGACGTTGATCTGGACTATTTAGACCAAGTGAGGAGCAGCATTCCAATCTCCAAACAAAAGCGACTAGAACTATACAAACCAGCAACTCCAGTGACCTGATCACAGTCGATTCTATGCTATATTATCTGTTTCATAAGTACTAATTAATAATTTTGAACATTATAATACATCATGAGTTGTGGTGTTTGTATCTTTCATTGACATTATTATTATATGTCTGAATTATTGAAGTGATCCATTGTACGTATGTGTTTGTGGCCTGTCATACTTCACATTTTTTATTGTGAATCTCTTTCCGACAACGAAAAAACATTATCCATCTAAATGGCTACCTATATACATCATAACAAAAATTTAATGGCGATGAGGATGTCACTATTGCTATGGCAAGATAACTGCCGATTGAGAAGTGAAAGAGTGGTCAGCTCCATAATAATAATATATTATAATAATATTATAGTAACTCTATTGTCGGGTAAATGATGTCGACAGAGCAAAACTTTAGTACGGGTGATCCGGGTATATTTTTGCTCATATCTCCATGACTACACAGGCTAGAGACTTCAAATTTGCTGGAGCAATAGCTCAAAGGTCGTAGTTGCCTTAACTCAAAAATTTTTTTCAGCACATTATGCATGGTTTTCTCAATCGTGGACGGTCACATAATTATTGTGACATCATCAAAGGGTGGTAGCTACATTCGTTAATTGTTGTCATGGTCAGACTAATCACAAAGGCAGAGGCCACTTGTCACGACTGTGGCAAAAAGAGACTTTAATTAAGTTAATAGAGCTGTTTGTAGGACCAAAAAACAAACAATTGTTACGAAAAAAAGAGTTTCAAAGACATATAAGAAGACGACCAAGTTGGTTGATACTAGCTAAAATTAATGTTAGTGGACCAATAATATTATTGACGTCTACTTGATAAGAAATGAAAAATCACTCAATCCTCAAAGAAGTCCAGATCAATGGGTGAGAGTTGACTGAGGAGGGATACGAGTGCAACAGTGTCAATTATCTCAGAGTACAGATTGAGGAGGGTCCTACCATGATGGTCAATTGTAGTCAGGCGGGCCAGCCCCTTCACAAGAGGGAGGTGGAAGGGTCTGGTACGTGTCATGCCTATACGCGAGTTGTACCTGCTGCAGCCAGGAGTGCAGCCCAATCAGATTGCTCCACGTCATCACCAATAATATTATTATGGAGCTGTCCCAAACGCACAAGCTGACCAATAAGGTGCCAGATCTTCTTGTCCAATGATTTGTTGGGGCTGTCCCTACCATTAATTTTGCTCCGACTAACCAGGTGCTAGATCTTTATGAGTGCAGTTTTGCACGCATGCATAACAGCTAAGCCCTGGAACAACTCGCGTATAGGCATGACACCAGACCCTTCCTCCTCCCTCTTGTGAAGGAGCTGGCCCGCCAGACAGGTCAATTGATGATGGTAGCTAATTAGCTATGTTATAATGTGCGTTTGAGTGGGGACTAGCTATATATAAAATATACCCCATACTGAACGGAATGCTATAGAATTAATCTTGCTATGCAAATAGGATAGTTTTTCTTAAAGGTTTAATGACCTCTCACAGGCACAGCAAAATCTATCATGCTGCAGTGAAAGATGGAGGTGTGATGTACATGTATTGTCGCACCATGCCCAAATATAAATTATGGGCTGCCAACTCTGTGGCTAATTCTGTCTTTTGGTGTTGAGCTGAGGCTCCGATTGATGACGAACCCATCATGCACCTAACAAGTACCGGTATAAAAGCAATTGAATAAATTATTGAAGGGTGAAGTAGGGATGGCAGGGTCAAAAAGTACACAAAGAATAAGATTTGTAAGGATAATCACATCCACAATACATCCCTACGCTTGCTTTTTGAGTAGCTATAATATTATAGCAATGTAGCTGTGGGTGCAAATATAATGCGACTGAACAAGCTGATTGACTATCCTGAGCCATAAGGGACATTTTCTCCCACATGCACATCAAGAACACTCACTGAAGGATAGCACAAACAAGTCAACAACAATTAGTGTATTAGGTATGATAAAAAAAAGCAAGTGACGAACTCTGTCTCGTTCTTGCCTCCTACCCTCAGGCTTGCTCCAAATATGCTCCTGCCATGTCTCAATCATCTACAAATCGCGATGTGCTTGGTATCTTTCATTGTGGCTATCACATTCACCATTAAAAAGTGCCTTACATTTGACTGCACAATTTAATTAGCAATGCCTATTCATATTTTGAAATGGAAGATTAATCTCTAAATTAAAATGAAAGCACCTTCACTGACCACTCTGACTGTGCATGTACAAAAATTGAGTATT
Organism: Cliona cf. orientalis; assembly: GCA_963930775.1. Taxonomy (NCBI): domain Eukaryota; kingdom Metazoa; phylum Porifera; class Demospongiae; order Clionaida; family Clionaidae; genus Cliona; species Cliona cf. orientalis. The sequence continues at coordinate 8,616,964 of OZ005691.1, forward strand.
GTCTTTTTTCATGTAGCAATATTATCATCATAATAATTAATTTTCATAAACAAATACTGAGAATTGGTATCTGTGTCTTATTGAATACTTGTGACACAACTCTTATTATGTCAGAATCATGCCACTCACTGCAGTTTCCTTTAAAGCTGAAAGTTTTCAATTTAGTAAGGTGTTTCATATTCTCTAGCATAATAGTAAGTACAGAATCCATGTTTATATGATAGCGATGTGGTATATCCAGGTACAAATGTAGTAAACTAGTAATTTTTGTCAAGGGAATAATATCATGAATGTCACTCACTGTTAGTGCAAGTGTATGCAAATTTATTTTTGATGATAGTGCATCAGCCAGTAATTCAACCCCTACACTGGTAAGTTCACTTTTGTAGATATAGAGGGAATTGAGATCAGATAAACTAGTTAAGTTTTCAGAAAGTAACATCACTTCATCACTGGTAAATATTAAATCATTCATATTCAGAATCAATGCTTGAAGAGAATGTGGCAGATGTTTAAATATGTATGGTACTTGATCATGAATACTTCCTGGACCATTAGCTCCTACCAAATTATTAATCTGCAATTTTAATAGATTCTTAGCTTGATTAAGACATTTAATGTGTGATTCAACATGATCAATTTTCATAATATCAATAGCAAGATATCTCAATTTACTGCCTTGACATAAGAGCGCTATGGTTTCCACATCGATAGAACATTGAAATTCTTTCATCATTGTGAGAAAAACATCATGAGCAGCAATTTTGCTGGCTTCATCAGCTTGAAGTATGCATACGTTGATTCTTAGCTGTAAGTACGGTTTCACCTGCGGTGCAATGTCTTCTAGTGCATGATATAGCACATCTGTGCTAAAATTTGAATGCTTTTGTTTAATATACTGTATGGTGGTATTTAGATCTGTGATAAATACATCTGGCATATACAAGTCAAATTTCATCGTTAATGATCTTAAATTTGGGAAAGCTTGAATCAAGTTGAGCAGAATGCTAGTTTTCATATAATAGAAGTGCAATCTCAATGAACTAATTGTTGGAAACAATTTCTTGTGGCAAATACTGTCTTCGGGATTCAAAATACCAGCCATACATGGCCATAAATTATTAACAAATTCAGTGAACGACTGGGAGGTATGACTCCAGTTCTCAAATGCACTAGTGCAAGCCGCATCATATAACACAAAAGTTAAGTTCCATTTATCCTGGAAAAGGCTATTCAGCAGATCATCTGCATTTATCGCCCGAGTAAAAAAGAATGGAATACATAGGGCAGAGTTACTACCTAAAAGAGCTGACTCAATCCCCTCTCTGTATTCAATTCCTGGCCATCCAATTTCTTTTAGGATATGCAGACGATCTATATCTAGGACTGCATTGCAAACATCATAACTTTCCTGCTTCCCCAAAAAATTTGATAGTTCATAGTGAGGATTTAATACCAACTCTGCCAAGATAGGAGAAGCAGCTGAAATATTATCACGGAATTTGTCACCAATTAAACCAAAATAAAAGAGTGCCACCATGCTAGAAATGGTACTGAAACCCAGTATCTCTTGTTTCTTTACAGAAATAAAAGCAAGTTGTTCATCTATAGGCAGAGTTGAAAGATGTACAGCAGCAAAAAATTCCTGAAATGTTTGATGTGAGAATTCAAACCTCATGTTTTCAGATTCGATTTGAAAACGCTTTGTTGACTTTTGTCTAGGCACTGTTTCTGCATCAACAAAACCAAGTCTCCTTATCGTTTCTATAGTGCGTGGCCTTTTCGGAAATAAAGTCACACCTTCAAAAATCATCTTAAAGGCTGATTCATGCAATATTTTAAATGCAGAACATAAATCATCATGAGCAGTATTGTTCGTAATGCACTGCCACAAATCCTGAGTGGTCCATTCATCATAGTATTCATCTGTATAATGTATAATAGTTGCATTCATGAAACTGGTATAAATTTGTGTCATAGTTACTTCCAATGGCAATAAATCTGAGTCACAGCCTTCTGTCAGTAACAAGATCATGGAAAAGTGCATAGGCAAAGTACACAGCTCTTTCATTTTCATGCTTTTGTTCCACAATGTTTCTATTGATGCAATCACCTCTGTATCATTAGTGACGTTACGTAAATACTCGCTGAGGTTAGCAATGGGAAACCCAAGAAGCTTAATACTTCCTTTAATATATTTTTCATTAAAAGCTCGGGTTGTGGACACACACAAAGAGAGGGGTAGTACATTTTCAAAGATCAAATCATAGATATAATTGAATTTCACATTATACTCATCGTAAGCATCCAACAGAAAGCATGCGCCAGACCCATTCCTGTCATTTATTCTCTTTGCAATATGTTCATACTCAAAATCTTCAAATTGAGATGCTGGAAGGAGGCTATAGTCAGGGAATTGATAGTCTCTGTTTGAGACACACTACCTAGGTAAATTTTAAATAGTATCTCACAGGATTTTAGAGCTCGTTTCTCAGCCCACTCTTTCGCCAGATATCCCATTAACGTTGACTTACCAGAACCAGGGCTTCCAGTAATCACAAAGTGCCCAGATTTATTAAAAAGAATACTTACAAGTTCATTTACACTCAAATCATTGCCGTACTTATCTTTCATTAGAACTTGGAGAAATGGCATCCTACTTTCTTCACTGCGCAATATGTTAAACTGCCTACTGGGAAACTTCTTATAACGTTGTCCAAGAATTGCAGCTGTAGTTTGAATGATGTCCTGCTTATCATGATCCAAAACAGGACACTTGTCATTCTTATCAAGATGAAAAAAATTCTTGTCAACCATGCAGTGATGAAGTCTGTCCAGCGGCATAATTTCGTGACTACCACAGTGTTTCATGCAGCCTATCTCCAAAACTTTATCATTGGCTATTACATGAACATATGTGACAATGTAAAGCTGCTGATAGAGTGCAAATGCAACTAACACAATAAGTGCTGGTAATAGACTCAGACTCAGACTCAGACTATACTTGTGACAGTACGTTGCTTGCGCAATCGTTAGAGCAATAGTAACTGTTACAAATGTGACCAGATTAGTTCTACTCATTACACTCAGATATTCATAGTGATAGTAGGCAACCACAATCACCACTAGAAGGATCAGTAGAAATACACATGATTTCTTTATTAATGAGCTAATTCTGACCTTTCTTGTTGCATTAATTAGCTGTGACTCAGTAGCTGGCTTTTCACGCCGAGAACTGCGGAGCCACGTCAAGAGCATGTCACGAAAACAGTGGTCAGATTTCTCATGGCGATATTGCTGGATGGCATCCAATGTTCCTACATCAATGAGTAGGGCTATGCCTATGTTGTACCACTCATTCCGATGTTCGTAGTACTTCTTCATTATCCACCATAGATCACGTACGGATAGCTTGCACGAACTCAACTGGGGAGCCGAACTCGGATTAGGGTCCATTTTAGCTGTCATAAGCCTTCAAATCATGCGCACCCTCACATTTGCATGCTGGAGGTTACAAGCCACGCCCACGGAACTCGTATTGTGACGACCTATACCCATTATTTCTGTTCTGTGTATACACCACATTAGTCACACATTTTGTGTGCACGAGCCTAAGATCACTGAGCAGCTATCTTTAATTTTGCTAGTACTGGCATGACATGTCTTAATCATACATCCCCATACCTTTTAAGGTTCAAATAAAGATTTAGTACTAGTGTAGTTTGTAAGACAGTAACAGCGACGATAAAGTGTATAATAATACAATGTCATTACAATAACTATTATAATAATAAATTTTATTCTACTATTATTGCTAGTTGTCCTTGTTTTTGTCAGTTATTGATGCTGTAGGTTGGGCTGGTGGAGGAATGGCCTCGGGCTGCCTGTGAAGGGGAAACTGTTCCCAAGTTGTAGACAGGTCAAATTTTCTGAACTCCTGTGTCATCTCGATGGGTTCACATACGACGCGCTTCACCTCATCATCATATCGCACCTGATTAAAAAAATTAATAGTCATAATTATTATGTCAATGCTATAAAAATTTGGTACAAATTATGCTCTACTCCTGTCCCAACTTTAAAAGTATAGAGCAAAGAATACCGGCAATATGACCAACACGGATATATGGACTACATGATAATGTATTTGTCAAGAAAGGGCAGAGCTCTCTCAACTCGCTATAATTACCCCATGTGTGTGTATGCATAGCAAGGGATAAAGTAACTGGTTAAATTTATCTGTCGTCAGTCATCTATCAGTATAAAAATCGGCATTTGTCAACATCTAAGCGAATGCAGGGTCAATAAAATGGTGTAAGACAGCGAAAAAACACCTCCTGTCTCGTTCTTAACCATAGGCAATACCCATGGGAGCTACAAATCATGTGAGTATGTCAGCCACGCCCACCTAGTACCTTATGAAGTCTACTGCACATGCTCGAGCTTCTCTACAGCATGCAAAATTAATGTCATTTGTGATCATGAAGGGAATAAAAGGTTTGCGAGTAGCAAGAGATTGAACTTCAAGAAATAGAGGCCTCTAAGAAGAGGCATGGCCATGGGTGATATTGCCATGGCACGTGGGGTACATGTATGCGCTCTATGAGCTCTAGTTGTGATTGTTAAAGCTTTAATAAACATGATTTCACCTCAACATATCCACTGAGAGGGAAGTCCTTTCTGAGTGGGTGGCCCTCAAAACCATAGTCAGTAAGGATCCTCCGCAAGTCAGGGTGGTTAGAGAAAAATATACCATACATGTCCCACACCTGGATGAAAAGATCAACAATGAACTATAATACTCCTTTTCAGCCCCTCCCCTCCCTCTCCCTATCTCTCATCCCCCCCCCCCCCCCCCCCCCCCCCCCAAGTCTTCCTCTCCCTCTAACTCTGCCATACAAACCCTTGAGACTAATCCTGCTAACCATATTTATCTGAAACCCAGCCCCTGACCCCTCTCGTATATGGCGGAGGGACCATGCACAGTTCCGGGGGGACCACTTACAGTATGACGGTACAAGCTAACAGTAGCTTCCATACCTCTCTCTCTGCCCAGTTTGCAGAGCTGAATAGATTAGTAACAGAGTCCACAGGGGTCAGCTCATCAGTGTATGTCTTGACGGTGATACGAGAGTTGTAGACCAAGCTCAAGAGACAGTATACAAGCTACGAGGAATGAAACACAACATAGTTATTATACAAATGCAAGTATGGACTGCAAATTCTCATATTACATGTATATATGTGAGCTCGGACAAAAGTTTTAATGCTATACGTGATATAATGAGCACATACAATGTCATGTACTCTCAGAAATATTACAGACTTGTGTTGATATTTTGCGTTATTTATATCAATTAATTTTTAAAATGAAGTGTACATGTATATGTTACATGTACGTGTTACTCACTCAAAGTGGAGACCCACTACATCGTACATGCACAGGACAGGAGTAGACACATTACCTCGAATCTGTAGACCCTCTTTGGTACATCGACAGCAGTCAACTCCATGAGAGATCTAAACTGAGCATTTTGATGGTCCCTCAGGAATGTCAGCACTGGAGTTATGCCCTCAGGACAGATCAGTAGCTCCAGCTCATTCCTGATTGTCAATGTATGCAGGAGAGGGATAAACACATTTACGGTGTGTCATGTATAATACCGTAGGTCGGATTTTTATAGCGAGTATCTATTAATTGCGAATTGCGAGTTTTTCTACATTTCGCAATCAATAGATTCACAAACATAAACATGCATGTATACTACAGTACGGTACAGAGTCGTCCATCGCAATTATTGGATTCGCAATTTAGCCTGACTTGACTAGAATGCAATCATTAAACTACGCAATTAAAATCCATCCTACCGTACCGTATAGTGGGAAAATTTGGCGAGGTTTTTAATTTGGTGATTTGGCGAATAGATTGCCAAATTAAAAACTCGCCAATTGAACTTAACGCATGCGCACCTAAGATTGTCAAATTTAAATTTCACCCCAATACCACTGGAGAGCCATCTCACCAAATTTATGCTTGCCAAAGTTACGGTCCTGCTATATTATGGTAATTCTAATCTTTAAATTTCCTCACCCATGAGTGATCTGAGCCTGCTGTACATATTTAGGTAACATTTCTTGCACATAGCGACCGAACTCCATCAGATTGTTTCTCTTCTCATCCACTGTGACAGCAACACTCTCTGCAACACAATGGGAACTTGTATCACTTGATGTATGCATGCGTGTACTTAAACACACATACATGTACATAATAGTTATCTGACAGTAATTGGGGTGCATGAAATGCTTGGTTGAATGCACCCCAATTACTGTCAGATAACTATTTTGTTGGTAGTTGACCTCTGTTCATCATTGGCCTACTCTATGATGACCCAACCCCTTTCCATAGCCGGCAAATTGCCTATAAAAACTTTGGTTGCTAGGCAACTACCAACAAATGTACAGCGTACATACAAAAATCGTACTCACGGATGTATACTAACTACCAATATCAACCTTGTACAGTACACCCGTGCACACACACAATGTACATTTAGTACATGTAGTGATTGGTATACGTAATAAACGTTATGCATGGTTGAGTGCACCCCTATAATTAATGCCATGTAATAGGTTTGTTCGTCCGTGACCCCCTTTCATCATCAGGCTATCCTATGAAGGGCCGAGAACTAGAGACGGCTAACACAAAATTAAATAAGGGGAACTGTATAATAATATTATGCCAAAATTATCAAATTTGAATATTCCACAACGCAAGGAACACAATTTTAAGAATATTTCAAGACTCAGGGGAACTAAATCAGTATTTGTGAGTTTAATCAATTGCCTACTATGGTTATACTAAATTGTTACTGGCGCCATCCCGTAGTACGCCGATAAAATAAAAAAAAATTGGTTGCTAGGCAAATTATTACATACATGTACACACACACACACACACACACACACACACACACACACACACACACACACACACACACACACACACACACACACACACACACACACACACACACACACACACACACACACACACACACACACACACACACACACACACACACACACACACACACACACACACACACACACACACACACACAATTCGGTGCATTAATTCCAACCTTCAGCTTGAGAAAACCATCTATTCTGCTGCACACCAATACTGCCAACGGTGCCTGCGAAACAAAAAGCGTTTACATATAGTGGGCATTAATTAGAACTTGAAGAAAGCCTCTACAAATAACCGCTAAATCTGCAGCTTACAAGCTTCACAAGGAACTCTTGCAGTTATCGACTTCTTTATTACTGTCTGAAGGGGCGAAGATCGCCATAAGTGTCTACAAAGACCGGCAAAACGAGAGGCCATCTTCAACGGAGCTTCAGGCCCTTCAATAGGCTCGACGACCTTTGAACTTTGTCCACCCCGTTGAAGCTTCAGAATACAGAGAAATGGCGGTTCGAGTGCTCGTGAAGGACTACCCTTCCTGAAAGCGTCACTGCAGCACACACACAGTTCGGTAAGATTTTCGATGATTTCCCATAGACATAACAATCACGCAACGAGTGTTTACATATGAGCCAGTACTCTACTGCATGAAAGCGTTCTTCTGATATGCAAACTAGAGTACGAGCTACACACGCTTACATGTGGTGTACTTTTTAACAAATCTAATAATGGTGTGAGCGCTATATACACCTTATTTACCGTTTGTTTTAATACACTTGCAGGCATACAAAGCAAGTTCTCACATACTTCCCTGAAGCCCTGAGCTACTAAAGAATTGAGCATCATACTGTACTGGATATGACCGAGAGTGAAAAGCAAGGACCACTTGTCCCTGTCTCCCTCCCTCCGTCCACCCCGTGTCGTATCATCAAGTGGGTGGCAGAGCCCGGGGCTCGTGTGCGTAAGGGCACAGTGCTGCTCACGTATTCGACCGATGTCTCAAGTGCTGAGCTCAGCGAGACCGAGACCGTGCTGAAGTCTACTCTGGTGGGCGTGGTCAAGGAGCGATTGTTCGAGGAAGGAGAGATTGTCCATTCTGGGTATGTCTATGAGCTATTCTACAATATAATTGTCAAAAGCTTTTTTTTTGCATGTACATGTGTTCATGTTGGTACCATAGGATGGGTTTTAATTACGTAATTAACGTCAAGTCAGGCCAAATTGTGAATCTAATAATTATTGCGATGGACAACCCCATACCGTACTGTAGTATACGTGCACTTTTTGTTTGCGAATCTATTAATTGTGAAACGTAGAAAAACTCGCAATTTGCATAGATAAATTAAAACCCAATCTACGGTATCCTAGTCCTGTACAAGTATGTACATGTACATGTAATGTTTAATGCCATGCCATAATAATTATTATTATTACTGCAAAGCTCACTATTTGATACACTTGTATAGTTGACTCGGTTTGTGAAGGAAGAGTAGGCTAATGAATCACCACTATAAAATTTTATTGACCACATGCATGTACATGTGCAAATGTACCCCAAGACCACTTAGGGGATTTCCCATGGTGCACATGTAGTTACATGTGTATATGCACATGTACACATTGTACATGTACATAGTATGTGTTTCCAATTTCTGTTGCAGAGCCCCAGTTGTTGTTCTGGAAGAGAAGTGCTATCACAGTATTGTTGTCCATGACCTTTGTACTGACTGTGGCCGCAATCTAAGAAGGTGAATTTATAATTTCTCAAGATGTAATATCACACTAATGTGATACTATGCATGTAACAATATGTATAGCCGAAAATTTTGGATAAACATTTCCCCATGCCCAGGTTGATAGCAATAAAGGTCACCATACTGCACTTGATCAAGGGTACCTTTATAACGTAGCTCTCAGTGCCGTCTTTAAAAATAGTACTACAGATGACTAATTTAAGTTGTTGTTCATTGCAGTCATGGTGGCAGTCATGCTGGGGAGTCGGATGTGGCCAATGTCACTGTTGTACATGGAATCACTGGGATAAGGATTAGCCAAAAGGTAAGTCAAGAGAGAGGAGGGAGTAGGGAGAGCGAGAGAGCGAGAGAGAGAGAGAGAGAGAGAGAGAGAGAGAGAGAGAGAGAGAGAGAGAGAGAGAGAGAGAGAGAGAGAGAGAGAGAGAGAGAGAGAGAGAGAGAGAGAGAGAGAGAGAGAGAGAGAGAGAGAGAGAGAGAGAGAGAGAGAGAGAGAGAGAGAGAGAGAGAGAGAGAGAGAGAGAGAGAGAGAGAGAGAGAGAGAGAGAGGTGTAAGTGCTTCACTTGCTTAAATGTAATGGCAGTATGAACAATGGAAAGAATTATCTATATCCACTTTGCCATTTCTGCACATTTCAGCCTATTGCCTTATCGCTTATGCATGCACATGCATGGGGTTATTAACCAGTCAAATTTTCACTATTTATCATTAATTTCTTTTCTTAACTGGTATATTTGTTATCTATATAGGAGGCAGAGGCACTCGGTCATAAGGATAAACTGAGGATGCTGAATAGTCGAAAGCTAGCCCTGATAGTTGATCTGGACCAGACGCTCATTCATACCTCTGTGGATCCCAACATTGAACCTGGACTACAGGTACTTTTTATTACTTTTAGACTCCCTACAAAGATGAGTATTGTTAATACACATCTACATGTACATGTACTTGTGTACTAGTTTGTATCTTCATGTAACCAGTGTGTTTGCGTACAACAATTAGTCCATGGTATCATTGTCGCATTGTGCATGTAATGTATCATTAAGTTTCATGTATTTATTTGTTGGTAGTTGCCTAGCAACCAAAGTTTTTGTAGGCAATTTGCTGGCTATGGGAAGGGGTTGGGTCATCATAAAGTAGGCCAATGATGAACAAAGGCAACAAAATAGTTATCTGACAGTAATTGGGGTGTATTCGACCATGCATCTCATGCACCCAAATTACTGTCAGATAACTACCGTATTTCTTCTAAAAATTCGGCCCTTCTACTTATTCGGCACCCTTTACCGAATGATTGAATATACCGTAGAAACTGGTTGTTAAGCGCATGCGCTTATAACATGCAGCAGCAAAAAAATATGCGCTTAACAAAAAGTATACGCTTAACAGGAAGCATGCGCTTAATTAAAAGTGCTAAAACACGGTAGGTGGGGCGTGCGTAAAGAACGTGTCGAGGCTACAACGGTGGCAAAGAAGCGACCAGAGAGCGTAATTTTCGACAGTTTCTTCTCCAGCCTATGTCTCTAGCCTTCTTTCTGGGCTCATGTAACCGATCGCTCATCGTTCAGGTGGCTTGCTGGGCATATGCGCCTAACAAAGAGCGGTAAGACTCGCACAAAACTATGCGCTTAATAAAAAGTATGCGCTTAACAGCGAGCAGCGCTTAACAACCAGTTTCTACGGTAGTCTCTAATTTTTCGGCAATGGTCGTCATGCGTATATGCTATAAATGGGAATGGAATGTGCACGCAGACAGAATGATGAATATTAACCTCTAAAAATTCGGCGAAGCTAAAGCAATATTATTATTTCCATGCCGAATTTTTAGAAGAAATACGGTATTATAAATAGGTACATACATGTACATGTGTATATACATGTACGTGTACATGGTGTATTATACACAACATACGCATACATTCAATGTGGTAATGTTGATTCCCCCCCCTTCCCCCCCCCCCCCCACCACGACAGGATGTGTATGGTTTTCGGCTTCCAGGCCACCCTATGCTCTACCATTGTCGACTAAGGCCCTACGCCAGAGAGTTCCTAGAGAAGATCTCTAAACTCTATGAGATGCACGTGTTTACAATGGGTACCAATTCGTACGCGGCTAGCATCGCCAGAATACTGGATCCGGAGAGAAAGCTCTTCTGTGATAGGATCATATCCAGGGATGAGTGCTTTGATCCCTACTCTAAAGTACTCAGACTAAAGTGAGTTCAGTTTCCATGAACTTGTACATGTACCACTTTATCTGTATTTCAATAGTGGTACATGTAAGTACGATTAATGCCTCTTGTCTAATAGCTATAGAATCGTTTTTAAATACGAAGTATATGTAAATATTTATATCATACGAGTAGGCAGAGAAAGAGCTATACTGGTTATGTAAGCACCGCATGCAATGTAGACCGTAGCTGATGCATGTACATGTACATGTATACAGTGTAATTATTATTATACATGTACATATAAGTACATAATTATGTAGACTACCGTAGATCTGGAAATTTTCGTGTAAAGAAACTTTCGTATGATAAATTTTCGTGCAAAAAAATTTTCGTAGGAACGACCCCTTACCGCATTAGCGTTAATAGTGCATGCTAATTTTGTGAGATTAATTTTCGTAACCGCTATCGACTACGAAATATTTTTACAACGAAAATTCCAGATTTACGGTATATGGTACACAGAAATTAAAATTAATATGTATCCATTAGAGTTTATACACTGCTATACATATTGTACATGTATATACACTAAATTTTGTATAAAAATTAATGTGCATGACCTGTACATATTACATTGTATGTACATGTGTATGTACAGTTAATTACATGCAGAATTTAATTTGATCTATACTGTATGTACACTTTAGGTCTGTGTTTCCTTGTGGAGATGAAATGGTAGCCATCATCGATGATCGAGAGGATGTCTGGTCACGGTGCCCGAACCTCATTCACGTCAAACCCTACGTCTTTTTCGCTGGGACGGCCGACATCAATGCACCCCCATCACGCCCGTCGACCACACCCACTTCTACTGCAGCAACGGCCAAACCACCCGACGGAGTTCCATTCAAAGTACGTCACATGATATCATCGAGAAATAACAACATAAAGCCACCCGTTGCCATGGCAACACATCGCCTCCAAGCAAGCAATGAATCGAAACAGCCGTCCTCTCAATTACATGTTGCTAGGAAAAGCAAATTACATGAAAGCACGACAGCAGAGGATACCCCTGCAATTATCGAGCAAGTAAATGACCAAGCTATGGCCAATGTTCGAGAGGATAGCAATGATGGCATAACTCCGGAAATATATGCAGAGGAAGACAAGAGTAGTAGTGTAACATTATATCCACAAACGAACCCCGACCTTAGTACAAGTGTGCACCAGGAGAATCAAGAAATGAAATTAGACGTGCCTGATGACCATGCCCCTGTTGAGATTAGTGATAATAGTCTCGTCACCCAATCAAACAGCAATGCGAACAATAACAATGAAAACGGGGACGACCCTAATAATAAGAAAGACGACAACTCTAGTTCATCAAGCGATAGCAGCTCAAGCAATGGAGAGGAGGAGGAGGGAGATGGGGATGGAATAGAACAAGACGGAGAGGTGAACGGTAGAAATAAGCGAGAGAGTAGTAGTAGCAGCAGCAGTAGCAGTAGTGGGATTGATGACAATCTCTTTGATAGCCTGGATGAGAACGTTGATGATCTTGACCGAGGTGAATCTAAAGGAGCTATAGCTACAGAGGCAGGGGGTGCTGTCGATACCTCCAAGTTGGAAGGTGCGTATATGGTGGCAGGAACGGAGAAATTAGTGAGAGAACCTGCTGAGGGAATGGAGATATCGATGGTTGAACAGGACATCAGCGCTGGTAGCCGAGATAAAGTTGTGGAAAAAGCAGATCTGACTGCTGATTCAGCAAGTGGTAAGTATACATGTAAGAATTCCTGCGCAAGTTTAGTGCATATTCATGTACATGTATATACGACATTGTAGATGTAGATAATCTCTGTTTGAGTCTCACCTCTCTCTCTCAACTTCTCTCTTTCACTCTCACTCACTCTCTCTCTCTCACTCTCTTCTCTTTCTCTCTCCCCCTCCCTCGCTACCTTCCTCCCTCTCTTCTCTTTATAGCAGCATCGAACAAGATGGAAGTGGGTAGCTCTGAGCCACTTCCTCTGTCCATCCCCCCTCAATCAACCAACAATCAAACAAACAAGTCCACAAGGCGGCGGCGATCTGTCGAGGTTAAAGATCCGGACACCTTTTTAGAGTATCTAGGTGACATTTTGGAAAGACTTCACAGCACATTCTACAAGCAATTTGACGAAATGGCCAAGGGGCTAGATATTGACGAAGTGAGAGACATTCCTACACCGGACTTGAAGAAACTAATCCCAGAAATGCGACGCTCGGTTCTGAAAGGCACTAGGATCCTTTTCACTGGCGTAATTCCAACCAACATGCCACCGCACAAAAACCGAGAATGGAACACGGCCAGAGCCTTTGGAGCGATCATTCACGACCGACTTGTACCTGGTTTGCACAGTTCTGACCCTAACAAGGCTTTTCGAGCCACCACTCACGTCGTCGCTGGAAGACCTGGGACCAGCAAGCTACGAGAAGCTAAGAGATTGCCTGGAGTGAAAGTGGTCAACCCAAGGTGGCTGTGGTCATGCGCAGAGCAGTGGAGATTAGTTGACGAGAAGTTGTTCCCGCTTAAATTTGAAAAGGAGAAAGGTGAAAGTGAAGCAAAACAGCAGAATCCTGAAGGAGAGAGTAAGCTGCCACCTAGGAAGATCATGAAGATGGTCGCCAGAAACCATGAAGAGGACAAACCACTTGCGCCTACTACAACTGAATTGATATCCACCAAGACCACACCCACAGAGCAACAATCTATACCCCCACCCACCGAAATATCACAATCCGAATCAAGCCCACCCGCACCAATTGAGAAAACTACTGATCCAGACTCAGATAGTGACTCAGATGACAATGACGAAACTTTTCTAACTGGTGATAGGTTAGCTGATGTTGTCGAGAAAGATTCAGCCATGCTCCAGAATCTGAGGGAATTCAAACGTCACATGTCCCTGGAGAGTAGACTCTCAGTCTCCGACGAAGAACTGGAAAAGATGGATGCCGAGGTTGAAGCTGAAATAAGCAGCAGTGAGAGCTCCAACGATGGTGACGAGGACCTTGGAACATTTATCGAAGAAAAAGATGACGACAATCTACTTTCGTATGAGAATTATGCCGGTTTAGAAGCTTCCAGCGAGGATAAAAACGAGTTAACGTCAGAGAGATTGAGCCGAAAGAGAAAGCATGCTGATATCGAGAATAACTCCAGTTCGTCAAACTCTCCTAGTTTGGATCATTTGAATGACTCTATCGAGCCAAGCGATGAAGAGGAAGGAGAGGGGGAGGATGGGGACAGTGACGATAGCGTCGATGAACTAGGTGCTCTATTAGGATGATCTGTGTCTCGTTTTTTTTTGTTTATACACAATACACTAATGATAATTATTATTAGTAGTATTATTATGTTACTGGCATATCAATTCCTTTTTACATACATGTAATGATTGTACATGGAATTAACCCGTTTTGAGATACGCAAGTCCTCATCCAGCAGCATACAATATAAAGATAGTGGTAAAGGGTCGTTAACATTAAAAATTTAACTTCATGCTTAATCACACTACTATGATGCAATTAACTAGACCGATTATTATAATATAAGTGTTCAAAGCTATAGAAGTGGATCTAATATTATAGCTACGGAGAGGAAAAAATTTAATGATTTGGAAATGTAGTATATACACAAGTTCATGTAGCTAGCTATACTAGCCTGCAATTATTAAGTTTTATCAACACTCTATTATATTATTATTCTGAATCAGTAGTCAGTGACAATGTAAACTACATGCATGCATACATAATAGCTAATCTGAAATCATTCTTGGTAAGATATTACTCATTATTATTATATTATTTGAGTCATAACAGCTGAAATTGTTATACAGTACGTGGCATTGATTCAGCTATTGGGTAATCAGCACACATTTCTTGGAAGCAAACATACAATACTGCACTCCCAGTAGGTTGGAAAGCAGTCACTGCTCATAGTAGGACAGCCAGAGAAGGCAAATGCAAATGTAGGAATATTATTTCCAAAAGCATCTCCAAAATCAGTGGATCCATCACCACCTTCAATGATAGCATGTCCATTTCTAAAGCCATCATCCTCATAAGTGAATATTTTACAAATTGGACCAGGAGCTCTGCTAAGACAAGGAAAAATGCCCTGAATGTTCACAAATATTGCAGCCAATCCGCTAGTGTGAAAGTCAGCAAAATTAGGACGGTAGGCAAGTAGATTGTTTGAGGAAGTTGATGAGGCTAAAGGGTTGAAGGTCATCCTAGCTATTTCGTCTGTATGTTGTCCAGTAGCAACCGATAAGTTTTTTAGTACCACGGCACCTACGGCTCTCACAAGATACAGAAGCTTCACAACTGTGAAATGTACATAAAGCAGTTAATATGATTATTGCTCAGTTATACTATGTTATTCAAATTCATGCCTCCATGATATATACACAATAATGATAATATTATTATTATTATTATGTTGCAGACATAAAATTAATAGCGCCCATCCTCTTTGAGACGAAAAAAATTTTGACCAGCTGTAAGGAAAAGGAACCATTTGAGGTTTTTTATTTGCATAGAGTAGCTATGTAGCTAGGTTATGGAGTAGCTAATGCACAGCATGGCTACTGTAGTGTAATCCGCGCCTATATGGTTCATTTCCAAGAGTTTCCAACTTGTACACTGTTGTGCACTGCTTGCACACTGCATGCAACTGCTTGGAAATGAACTCAATTTCACAAATCTTGGACACTAACTTGTACTAAGTTTCCAAGGCAGTGTAGCTACAAGCTGGAAACCTAGCCCTTTCGTGCAGTGAATTAATAGCTACCAAGAGACTCAGTGTACAATGTCATGTATTAGGCAGAGTAGCTACATAGCTAGCTCCTGTGTGATGGCGTCACAGTACAGAGTAGATATCAGACAAATGCTGTACTAGTACAATTATGATACGCGTGGCCACTGTGAACCCTATAACAACATGAATAGCTAGTACTCTAGGGTAAGTAGTCCCTTGGTGGGGTAGTTCTGACCAGACACACCTGCAACCACATAGCCATGTTGTATGATCACGCAGTTACACATGCACTCTCCCAATATACACACATGATAGTTAGCTATTATTGTATTAAATTTTTACTACGACTACATTTGTAGAAAGCAAGTTAGACAATTATTATCATGGTCCCTTTTCTCAAAGGAGGTCACAAATAAACATAAGGCCTAGGGGCAAGGTACCGGTACCACCTGTGTTGTTCCATCCAGTGACACATGACATCATTAATTCCCATGCAGTCTCTATCTGCATACATGAACAAACAAAGACTGTTCTCCGGACAATTGCTTGGTAAAACTTAACTGAGGATGACTCTAACAGTATCTAGTCGCGACATCAGCAAGTTTTACCGAATTACTAGCAGTTATTAATAAGTTGTCCACAGAAAATCTTTATTTGCTTCATGCTCCATCCAGTACATGTAGCATGGCACGTATAGTCAATAGATATCATAGCTAGGTTGATTGTGCATCGATCTTATTAAATTTAGCTAGCTACCACCTACATAATAGTTAGACACTGTTTATAGGAGGTTTCTACGTGATTTTGAAGACCGAAGGGCTGTGTGTAGAGAATCCCGAGCCGAAGGTCTTCTAAATGATCACATAGAAACCGACTAAACAGTGTCTAATATGTTTACATCCTAGCAAAAATATTGTTGCTAGGATGTAAATACTGTAACATTGGCAAAAGCTAGACACATGCATGAACTGCTGCCTAGCAACAACCCTAACCATAGGCAAGAAATTTTGCATGATTTCTACAGAGCTTTACATGTCATTGATTTTCTACAGAGTTTACATGATTTACTATAATATAGATACTTCAGCTTAACCGATCAGATCACAGTATTTGTTACAAGTAGGATTTCAAGCTGACTAGCTAGTGGCTGTATGCAGTGTAGCTATATATAACTATATCAAAGCTAAGTATATTATAACTTCTATAGTACGTACGTATGTCTGCAACTTACGTACAATACACTGCACCTGAGACACGTGTATATGCATAATTATTATAATAGCAGCTGCTATGGTTAGGCTGGCACACATAGCTTACGCAGTTACATAGCTTTCTATAATAATACATAATTATGCACTCTTGATAATAATAATGTACGTACTCACTACAACTATCATATTAATTTGTAGAAAGCAAGCTATATAGACATTAATTAATTTTTATTTATCATGGTCCCTTTTCTCAAAGGATATTACAAAATTTTAATAATGTGACCTACTCTGAGAAAAGGGAACACTTTGGATAAAATTTCATTTTAAATTACAATAGCTATTAATGTGGGGAAAATAAATATTAAATTTTATCATTTTTCTGTATTTTAGTCTACCAGAAAATATAGAATTTTGGTTTCATATTATTGATATGCTATGTTTATGTAGTATAATAATAAACTATCGTAATGGGTGCAAACAATTGCTCGGACACGTACAACTTGTAATTAAATATGTGCATTAATTTTTCTGAAAAACGAATAATTATATTATCTACCTGCGTATTATAATAAATTTAATGCATGCATGGTCATAACTACACTTGTGATCGATATTTTTTCATGCCGAAACTTGCACCATCATGCAGCTACCAATCCATGCTAAAAACTGAAAGAGATATAGCTATACCATGAAATTAAAAGTGGAAAGATAGGAGATTGTGTAGTTACTAACGGTAATTACTGCTAATTAAAATCAGATATTATTGTAGCAGCTAGCTAGGTAGCTAGATGTGCTGACATCTGATTCAATCCTTGCATGATCGAACCTCATTGAAATTGGCTGAGCATCTGATTCTTTAAGTTACTCATGAATACATTATATAATAATTATTATGCCTGCCATGGCCTTACGCCCAAAATCATAATGAAAAAATAATGGCCAAAATTTTATGAAACTGGGATACTATAGAATGATGCTCATATTATAGGGTGATAGAGGGCTGCATGGTAGCCATAATAATTATATGCAGCATATTATGGTTATAATTAATATTATTGTATGAATTATTCTAAATTTTTTACCAGGTGTGTCACGGTGGCTATCAACAATCTTTTCATCAATAGTGTCATTAATCTTCCGCTGAACTGCTTGGAAATGTTCTTCCACAGATGCAGGGAGTCTCTCATTCAGTGACTGGTTCACCATTGATTCAATAATTGTGTGTAGGATATCACCATTGCTGACGCTGACCTCGATAGTATCACGACTAAGGCTGCATTGCTGACTTGAACAGCTACATTCTTGGCTGCATGCAATTTGTACTTCACTGATGCACAGCACCATCACAAGCACTAGGCTGCAAATTGTCAGCATAGCTAATAATCATGCAAGAAAGTATCACCGCGGAAAGGATAAAAGGCTTTGAATTGCGATCTGCGAAAAATTTTTGGTTACAATTATTTATAGACGCGTCTTTGTATCAATTATTAAAATTAATTTTAGTTCATTTCCGATTCTCGTTAATTAACAACGGGCAGTTTCCGCCACACCCATTTTTCTAAATGATTCTTCCGTGACTTATCTGGCTAGCTAGCTATATAGCTCAGTCGTTGTCGCTCGAGACTAGACAGTCTCTGCGTTGGAGTGTATTGAAATGGCGGAGAGCGAAGGAAACCCGGTTGGCGCCATGGAAAGCCGTCTCGCCGAAGGAGCTGGCTACAGTGACGATTCCACCGCAAAGCCTATCGCGAGAAAGAAGAAAAACACTCGAAAACGACGCCATGGTGAGTTGACAGAGAGTAGATACGGTAGCGATATTGAATTAAAATTATGCTGATTATCTTGGCTTGTTGAAGGACTTCCTAACAATTACATTGAACGGAAGTGATCCATTAATTAATGTATCTTGGTTTCCTGTTTCCGGTGTGGTGTGGCAAACTAATGAGTAGTGTCTGACTCAGCTGGTGAGCATGCCCAGACCAACCACTTCATGAGATTCATGCTCCATTGATTCAGACATTCTTGTGGCTTTGTTTAATATGGAAATGGACAGTAAAATTAATTTGTGTACTACGAATAATTATGTCCTCGGTGACAATTTACTTTTTTGCGGTTATTGGGTAACTATGAGTAATTCTGATGAAACCTATGGTGTAATCTATGAGGTAATCTATGATGTAATTATGAGAAACTTCAGGGCCTCGATGGAGCCTTTCTGCGACTCGAAATTCAGTGAATATGTAGAGTAACATGTGCGTGTATCAAGCGAATACCTTACAAGCAGCGTGTTGCCTTCTCTGACGAGCAGCAACGGCCGAACTTCAGACGTTCTCTAGGCTGACGTAATCCCGTTACAGTGAGCCCACTATATTGACGACCTTTACCACATGCACCATTTCCACTATGCAGCTACCGAGGACATGGTCAAGTTTTCATTATTATGAAAACTTGACCATGTGCCCAGTAACTGCGTAATGGTTTGTATGGTAAAAGGTCGTCAACATAATGCGTAGACTGTCTAAGGTCGGCACCTCAATCGCAGAGATGGCGTCTAAAACCGAGTCTCGACCTAGACACTGACAATTTTCTATCACAGGAGACGAACTCGACAGCGCCATACAGCTTCTGAACATCGGATTGGTCGCGGCATGGCACGCTGTGTGCGTGCTATATATAGCACAAGGCTAGCTTTATTTATCCACGGGATTACGTCATCCAAGATAACACGTGAAGTTCGGCAGGCGTTACTTGTCAGAGAAAGTAGCACTCAGCTTGTAATGTATTCGCTGGATACATGCGTTAGATATTCTACATGTATAACGATTTTCAAGTCTCAGAAAGGCTCTGAATTTTCTGGCAATTACCTCATAGATTACACCATAGGTTTCATCATACATTACACTATAATTACCTCATAACCACAGAAACGTAAATTGTTACTGGGCACGTAACATGTAAATAATTATTACCCTAGCGTAGAAGAGATAGTGGACTATCGATGAGATATGGCGATTCTCCCAGTTCGCTTTCTTTGGCGAGTACGCACTCGGGGGGATTTCCGTATTCAGTCTAGGCACATGGCAAGTGGAGGTCACGTCCGGGTCAACCGGCTCAAGCCGCGCGCCTCAATATACGGAGCATGCGCAGTCTGACGACTTGTCCTGGTTCGAATTATGGCGGGTACAGTAGCGCGATGTGGTACTTTTCATGAGGGACTCTGGACGTAGTCTCCAAGTTGTTCATTACATCCCGAGTCCCAATTTAAAAAAAAAGCAATTCGGCCGCGCGATGAGGTAATTATGATGAAACCTATGATGAAACCTATGATAAAATGTTTAGCGCGCATGACAGGGTGTTCGGACCCAGAATTCGAACCTAGCGTAGAAGAGATCGTGGACTATCGATGACATATGGCGATTCTCTCAGTTCGCTTTCTTTGGCGAGCTCGCACTCTGGGGGGATTTCCCTATACAGTCTAGCACATGGCAGTGGAGGTCACGTCCGGGTCAACTGGCTCAAGCCGCGCGCCGCAGTATACGCGTGTACGGAGCATGCGCGCAGTTTATCGATGTGTCCTAGTTCGAATTTCAATGATGGCGGCTACTTTTAATGGGGGACTCGGGATGTAGTCTCTAAGTTGTTCATTACGTCCAGAGTCCCAATTCGCAAAAAAAATTCGGCCGCGCGATGAGTAATTATGATGAAACCTATGATGAAACCTATGATGAAACCTATGATGAAATTATTGAAACCTATGATGAAATTATGATGAAATTAGGTAGAAAACTGCTTCAAAATGTTTAGCTCGCATGACAGGGTGTTGAGACCCAGAATTCGAACCTGGCGTAGAAGAGATTGTAGACTATCCGATGATATCCTTATGGCGTTTCTCTCAGTTCGCTTTCTCTAGCGAGCTCGTTTTCAGGGCAGGGGAATTTCCCTATTCAGTCGAGCACATGGCAGGTGACGGTTAACCGGCTCAAGCCGCGCGCCCAATATTGTACGCGTATACGGAGCATGCGCAGTTAGTCAAGGTGTCCTAGTTCGAATTTATGGCGGCGTATTCATGGGGGACTCTGGACGTAGTCTCAAAGTTTTTCATTACTTACATTATTACATCCCGAGTCCCAATTAGAAAATCTGTTCGGCCGACCGATGAGGTAATTGTGACGTAAAATATGACGAAAATGCGGTTAAGACTGTTTCAAAATGTTTAGCGCGCATGAAATCTTGTTGGGGCCCAGAATTCGAACCTAGCGTAGAAGACATCGTGGACCATCGATGAGATATGGCGATTTTCTCAGTTTGCTTTCTTTGGTAAGCACGCACTCGGGGGGATTTCCCTATTCAGTCTATATATAGCACATGGCGTACTAGGTGGAGGTCACGTCTGGGTCAACCGGCTCAAGCCGCGCGCCCCAATATTCGCGTATACGGAGCATGCGCAGTTTGTCGATGTATCTTAGTTCGAATTATGGCGGGTACAGTAGCGAGGTGTAATATATACTTTTCATGAGGGACGAGGGATGTAGTCTCTAAGTTTTTCATTACATGCCCAATAGAAATTTACTTTTCTGCGGTTATTAGGTAATGATGACATAATCTATGAGGTAATTGCCAGAAAACTCAGGGCCTCCGTGGAGCCTTTCTGAGACTTGAAAATCGGTATATATGTAGAGTATCTGACGCATGTATCCAGCGAATACATTATTATAAGCTGAGCGCTACTTTCTTTGACAAGTACCGCCGGCCGAACTTTATGCGTTCTCTTGGCTGACGTAATCCCGTGGATAAATAAAGCTAGCCTTGTGCTATATATAGCACGCACGCTGTGTGCCATGCCACGACTAACCTGATGTTCAGAAGCTGTCAAGTTCGTCTCCTGTGATTGAAAAATGTCAGTGCCAAGGTCGAGAGTCGGTCGACTCTCAGACCGGAGTCCATCTCTGCGATTGAGGGCCAGGCGCCAGTATCAATGTGTGTACGCACTATATTGACGACCTTTTACCATGCATATGAACCATTATGCAGCTACTGGGCATGTGGTCAAGTGTTCATTCAATAATAATATGGTAATGTTGATCCCCCCCCCCCCCCCCCCCCCACCCATGACAGGATGTGTATGGTTTTCGGCTTCCAGGCCACCCTATGCTCTACCATTGTCGACTAAGGCCCTATGCCAGACACTTTCTGGAGAAGATCTCTAAACTCTACGAGATGCACGTGTTCACGATGGGTACCAATTCATACGCGGTTAGCATCGCCAGAATACTGGATCCGGAGAGAAAGCCCCTCTGTGATAGGATCATATCAGGGAACGAGTGCTTTGATCCCTACTCTAAAGTACTTAGGCTAGAGTGAGTTCAGTTTCCATGAACTAAATTGTACCAATTTAATCTATTTCAATAGTGTAAGTACGATTAATGCCTCTTCTCTAGTACATGTACGTATAGAATCGTTTTAAATTACGAAGTATATGTAAATATTTATATCAGTAGGCAGTGTACTGGTTATGTAAGCACTGCATGCAAATATAGACCCTAATGCATGTACATGTACGTGTATATTATTATACATGTATACAACAAACCAAAGTTTTTATAGGTAATTTGCCGGCTATGGGAAGGGGTTGGATCATCATAAAGTAGGCCAATGATGAACAGAGGTCAACTACCAATTATCTGACAGTAACTGGGGTGCATCGAACCATGCATCTCATGCACCCCAATTACAGAATTTAATTCAATCTATGTGTATACTGCATGTACACTGTAGGTCTATGTTTTCTTGTGGAGATGAAATGGTAGCCATCATCGATGATCGAGAGGATGTCTGGTCACGGTGCCCGAACCTCATTTACGTCAAACCCTACGTCTTCTTCGCTGGCACAGCCGACATCAATGCACCCCCATCACGCCTGTCGACCACACCCACTTCTACCGCTGCAACGGCCAAACCACATGATGGAGTTCCATTCAAAGTACGTCACATGATATTGTCGAGAAATAACAACATAAAGCCACCAGTTGCCATGGCAACACATCGCCTCCCAGCAAGCAATGAATCGAAACAGCCGTCCTCTCAATTACATGTTGCTAGGAAAGACAAATTACATGAAACCACGACAGCAGATGATACCCCTGCAATTATCGAGCAAGTAAATGACCAAGCTATGGCTAATGTTCGAGAGGATAGCAGTGATGATAAAGGTAGCATAACTCCAGAAATATATGCAATGGGAGAGAGACATGAGCATTAGTATAACATCATATCCACAAATGAACCCCGACCTCAGTACAGGTGTGCACCAGGAGAATCAAGAAATGAAATTAGACGTGCCTACTGATCATGCCCCTGTTGAGATTAGTGATAATAGCCTCGTCACCCAATCAAACAGCAATGCGAACAATAATAATGAAAACGGGGACGACCCTAGTAATAAGAAAGACGACAATTCTAGTTCATCAAGCGATAGCAGCTCAAGCAACGGAGAGGAGGAGGGAGATGGCGATGGAGTAGAACAAGACGGAGAGGTGAACGGTAGAAATAAGCGAGAGAGCAGTAGTAGTAGCAGCAGTAGTAGTAGTGGGATTGATGACAACCTCTTTGATAGCCTGGATGAAAACGTTGATGATCTTGATCGAGGTGAATTGAAGGGAGCTACAGCTATGGAGGCAGGGGGTGCTGTCGATACCTCCAAGTTGGAAGGTGCGTACATGGTGGCAGGAACAGAGAAATTAGTGAGAGAACCTGCTGAGGGAATGGAGATATCGATGGTTGAACAGGACATCAGCACTGGTAGCCGAGATAAAGTCGTGGAAAAAGCAGATCTGACTGATGATTCAGCAAGTGGTGAGTATAAGAATTCCTGCGCAAGTTTAATGCATTTTCATGTAGATGTAGATAATCTCTATTAAAGTCTCACCTGTCTCCCTCTCTCTACCTCTGTCTCTCTCTCCCCCCCCCCCCCCTCCCTCTCTCTTCCTCTCTCTTCTCTCCCTCCCTCTCTCTCCCTCCCTCTCTCTCTCTCTCTCTCTCTCTCTCTCTCTTTCTGTCTCTCTCTTCTCTTTCTCTCTCCCCTTTACAGTAGCATCGAACAAGATGGAAGTGGGTAGCTCTGAGCCACTTCCTCCGCCCATCCCCCCTCAATCAACCAACAATCAAACTAACAAGTCCACAAGGCGGCAGCGATCTATCGAGGTTAAAGATCCGGACACCTTTTTAGAGTATCCAGTAGCAGCGAACAAGATGGAAGTGGGTAGCTCTGAGCCACTTCCTCCGCCCATCCCCCCTCAATCAACCAACAATCAAACTAACAAGTCCACAAGGCGGCGGCGATCTGTCAAGGTTAAAGATCCGGACACCTTTTTAGAGTATCTAGGTGACATTTTAGAAAGACTTCATAGCACATTCTACAAGAAATTTGACGAAATGGCGAAGGGGCTAGATATTGACGAAGTGAGAGACATTCCTACACCGGACTTGAAGAAACTAATCCCAGAAATGCGACGCTCGGTTCTGAAAGCACTAGGATCCTTTTCACTGGCGTAATCCCAACCAACATGCCACCCCACAAAGATCGAGAATGGAACACGGCCAGAGCGTTTGGAGCGATCATTCACGACCGATTGGTACCTGGTCTGCACAGCTCTGACCCTAACAAGGCTTTTCGAGCCACCACTCACGTCGTCGCCGGAAGACCTGGGACCAGCAAGCTACGAGAAGCTAAGAGACTACCTGGAGTGAAAGTGGTCAACCCAAGGTGGCTGTGGTCATGTGCAGAGCAGTGGAGGTTAGTTGATGAGAAGTTGTTCCCGCTTAAATTTGAGAAGGAGAAAAGTGAAAGCGAAGCAAAACAGCTGAATCCTAAAGGAGAGAGTAAGCTGCCGCCTAGGAAGATCATGAAGATAGTCGCCAGAAACCATGAAGAGGACGAACCACTTGCACCTACTACAACTGAATTGATATCCACTCAGACCACACCCACAGAGCAACAATCTATACCCCCACCCACCGAAATATCGCAATCCGAATCAAGCCCACCTGCACCAATTGAGAAAACTACTGATCCAGACTCAGATAGTGACTCAGATGACAATGACGAAACTTTTCTAACTGGTGATAGGTTAGCTGATGTTGTCGAGAAAGATTCAGCCATGCTCCAGAATCTGAGGGAATTCAAACGTCACATGTCCCTGAAGAGTAGACTCTCTGTCTCGGACGAAGAGCTGGAAAAGATGGACGCCGAGGTTGAAGCTGAAATAAGCAGCAGTGAGAGCTCCAATGATGGTGACGAGGACCTTGGAACATTTATCGAAGAAAAAGATGACGACAATCTACTTTCGTATGAGAATTACGCCGGCTCAGAAGCATCCAACGAGGATAAAAATGAATTAACATCAGAGAGATTGAGTCGAAAGAGAAAGCATGCTGATATCGAGAACAACTCCAGTTCGTCAAACTCTCCTAGTTTGGATCATTTGAATGACTCTATCGAGCCAAGTGATGAAGAGGATGGAGAGGGAGAGGATGGGGACAGTGACGATAGCGTCGATGAACTAGGTGCTCTATTAGGATGATCTGCGTCTCATTTTTTGTTTATACTCAATACACTAATGATAATTATTATTAGTATTATTATGTTACTGGCATATCAATTCCTTTTTTACATACATGTAATGATTGTACATGGAATTAACCCCTGTTTCGAGGTAAGAGTCCTCATCCAGCAGCATGCTATGTAAAGCCAATGGTAAAGGGTCGACAACATTAAAAATAACTATTTTGGATTTTCCTCAACTGTTTAATCTTGCTGCATGCAATTAATAATTAGATCAATAATTATTCCATAGTCAAAATTATAATAGTATCAGTATTCAAAGCTAAAGGTGGATCTGATTATATTATAAACATTGCTGTAGCTACAGAGAGGAAAATTTAGTGGGTAGTAGCTACACATGCAAGTCCATGTATACTATATTGAGGTGTGGCCTGCAAATATTAAGTTTTATCAACACTCTATTATTCTGAATCAGTAATAATCAGTGACAATGTAAACTATATGCATACATACAGCTAATCTGAACACAATATCAATCATGATTCGAGTCATAACAGCTGAAATTGTTATGTAGCTATACAGTACGTGGCATTGCTGTTACTGTTTAATAGGTAATCAGCACAAATTTCTTGGAAGCAAACATACAATACTGCACTCCCAATAGGTTGGAAAGCAGTCATTACTCATAGTAGGACAGCCAGAGAAAGCAAATGCAAATGTAGGAATATTGTTTCCAAAAGCATCTCCAAAATCAATGGATCCATCACCACCTTCAATGATAGTATGTCCATTTCTAAAGCCGTCATCCTCATAAGTGAATATTTTACAAATTGGAGCAGCTTCTCTGCTAAGACAAGGGAAAATACCCTGAATGTTCACAAATATTGCAGCCAAATCCGCTAGTGTGAAAGTCAGCAAAATTAGGACGGTAGGCAAGTAGATTGTTTGAGGAAGTTGATGAGGCTGAAGGGTTGAAGATCATCCTAGCTATTTCGTCTGTATGTTGTCCAGTAGCAACCGATAAGGTTTTGAGTACCACTGCATCTGAGGCTCTCGTAAGGTACAGAAGCTTTACAACTGTAAGTGTATATAATGCCAAAATTTAATATTGCCACAGCTATATATATAGCTATAATAATATTATCTCACCATGCACCTTTAATTGGCGCATGGCCTTCTTTCGCCAGTCTGAGTATATTATATTATGTAGCGCCACTATCGTATAGTATTTATACGTAGTGTCCTCTTCAATGAAACAAAATAAGGGGTGAGCTTGAAATCATTGCCATTAATTACCACAAAGTATTGAGCAGTGGAGTAGGAACCAGGGGGGCCAGGGGGCCACTGGCCCCCCCAATATTTCAGAAGGGGGAGCCTGGCCCCTCCAATAATCAGGTTTGATACAAAATCCTTGTGTATGTTTTCTTTCACATGATTTTCAATATAATATTATACCAGACTTTCTTCGTAAAAATCTGGTTTAAATTACTAAAATATGACCTCTACAAAAGAATAATTGTGGTCACAAAATTCAGTAATCAAAGCCACACCCACAACTTGTATCGGTGGCCCCTGCAACACACGATTGCTTCCTACTCCACTGTTGAGCTATGTAGCTATGCATGTAGCTATACTGGTAATTACAGGTATACCATCAGTCTGAGAGTCTTAATGATAATTACCTCACATGCAATAACCATAATAGTAGCAATACATGTAACCTTTTTATTGATGCAGCATCTGCCATATTCACTACAGTAAGCTAATAGTATGGTCTAATGATAATGTAACAGCTAGCTATATTAGCTATATTATAGACAGAGGTGCAATGTTGACATCTGTTTCAATCCTTGAAACTCATGGCAAGGCTGAGGAGTAGCCTCGAAAAGGGGGATAAAGGTCTTTCTCCTCCCCCCTTTTCGAGCCTGGGTACTATAGGCTAGGCTGAGGAGCTGATTCTTCAAGTAGCTATTACAATAATCATTATGCGTGCCATGGCCTTACGCCCAAAATCATAATAATATGAACATGGCCAAAATTTTATGATACTGGGATACTAGACACTCTTATTATAGGGTGCCGCAGTGCAGGGCTGGTATAGCTATAGGCCTATATGCAGCGTATAATAATAATATTATATGTATTATCGTTTTAAATTCTTTACCAGGTGTGTCATGGTGGCTATCAACAATCTTTTCATCAATAGTATCATTAATCTGCTGCTGAACTGCTTGGAACTTATTCTCAACAGCTTCTTCCACAGATGCTGGGAGTTTCTCATTCAGTGATTGGTTCACCATTGATTCAATAATTGTTTGTAGGACATCACCATTGTTAACGTTAACGTTGACCATGACATCATGACTAAAGCTGCATTGTTGACTCGAACAGCTACGTTCTTGGCTGCATGTAATTCGTACTTCACTGATGCACAGCACCATCACAAGCACTAGGCTGCAAATTGTCAGCATAGCTAATAATCATGCAAGAAAGTATCACCGCGGAAAGGATAGTAAAAGATTTCGAACTGCGATCTGCGAAAATTTTTGGAAGTTATAATTATTTTATCTATAGAAGCGTCTTTTGCGGATATCAATCAGTCGATATTATACAATAATAATATTTGATAGCAAGCTAATTGAAACGGATCGTCACGGCTCAACTTGACCAGACCCCGCCCTTTTGCAGGGCGTCACTGACCAGCACGCCACAGTCGAACTTTACAGTACTAGCTATAGGTGTAGGTAGAGTGTTTGCCCTACTTTACCAGGCTACTCATATACCTCGACCGACCAATGCTGTGGCTGCTTGGATGTCATTTGGGGGGATCCCACTTTCACGTAGATGACTGTATTTATTAGCTACTGCATCCGGACTATTATGGAGAATTTTAAGTGAGGTCAAAGGTCATATGTAAATCTGCTCACAGTATTCTATATAATCATGATTTTACACCACTTCAATAGCTGTGGTGTCAACTGGTATAAAATCGTCCCTTATATTATAATATTATTAGGCCACTCCAAATCAATTAGTTGTTTCTCACCCCCCCCCCCCCCCCTTGCGGATTTCCGCCCGCATGTATTTCCATCAGCACCAACAAGTATACCGCCTCGATTTTTTTGGACTGCTGAACTTATGGTTTTGACGACCATTTTCCATCAAACTTGTGATTAAACGACCATTTCCAGCCGCCCGCCCGCATCACTTTTTTGGCTCAGAGGTGATGAGAAACAATGAATTAATTTGGAGTGGCCTTATATAGTGCAGATATAAATTATATGGGAGAAATTTACATGAATAACTGCTAAACTCTTCGGATTTTGATGCAATTGACCAAGTGGTTTAAAATCCCCCCTTATATTATAGCTAGCTAGCTACTTGCCACACTATCAAACACTCAGGATTTTACACCTATGTTGCTGGTGTAAAATCGTCCCTAGAGTTTACTCTAGACTGTATACCACTATAATATAAATGAATAGCTAATATTATAGTGAACGTCACCATAGCTACTTGGACATCTGTGGCAAAATGTAGTGACCGTAACTAGCTAGCTACATTTTGCCACAGATGTCACTAGCTGCCAAGTAGCTAGTGATATTCACTTTCATTTTTTACAGAGTAGCTAGCTCAGGTGTAAAATCGTCCCATGAGTTAGGTTTTGCTGGTGTAAAATTGTCCCACTAGGAATTTATCTCTTTTTTTACACTCAAATCTGTAGGATGGGGGGGGGGGGGGGGGGGGGGGGGCAGTGGCGTATCCAGGATTTGAAGGAGGGAGGTGCTAGGTCGATCGCGCGCGAAGCGCGCGCGCAAAATGTTTAGCCACGCCCCCAAAACGTTGACCACGCCCCTCATTTACGCGTTCTTGAAGATAGATGGCTGACAAAGAAGGCTGTTTTAGGCCTAGTGACGACGAGGAAACGCTGTTTAAGGAGCGAAATTTAGAGGCCAGTAAGTTTATTGTTGGTAGGAGCTGCCAGTTATCGATTATCATTGACAATATTTATGCTGAGGTACTGAGCTGGCTGTTGTGCCAGAGCTGAGGGGGGTGCTCCAGCACCCTGAGCTCCATGCTAGATACGCCACTGGGGGGGGGGGGGGGGAACAAGCTAGTTACCGCTCTAAATCCAGACTCCTTGTATATACTATATTATGAATCTTGATATACTAGCAATTGAGTACTATAATCAGTACAGGTGAATTTTACAGGTTATCTACAACTCTAAATCACATAATGGCACATGTCTAGCTACACTTTTTAGTTTCACTGTGTTATAAGTATATGCATTCCTAATAGCTAACTAATTCTTAGCTTCAATTCCACCTCATACAGTATATCAAAATTCAGTCTATAGATTTAGGAAGTGCATTTTGAGTATTAGCTTCTTCAGGTGCTGCAAGGCAGGGATGGTGCAGCTCCACTACTGAGAACGTTGGCTCCACTGGAGGAGGCTTGAGTAGTGGTGTTGTATCATAGACACCTGTATAGACTGGACAGTCAAGCTCATCCAGTAGCTCACGATCATCATACCTATTATAATCATCATCAGGCTGTGGGCTATTGCGACGCTGCATAGGCTTTGGTTTTGGATCGGTATCAATTAACAGTCTATCTATCTTTCTACCGAGCTTTGTCTTCTTGATATTTGAAAAGAGACTGGTGTATGTATACATATGGCAAATGATGATGAGGAGCAGTACAGCGATTGTGCTAGTTACAGAAGTGTAGGCAATTGTTTCTTGATGTAATCGTTCATCTCTGAGAGAGTACCAGGTGAAGATCGTGAAAAATAGGATAGCTATTTTAAGCAGAAAAATGTCTCAAGCACGTCCATTGACCATTTTCTGTACAGTCGACTTACAATAAATCCTTTAAGAAGCACAATAAAGCACACTACAACAGTTATTGATGTGAGTGCTACAGTAGGATCATTTGAAACATTAGTGGCTGCTACAAGATACAAAGCGATGCGAACAATCAGCAGCAATCCAGTCCAGTAGCGATGTTTGGGAGTATAGGGCTTGTGACAGGTTTCAATGAAAGTCTGTATCTTTGGATTCCTTGACCACTTGAAGATTCTCCACCTTGGAAGATAGAGTAGCCACTGCCAGGAGAAGAGAAGAGCAGTATAGATCAAACCAACCAGGAGAATGAGAACAGCTGCAATGAATAGAGGAATGTGCTTTCCGGAGAGATATTTGATAGTTGCATCAGGGAGCCACAGCATTTCGTAACTATCAGAGCCATCAGGATACTCAAGAATTCCAACTGATAGAGACTTAAAACAGATTGTTAGAAGCTTAGAATACGAGAGCAAGATTAGCGTAGCCAGAGTTGCCACTGGATCCTTCTTTCCAATGAGATGCGAGAATTTGGTAGAGCGGGAGCTGATTGAGATAACCAAGATTACAAGAAAAATGATGTAGGCAGGAAATGCCAACTGTAGCCATGTTTTGATGTATGTATCCATTTCTGGAAAGAAACAGCTGTCTATCCCTAAATCTAGATTTAGCCATGAAATGAATACGGTGACAATGTTTATCGTTTGAAATTGAAGCAAAATACTTTTGTTTGCATACACAACGTTGGCATAGAAGATTACTCCATTCAGAGTTCCAATTGCAACAGTCATGTTAAGTACTAGCAGTAGAGTCACAAGAACTATACCAGCTAGAATTGCAGCTATTGTGATGGTTGTGAGCAGTGCAGGCCAGTAGTTAGGACACTGGAGACAGCGTGAACTACCAAGAGAGAGGCTGAGATCAGGTTGACAAGATCCACACAACCGAGATGACCGGTTAAAGGCACACTGAGCATCAGCTCCATTTGGCTGGTTCAGGTAAATTGGTGGACTGGTTGATAAGTAGTAATCAAAAGGACAGTTGGGGTAGACTAAATAACCAGTTAGGTCGGTGTCATTGATGTAGGAAATCCAGGCTCTGGACTGAGGCTGTTTGATAAGTGATCCAGTATGGCTATCACATGTTTTCATGTATTCAGTGATATTGCTGTGACATTCACATGTGCAGTTCGTCTTCTTTGTTCCTGAGACTTGTAATCCAATTAAACAGATGCAAGGGAGAAAGTGGATTTCTACAATTGCCCTAGATAGTTCAGCATCTTTGCATGGACCATCTGAAGCATAGAGAGTTAGAGTTTCTGAGTCATGAGGAGACACAGCATTAAATGTCAAGTTAGTGCACCCTGCAGATATTTTCCTACTAAGCTGGCCTTCAGCTAGACCACTCTCTGTGAAATGGAGAAAAGCTTGGATACTTGCATTTATAGGTTGGCTCATCTGATCAACAGCTGAAATCAACACTGTGAACACTTCTCCCTTCTTAGTATCAACGCGTTTTTGATAAGTGCACTCACTAGAATAATTAGTGCAAAAACATATTCGGACAGGCTGAGACGATATTGAAATGTTGCTAGCAATCGAAACGTTTTGGAAGTAAGCAATTCCATCTACTTGTATGTCTCCGTTATCATGTGTACTCCATGCATAAAATTCTGAAAACTGACTCACAGCACATCTGTCTAATAGTCCTCCATAGAGAGTGGAACCTAATACATAGGCAGAATTTTGTGAGAAATATATGCACTGTGTTGCTACTGTAAAATTTAGAGGATAGGTCTCATAAAGAGCAAGCACTTGAAAGAAGCATTCTGTTCTTGGGTCACTAGCACATGTACCAGAGTTGGTATCATCATCCACATACACTGCACCACCATACTCTGCATTGTTGCCCATGAATATTGTTGCATTAGCATCAATGTTATCATAAATAACACTACCAGGGGTTTCAATTGCTACAGGCACTTTTAGGATATAAAGTTTGGCATTGGCTTCCAATGACAGTCCACCTCCAAACCTAGCTGCATTTTTTGTAAAGTTTACTCTTGCACCCATGTTATAATAATACACGTTCTCTGTATTATATTCTAGTATGGTATATGCTACCTTGAGCGATGAGCTAATGGCGTGCAGACCTCCTCCTTTTTGTACAGCTGTGTTATTAAAAAGTGTAAGAGTGCTCATGTTCTTAATAAATTGGCAGCTTAATTCACTATTTAAGAGGTAGATACCTCCTCCATTTCCAGTGGCTGTGTTGTGTGCCATTGTTACATTACCATTCACATAGAGTCTGCTGCCAGTAGAATATATTGCTCCACCATGTATGGCATGATTGTGTTCGAGGATGCACTGTGCTTGAAAAAATGCGTCGCTCTGAATCACAGTGATTGCTCCTCCTTCATGAAAAGTTTGTGATGGGTTGGGTCGATTATTCACAATTGTAGCAAAACCATTTAAAGTGATTTTACCGTTGAGTGCCATCATGGATCCCATATTATTTGAAAATGTAATATTTCCCGAGTAATTTCCATTAAATTCTGAGTTGATTAAGTATACTACAGCAAGTGATTTAGCTGAATTACTATGAATCCAAAGATCATTGTAGTACTGTATTCTAGAGCCATCTTTTGCTAGGATAACTGCTCCTTCGGGTGAACTATTTTCAGTGAATTTGCCACTGCCTATTGTGACATTACTCTTCAAGGAGTACAGTGCTCCTCCGCCTTTGGAAGCACTATTATTTTTGAATTCACTGGCTTTTATTGTGAGAATACTGCTGTTAGATAAGTACAGTGCACCTCCATTAAAGTTGGCAATATTATTCTCGTAGACACTCGCTTGTAATATGATGGCACTACAATCGGCATACATTACTCCTCCATCCCAGATGGCACTGTTGCTGTCAAATTCACTTTCTTTTACTGTAATTGTACTGCTTTTAGAAAGCAGCACTCCACCACTGTTATTTGCACTGTTACTTCCAAATTCACTTGCTTTTATTATGATAATACTGCTTTCAGAAAACAACGCTCCTCCACTGACATTTGCACTGTTCTTACGAAATTCACTATCATTTACTGCAATAGTGCTGCTCTCTGAAAACAGTACTCCTCCAAACTTGGCAATATTATCATCAAATTCACTTGCTTCTATTGTGATTTTGCTGTTGCGGGATGAAGCAACACCTCCTTCATCGGCAATGTTTTCACGAAATTCACTCGCTTCTATTGTGATAGTACTGTTATCAGATATGTACAGTGCTCCTCCAGCCAAATAGCCAATGTTACCATAGAATTCAGTTGCATCAACTGTTACTGCACTTTCACTGGAATACAGTGCTCCTCCACTATATTGAGCACTATTGCTATCAAATTCACTGTCTTCTATTGTGATCATACTTCTAATGGATAAAAGTACACCTCCTGATGCGCTGCTGGTATTATTTTGAAATATGCTTGCATTCATTGTGACAGTACTGTTGTAGGAAAATAGTGCTCCACCATAACTGGCAGTGTTGCCATTAATATAGACATCATTGTCCATGTGAATAATGCTGTTTTGCCATGTAAATATGGCTCCACCATAATCTGCTGCTCCATTATCTTCAAACTTGCTTTGGCTGATATTGATTGTACTGCTGGTGGCAATAACTGCACCACCAATGAATCCCGGCATAAATAAATTATTAAGTTGCCTGTAAGACCCTTTTCTATTGGACACAAATGTACTGTTGAGGAACTGTGCTTCTGTTTTAATTAGTTCCAGGGCTGTTCCACTGTTGTTCAGACCTTCAAACTTTGTATTGTTGACCAGAAAGCTTGTAACGACTTCAACTATATTATTATTTCCACATCCAATAAACTCCATGTTTGTGATGTGAATGCACTGTGATTGTCTGAAATAGATGTGCGAGTCACTCGTACATTTAATTTGCGCTACTACATTCTCAGACTTTAATACAAAGTTATCAACATTTTCCACTGTCAGGTTGACGTTGCTGAGGTAGTGTGTTCCAGGGAGGAAGACCAGTGCAGTGTTACCTGAGTGCAGATAACTGCTCGAGTTAGCAGCAAACTCTGAGAGGATTAGACATGGCTGCACAGTGCACAGATCACTGGTTGAATCGGTTGTGATGTAATAGATATCACTTCCAGCTGCTTGGCTTTGGGTGTAGAGAACAACCAATTGCAATAAGACTACCAAATCAAACTGAATCATAATATCTGATTCACTGATTTATTCTGCTAGTCTATCAAAACTGATTGCTCTATATTATATTGATACCTTGTAAACTGATTCTCAGGTTAGCTATATAGCTAGCTACAAGTTCCAGTGGGGACTTGACTGTTTGGACTCACCTTAGTTCTGCATGAACCAATGAAGTTGTTTGTACTGATACTTGACATATGAATAATAGACTTTAATGGTTTAGTCTTGTGATTAATGAATAGGCTTTATAAGTGCCATTGCAACGCTAATATCGGATACCATGCATGCAGTATCTGCATGGTTAATCTTCACCTTTCTTTGATTCATAAGGGAAAATGGGTCAGAAACATAACATGCACATTTCATATTATATTATTAGCACTCCTAATAATTAAAAGTGGCCTACATACAGCTATTATTGGCTAGTTGTCATAATTTTAGTACGTCAAAATCTATACACCATTGATTCAGAAATAAGGCTTAGTTAAGTCAAAAAAATTATTATAGGTGCATAATAATATTATGGGAGTGGTAATTATTCCATCAGTTAGCGGCACCAATTTTTTGGAAGCAGACATACAATACTGTACTCCCCACTGTTTGGAAAACAGTCGTCACTCATGGTAGGACACCCAGAGAGAGCAAATGCAAATGTAGGAATATTATTTCCAAAAGCATCTCCAAAATCATCACTTGCATCTTCTGATTCAATGATGGCATGTCCATTTCTGAATCCATCACCTTCATAGGTAAATATCTTACAAATTGGAGCACTGCTTCTTCCACTCAGACAAGGGAAATACCCTGAATGTTCACAAATATGGCGGCCAATCCACTAGTGTGATGGTCAGCAAAGTTAGGACGATAGGCAAGTATATAGGTTGTTTGAAGAAGTTGATGCGGTTGAAGGGTCATTCTAGCTAATTCAGTTGCAACGAGTCCATGCACTATCAAGCGATAGGTTTCTGAGTATCACCATATCTGAGGCTCTCACAAGGTACAGAAGTTTTACAACTGTGAAGTATACATCATATTGCAGGCATAATAAGTATAATAATTATGTTGCATGCATGCATGCAGTCATACCATAACAATTAGCTGCTTTTTTTTTTTTTTCAAGGGGACCACACACTAAGCAGAAAAAAAATGGTCCGAAAACCACCTCACATGTACAGTTGAGCTGGATGCATAGTAGAGCCATACAATGCAAGCAGGCATCCAAATAGCCATATATACAATGACATTGTTTGGTAAAGGGTCGTCAAAGTACCCCGCGCGCCCGTAATTTTTTTTATGGGCAAACATTGCAAGTGCATGGCTTCCTATATACAAACATATGGGGATACTTCAAAGGGCCGTAACTTTAATTCTAAGGTGTCAATCAAAATTTTCTCATGTCAAATCTCGTGTTTCGACCCATTCTGCGTGCTCATATAAAAATTATCTCCCCAAGTATTCCCAATCCCTCCAAACATTATTTACTGCAGAGAAATCTTTTTTTTTTTTTTTCTACTTAGTGTGTAATTTTTTTTGTCTATAATATTTCTGATGCCAATAAGAGCAACAAGGTTGACATGAATAGCTAGGAGCTAATACAGAGCATGTAACCTTCTAAAACTACAATACATAAATTAATTACTATTATTATTGTACTGATCAACAGAATATTTAAAACGGGCCAAGGATAATAGGGAGTCATTACTTATAGAAAGATTGTTCCAGAGTGAGATGGAATGGGGGTAAAAAGAGAACTGATATTGAGATGTATGTGCAAGTAGAGTTTGTATCTGGATTGGGTTACTCCTCCAACAGCTATACTGCAAGGATCTGCGAACAACTGGAGCCTTTTCACAGTCCACAAATCTATGAATGATTTTGTAAAGATGACACATCTTAGCTGCCCTGCGACGATTTGAGAGAGAAGGGACTTGGCAGAGGTCAAGTAAATCTGAATATGGTGCGGACCATTCTTTGCAACAAACCCTTAATGCAAACCTCTGAGTTTTCTCTATAGAAGTTCGATATCTTTCACAAGGTGAGGATCCCATACTTGTGGTGCGTACTCAAGGTGCGGACGAATGAAAGCTTTGTAAAGTCTTGGCAGCAGTTCTGGACTGCAGTTATGGAAGCGTCGGTACAGGAGTCCAATTAGCTTTCTGGTTTTGCTGCAGATTCTGGCAATATTTTCACTCCAAGACAAGTCAGATGTCACCAGAACGCCCAAGTATTTTGCAGAGTTAACTTGCTGCAGTGGGGTACCAGCTTTGATAAAAAGAGCAGGGGGAGCAATAGAGCAGGTGCGCTTGCGAGATATCAACATGAAGTGGCATTTGTCTGCATGTAGCTTCAGGTGTCTTTCCTCCTCCACCCAGGTGGCAATGGCTGAAATGTCTGCTTGCAGTACAGCATAGTCAGTAGGTGAAGTAATGCTGCTATTATATATATTCTTTATCATAAAATTAAAATTCTTGCCCTTGCCGAGTCAGATAAACTTGGTGTGTGTGAAAAATTTCTGCTCAAACATGGCTACGATCATACTAATATTATTATTTTTATGCCATGTGCATGTTTTTAATAAACACAAGTGCATGGAATTTCGCTAAAATAACAATCACAATGAATATACACATGAAAGGATGCACCAGTACATATATTATATTATTATAGCAACCAAGAAACTGATGGTACGGTGCGTGAAAATGCACGCCCACTTCTATACCTCAAAATTTTTTCTAGATGAAATCCTGATATATACAGAATTATAGTACTTTTTCCGGACCAATAATATTTATAGCTAGCTGCTGTCTTAAGGATCATGCATAACAACATAATTATAACTACTGCAAAATGCTGACTAGCTACTTTGATGTCCCAAGGGATTGATGATCATGCACTTGTACTGCCCTCAAAAGGTATAATAATAATATGCTCCCGGCCCTCTCTCTCTCTCTTTCTCTCTCTCATTTTTTCTTTTTTTTTCTTTCTCTTGCCTTTTGGGCTCCCCCCACTGGATGATCCAGTATAATATTATTATATCCCATAATAAATCCCACAGACACTTACATGTATCAAGGGCTCCTCCCTTGAGTGCGTGCACGTACTTATCAAAGGAGGTTGATAGGAAGTTTCAACTTTATGTCCCCATAAACTGAGGCAAACTTTCCGGGCAAAAATTAATGTGCTCTCACGATAGCTAGCTAACTAGCTACTCAAGCAATAATAATATTATGTGAATCATACCATGTCTATAATCATCTTAATACTATGACTGTAAATTTTATATTAGAGACACTCACAACCACTTGTATAATTATTATTATTAATGCTATAATAAATGTTATTGCGTATGCTAATTCCTTACCAGGTATGTCTCGTTGGATATCAACAATCTTTTCATCAATGGTGTCATTAAGTTGCTGCTGAACTGCTTGGAATTTACCCTCAACAGCTTCTTCCACAGATGCTGGGAGTCTTTTATTCATGATCAGTGATTGATTCACCACTGATTCAATAAGTGTTTGAAGGACAACACCATTGTTCACCTCACAGTTGCATCGCTGACTTGAACAGGTGCTACCTTCTTGGCTACATGAAGCAACCAGTACTTCACTAATAATAATATACAGCACCATCATAAAAGGAACAAGCTTTGAACTGTAGTCAGTCTTCATAGTTATCAGATTCTGATATTCCATTACCAGTGGCAGTGTGGCAGGAGCTCACGTGAGCCTAGTAGTCGTGATTGGTAAGGGGTCGTAGCAAACTTAGTTGACAATCGGTAAGGTGTCGTCACAAAAACATGTACAATTACAGACAACAAACTTGACACAATCATAATATCAAATTTCTTTGTTCTAATATACACTATATCATGTAGCTAGCCAGTACTGTCAGCCTGGAGGAGATAGAGAGCAGCTTGAGGGACATGTACATGTGCTGATGGAACATCCAGCAGAGAGCCACAACTCTTGAACCTGCACATCATAGCATGGAAGTGAACAACATTGCAAATGAATGTTCTTGAAACTCAAAATTAATAATAAATCATATAGAGAGGGAATATTGGGCTATGGAGCACAAATGAGTGAGTGAGAGGGTATGAGAGAGAGAAAGAGAGAGAGAGAGAGAGAGAGAGAGAGAGAGAGAGAGAGAGAGAGAGAGAGAGAGAGAGAGAGAGAGAGAGAGAGAGAGAGAGAGAGAGAGAGAGAGAGAGAGAGAGAGAGAGAGAGAGAGAGAGAGAGAGAGAGGAGAAGGAGGAGGAGAAGGAGGAGGGAGTAGGGGAAGAAAGAGGGTTTGAGAGATTGAATGAGAGGGGTATTCATCACAGTGCTCACCTCGTTCACTCTGTCGTTGTTTCCACAGCTCCTGTTGAACCAGCCATAAAGTCTCGGTCTCATGCCTTTCCCTAATATGCATGCACCGATTCTTTCAGCTGGATTCAGGAAGAACTTGTCCCAGACATACTGAATTAGCTAGTCCTTCCAATAGACGGACATCCAAAGTATCAGATGCACCACTCTTTTTGCTCTTCACTGACCGACTGTGAGCAAAAATTACGACTGTTATATAATGTATACAAAATGTCTCTAGTAAATACCGTATAATGGGAAATTTCGGCAAGGTTTTTGATTAGCTAGGCGATTTGGCAAGTTTGGTCTAAGTCGGTAATCGCTACCATGGTGGTAAGCATTCACAGAGAAAACAAGTGTGCTATTTCAACACACAAAAATGTGCTAAACCAATGTCTCCAGTTTCAACACGTTGCACATGTGCTAAATTGGAAGGTGTGCTGAATGAGCACATGTGCTATTCTAGAAGTGTGCTAAACTGACACATGTGCTTATCAAAATGTGTGCTAACATAGCATAATGAAGTGTGCTGATGCTACTTGACAGCGGAGCAAAACTCAGATATTCAACATAATTATATTAGTACCAAAAAGTAATAAGAATAGTAGAACAGATGGATAAACATAAAAGATGCTTAAAATCTCAGACACTATAGCATATAATCTAAAAGTTTGGAATACTTGGCACCTTTTCATGCTCCAGTTTTGTCCTTTATTTCCAAAAGTACTTCTTGTACGAACAGCATCAAGTTGTAAGAGTATTGGGATGAGATTAAATTCAGACAAAAGTTTAATGGTGATTGTCTACACATGACAGCTTCACCACACAACAGGCTAAGCTCCAGTTTTGACCTACATGTATACAATATACAGAACAAAAATAATGTGCATACATACATCAATGCAGATACACGTACACCATGTCGTGTGCACACATACCATGTCATACTCAGCATGCCAGCCCCACCTACTCCAAACAAAAGGGTCTGGTCAAAAGGATTGCACTAGTACAGGAATATCAATTCCAGTGTGTATTAAATAGAAATAAACTACCACTTTCTTACTCTATGCAAGGGCTGAGCACATACCCATAAGTATATGGACCACACATAATTGTGTAATCTCACATGTAAATGCGACCCTTTTGACCAAATCCTTCCCCACAGATACATTAAGGCACTACTATAGATATTATAGACTACGTAAACAGGATTGGAAACTGCTCACATGAGCAATATAACGTGTACACGCACTCCGTGTTATGGTTTGCGTTCTTAGATCTGTTGCTATGACAATTTGAGCAAAAAATGACCAACAATGGCAACCGCAGTGAACTTATCGACCAATAGCAGCGAAATAGCAGTAGTTTCGAACTTGAACAAGGCTTATTCCAGTGAAGGAGTCCCTACTCTAAATGTGGCCAGCAAAGTTGAATTTCCAAAGTCTATCTGGTCGACGCTACAGTCCCACAAAGTCCAAGAAGCAAGAAGTGGCTGATCAAGAACTGTTAAAAACTGTTATTTCAGTGTATCGGTGCAGTAGCTTTACCCTTGCCACAATTGTGGGACGCGCTGTCTTATTCGTGACTGTTTTGACACTTGATGCGCTGTCTTCTGTGAGTGAGCAGGCAGGGCCAAAAATCGGCCATTTTTGCTTCTTGGAATTTGTGGGACTGTGCTAATAGTCAGTAAGTGCACTGCAGTCGCCATTTTCGGCCATTTTTTGCTCAAATTGTCATAGCAACGGGTCTATCCAAGAACGCAAACCATAACACAGAGTGCGCGTACACATACCGTATTTATTCTAAAAATTCGGCATGAAAATAATAATATAGCTTTAGCTTTGCCGAATTTTTAGAGGTTAATATTAAAAATTCTGTCTGCGTGCGCATTACATTCCCGTTTATAGCATATATATACACATGATGACCTTTGCCGAAAATTAAAGACTATATTCATTCATTCCGTAAAGGGTGCCGAATAATTAGAAGGGCCGAATTTTTAGCAGAAATACGGTACATTATATTGCTCACGTGAGCAGTTTCCAATCCCGTTTTCGTAATCTATAACATCTATGGCGTTACTTTATACACCCACATGCACACACACCACCCCACATACTCTCGTAACCAGAAGAGCTTGACACAAGCTATTGTAGCATCTGGTAATGATGACCGGCCACTTTAAGGGACGTGGGAAGAAGGGAAAGAAAAAGAGACACTTACCATTCTTTGGTGGAGAGGACACATTCTATCCAATGTTCCTTGTCCAACAGATATGAATTGAGAGTTGTTGCCATGCTAGATGAGATGAGTCGAGCGGTTTGTCCAAGTAAGGTGCCACCTAGTCCACCAGTGTCCTCCCACGAGATCAACTCCCACAAAGTCAACTCTCAATAGATCAACTGCATTATAATAGAGAGTAGCTAGAGCTTATTAGGGATATTCGGGTACCATTTCCAGTTACTACTCAAATACAAGTTGCGCAACAAACCCAAACCCAAGTGAGGCATAAAAAGGGTGATAATTTTTACCTGCGTGCATGCATATGGTGTACAACTACAAGCACAACACTATAGTGTATCAAAATTTAATATTGTCTCACCTTCACAGAAAACTGCTCAAAGCTGTTGTCACATGTCAGTTTTCAATTGCAGCTTTGAGCTTAATCTCTGGGGGAGCAGGTGTGAAACTCTGAGAGGTCATCAGGGAGTCAGTGCAGCTAGTGCTGCTCCATCAGTTTGCTTCACTGACATGAAAGTTTAATATCAAATTGTAGTACACTATTAAATTGTCAATGCTTCCAGATAGAAAACTTACCAGATAGTGTCCAACAGTGCCTCAGGCAAATAGTGCTCTCTCTCAGCAAAGAAATGACCTGACTGATAGTTTTCTACTATAAGATACTTGAGCAGCACGTTGTACCTTCACGAAAACTCCACTCTCTCTGGGCCCAAAACTGATTTGAAAAAATAACACCTGCTATGCATTATGGCATGTGCGCGTCTATTTACGTGAAAAGTAATATTGCACTCATCCTGTTGAAACAGCACACTTTGTGCTGATTTAGCACAAAGGTTCATTTTCAGCTCACTCCAGTACATTTAGCACACTCAATTTAACACATTTAGATTAGGCTAATTAGCACCTGTTTTGAAACAGCACAGTTGTGTGCTGATGGATAGCCAAACAGCACACTTATTGTGCAATTTTCAAATGAAACAACACACTATGTGTGCTGAATTAGTAAACAGCACAGCACTGTGCTACTTTAGCACGCTAAATAGCATCAAAATAGCACACCACTTTTCTCTGTGTTCAGATCACTAAATTTAATTTAAAACTTCACCAATATTAATGGAGAGCCATTTCACCAAATTTAATGCACGCCAGAGTTATCCACTGTACGGTACATAGGCACTGTGATGCTAACTCTGCATGCATGATGCACACATACAGTAATAGTAACACACTGGTGTAGGGCATGCATGCAGGTACAAAATCATGAATATTTTGTTTCAAAAATGTTTCTTCCTGAAAATGACCCAATACTGCATTATGTTAACAGAAAATGTGCATAACTTTCGTATAATATTATTTAATTTTTGCATTACCCATGCTACCCGAAGTATTTTTGCGACACATAGCTACAAGTACATAATATTAAACATGACTGTATTAAACAATACTGTAACAACCTTAGCATCTTCTAGGTACCACCTGAATGAATGGTTGCTATTCAATGACGCTGCCATGGTACAACCACTATATTACTACATTCATAGCATTTCTCTATTTTCGATGTAACTACTTAGTGCATAATTTTGGATACATAACATATGCCTTGGGTACACCACGGCCAGAAGGTCTCTGACAGTGCTGATACGATCGCCTATAATATAGTAGCTTTCTTTCTTTCTTTCTTTGTGTTTACCATCATTGTGGTGCTAATGAGGGCCTGGAAGTATAGCCTGAGGTTAATTTGAACAAGTCCCCCAGGACCCACAGTTTTATATCCCCTCCAAAGGATGCGGTCAAAACACTACCTCATTTTCTGGGGTAGAGCTGAGTAGACTTCAGAGCGATTCCCATAACCCATGCACAACATGGCTAGCATGCCTTTTTGTTTTGTGGGATCTTAAAGGAAAGAAAGTGCCCTGCCACTGGTGGGACTTGAACCCATGACTCTGGGTCAAGAGCAAAGGTCTTTAGCCACTAGGCCATGTGCACCAGTGACCCTAACTATCAATATAATTAATATGGTATAGGGTGTACAATTTATTAATACATCAATTTTGTTGACTATAATAATAGTATAGCTATAGCTATAGCTAGATGTTACTATAATATTCAATACTAGTGACAACAAGCTAACCAAAGTAGCAACAAGTGCATCAATTGAGTATTGCAACAGTGGGGAT
Source organism: Cliona cf. orientalis (assembly GCA_963930775.1). Classification (NCBI taxonomy): domain Eukaryota; kingdom Metazoa; phylum Porifera; class Demospongiae; order Clionaida; family Clionaidae; genus Cliona; species Cliona cf. orientalis. Next base: position 8,660,272 of record OZ005691.1, read on the forward strand.
ACAAACAAGCCCTTAGTCTATTTCCTTTAGGGATAGCTACTCAATCATGCCAGTAGGAAATTGAAAAAAATTTTTTCAATTTCCTACTGGCATGATTGAGTAGCTATCCCTAAAGGAAATAGACTAAGGGCTTGTTTGTATCCCCACTGTTGCAATACTCAATTGATATTATTTATTGCACTGCATAAAGACAATGAATGCATTGGAGTGCATGCACTGTTATAAAAAGGTGCTACTGTAACATGTACACTTTTTGGGGTGCTTGTAGTGCTGTTTATATTTGATAGTATCCCTAGGGTGCACACCCTGCACCGCTATACATGCATGCATGTAACGGTGAGGGTTCTGCACTCAGCCAGTGCATTCATTTTAATGCTCACCATAATAATATATATTATGTGCAAAGGTTACCCACTGTACGGTAGGTACTGTGAGCATATCCCCTATCATTTGGAGGTTATTATTTTTAAATTAGTGAATTGTCAGCCTCAATATTAATGCGGAACCGGAGCTAGGTTCTAAAATATTCTCCTGAAAGAAGACATAAAACAAGGCTCCCATAAAATGGACAAGCTATTATACACATCCACTCAATTATGGACATGTAACACTGCATGGTTCCCACATACACACATACAGTAACAGTTACTGTTTAACTTAGAAAAATAACACACACATGAACGTACAATATCATGCATGCATGAACAGCTTATGCATGCATCAAGAAATTGAGCCACAATCCCACGTATGATAATAATTATAGATCAAATTTAAGCTATAATACAGCCAGGGCAATAAATTAATACTGGATATTGACCAGGGCAATATCATGTAGCTAAGGGGGCTTGTCCAAAGAGTCCTTATGGAAAAATTGACGTCATTATGATGTTGGGGGGGGGGGGGGGGGGGGGGAGGGGGTCTCAATTGGTACACATCTGCACTATCAGCAGACTTTAGCTTTAGTTGTGGTTATGCATTCTTGTGGTTGAACAAGTCTAGACGTGCCTCCAGCAGTGTCAAAATTTGCATTTTTAATTAGTGACAGCCACTATGTAGCTATATATTTTAAAAAGTGTACACGTAGCTACAGGAGAGCAAGAAACTGTCAAAGAAGCACAGGTATGCAATGAATCCGTGAAGACATAGCTATAATAGTACCGTAGAATACAAGTGAATACTGAATGGTAGGCTAAATGGAGCAGAATCAGAGTTTTAGTGTTGAATCTATGCTGAAATGCTGTAACGTTAAGAGCGGGGGAGGGGGATAAAATATTAACGTCGAAATGACGTTAATTTTTCCACAAGGACTTTGGACAAGCCCCCTAATTGCCCTGTGGTACAGCTGCTGACTATATTATTTAATTTATTATACAGGTAGCTACCATAATATTATAGCCCAATGCATGATCAGACACAAACATGTACTCCACATTAAAGTTTGTAGTGTGGTAATATTGCAGCCCAGCAGTGAGAATAAAAACAAGCCCTATTTCCTTTACAGATATACTCAATTACGCTAGTACGAAACTGAATCAAAACTGTACACAACCTCATATTATGGATAAGAAAGAAATAAACAACCTCATAAATTGCTAGCTATTTACCTTATAGGTTGTACTCACAGTAAACCGGCTTCTTTACATGAATGCAGCAGTTAAAATGATAGTATTAAGCCCCGTTTACATAATGTTATGCAAGCTGGTTTAGACAAAACCGCTTTGAAATGCACTTTAATCGTAGGGCCTTAAGCCAGCTTATGTAAGAGCCTTACGCCATGCAGCTTAGAGCATTTACACATGGGTCGACAGTTTTTTTTTGTATAGCAACCATGTATCCTAAACCGGTTTGAAATCGGTTTCAAACCATGCACCTATACTAACAATGTAATAATAATTATAATATTATAGTAGAGTATAGTTTTCCAAGGATACAGTGTTAGTTCATGCTACGCAGCAACACATGCATGCTCTTGCAACTGATCTGAAATCTGAATCTTCCCATACATGGATACATAGATACAAGTAGGCAATTTAATTTAGTGTATACTACTCCTAAGAAGCAGGCAAAAAGTGGTGTAGCATGGAGGAATTCGAATCCTTATCATTCAGGACAAACTGAAAGTAGTCTGGGTAGTGCCATTTCTACCTTCTTTCCGATTGGCATAATCATTATTATAGTCTTGCAAGCATTGATCGATCTTCATATAATAGCTAATTATATGCAAAAATGGGAAGCTAGGTCTGATGACATCAGAATAATATCTTAATTGAAAGTTTTAGCTACATATTAATAGCTAGACACTGTTTATGAGTCTTGCAAGCATTGATCGATCTTCATATTAAATATAATAGCTAATTATATGCAAAAATGGGAAGCTAGGTCTGATGACATCAGAATAATATCTTAATTGAAAGTTTTACATATTAATAGTGAGACACTGTTTATGAGCCTAGGGGATTTGATTGAGAAGACTGATATATGGACATAGCTACTCCATGTAGAATTCCCATGCAGATGAAGTGAGCATTCTTCAGTGAGACCCTATTAATTATTAATATTACTGTCTATAGCATCCGACCATGCATTAAAACAGCTAGGCTAAGTGTCTAGCTACTGAGTGCTAAAAAAGTTTACAAGGTTCTTTTTATGAAGCTGTACACATGCATGGATTTTTGTCGGTGCAGCAGATGAAGCTAGCTTATATATAAGGTTGTCTTTTTCATGAATGCTAGGAGCGATATGGATATATTTATTTCAATAATAATACCTCAACTCAAATAATCAGATCACAATATAGCTAAGCCTATTAACTTTGTTACGAGTAGCTATAGGCAATCAGGGGCGGATCGGGGGGGGGGGGGGGTCATGGGGAGCAGATGATCCCCCCCCCCCTTCCAGGGCTGAATATCTTGTAGCTACCAACTTGCTGTGCTTGGCTAAACAGCCAGCTTTACCACCCTCCCTTCAACTAATGAACCTTGAATTGACACAAAATATAGCTAAAAACCTGTTTGTACGGTGAGAAAGACGGATTCCATTGACATCTCGGGCTGTTTGTCTAGTTCGCGGCAACGATATGGGCGTGGTTTTCACGAAAATGGGCGTGGCCAATAATTCGCGCGAGATTATTTAATGTATGATCCCCCCGACTTGATGTCCTGGATCCGCCCATGGCAATGAGGTAACTTGCGGGTCAGTTATCTATGGTGCATGAGAGTGCAGCATGACATTGTGACATCTAGCTATTCGCGCTACTATAGCTACATGTAGCTTTACCCATTACGCATGCGCATGGTAACTTACCTAGCCCCATGCATCCCCCCCCCCCCCATATTAAGCTGGCAGCGGACTAGGATAGCGTCATAGCGTTATCCTCCCGTGTCCCTAAGCTAGCGATTATCACTGTCTGAGTCAATAGCAATGGACGTAAACGTTGACGAGACTACAAATGTAAGGTCAACACTAGAGGAATTACTTGGTCATCATGGACTCAAGAAAGGAAATTTGGACCGCCAGTGTCCTCAAGAGGTTGTTACGAAGATTGCGTTGGAACTTGGCTTTGAGAAATGGCAGGTTCTTGGTCGCACAGGATTCGGTTTTCCCGACAGCAAAATAGCTGCGATTGGCCGCAGTACCAAACAGGGAGATGAACGAAATAAGGCATTGCTGACTTTTTGGATGAAAACGAATGGCAAAAACGCTACATATCTCATGTTAGCCGAAGCTTTGTATGCTGCTGAGCTATTGGAGGTGCTGGACAAATTCTGTGAGGCATCAAAACAGCAGTCTCATGTGGAGATGTGCCCCGATAGTATAGCTGATGGAAGTCCAGCACACCCTCCATCTGATGGAGGTGAAGGTAAATAAGTAGCTATATAATATAGCTAGCATACATGCATGCAATAACTTTGTACACGCATAATTATAATATATAATAGCACAGGTGTGTAATTAGAATGTGGAGTACCGCATGTCAAATTACAGCGCCACCCTAATTCAAGCACCACTTGGAGATTAACAACTGTTATGTAAATATAATTATTATACTGAATATCTATAGTGCCAGCTGCAGTGTTACTGGAATTAGTTCAGCACAACACTAGGCTAAGCATGCACTTGCAAACATTGACTGGTACGTAGTAATATGCCGGGCAAAATAGACTCATTGATAAGTATAGTGTACTATATTATACAAAAATAAAAGGAAGTAGGCGACCGGTATAGCAGACTAACCGCATGACACAATTATTCAGGAAGCAAAATTAATGTGACCACACAAAACATTACTATATTATTATACCACAGAATATTCATGGCTTGTCCATGAAAACTACGTAGCTAGCTCAGCTCACTTGAAATCGCCAGGTATGCCATGTTTGCAATGTTTCCTTGTAGAAGTGGGTTTCCTGTTCTTTATAGATTAGGATGAGGGACTTACCACTCTCTTGCCCACCTCCGTTATATTAAATTACAATTTCCTGGTCACAATAATATCATAATCCCCTAGTAGTACCATGCACAACATTCATTTGACAATATGTATATATCTCTGTGCCTGTCAGTCTGCTGTAACCCTAGCTGCAACTATCAAAATGTATGTTAGAGAATTGCATGCCGGAGAAGCATTGTATATGGCATCAGGAAAATACACACAAGAAAGCATTCTTCTTGGCTATCGTAATAATTTTAAGTAATTCCTTCTGTTTAGCTTTTAGCTTGCTAGATTCTTGCTCATGTGGCATGTAACTTAATTATTCTGCTTTCATGCAGTGAATTAGGTACATTGTGATGCAAAGCAGTATTAATATATAACCAGTATAATACGACCAAACCTATAATAATATTATTATCTCTATAAACTGTCAGACATTTCTTTATTGAACTAAGTGCATTAGCATGGTAGAGTAACTTTAAATTAATGTTCATAATGATGGCATGTTTCAATTAGAGTTGAACCTCAAATCTAATTCTCTCGACCACCGTACTCTCCCGTATAATATATCTCCCTATAGCTTTACTCTACCTATCATCCAAGCAAATAATTATTATAACCTGCAACTATGATGACTATATATTCAACTGCTGGAGCCATACAAATCAATGAACACCGACGGTGGATAAAAACTATCTGCTCTTATACTAAAGAGCAGACATTTATTAGAATCCTATACACAAGTTGCTGAAAAGTTAGTTGTTGTCAACTGGAGCACACTAAATGTTATTACGGTGGCTAGGTACACCCTTGGTATAGTGTACAATAAACCACAATGGGTGTAATTATTGAAACAATACCTTTTGTGATGATATTGATTCTAGGTACCCATACATTTAGCTATTATATTAATTTTGCTGGTTGTCAGATAATGTCAACATCACCACAATTATATTATGGCTGAAGATACCTATGGTGCTTGGGGTATCATACTCTGGGCCCTTACCGTGGTACTAAATCCATGGAAAATTTTATCTCTATTATTAGAATCCTGAAATGACGCAGCTATATATGGTGGTCGATTTCTGAGATTGTGCATGTGTGTACACCACCAAAGTTTTCTGTTGCCTATATAATATAGTAGCCAAAGTTATTGTTGCATGGACTTCTAATTTCCTGTATACCGCATGTTTAGACCTGTATCCTTACCTAAGTAAGTCTTTAGTTGTCTCTAGATTTGTCGCCTTCATGTTGCAGACAACGAAAGATCAACCATGCAGAAATGGCAACTCTAGCTTATGAAATAACAATAAGATGCCAGCCTCTGAGGTGATACCAACCTCACTTAGCTACAAAATCACAGATTTATAATCACTAACTTTTAAATTACTGTAATATATATTGACACAAAAATCCATCAGCTGCACACCTAGAAACAAACTTTTGGAAAGCATATATATATTTCAGTTTTGCGCACACCAGCTTACGTAAAATGAACTAATTTGTATACTGACACACTCTAAAGCCAGCTTCAAATAGCTAAGCAGCTAGAAACTCATGTGTTTGTCATAATTGTAAATGGATTTTTGAGTCGATCATTATAGTGGGATAAGATTGTCATCATCAACTATAGTCTAAGAGCTCTTTAGAGCACATACCCCACGCACCCATTGCATAATCTATAGATCTACTTTGGTGTGCAAGGTTAAAGTTGAATCTAAGAAAAAATTTATAGCAGAAATGCTATAGTTGTACGATGATGTCAGCTAACACTTATTCTCTTTCTGCCCTAGACCTAGACTATAGGAAGACATGAACTGCTAGCTACTACTTATAATTATTATATACATCTCAGTTGTGTGCATGAGCAGAAAGCACGTGGTCTGCATGCACTATTATTCATTGAGTGGCTATATGCGTGTCTATGATGGCCAGCAAAAAGGCTTTATTTAATTTTGTGACACTTGTGAAGCATATCCCTCAATTTGAAGCCCACTGAAGCCAGTTTCTCACCAAGTTTGATTGATTCCTTGTGCTTACGAGTTTCTCTGGTACCTAGGTCTCGAGATATGGCGATTTTTGTGCTAATAACAACAAATGACACAACTGATTACTTTTACCCCCTTGCGCATGCGCTTGGGATCAGACTGTAGGCACCTACTACATACAGTTGACATGTTTCTTTGGCTAGACAGCATTGATGTGTCACAGTGATTATCTGGCAGCATTGCCCAAACCATAGACACTACTCAGCTGTATGTGAAAAATAAGTACCTTCCCAGGAACAATTACAGAAACTGATATGAATTAGCTAAATAGCTAGCTAATTACTCAATTAAGTTGCCTAATGACTAGTATCTAGATAACTTTGGCTTAATTCTCTGTTGAGAATACTTATGAGAGCATGAAATGTAAGATTGTAACCAGGAAAAGTTTATTATGTGGCCAATTGAATCAAGATAATTGACGAGATATGGCTTGAATCCAAGTATGATAAGATTATAGGTTGATTAGAGATGGCTGGGTAAGAAAACAAGGGCCATTGGAGGTAATAATATAGACTAACAGCGGGCTATAATTTCACAGAGTCAGGAAAAGTTTAGTTCAATGGCTTTGTGTCCAGAAGCTGACTTGTCTGCTCAGCTAAGATGCCCTGGGGGGTGTGGGGGTGGGCCTCATCCTTCTTCCCTGTGTTGGGAGGAACCTAGGGACAAGACTACTCAAACCACTGGGTGCTGTACAAGTACTATAAGGAGATAGTGTATGTCTTGCTAAGAATAGTTGTCAATGGTAAGACGTTTATCCAGATGTGACTGGGTGGGTTCTAGTACTCTTACTGAGCTTAGCTGCAGCTAGATGCCACTTTCCACACCTGGGTATCACACGTGAACGTACACACATGGTACATTAATTTTGACACTTAGATAGGTCCAAGTACTGGGCACAAGAGTGTAGCTACAGTGAAGAGAGAGAGAGTGAGGTTCATATGATAATATTGAGTATGAACCCTTGACCATCTCCCCAGTAGCTGCATAGTGTAATGGTGTATGTGGTAAAAGGTCGTCAATAGAATGCGTACACATCAATCAATGCTCGCCCCAGAAATCATGGAGATGGCGTCTAAGATCGACTCTCAGCCTTGACAGCGACAAGTTTCGATGCTTCAATCACAGAGACGAACTCGACAGTACAGTATTCCTTCCGAATTTCAGGTTGATCACGCTGCTGCAGTCGCGCGCGGGACAGCCACTGGACTAAGAGAGAGATTTCCTAACACAGTTTTTGTATACAAAACATGAAGGGCACATGATGTCCCTTTCACTTATCCATACTACAGGAAACTACACATTTTAGGTAGCGTCTCAGGTAGAGGATAGGGCTGAATTTCCTACACAGATCATGTACCAGAGGATTTATGAACTATCATACTGTAGGAAATATTTAAGGACATATCAGGTATCCTGACGAAAAAATACATGAAATCAATAGTTTTCAACAATGACAATACACTACAAAAATACAGCATATACATACACTATAAAGCAACACTATAGTACAGTCATATTATGTACACAGTTACTAAATATGTTCAACCTTTAGTTACATATCGAGTTCACATAGCTTCTGGTAACTTGCTTCTGGTTGGTCACATTCACTCTGTATTGAGAAATAAATACACACAAGGTCAGTACATTAATCTGTGGCATACATTGTACACATTCAGTAATTCTGGGAGAGTTACGGCTCAAGTATGGCACACATTCGTACCGTGACAGTTTGCCATGCAGAAGTGATTTGTATTGGGTGATGACATCACGCACGGTTGCTCTATAGGCAGCTATACTTTGTATGGTACAATTTTCCAAAAACAAAGTTCAATAGCCTCACATGTAACATTATGAACTTACCAATTATATAACTTTGATGTAAAGCCACATGTACCTCAAAGCAACCGTCTGGTACTGAATAGCTCCAAACTTCCAAGCTACTAACACCACACAGCACAGCTGGGCTCACTGGTTCACCTGGCAAATTATTTTGTTTGGTTTAAACTGTTTTATAGTTATTCTATCAACTTACCAGATAATAACTGAGGCCTAATTGCTTTCAAGTCACTCATGATAGCTCATAATACTGTCACAAAAACGGTGGCAGCCTGAGTCAGTGATACACCATCATCCTGTGTATAAAGGTATTAAAAATAATTATGTAGATCTTGCCAGTTATTACAGTATACCACATTTCTCACATTTTGCTTCTGCATGTCGATCTGGAAGCTTGTCACAGTGCCATACTACGAACAGCGGGATACAGCTTCATCTAGGACGAGACTAAGCGCTGCATCAGCATAATTTGAAATGAATGGCACATGCATGTCACGTGATCGTTAGGGCCCATGCTTGGACTCCGCCCATATCATGCAAGAAGCTTCGAAGATGAAGAGGGCCAGAGAGATTGCATGAGTGAGTAGTATTAAATGAGACAAGAAGAGAGCTGTCAAGATGTCTCATCTTTCGGCAGCAGCCTGTCAAGATGTCCCATCTTTCGGCAGGTAGCCTTGCGTGAGAAGAGAGGGGCAACGATGAGCCCAGCCAGAGCCTGAGCTGTCAAGATGTCTCATCTTTCGGCAGCAGCCTGTCAAGATGTCTCAGTCATCTTTCGGCAGGTAGCCTTGGGTGAGAAGAGACTCTGGCTTTTGGGGGTAACGATGAGCCCAGCCAGAGAGCTGTCAAGATGTCTCATCTTTCGGCAGCAGCCTGTCAAGATGTTCCATCTTTCGGCAGGTAGCCTTGGGTGAGAAGGGAGCTTGTGGGGCAACGATGAGCCCAGCCAGAGAGCTGTGGCACTGAGATGTCTCATCATTCAGCAGGTAGCCTTGTATGAGTAGAGAGCGGGCCCAACCACTTCTTGCATCATAAGTTATATTGGGAGAATGTGTGAATGAAATGTTAGTGACACTTCATGTATCCACCAGCACAAATAACACAAGACATCAAGTTTCATGTGTACACAGAATATGAATGACATATGATCTATCCACTAGCCTAAGAAACTGTGCAGTATACTTCATGAGTGCATGTACAAAAAACGTACAGGAAATTTCACTCCCCACTAGCCTAAGAAACTGTGCAGTATACTTCATGAGTGCATGTACAAAAAATGTACAGGAAACTTCACTTGGACATCCACTGTACGTTTTCTGTAGTGCAGGAAATTTCACTTTTTGTCCAGTGAGCCCCTTGTGACAATGCGTGCTATATATAGCGCAAGGCTAGCTTTATTTATCCACGGCATTACGTAAGCCAAGAAAACACGTGAAGTTCAACCAACAGTACTTCTCAGAGAAAGTAGCGCTCAGCTTGTAGCTAATCTATTCGCTGGATAGCTACATGCGTAGGATACTCTACACATTTACTGATTTTCAAGTCCCAGAAGGCTCCAGCGAGGCCCTGAATTTTCTCATAATAACCTCATAGATTACACCATAGGTTTCATCATAATTACACCATAATTACCTCATAACCACAGAAAAGTAAATTGCTACTGGGGAGATAATGAACAACTTAGAGACTACATCCTGAGTCCCTCATGAAAAGTAGCCGCCATAAATTCGAACTAGGACACATCGATAAACTGCGCGCATGCTCCGTACACGCGTATACTGCGGCGCGCGGCTTAAGCCGGTTGACCCGGACGTGACCTCCACTGCCATGTGCTAGACTGTATATAAGGAAATCCCCCCAGAGTGCGAGCTCGCCAAAGAAAGCGAACTGAGAGAATCACCATATGTCATCGATAGTCTACGATCTCTTCTACGCTAGGTTCGAATTCTGGGTCCGAACACCCTGTCATGCGTGCTAATAGGTTTCATCATAGGTTTCATCATAATTACCTCATCGCGCGGCCGAATTGTTTTTTTCTAATTGGGACTCGGGATGTAATTTTACACTACCTGCCCTTTGTGTACTAACTATCACATCCAAATTTATCCTTATTATTACAGTGCTTGGGTAGTGCCATATAGCTAACTATTAGCCTCGTCCCCAGGCCACTCCCGACGTTTAACATTGAAAAGTTGGCCCGAGAGGCCTGGGGATGACTATTGCCATAATATTATGTCATAACATACATGGTTGCATCCAAAAGTGCATGTATAAAACATTGACCTTGTCTTATACAGATGATAGTCCATTACAGCATCAAGCTACTCCGGATCATTCTGTGGAGAAAGTCTTTTCATCTGCTCAAGCACCTGCTTGTATACCTGATGTCAAGCCACCTGCTCATGGTACATGCATATCCATGCCCATTGGTGTACATACCGTATAGCGGGCAATTTTCGTGGGGTGCTAATTTTCATTATTTTCGTGGTTAACTTGGCAGTCATGAAATTTTCCCACCCACAAAAATTAATGCCTATGGTCGAGTCCATGATGATGGGCGTGGCCAACACTTTCCAGTGTTAACAAATAACAGTAGCCACTGTTATCCAGTTGATGGCATCTTCGACATAGCTATTCTTCTATCTCATGCTATTTGTCCAAGTTTCTGCACCCACGAAAATTACCCGCCACACGGTATGTTGTATGCACTCTATAAAATTAACGGTTATATTATATCATGACCCTTTTCCTTGGGTGGGAGTGTATAAACAGGGGACTGGACTATATAGCTACTTGATTCACCTTTGACCATACAGTAATTGAATGCCAAATCAGCAATTCTTACTAAACCATCCATCACAAGAAGCTACCAGTGATACTGGGAAAGATTGTGTACGTGTCATGCATATTAAAATGTGATAAGATTGAAGTAGGGAAAAACCTTATTGTGGTTAGTAAAACAAGCATGCTGGCATTAAAAAACAAGACCTAGAAGAAATCTTTCAGTAATCAGTATACCATGAATAAGACTACATGACCATTTCAATATTATAAACTCTACCTCAAAAATCAATGGTATACAATCTTGTTGAATTTAGCTTGTCCAACTATGTTCCCATATAATCCTACTTAGTCAATTTTCTTGTGAATGTCTTTAATGTTATTATACCCTTCCCATACAATAATTACGTCCAGAGTCCCAATCAACAAATCAATTCGGCCGCTCGATGAGGTAATGATGATGAAATATGATGAAATGTATGATGAAATGATGATGAAACCTATGATGAAATTGGGGTGAAAACTGCTTCAAAATGTTTAGCGCGCATGACAGGGTGTTGGGATCCAGCTAGAATTCGAACCTAGCGTAGAAGAGATCGTGGACTATCGATGAGATATGGCGATTCTCCCAGTTCGCTTTCTTTGGCGAGCACGCACTCGGGGGGATTTCCCTATTCAGTCTAGTACATGGCAGGTGGAGGTCACGTCCGGGTCAACCGGCTCAAGCCGCGCGCCCCAATATTGTACGCGTATACGGAGCATGCGCAGTTTCTCAGTGTGTCCTAGTTCGAATTTATGGCGGCGTACGTATTCGTGTGGGACTCTGGACGTAGTCTCTAAGTTTTTCATTGTGTCCAGAGTCCCAATTAACAAATCGATTTGGCCGCTCGATGAGGTAATGATGATGAAATATGATGAAACCTATGATGAAATTGGGGTGATAACTGCTTCAAAATGTTTAGCGCGCATGACAGGGTGTTGCATGGGACCCAGAATTCGAACCTAGCGTAGAAGAGATCGTGGACTATCGATGAGATATGGCGATTCTCCCAGTTTGCTTTCTTTGGTGAGCACGCTCTCGGGGGGATTTCCCTATTCAGTCTAGCATATGGCAGGTGGAGGTCACGTCCGGGTCAACCGGCTCAACCCGCGTGCCCCAATATTGTACGCGTATACGGAGCATGCGCAATTTGTCAGTGTGTCCTAGTTCGAATCGTGAGGGACTCTGGACGTAGTCTCCAAGTTGTTCATTACGTCCAGAGTCCCAATTAGAAAAACGCTTCGGCCGACCGATGAGGTAATTGTGATGTAAAACATGACGAAAATGCGGTTAAGGCTGTTTCAAAATGTTTAGCACGCATGAAAGCTTGTTGGGACCCAGAATTCGAACGTAGCGTAGAAGAGATAGTGGACTATCGATGAGATATGGCGATTCTCCCAGTTCGCTTTCTTTGGCGAGCACGCACTCGGGGGGATTTTCCTATTCAGTCTAGGCACATGGCAAGTGGAGGTCACGTCCGGGTCAACCGGCTCAAGCCGCGCGCCTCAATATACTCGCATACAGAGCATGCGCAGTCTGTTGACGTGTCCTGGTTCGAATTCTGGCGGGTACAGTAGCGCGATGTGGTACTTTTCATGAGGGACTCTGGAAGTAGTCTCCAAGTTGTTCATTACGTCCAGAGTCCCAATTAGAAACAAAGAATTCCGCTCTCGCTATGATGAAATTATGATGAAATGATGATGAAATCTATGATGAAACCTATGATGTAATTGCTGTGAAACTGTTTCAAAATGTTTAGCTCACATGATAGGGTGTTGGGACCCAGAATTCGAACCTAGCGTAGAAGACATCGTGGACTATCGATGAGATATGGCGATTTTCTCGGTTCGCTTTCTTTGGCGAGCTCGCACTCGGGGGGATTTCCCTATTCAGTCGAGCACATGGCAGGTGAAGGTCAACCGGCTCAAGCCGCGCGCCCCGATATTGTACGCATATATGGAGCATGCGCAGTTTGTCGATGTGTCCTAGTTCGAATTTATGGCGGCGTATTCATGAGGGACTCTGGACGTAGTCTCTAAGTTTTTCATTACGTCCAGAGTCCCAATCAACAAATCGCTATTCAGCCTCGTGATGAGGTAATTATGATGAAAATTATGATGATGAAACCTATGATGAAATTGGGGTGAAAACTGCTTCAAAATGTTTAGCGCGCATGACAGGGTGTTGAGACCCACAATTCGAACCTAGCGTAGAAGAGATCGTGGACTATCGATGTCATATGGCGATTCGCTTTCTTTGGCGAGCTCACACTCTGGGGGGATTTCCCTATACAGTCTAGCACATGGCAGTGGAGGTCACGTCCGGGTCAACTGGCTCAAGCCGCGCGCCCCAATATTGTACGCGTATACGGAGCATGCGCAGTTTGTCGATGTGTCCTGGTTCAAATTTATGGCGGCGTATTCGTGAGGGACTCTGGACGTAGTCTCTAAGTTGTTCATTACGTCCAGAGTCCCAATTAACAAATCGATTCGGCCTCGCGATGAGGTAATTATGATGAATAATGATGAAACCTATGATGAAATTATGATGTAATTGCTGTGAAACTGTTTCAAAATGTTTAGCGCTCATGAAAGGTTGTTGGGACCCAGAATTCGAACCTAGCGTAGAAGAGATCGTGGACTATCCGATGATATCCTTTTGGCGTTTCTCTCAGTTCGCTTTCTCTAGCGAGCTCGCTTTCAGGGCAGGGGGATTTCTCTATTCAGTCGAGCACATGGCAGGTGAAGGTCAACCGGCTCAAGCCGCGCGCCCCAATATTGTACGCGTATACGGAGCATGCGCAGTTTGTCGATATGTCCTAGTTCAAATTTATGGCGGCGTATTCGTGAGGGACTCTGGACGTAGTCTCTAAGTTGTTCATTATCTCCCCAGTAGCAATTTACTTTTCTGTGGTTATGAGGTAATTATAGTGTAATTATGATGAAACCTATGGTGTAATCTATGAGGTAATTATGAGAAAATTCAGGGCCTCGCTGGAGCCTTTCTGAGACTTGAAAATCAGTAAATATGTAGAGTATCTTACACGTGTATCCAGCGAATAGATTACAAGCTGAGCGCTACTTTCTCTGAGAAGTACTGTTGGTTGAACTTCACGTGTTTTCTTGGCTTACGTAATGCCATGGATAAATAAAGCTAGCCTTGCGCTATATATAGCACGCATCACTGCCACAAGGGGCTGGCTCGCGCGCGACTGCAGTAGCGTGACCAACCTGAACTTCGGAAGGAATACTGTGTTGTCGAGTTCGTCTCTGTGCCGATTGAAGCATCGAAACTTGTCGCTATCAAGGTTGAGAGTCGATCTTAGACGCCATCTCCATGATTTCTGGGGCCAGTATCGATCGATGTGTACGCATTCTATTGACGACCTTTACCACATGCTCCATTGCACTGTGCAGCTACTGGGGAGATGGTCAAGGGTTCATACTGTTATTATACATACTGTAATTATTATAGTATAGCTATCATAATGTACCAGTGCACCCATGTCATTGCAAATGCATGGAAATAAACTGCAAAAACATTTTTTTCCTACTTAGGATGTCAGTAGGCTAGCCGCTATAATAGTAGCTATAATTACATGCTTGACTACACTATATGCCAGCAGATGCACAGGTGTGTTTGTGGTCCAGTCCATCAATTGTTCCAGTCCAGTAGCCTAGTCCACTCACTGTTAAACTTTATACATGCACTCCCTTCCTCATTTTCATGTTTAGGAGTCCTTACATTTTTTGATTGTTGACCCATTGCAGGATTGTGGAGGGGTTTAATCACTAACGAACCACTAGAAAGTGCTATCTAGGACAATGTTATACCTGAGCATTAAAATACCAGCTATATAGCATTGTCAATCGATCTATTATCCAAAGAAGCTTTCGATAGTCAATGACTAGTATTATTATTTAATTACTACACCATGCTTGAGCATATTATTATCATTTTGTGCGTGAGTGCACATCTAAAGGCTGTGTGTGTGTGGTCAGTAGATGTGCCTATAGGATGCCGACTTAAATACACAGTTTGAAGTACTTTTCTCTCTGATGAAAAGAACCGAAGAGAAGAGAGTTTTCAAAGCTTTTTACAATTAATTTTGATTGTCTTTAGCACCAACAACAGCTTGGATCAGTACAAATGGTAGTTTACAGGGCCATAGGAGCCGGTCAGGCTGGTCAGGCCATGGCCTGGCCACTTGTTGATTGATTTTTAGGTAAAGATCGTCATAACTTCCTTGTGCGCATGCGCAGTAGCTTTTCCCATCAAATCTTGACTATTTTGTAAGTGATTTTGATTCTTGTCTTCCACGAAACTCCTTGTACTATCTACTTCATCGAATTCTCTCGTAGATTATGAGCCTGACCACTACATTTTTGCTTCCTACGGCCCTGGTTTATAGGTGGTAATGGCAATAACAGACCAGTCGACATTGATGACGACTATAGCTACCTCGTATGCATGCATGCATGTCGGATAGTTAATATGTGCTCTCAATGATAGTGGGCAACCCATAATTGAAATGAACCTCACTGATTTTTTAGTGTAAAAAACCAAGAGCTAGATGTTCATCTGTAGCTCAAATATGCTAGGTAATGTTATATTCACATTAATTGTGCATACTACATGAAGCACTATATTATATCCCCAGTAGCTGCATGGTAATAACGGTGCATGTGGTAAAAGGTCATGAATGTCGAAGTTCTGGCTGGTTATAATATAATATTATTATGTTTGTAAATTCCTCATTGGTAGTCATCTGTATAGCTTATACCCTCTATGTGGAAGTGCATTTTTTTAATCCCACATGCATACGCAAGGGATAAAGTAATCAATTCTGTCGTTTGTTGTCGTTGTTGTTGTCGTCCCATAAAAATCAGCTGATCTGGAGATGTAAACTTGATAGGCTGCATATACTTATAGCCAATTTCATATAATAAACGTCATAACATGAGGATGCAGCGAATGTGCGCAATTCTTTCCTGCTGGGCAAAAAGGGGCTGAATTGAAGAAAGTTACGATTTATATATCAGAGCCTATCTCGAGGTGTGCAAGCTAGGTGTGGTTGACACACGATTTGTATTGCTCCTTATTTAGGAATTAGGAGCAAAGGAGATAACTTATTCTCTTTACATGTGCAAGCCACTTTCATCAGCAGGATTATCCTCTGTGTACTTGAGGAAATTAAAGGCACTGTATCAGGATATAAGGGCCGGGTGTTACTATTTTCAGAAACATTTAAAATCAACTGCACAACGTGACGTCAGTTGCATGCAGGCACAGGCAGTCCTCGCGATGTCGATTTCAGTAGCTCTCTCGCCCGATCATGGGCGCAGTGCTACATCAGCCGATCAGGCACGGGTAAGTGGTGACATCACAAAATAACAATGCGCGGAGCGCGTATACGGATGTTCACATTTTCCTGGCCCAGAAAAATGCAAAAAATGTCACTAAACTTCACGGTTTCTATTTTTATCCGCTATATGCTGATACAGTGCCTTTGAGATGCCTGTAAGTGGAAAATCGACTTCTGTTTGCTGACAATAAACGCTCCACAAACGGAGCAATGCTACCCACCAGCAGAAGGGAGGAAGTGGACAAGAAGCAACATACTATGTACTGAATGTAAAGTGTACTTCTCGGCTTCCATACCAATGCTCACCCAATGGAGTTTATTTCCAGACTTGGTTTACAGAGAACCATGCAGCTTTACATAGTAGCTAATAGTATATGCAATTGCCACTATAGTTATTGTATCGTATTTACTTCAGTGTTTGTACTAGTTAACTCTAAGGTGTTAGAAGATGCATGGTTGGGTGGGAGGGAACGAGAACAGAATTGTATTTTAGCTGCATACACACACTTTCTGCTTTCAGGTACCATTGGTTCAGCCGGTGAAATATCATTGCTGCAGCCAAAAACTGATCTTGAAATCCCTTCATCATCGTCGCTGCCTTCCATGAAGTTGAATGGTAATACCAATGAAGGGACTGAATTGAGCACAATAGCTAGTACTCCCTGTATCAACACGATTCATGTGGTCATGCATGTGATTTGTATGCCACTAGACTAAGTGTTCCTTTTTGCTGTCACGACTACATTATAGTATGATAACCACAAAAATTACCATATATCTTGAGACCTAGGTACCTGAGCGACTCATAGGCATAACGAATCAATCGAATTTGGCGAAAAACTGACTTCAGGGGGCTATCTGCAAATCGAGGGATAGCTATACACTTCACGAGCATCACAAATATAGCCTTTTGTTGGCCATCGTAGACATGCCTATCGACAGTGCCTACTCAATGCATAGCTAATGCATACTGGCCATGTGCTTTCTGCTCATGTGCACAACTATAAGATAATTATTGTGTAGTAAAGATTGTCGAAATATTCTAAACAATGCTCGCAATACTATAAATAAAGCTCTAGATTGTTTGGCTGCTAGCTAGCTATCAACACGATTCATGTGGTCATGTGATTTGTATGACACTAGTGTTACTTTATGCTGTCACGATTACATTATAGTATGATAACCCCGCGCGCATCCACAAGGGGGTAAGGTAGCAGGTTGTGTCATCATTGTTAGCACAAAAATTACCATGGATATCTTGCCCTATAGCTATATGGAACCGAATCAGAATGATATGTTGGTACAACAAATTGTAGGTAGTTGGTTGCACTTTATATCTTCCTAGTCTAGATTTGGGGCAGTGAAAGAATTAGTGGGTATTTGGCTGACATAGTTATCATCGTCTATTGACTAAGCAACATTTACACTAGATTCACTGTGGTACACAAAATTAGATCTAGCTACATATTGCACGGTCTATACATCTCTATTATATACAAGGAGTGAGGCTCATTTGCTCACTAATTCCTTGCTTTGTCAGAGTTCTTTGGAACACATTTCTATGCTTTCAAGCGGTTATATATAGCTAGTAACTTTACGATAGTGTAGGAAACTTTTCGTGTCCTTGCCTACTGCTTTGGTGCCCTTTTTCTTTCAGGATCCCAGGTGTAATTTCATTTGTAGCCTTTTGGGTGCTGGCCAGTTCAGACAAGATGGTGAGAAGGGCTTATCATAGACTCAGTAGACTCGATAAGTAGGGATGGCATGGGCACTCCCATATAAATTATAAACGCCCAAATATATCAAAACAGGTAACTTTGTGAACTTTCTAAGTGCCAAAATCAAAATCCCCCGCAAATTATCTATCTATTGAGACCAAGATCATTCATAAAAATTAGAGCTCTGTAGAGCACATAACCCGCACACTCTAGCTGTAGCTAGTCACTATAGCACCTAGCGTAGTATTGCAACATTCTGCTGTCTGTGGCATACTATAGCTGTTTTATGACTTGATAACCCTTTCCAACACTGAACTTGAGCATGCGCAGTCACATCAGCATACTATTATGCCAATAGAGTGGGTGTGGTCGATAAACCACAGGCATGCTGAATGGAAAATGCACGATTTATAACACTAGTAAGCCTTTTTGAGCACTTCGAAACACGTACAAACCAGTTTTTCACCAATATCTACTGATTGGTTGTGCTAGCTTACAGCACACACAGATGACCAGAACGCGAGATTTGGAGATTTTCATGCCGACGATGACAATGACGACAGACAGACAAACCGACTGCTTTATCCCTTGCGCATGCATGCGGGGTAACAATTGTACATGCCAGAATCAGATGTTCAAAAAATAGCCATTAATTTTGTCAATTTTTCTTTCTTTCTTTTTTTCATTAGCTAGCTATCAGGGCAAACTCAAGACTGCCTTGACCTATCATCTTAGTTTTGAGTATAATATAATAATATTATCCACTCCATTTTGTAGCGTACAGATCCATGACGTCCTAGTTTTGTGTTATCTCTACAGTTGCGTAATGGTGGGTGTGTACAGCGCACTAACGAAAAGGGTGTGTCTGAACATCATTTATTCATATAGCTAATACGCAGGCTCGTAATGTGTTGCCATGGTGAAGTCAGGTGACTATACGTGTGCCACCATAGCAGCCAAGCTAGCTTAGCCATAGCTAAGCGTGTCAGGCTCTCCCACGCGAGCTAGGCCAGTGCAAGCGCGAGCACGATATAGCGAACCTAGGTAGAGGCTAGAGCGTGCAGCGCTAGTGCTGCGCTGGGATCTGGAGACTCAAGGCCTCAACGTATGGGCACGGTACGTGCCTCAGCAGTAGGCATAGCAGCCAGCTCTGTAGTGACAAAGATAACTACTAGAATCTCATAGCTACTTGGCCGCTTGAAACAGCCTTCTTTGCAACTAGCTATGCTTTATCAAATTAATGAGGAACACGCGCAAACTGATTCAACTGTAGGGATGCACATGATAACATCACACCAAGAACACAATGAGCATAGGTGTTTATTGCACAATGCATCCAGAAAAATAAGCTTGGGCTAATTTTAATATGGTTGCGTTGACCGTACACACATTCTAGCTACTCATACAAGATTGATCATTCCATTAGCATTAGCTATAATACAGGGTGGGTTGACATTAGCCTTGTTCATCTTTGTTTAGCTCATTAACCCTCGGCGCATGCACCGTAGGGTTACGGTAGTCGCTTTGTGTGTCTGTCTATCTGTTACCACGCTAGCTACTACATACCTCATTTGCGAGTCCAATTTTCGGTGTTGTAAGGTTCCTTATGACGTTCCAAACACATAATTTGTGTGGATTTCGTTGAAAATGCTTCGTTCGCCAGTTTTGGCGTCATTTGCTGATTCTAAGCTTCTTGACTTTTCCAGGCTAGCGCTGGTATGCCTCTACGTATAAATAAAACATTCTGTGTCATGTGCTATATACGTTAATACTAATCCTCAGTGCATGCGCAGTAGAATAATCATTGAAGCTGGTCACCGCTGCCTTCCTCCGTACTCGCTGGCGAACTTTCGCCGGATAAAGCCGACAACAGTGGCTTCCTTTCAACTCAAAGGGTTGTATGATTAGCTATACTTGTAGATCCAACAAGATGACTAGCTCATCACTGATTGCATGGAGCACTGTGGCAGTACTGACTTGGCCGGCATGACAATAATTTACTTGCATAATTATGGTCGTTGTCCTCAAGGACTCCTGGAGGCTGGAAGCTGACTTGATGCACGTAGGCACTACCATGAGTGTGGAATTCGATACAACACATCAAGGTTGTTGCTGCTGTGAGCCATTAAACCTTGAACAACATATTAGCTATAGCCTCACCCCCAGCCCTCATGCAGTTGGTCCTTTACCCTTTTCTACATGCAACATTGAAAGTGGACAAAGGGAAGCTACTATAACATTTTATTGTCATCGCCTGCTTGTGCAGCTAATGCCATGCAACGCTCCGAGGGTTTGTGCTCTAGAGAGCTCTAGTTTTAGTTAGCAAGCTAATTATGATGGTACTGATTTATAATGGTGTAATAGCCTCCATACGAAGTTGATTGTGATGAAATAAGTAAAGTGATACTGATTGGTTAACCCCTTAGTTCAAAACAGTGTGAATCAGATGTGCAAATTGAATAATACTGACAGTAGCTACATACATTTATGCTGAGGCTTTGTATTGTATTAATATTCATGACATTGTTTCAACTTTTAGGAGCTCAAGTAGAAGTCCATTTCTCAAAAACCATGTCAAGTAAGGACTTCTTTTTATTCTTGCAAAATGAAGGACTTTCACCAGCTGACTGTGACATCCTCAAGAGTAAGTATAGTACCCACCATAAGTCATTTTGATTAATGTAATCTACTCATAATAGGCAATGGTTTTATGCCCAAGACATTTGCTGATGATTTTGGTGAAGAAGACATCGAAAATCCTGTGCTTAGTTTTTCTTTTGCAGGGCGAAAAGTTCTCAAGAAAATACATAAAGTATGTCATTTTTAATAACTGGAATATACCGTATGAGGACTATTTCTATGTGCAGAAATTGAACCTGAGTGCTGATGGAGGACAAAACACAGTAATTGGTATGTGCACACAATAACTAGCATAATATGCTATAAATTTAATGTACTTGAGTTATAGCAACTAAAGGATGTGTGAAATCACATTGTAGGATTGTCCCCATCATAGAGGTGCAGTCATATCCACAAATAGCTACTTCTTCTTTGGTTTTGATACCCTTGTGACATTGCAGTAGCAGGGGCGATTTCCTGAGGGGTGTTCCTTAGCAGTTGCACGCAAACTGTATACAAAAATAATGACCCACTTGCCCTCTAATAATTAATAATTGCTGGTTTTAGCAAGATTTTGCTGGATTCTCGAAATTTGAGCAGGGAAAAGCATAAGATCTAGGCTAAATTTCAAGAAATCTTAGTACCTGCACATTGAATCTGGAAACCAAAGGGGTTCTAATCATACTAAGATCATACTGAATCTGACTGCCGGGGGGGGGGGGGGGGGGGGGGGGCAGCTGCTATCTGTATAATATAGATCAATGCAGATGAAGATTCACTGTTTCCCAATTGGGTTTGTGGATTAGTTAATATACATTTTCCTACCGATATGCTACCTTATAAGGACACTTTTTTGCTGGCCGGTACTAAATTTAGCGAAATTAGTGATTTCGCTAATACAACATTTTCAAATAAAAATTTAATGAAGATTTGCTAAAATGATTATATACCCACTAAATACATTATTTCCGAAATCCGCTAAAATTTATACCCGCAAATAATCGTAGCCCTAAAGTATGTCTTGAAAGGTATTATAGAGATTTGTGGAGATAGGTTTAATATTTTTTTTTCACTCTTGACCGGCCTGTACGAATGTGTAAGGGATGGAGTGATCGTTCATGTCCATCTATCCGTCTCCATTTATCGCTACAAAGATTACTAGATCTAGAATTCATGTCAATGATACTCTTGAGTCAGTTCTTGAAGGTGAGTAAGTTAAAGCGGTGTTTTTTTGTGCTTTTTTTTTGCTTGTTTAATAGAAAAGCAACACAGAACAGCAATTTACTCATGGATATGTACAGCGCATTTTGCAAGTGGGTGTGTCCGATTCGCTATTTAATCATATAATGCACATGCTCATACGGTGAAATCATGTGACCGATATCAGTGGCGCACGCACTGGCACATCCAGAACCTACTCGAGCGCTCAGCTGATCAGCTCAGTGAACTGCGTGTCAATAATGGTGGCTACTAGCTTCCAAAGTAAACTTACTGGCCCCTAAATTATACTCATAAAAACAGAAGTTTTTTGTCGCTGCTTGGTTCTAAATAGACTTCTTTCAAGTTTGCCATAGTCAGCCAGCTTTGAGATCGAAATAACGAGGGGCATGGCTTCATCCACATTTTGCTGGTTACCTGTAGCTTTTTGTCTAAAGGTTCCCACTCATGCATGCTTGGTAGTGTGATGCAAAAGAAGACATCCTAGCTATAACAAAAGCTGCCAAGGACTTGCACTTACAGCAGTATTAAAGCTGAAAGTGTGTGTTCGGAGTACCAGGTTTATGCAGGGCCTCTATATGGAATGTATGATGCTCTAGTCACTGAGCCAACATATCCATGGAGACAAGGCATGCCTCGGGCCAACACTGCCATCTCTGATTTATACTTTTCAAATTACTAAACATATCACTGATTACAATTTGGTCTCTATTGTGTGGTGGCTGGAAACTCAGCGATCAGAGTAAAATTTCCAAAAATAATTGAAACTATAACCATAATATTTGTGTTGTTTTCGCCACTATCATATTCACTGCCACTAAATAGTACCGATTAGTGATAGTGCTTGCAGTCTGGCAAAACTCCAGAACCATTCAAATTACAGCGCTTAGGCACCCTTTGATCTGCTCGTCAAGTTTTCAGTTATAATTGGAGGCTGCTCGATCTGTAATTATTTTTTACGGGCGCCTACAATAATATTATTAGAAAGTATGCAGTTAATATGTTACTATTAGTAACCCTGGCACCTCAAATCCTGGAAGTTATAGATATTAAGCTATAATAGATTCAACTATATGAATGGCTCATTGGAGCACAATGACATGCATGTAGCTAGCTAGTAAGTTTCTGGCATTTTAATAATAGACATGCTGACTCAAGATGTTTTGAAGAAGCTAGCTAATATCCCCAAGGAGGCAACAACCATACAATATTTAATATGGTAGCCTCATCCCTATCCCTTTACCAAAAGTTCTGAATCAATGTTGCACACAGAGAAGCTTAATTTAAAGGTCTGGGGATGAGCCTTTTTATACTCTCGCTTTAGTAGTGCAATGCTATTCATGGTTCAATAGCTACAGCAACAATAATCTTGATGGATTAATTATAATATCAAACTCTACACTACAGTGCCGACATCAAATCAACTTCCATCACAGTATCCTGCTTGTGCAACTAATGCCATGCAACATGCCGAGGGTTTTATGCTCTAGAGAGCTCTAGTTAGTGTTTGCTCTATAGTATTCTTGTCAGTGAAATTGGGTCCTGACAGAATTATTAATATCATACTACTATGAATGAGTGTAATTATTAAGTATAGATATCTTGGGATTATAATGTGGAAGGTATATAAACATATAATCTCATCAGTAACTTTGATATGCAAACATTGCGACTATTAACTTGCACTAATTAACTGTACTGATGTTTTCTTTTTATGTAGTGATTGGTGATCTAACAATCTTAAGAGATAAAATCATTGGCAATGGTTCGTTTGGCTCTGTGTTTGAAGGAAAATGGAAAGGGGATCGATGTGCTGCTAAAGTGTTGAATTCTCTAGGGCATGAGATAGTCACTGGGCTTCCAGCTACAAAGGGTGAAGTACAAGGAGATACAGTATCGAGATTCAAGAAGGAGGGCGATTTCATGAAAAAGCTTCAACATCAAAACATCGTCCTCTATTATGACACACAGTTGTATCCAAAATGCAACTGGCCAGTACTAGTTATGGAGCTGATGGATGTCAGCTTGCGCAAGTACATCGGTCAAAACCCCAACCTGTCCATTGATATTCAGATCAGCATCAGTTGTGATGTAGCGGCTGCACTTGAATTTCTACATAAAAAGAATATCGTGCACCGGGATCTTTGTGTTGATAATATCCTTTTAGACTGTCACAGTACTAGTCAGACTGGATATCCAATTGCCAAAGTTTCTGATTTTGGATTGTCACGTGTACTAAGTGACTATCCATCACTTTCACACTCTCTAACAGCAGTAGGACGTCGTGGATACTTGCCAAAGGGAGATATCACAACACAGTTCGACTCTAGTCTGGACATCTTCATGTTTGGGGCTGTTATGACATTGATTGCCAACAAAATTCCCGAGCTCAAGGACAAAACGCATCGTAAAAAGATGTTTCATCAGATTGACGAATATCACCCACTTAAGGCAACTATTCGACAGTGTCTTAGTCCAAAGAAAGAGGATCGTCCAATTGCAGATAGACTACATGCTTCACTCCGTGAAATAAAAGGTAATTTGAAACTTGCTTAATATTATAGTCTGACATGGTCAGGTTTATATGTGAAGGAACACTGCTCTGGATGTATATGCTACATAGCGTTCTTAACACCTTATAGTAGGAAACTTTCAAGGCGTATGGTTTTCGGGGAAAGTTTGCGAAGAAAGAAAATTAAACCTGTGAAATGACCATGGCTGTACAAAGTATAATGGGCATGATTGCATGCATCAGTGAAAATTAATGGTAAAGATCACCTATCTAAATCCCTGAAATTTCCCATTACACGATTATGGTAATACTGATATAATAATATTTTAGTCACAAACAAAGGTTGTTCTGCTTGCACGTATACTCAGGTACACTAAGGCATGGGAGTACAATTTCGCGTACATTTCCGGAGCAGAAGACGATAGTTTATGGCTGTAAAAAGCAACTCATCAGAACGTTAGATACCTCTGCTTCATAGATTCATCTGGGAGAAGTGGATCTGATCGCCTGTAGGTGAGCAGTAACAAGAAATACATGAACTAGCAGTGGATTTTGGTGCTTGTTGAGCACACAAGACGACACCTCACTCAAGAACAAGCCTTTTGTCCTTCCTCCTAGATAGTTTGAGATACTCTAGCATCTATTTAACTACCTTACGAAGTTAGGAGAGAAACTAAGGTCATCTTCTGCTCCGGAATTCGCGATTTTTGTTTGTAAATATTGTGTGCCATTTTTGGTTGCCACGCCCACATGACTGGTTGCTATGGTAACCAATTTGGTCCTAAATTAGATTAAGGCACCAACAATCAAAGTACCAAGTCAGATATACATATCTCAAAGACTTTTCCAGTTACAAATAGTTTAGTATCTCCATATTTTTGACACAAAATTGCATGTCCCATGCATGCCTTAATGCGCCTGAGTATGCACACAGCACATGTAAATGATCGTTATATATACGTGGCTATAGCTAGGCTAAACACAGGCTTGATATAGGATGCACCAACTATAGTATACAATTGAAAGAAGAGCCCAAGTAAGATCTTGCAATATGGTTTTGATCAAACCTGCTTATACTTCTATTTTCTGCATAGTAGCATAGATTCATTGAACTACAGTAACTGTACGTTCGCTCATCTTTTAAGCATCAAAGAACGAGCTGCTGTCGTCTACGACAAAATTCCACCCTTCAACGGCCCCGCCCAGGTCCATTTCATTATAACGCATAGTATGTGGAAACGCCATACGTGTGCACAGCAATATCTTTAGACTCGATTATTGGGGGTGTGACGCGATCATAAACAAAGCGCTGTATCTCCACAGCAAAGCTCAACAAAACACGGATTAACTCTTTACGGTAGTTTATCAAACATAATAATAATTATTACCAATTTTGATACAGAGAATTTTCCCGATCCCATCAGTAATAGCTAAATGGCTTGGGTGGCACTGTAAGATTACAAAAAAAATTGCTTTTCTCCATTCAGATAAACCACTGCAAGCTCAAGTGTTAGGTAAGCCATAGTTATGTCATATACAAGCTGGACCCACTGTTGGTAATTATACCAATAATGGTTATCAGAGTATTGTCACACTACTGCAAATGATGCACGAGAATATTATAATAGAGTGGCATAATTTCATTCCTGGGTATGATTTACAAAAGACTGACGGTTAGTCTCAAAAAATAGACCACTCCCACCACAGCATTTAATTCATGCAGGATAAATACGCTGAGTGTGCTAAGTGACGAGAATTTTTTGCATGAAAGTAGTTTATCTGTACATGTGTAGCTACAAACTTTTGCAGTGAATGTATGGCATGCAGAGAACGTTGGATATGACGAACATTTACGCTATAGTCACATGACCTTGGTATGCAATTATCCTGCCATGAATGCCATTTGCGAGCGCAGCTGGTAGCTAAATTTAAATATTTTTATTTATGAACTATGGCCAAATCTGAAGCTGGAACGGAGATGTTGTAACAGCAAAAGAAGCCGACTGCGATGAATGAATGCTATGATTTTTGGTGTTGCCATTCTGAGGAACGAGTTTTCTCGATTTGCAAGTGTGAGGGGTGGACGGGAGGGGTATGGCGCTGGATCTTTGTTTCTCAACTTGCTTTCACATTTAAAACTGTCTTCAACGATTTAGATCGTGACGTACATTTTGTATAGTGGTTATATATGGGGCAACACGCCCACTTTTTGTGTCTGATTTTTTATGTCAACTTTAACTCATGCAATTATATTATTTACTTTGTTTCATGTGCCTGCTCTCAACTTTTATATATGCAGTGAATCAACCTCCATGTTTTGAACTTCCAGGAGACTTAGTAGTAAGTTGATAAGCAAGAACGGTGCATCACAGAGTATGGTAGCATTAGGCCACTCCAAATGAGAACGTAGTTTCCCGTCCACCGCCCGCCTCTCTCTGATGCTACCGCTTCATTTGACCATTATGTCCATTATTTATGGTTGTAGCTAGCTAGGAGCAGTACTGCTTCATGAATTTGAAGCTAGTAACTAATGGTGATGTGTGTACTTACCTTGCTTTCATGATAATAATGCCGTCGAATAATGCCCCTTCTTGTCAAGGTGCTGCTATCAGCGCGCGCTAGCTAGCTGGCAGTAGCGCTGGCTAGGCGGTAGGCTAGGGTTAGCATACTGCTCCTTGTACGCACGTGCACAGTTGTGGGATCAAGAATTTTAATTATATTCATTCAGTCTACACGAAGACCCCGGGGTTCGGCCAATTTTAATTCCAGCTGCACGCCCACGCACATTTTACGTCATCAACATGCACTTGTAGGCGGGGACCAATGAGATGCAATCTTTGTACAATCAATAATTGTTTTACCGGGAAGAAGCGCCTTCCCGCCAAAAAATGGCCACAGAGTCCAGTTTTATCAAAGGTTTGTACGCTATTTACAAGCTGACTAGACAGAGTTAGCCTTCAACACTCGTTTTCCTTGAAGAACTCGTGGGAATGAATAGCCTCGTCCCCAGACCACTCCCACATTTTCAATGTTGCACGCAGAAAAGAGGGAAGGCCTGGGAGGCGAAATCACGTGAGCGCGATTGCGCAATCGCTTTGTACACAAAGCATAGAACCGTACCCGAACCGTGAAAAACGATGTTTTGAAGGAAAGTGCGGGCGTTATCTTCGCTCACCTGGCCAGTGCACGACTACATTTGACATCCAACACTCGAGATAACGTCGATCATGACTAGAGACATCAGACTAGATGATCGTTCCGAGCGGCCACAACAGACAAATCGACACAGGGATCGAGTTGAACACTTTTAGTAGCTGTAAACGTCTCGAGTAACTCCCCTGAAACAGTAGCAAAGGCTAACAAACGGCGAAATAGGGCCGTTTGTGCTATCGGTACGGTTCGGGTACGGTTCTATGCTTTGTGTACGAAGCCATTGCGCAATCGCGCTCACGTGATTTCGCCTCCCAGGCTCTCCCTCTTTTCTGCGTGCAACATTGAAAAAGTGGGAGTGGCCTGGGGACGAGGCTAGGAATGAAGGTATACGGAGCGCCAGAACTCGGGGCGTGGCCCACCCCAAAATCGTACAAAAATTCAAGTTGGCAAAAATGAAACAAAAATCGAATAATGGCTGTACAAAAGCTGCCATCATGACAAAACTGTAAGTCCAATTGATATCATAACAGAGATACTGTTTTATGGATAGATATAGTTTGTTTTCTTGGGTTTGAAGGGTAGCCATCTGGTAAGGCAATCGTACACAAACGGTCGATTTCACCTAATTTTTTGAAGATTTTAGACGGCCATAATTCTCCACCTGTATAATAGAGAAACTTCTAGAGAAAAGTATACGTTCATCCCAAACATATAAACATTCTAAACACACCGGCGTGGCGTAAAAACCGCCACCCCAAAATCGTACAAAAATTCAAGTTGGCCCCAGACACTTACCTTAGTTTGTGTGCGTTTGCCTCCTTGTAGCCTGATCGACGACACTATTCAGAACTTAGAGTGACTGATAATAAATATCCATCCTACCTCTGACTGCAAAGCCTCTAAACCGCTTATCTGGACACTTTCACTTGGCTGTACGAGGGCCAGCATACAGTGACCCTGAATGTGCTGTGCACACTCAGCACATTTTTGCTGACGTCAGCAGAAATTAAATTTTGGGGTCTACGTGTAGACTGATTGTGCTCATAATGATATTCATAATAATGGTTAATGGTAATGGGCGCCCGCCCGCATGTAAAATGCAGGAAGCCAGGACGGGAAACTATATTCCCATTTGGAGTGGCCTTAATTATATACAGTGCAACCAAGCAAGAGAGCAAAACTTTTTAAAACCATATTTTTGGGTTAAAAACTACACAAACAGACCTACTTGATATCAAAATGGCCACAACAATCATTTTTATTGTGTTTTATAAAATTGCAAATTTCCCATATATAGCTAATACAGAAGCCACATATGTGCAGGCCAATTTTCATAGATTTTTCACTGATTTTAGATAAAAGTGGTTATATCTCGGAAGTGGTAAGGAGTCAAGACTTCAAATTTGGGATTTAGTAACTTTATTACAAGTGCTATCAGCCCACCAAGTGGAATTTCTTAACTAGAACTAAATAAGAAAAAATGTGCCTAACATATTTGGCCCTCCGAAGGGGATTTATGGATAATATCTGGTTAGCAATGCACTGCACAGCCTCTACACTCATGTCAAATTAACTTCATATGGATGTGCATCACTGGGTAGACACACACCCTTAACCGAAAACAATACTCATTTAATGTGCCTAACATATTTTGGAGAGCCGTGTTATCTTATGAAGCCATATAAATGGAAGTATTCATGGTTACATCCCATAATTTAAATTCTAAGTAGAGTTTATGTTGAAGAAGATTGGTACCAAATTTCAAACTCTTATCTGTAATAGATTTTATTTTATGAGTCAAAATAGGCTCAAATTCTGAAATAAAAAAGTTTTGCGCTCTTGCTTGGTTGCACTGTATATACAACGAAAAATATTTTTCAGACGATCAATTTTCTTATAATATAGTCCGTGTCCTAACCTGGAGGGCATAAAAGATGCGCTCTCCTACAAGTTCAGAAGACTCACGATTGGTCAGAATTGTTGTGCCGTGTGCACAAACGAGGTTGCCAAGGCCTAGCGGCCATAGAGATGCATTCTCGAGCTCGAGCGAGCGGCGCAAGCGCCGCGCGTTTCAACAGGCCTGCTCGGCAGGCCACCGAGCCTCGAGCGAAGCGAGAGGCGATGTCTGCTCTTTGTGATGGTCTGGTGGTAGATTCGACGTTCGAGCTGAGTGAGAACTTCGCCATTACACGGTGAGTTTGATCAGCTACTCTTGGCCTCCAGTGAGGGGTGTGGCCTTCATCTGCGCATGCGCGCTATACTAACTGGCACTCGATTGTACTATATATAGCATGCTGTTAGTAGTGTTCAGTCACATTATCCCATAATTGTGACATCAAACATACTTGTTTTAGTATAATAATATTATTATGGGGATGGAATATAGAAAAAAAGGGCCACTAAATACAAAGTTTAACATGGGAAGCACGCAGTACAGTGAGAACTACTGTACATGTCTAAACGCTGTCTCATGCACTAGTCATAGCAATGAATGGGCTAACTCTACCAAAGTACATCATGAAGTGCAGACCTAGAATCAAATTTCTTTAGCCAGTCTAGATTTATGACAAAAGATATAGCTAGCTAGTAATAAGACTTTGTCATCAATGGAGTATTGTACCCCAACTTTGTTACCTTTTCAACTTCCACCATTTCTCTACTGTGGTCAGCCCCATTGTAGGGCATCTTTAGTACAGCCACCATGCCTGATCCATAAGTATAGGTATGGGGCTAGATAACATGTGGTGACAGTTGACCACTCCCACATACTCCACCTCATGACATTTAGCTTCTTCACAATGAGTGCCTGTTGTTAATTACGACAATAATTGTAGGTTCAATGCCCATAGCCTTGTCCCCAGTCGCCTCGGTTTTTTTTTCAACAGGGGAAGACTGTTGAAGAGAAAATGTCAAGTGGACTATAACATACATATTGTCAAGAGTATAAGATCAGGATAAAAAAGAGTGTTGAACTAGTTATATATAGAACAATGATCCGGTAGAATGACATCACAGATGTGTAGCTAAATGAACTCTACAGTGATAAAGTAATAACAGTAATATTATAGTACATGACAGTTCACACAAGTGACCACTGGGGCATACCCTACTGTACAGTAGATAGACTCGGCAGCATTGCAGCTGTGTTTACAGTGCTAAACCACTAGTGACCTGATGTATGTCAATACAAGTATCTTAGTATAGACACATTCAGAGTGAGCAGGTATGATACACGTACCAAAACTTGCTTAACATGACAGCACAACAATTCTGTTGTTTTTGGAATGTGTCCATATTTCCCCAATGAGTATTCTTGGTTGCAATTTTCAGAGCACTATCTTCCATCCAATTAACCATACAGTGATGGAGACAGATTACTACTTTTGCTTGTATCGATTTGTACCGGAATATTGTGTAACTTTTCTATAGTAGTTCAACACTCTTATCCTAATCTACTCTTGACATACATGTATTAGCTATATGCACGATGCATAGTATAATGAATCAGCTGCTTTATTTATACAGGGCGACAGAAGTCTGTCCACACTTATTGGTGAAACAGTCGTAGGTTCAAATCTTGTTCTGGTTCCCGTAAGCACCTTAGAGAAAGAGGGATCAGTTGTGGGTCTGTTCTTTTCAGCTCATTGGTGTCCTCCAAGCAGGTATGTTCACCATAATATTATTATTATTATTATTATAATTATTACACTTGCAATGGTTTGGTATTGATAAATCATGCAGAACATTCACACCTTCACTGATTGAGTGGTACAACAATATCAAAAAGGGGCCTAAAGGCGACCTTTTTAACATCATCTTCATCAGTAGTGACATGGATGAAGACTCTTGGATGAGCTATTTTCTTGACATGCCATGGTATTCTCTTCATTACAGTGACAGAAATATAAAGGTATGTTGTTGTTCCTTGATGATTCAGTGGTACTTGATTGGATATTCCTTATTGGTATGCACCTTTACAGGCTGATATAGCCATGAAATTTAAAGTGAACGCTGTTCCTACTCTAATCTTGGTGGATGGAAAAACTGGTGAACTAATCACCAAGGATGGGCGTGAGATTGTTGCAACTGATCCAAAGGGAACTGGATTCCCATGGAGACCAAGGACCTTATCTGAAATATTTGAGGGGATCAAGTTCATTGACAGGGATAATGATGAGACAACGTGGGACCAACTACATGGAAAGATCATTGGATTCTTCTTTTCATACCACTGGGTAAGTTAAGTATTTGTATGCTAAGGTGGGGGTGGGGTGGTAGGATTTAATAAAAGTGTGTGATTATTAAATTATTGTGCTTGTGAAGTTTGCCTTGAATCAGCAGAAGCATGACAATGTTCCATGCTTTGGGACCAAGTACGATTACTAGGTTAACAGAATGCCAGATTTCAGTGATGTTTCAAGAGCAAAATAATATTATGATTATCATATGCATTGGGTTGTAGGAACCTTATATCAGTTGAGCAAGTTGAATGCCCACTGATGTATTGTTTATGCATTTCATTATTAAGTGTATCACTACAATAACTAGAGCTCTGTAGAGCACATACCCCGCGCGCACATTGCGCAATCTATAGAATTGCTTTGTGTGCATGGCTATAATTTTGCGAACTTCAGAAAATTAGTGGAAATGCTGCTTAATTGTACAATGTCATACGTAGCTACCGGAGGTCCTGGTGACAAAAGTACTCTCTCTGTACTAGATCTAGACTAGCTACTAGGAGATATGAACTGATACGTTGACGTTGTTCAATATATAGTCTGTTGTAATAGTGTAGCCATCAGGGCTGCAGATTCGGATGGAGTATAGATTTCAAGAACATATTAATTTTTGACTATCTTTACCAGACATAATATTATTCTTGGCTACTTAGTTGTGCGCATGAGCAGACAACACAATGGGCATGCATTATGCATTGAGTAGGCACTGTCGATAGGCGTGGCTACGTTAGCTAACAAAAAGACACTATTTGTGACGCCCATGGACCGTGTCCATCGATTTGACGCACACTGAAGCCAGTTTTTCGTCGAATTCGATCGATTCGTTATGCTTACGAGTCGCTTAGACGTCTATATCTCGAGATATGGCGATTTTTGTGCTCACGACGACAACGACGACAACAACAACGACACGACCGATTACTTTACCCCTTGCGCATGCGCGCGGGGTAATGATGCAGCTGTGCATAAGTAAGTTCATCATGGGAGGTCATGAGAAACATACCATATTTATTAGAATAGAAGCTGCACCCCGAATAGTAGCCGCCCTCAAATAGCAGCCACACCTGGAGCTTCGCCAAAAAAATGGTAGCCACCCTCGAATAGTAGCTGCACGCATGCGTGAACACAATTAAGTGGGTGTGGCCACGTTCACATGCCATGAACAATCGTCAATTTGAGGCAAAAGCATGACAGAAGACGTCCCTGACTTGGTTCTGCTGCTGTTTTTTGATCATAATATCTCGATTATTTGAAACTAGTCCTGAAAAACTAGTCTATCACAACAAGATACCACCAGATCGGCGCAAAGGTATCCCTCCAAAATAAATAAAAGCCGCCCTCGATTAGTAGCCGCACTCCAGCAAGGCTGAAATTAATAGTAGCCGCAGCTACTATTCGAATAAATACGGTACTTATTTTGATCCTGACTCAAAGCGTTCTGTTTCTCTCCTCAGTGGCACCTGAACTGCATAGAAGTCCACTAATTAAGACTGCCAGTAATGGTATACTTGCTTCAAACCAAAGGGAAAGCTTTATTTATAATGCCCCGTTTACATTTAGTGCTTAAATCGCTTCACAAGCATTAAACTAAACTGCTAACATACTAAATCGATTGTGTAACCGGTTTTGGTAAACCACCTCCAGGATGTGGTTTCAAATCGGTTCAAGCACCTGCACATGCGTATAAACAGCTGAACCGCTTCAGATTTACTTTGCAATTAATTCATGATTGTTATCATTAATTTTGTGTAGTCAAAGGGTCGTCCTTTTAAAGTCTTCACACCCCTCCTGATTGGTGCTTATAAGAAGTTAAAGGAAGCTGGAGAGAATTTCGAGATCATTTTTGTTAACTGTGACAAAGATGAGGAAGCATGGCGAGAGCAACTTGCAAACATGCCTTGGATAGCTCTGCCTTTTAATGAAAGTACCTGTATTCAGCAACTGGCACAGTCACTTGATGTTTCAGGTAAGAACCACTTTCATAATATTTTAATGCTGTGTATAGTACCACGTTTTCATGCCAGTTTCCTCTGTTCAATCATGACTGAATGGGCAGCTACCTGTTGATGATATTATCACCACTTGAACATGTGTAATAGATTGCTGGGTGTGATAGAGGAAACACAAAACACACATTCAGGCCTTCTACCTGGCAAAAATAAGCAAATTAATACCGTACTTAATCTAACATATGGATTTTAAATTTTGAAAAATGTGCTTTAAATTTCTGGTAAAGATTATCAATCACTCCATATAATACATGCATGTACATACACATTATGAGAAATTTCTTAGGATCGGATCATGCATTGCATTCGATAAACTACAGTGGGCACTTTTTCACCATTGACAAGACTATAGTGATTATTATCGAGATCATAATACTCAAATTATAAAGTATTTGTTACCCATTGGACAGAAATAGAGACCTATGCAGTCTACACTAAGGTAGTTCAATAGATGCATGGGATTAATATGAGACATGCACATGATGGTAAAGAATACAGCCACATTGATCAGGTCGTCACTTTCGTTGAGAACATGCATGCAGCAATTACCCAAGAAGTTAGTGATAGCATAAAAAACACTTTCTAGCAGTACCAAGATCTGTATAAAGTGTGCTAGTTATTGGGTACAATGGCAGTCATGACTGTCTAAATGGCTCATGGCTGAAATAGACTTTAAATTATGTGCAAATCTGCAATGGACATGAATTGAGCTCCATCACTGGCTCCAAGGATGTGTTGAAGTTCATGTTCAGGGTTGACTTCACAATACGGCTGTTCATAGGTAGTCAATATCCACTGCTCTAGCTATAATCCACCGGTGCAACATGGTTCTGGTTCAACGATAAGAGGGTTAAAATTTCACCCCGGGTCAATCATAATGGCGATTGAGCCGTCTATTAAATATCTCAGTCATACCTACTTAATTATTGCCGGTATATAATCCGAAGAGTAATGGTGGTCAACAGCTAACCACAAATCAGACATAGTTGGTTGTACCGTAGTGCTATCAATGAAAATTCATAATTGCTACTATAGTAGGTACACTACGAATATTATGTAAATTTGCTACAATCATGCATACATGTAATCAGTTAGAATGGCCATCTTAGTACACAACACCGATGCCAATACAATACCCCCAGCCCATAGTCGGTAGATGAGAGCAAAACTAAAGTTAACTCACAACTTCTGTTTTGTAGGTATCCCAAAACTGATCATGATGAATGAGAACCATGACATCATCACTACCAGTGGATGCAATTCTGTGCGCAGTGATCCTGATGGAACAGTATGTTAATTATTTAATGATTGCGGCATGATTTCGAAGAAGCTAATAGTATAATAGCAATAGTATTACT
This sequence comes from Cliona cf. orientalis, assembly GCA_963930775.1. Taxonomy (NCBI): domain Eukaryota; kingdom Metazoa; phylum Porifera; class Demospongiae; order Clionaida; family Clionaidae; genus Cliona; species Cliona cf. orientalis. Next base: position 8,695,599 of record OZ005691.1, read on the forward strand.
ATATCCAAGCAGGGAGGGATAGCTAGAATGAGATAGAGTGGAGGGAAGGGAAGTAATTATTAATAAGGAATACTTTTTATGAACTCTAACATTCATAGGGATTTCCTTGGTATGTCAACATGCTTACAGAAGAAACAGCTAATGACATGAGTGATACACCTTCTGTCATCTGGTTTGTACCAAAAAAATTCAAGGATGAAGCTATGAAGATTCTAAAATTTATTGCCAAGGGCTACGTCTCTCATTGTGCAAAGACTAAGGTGGAAATTGATCTATTGTTCTTTGTACATTGGAAAGGATGTGATAATATGCACATCAAAGAAAAAGTTCAAAGTATTGCCAACTTTCCAGAGCGTGAAATAGTTTTAACAATTGTGAATTTCCGTCAGCTAGAAGTAAGGCATTAGCTCTCAATACTTCCGTGAAATGAATAACAATTATTGATTTTATCACTAGGTTTATGTTTCTGATAGCAATGAAGTTTCTAGTGACAATGCAAAAACGTTTGTCTGTGATTACTTAGCAAACAAACTGACTGGCACACCGTTAGGTGAGTGTAGAGATCATAATAATTATAGTCAATATGTGCCACAATGCACTAGTGTACTGACTGATGTGTGTGCTGTTCATATAACCAATGCTCAGCCGTATCCTCTCCGTACAAAGTTTCCAAGGCTAGCTCTCCTATTAGCTAGGTAGGCGATTTGGGTGTATATAGCTTGGGGCAACTTCCCCTACTTGTAAATATACAAGGTAAAATTATGGCCACATGATTTCAGCCAATGTAGTGGTGTCTGTGACCATAAATGACTTATTGATGGATAATTATGATCATGGCAAGCCTCCGCCTGGGCACAAGGCTAACATACTATCATTCCGATGCAAATTATTTGGTGAGCCGGCGTAGCTGTGGTTAGTTCATGCATGATATTGTAGTAATTACCAAGTAACTGGTATAATGATTAACAGTGTATTGATTATAGTTCGCTGGTAAATATTTGGTGCGCATGCGCACAAGCAAACCTGTCAGTGGTGGATCCAGATCGAGGAACTTTTGGGCTTGACCAAATACTAAGATGGTATAAGGTAAATTGAACTCTCCTCCCTGAACTAAGAAAACTGTTGCTGTGACTCACCTTAGTAGCATATCTTAGTGAAAACAAATCAATTGATAACTGACAGGCAGAGCAAGATCAAAATGAGCGTGACTTTGCCCAAATTGGGTGTGGCTTCAAAATTTTCACGCATGATAATATCCAAATCATGTATCCACCACTTTTTTGATGGGAAGGTGCTCAAGATACCCTATAGCTAGTACGGCGGCCGAGAGAGATGCACTCCATACATCTACGACTGTATCTCTGTAAGCGTCAAGAAGCTGGATAAAAATGAGATACCGTAATTCGCGAATATTTCGTGTCTAAAATATTTTATGCGATAAATAATAATTTTCGGACAAACGACCCTGTACCACATTATCGTTAATATTGCGCATGTATTTTCGTGCGTTTAATTTTTGTACAAGCCAGGCTGTCTGAAAATATTTTAACAACGAAATATTCGCGATTTACGGTATAGGGCATTCAGCAGTTGCTTTTTCTCCTTGAATTATGTGTACATTTGAGTGTATTGGCCCCAGTACCCCTTAAACGTCCTAATAATTTGGCAGTTGAGGAAGCTAGTGCATGCAAAAGGTCATTTTGGCCTTGGGATCCCGAATGACCCATTTTCCTTGTCCACCAGCTACTATCTTAAAGATTAGCTAATACTGACTTAATATATTATTATAATTGTGTATACTGTATCAGTTACAATAATAATTATTATTATACTAAGGGGGCTTGTCCAAAGTCCATGTGGAAAAAACTAATGTCATTATGACGGTTAAATTTTTATCCCCCCTCCCCCCTTAACATCACAGCATTTCAGCATAGATTCAATACTGATAGTCTGATTCTGTTTCATTTAGCCTCATCCCTAGCTAGCTATACGCTTGTTTTTTGAGGGGTGCAAAAATAATGCGATTGAATCAAAACTGACAACTAGGGAACAACCTGAATATCTCCCACATACCGCACTCAACAAACACGTCGACATTAATAGGTGCATAATAGTCGAGAAAAGCAAGCATAGGGATGTATAGTAGATGTGATTATCTCTTGTTTGTGTACTTTTTGATCCTGCCATCCCTACTTCATTCTTCAATTTTATTCAATTGTTTTTATACTTGTAATAATTATATTATTATACGTACACCTCCTATAGAGCAGTCTGATTCATCAAAATGTTATAACCACAGGCAGCAAGGGCTCTGCATTGCAGTGCATTCATTTGGAAATGTAAATAATCACTAACTAGTGGGGTAGCCAACAGCCATAACATTATACACAAACCAATGACCACATTCATCATGCATACTATTGTGCACCCATCTGCACCATTGATGGTTGGTAGCATTGTTACCATTTTTATGCAGTGCTTCCAACTGAGTCTCAGAGTGATAGTGAACAGTTATTTGCTGAAGCAGAGGTCCTTGAAAGTTGCTTTATGGATCTTATTTCTCGCATCGATGATCCTGATCTGTTTGGATCATTACTGGTGCAGTATAATTTGGCCTCAGAATCAGCTGTTGCAGGCCCAATATATTCCCCGGAGTATACCTCAAAGGAGCAAAGAATAGGGCTTCTTCTTCAACTTGTTACATCTGAGATTAAGGGATCTTCATCACCAAAAGAAGCGCGAGAGAAGTTTAATGAGCTTATAAAAGCCATTGGAGAGCCACTTGGATGTTTAGAAGTTGCACAAACTCTCATTGCCATGTGTAGTAAGTTTTGAAATTACTTGAGCTCTGGTATCATAACAGAGCCTATGTTAGTACACATAGTTAACACAGTATGTGCATCCATTGTTCACTGTGCATGACATTTTAGTTTCAGCAACCAATGGAATTTAGAAGAGTGATCTAATAACTACAGTGTATAGTATGGATTTCTATCTTAAAATTATAAGAAACGCTCAATTGCACACATATCTGATAGATTGATGAGCCTGTGATAGTTGATCCACAGCATTAACTAGCTATCCTGAATCACAAAAATTAACAAGTAACTAGCTTATAATATTATATGTGTGTCTCTGGTAGCTGTTTCTATTACCTCCTTTGGCAATTGAGTACCTTATACCAAGATCGATGTTCAAACTGCTTGTATTTCATTTGTTTTTAGAGTTGAAGGACCCTACATATGTCAGTCCACTGCTAACTAAAGATCCAACTCCTGCTTGTCCACTGATGAATGAAAGACAATTGCCAGGTCAGCTATATCTAGATTAACATCACATGTTCTGTGTTGATAGGATGTAAATGGTTGATCAAAGTCAAATATTTTTTTTGTTGGACATAGTTACGGGTCGTACTTACACTGATTTGAAAAAAAGGAAAATTCCATAGGGTTGCTATTCATTTCTTAAAGCTGCTATAACAAGCCAACAATAATTTGCAGCAGGCTAATCTTCATTCAGCAATTAGCTAAACTGTTTCTAACCTCATCACTGTTGTCGTCAGCAACGAGAATCCAAAATAGTTCAGACTGATAATGTCCGGGTAGTTTTGTTTCCGTTATGTAACTGGAGCTGTAGACAGTGTCCTGATTAAAGAGGTGTTCCTTAAGCTTGTAAAACTTTCCCTTTGGTACAAATCTAGTACCATTCCTTTATATCGCCAGTAGCAATAATAATTATACTTTTCTGTGGTTATGAGGCAATTATGGACCAGGTGTAATCTATGATGAAACCTATGGTGTAATCTATGAAACATTCAGGGCCTCAATAGAGCCTTTCTGGGATTAAAAATTTATTACGTAGACTGAGAATCTTACACATGTATCCAGCGAATACCTTAGCTACAAGCTGCGTGTTATCTTCTCTGACAAGTACCACTGGCCGAACTTCACACATTTTCTTAGCTTACATAATCCCGTGGATAAATAAAGTTACCCTTGCGCTATTATAGCATGCATCACGCCCCATGCACGCATGGTAGCCCCTTTTTTATTTTTTTTGTCTATAATACTTCATGTACTATATAATATTATGTACATAGGATACGTGAATAGCTGAATAAGCTAATAATATAGAACACATACCCTAAACATGATGATAAACAAAAATAATAAGTGCTAATACTGTGATAATTATAAAGCTCTCTTAAAGGATGTGATAGAGGTAGCTGCCCCTTCAGCATGCCATGCCACGACCAATCTAAAGTTTGGAATTAAGCTTTACTGCGTTGTCGAGTTCGTCTCTGTGATTGAAACATCGAAATTAGTCACTATCGAGGTTGAGACTCCATCTCTAAAACTAGGTCCACTTTATATTAGCAGTAATTGCTAAATGTGTATCTGATGCAAAGGCATAAACTATTATAGGTTTGCAATGTTTCCGCCCACGCGCTACGTGAGGGGCGGGGCCACGCGCGCACATAACCATGACGACCTTTACCAACTTTTTGACAAAATTGAAATTTAGGCTGCCTGCTTGCATTGCATGGTTCCACTATGCATCCAGCTCGATTTTATGGTGGTTTCTGGACAATTTTTTTTCTGCTTAGTGTTCAGGTCGCCTTGAAAAAAAAAAAAAAAAAAAAAGGCGCTGGCATTGATGTAGACCATGTAGATGGCGTACACACGATATTGACGACCTCTTACCACAAGAACCATTACTACAGCTACTGGAGATATTATGATCAAGTGTTTCATAGTAACTCAAATTGTATCAGATTACAAGGCAGGCATGATTCCCAGCCATAATGCAAGGTGGTTACTATACTATCAGGAGCATATGAGCTGACCACCAGGGTGGCGAAGGAGCATGCAATCAGGATTTGAGCATTTAGTATCATCATAGGTGATATTTTCCCCAGGAGGACCCACTCTGTTTTCACATGGTAGGAAATGATGGTTCTACTGGCTAGAGACTATCGATAGGCTACAAAACAACTATCATGCCAAGTTTTCAAATGATTTACTTTTAATTAATATTGATTGCATTCTTCAGACACGTATAGGGTGTGGCTGACTTCCTGTCGTACCTCCTCTGTATACGTACCATGTAGTTTCACAGTTTCCATGTATGGAAAATATTAATAATTGCTACTGAATCTGTATTTTGACAGCACCCAGCTGGCATACATGGAGTTCAGCTAATTTACTGATAATTATTATTACAGAATGAAAGCATGGACAGTCATTTCTGTGCCACAGAAAGTGGTTGCAATATTTGTGATCAAATGTGCATGTATCGATACAGGTGGCCACTTAATTGTACATTCGTAGCACTGTATTATAACTATTATGAATTTTCTGATACGATACAATTTTTACATCCAATACCTACAGGAGAAATACCTAGAATGTGTGACCTACTGAAACTTAAGTACACTGATAGTGAAGGGACAGCTAAATCAGTCAGTATTATCGATGAAGCCTGTTGTAAGTGGAAAGATATTGCTAATATGATCTGTGATAGTCCCAACAAAGTAGAAGAACTATCACAGAAAAATCATGATAAACCTCGTGATTGCCTCCGAGATATATTCACAGAAGGGTTTATTAATAACAAGCCAATGGGATATTCACAAGACTGGAGTGGGCTGACAGAGCTACTAAGAGATGTTCACCTTGAAACTCTTGCTGTCATGATAGACCAGGCACTATCAAGTTTGAAGTCTGCAGCAAAAAAATGATGACTACATATTAAATAAGGATTCTATAAAGCTGATAACTATAAGTTTTACTTAATAAGACTTAGTGTATGCATTGTGTTACGGCTACATTAGTATGATTATTATTGATAGCTAGGAGACTAGCTAGATCATGTTACACCAATCTGGCATTATTTCTCTCAGTGAAAAATATTTATTTTTTCATTGAGAGAAAATTAATAATGCCAGATTAATTAGTGTAACATGATCCAGCTGGTCTCGTAGCTAGCTATCAATAATTATGATGATGAGCACCCATGCAATCAAGAAGTTTGCTGAAAAGCTATATTATTATAATATTATATACAGACAAATCTTTATAAGGCCACTCCAAATGAGAACATACTTTCCCGTCCACCGCCCGCCCCTATCTGATGCTACCGCTTTGTTTGACCATTATGTCCATTATTTAATTTTAGTTAGCTAGGAGCAGCACTGCTTCATGAATATATAACATTTTTTGAAGCTATATATAGCTAGCCACGGTGATGTGTGTACTTACCTTGCTTTCATGACGATATGACCTCGATCCTTGTTAAGGTGCTGTATTCAGCGCACACTAGCTAGTGGTCGCGTTGGCTAGCTGTCCATGCTCTCCTTGTGTGCATGTGGCATGTGCACAGTTATGGGATGAAGAATTTTGATTATATTCATTGTGCTCATAATGAGATCCATAATAATGGTTAATGGTAATAGCTACCCGCCTGCATGTAAAATGCAGGAAGCCAGGACAGGAAACTATAATAATTCTCATTTGGAGTGGTCTATAATAATATTATTTACAAGGAGTGAGCTCGCTTCGCTCGCTCACTCCTTTATCCCTGTGTTATTATTGTGCATGTGAGGTCGACGACCTTTACCTACGTATTTCTGCGCATGCGCGGACATCAAGCTAGCGCACGTGCACATCCTGCCTAATCATGTGACTTTGTCAATCAGCTAGCTGAAGAATTCGTTACTTGTCTTGTAGCTTTGCTCGCAAGGGGTCCCAAGAGAAGACGCTTAGAATAGAATCGCCTCCCCCTGATAAGCACCTATGGGCAACATTGACTCCAGAATGTCAACCTCTCGCATTTTCCAGGCCGTCATATGTAAGTGTACAGTTCAGTCTAATTCTGCCCTGCCGTTTTTTTTTTAAGCAGCTCACGTTAGTGGCTGCTGGGGCCATAGCCAGCCGTGTCAGTGGGCTGTCTGTTGTATCGCCCCAAGTCCAGTGACGCCGAGAAAGAACATTTTTTCGCTCGGGTCGAATCACTTCCGGTCACCTCCCGCTCGTACGCACGCACGCACAGACAACTATAATCTTAGTATAATGATTATTGAAGGATGAATTAGGGATAGCAGGGTCAAAAACTACATCAGTTATATAGGGATCGATAATACTATTCCCTACGCTTGTTTTTAATAATAATATATAATAACATTATTATGCACCACTATAAAAAAAGTGATCTTTCCTTATCTGCATAATAATAGGCAATTAAATGTAGTAATTTTAATAATGCAATGGGCGGTATATGATAATATTATACTGCAGAGCAAATTTCCCCGATATGTGTTAAATTCTGCCCTGTACTTAACTACCCTTTGCATTAAATATTATTAATTTTATCTGACACATAGAACTTCCTATAACTAAGTTTTCCTAAAAGCGTAAAATTAATTTTAAGGAAATTAATTTTTATAGTACATGTATATCTTGTTTGTTATTGACTTGCATGTACATGGGAGACATTACTCCATATGGTTATTTTTGCACCCTTCAAAAAGTGTATACCTAGGGATGTACGTATAGTGGATGTGATTACCCTGTATCCCTACAAATCTTGTTAACATTGTGTCCCTACTTCATCCTTCATATTAATTTTTATACTTGTTTGTTCAGTGTACATGTATATTACATAAAAATTCGTCAATACCATCTTAGATGGTTGTTTACTCATTCAACTGTCAATGGTCCAATGTTAATCCTGGTACCACCTCTGCAAGTTGCATCACAATTTGACCAGCTAGCTACTACGTAGCAACCTGGACTACATTAATTGTAATGTACCGTAGTACCATCACAAAAAGAATAAGCATTGGGCTATGGTTATATAGTCTTCATGGATTTAGTCTGTTAGTAGAGTAAGCAGAGATATCTAATCATTGAGATTCACACATTACGATCATTTATATTGGCAGTTCTATAGGTGCTCACGTGTATGGGCCTGATGGAACATCTAGCGGAGAGCCACAGCTCATGAAACCTGCACATCATAGCATGGAAATGTAAAATAAAAATTTAATAATCATGGATATAATAGCTACAATACCACCTTAGGATAGTGCAAATTGTAATAATAAATCATGAAGGGAGGGAATATTGGGCTACGAGAGGGAGAGTGAAAGAGAGAGAGAGAGTACCAAGAGAAAGAGGTATTCACCACAGTGCTCACCTAGTTCACTCTATCGTTGCTTCCATAGCTCCCGTTGAACCAGCCATAAAGCCTCGGTTTCATGCCTCTGCCTAATCTGCACCGATTCTTTCAGCTGTAAGAACTTGTCCCAGACATCCTGGATTAGTCCTGCCAACAGACGGACATTCAGAGTATCAGATGCTACACCACTCTCTCTGCTCTTCACTGACAAACTGTGTGCAAAATTACAACTGTTACACAAAAAGCGCCTATAGCAGGGAACTTTTAATGAGATTTTAATTAGGAAATTTGACGGTCTAGATTGCTAAATTTAAAACTCGCTAAATAATACACGTGTGCCTATGACAGTAAGCATTTATAGTGCCAAATTTAAACTTAGTTCACCAATAATATTATATCAACGGAGAGCCATTTGGCAGTATGATATTATGCTATAGACCCACCTTGTTTCATTGGTCTGTACACCACGCTGGTAGTGGGTGGGGGATTCCCCTGCTACTTCGTAGACACCCTTTGGTAGGAGTTGTTCCAAGAGCACAGAGCAGACGTTGATGGGGGCATGGCACTTGCTGGCCCTCTGGTGAGCACGAAGCAACTCTTGCTCCATAGACAGCACTATGCGATCCTGTCGTAACATATAGAAGAAGCAGTTATAAAAATTAATGATGATGTGTACAGTTTAGGCCACTCCAATATGATTCATTGTTTCCCCTTTCACCAAAATGCCTGGGGCATGCGGGTGGGCGGTTCATTATTCATTATTCATTATCACTATACATATTAGAGCGCCAGCAACATTGACGACCCATGCCAAAGCTACTGTTAGACAACGAGATGAGAGCGGGTATACTAATACACTATAATGAATAAAATCTGGAAATTGTGCAAAGGATGCGGGCGGGAAATGGGAAACAACTAATCATATTGGAGTGGCCTTATGCTAATAAAATGCAAGGAATTAGGACGAGAAAATTTGCATTCTAGAACTTTATCTTTATGTAGAGTGTGACGATCTTTACCAGAAAATAGTGTGAATAATACCATCCAAGTTTAGGAACCTTATAGCTACATGTACATGTACGTACCGTACTTAATCTAATACAACGCACGGAAAAAAAATATTGAAAATGAGCGTTTTTCTGGTAAAGGTCGTCAATCACTCCACATAATTATTATTACTTGCCTAGTAGAAATTTACTTTTCTGCAGTTATTAGGTAATGATGACGTAATCTATGAGGTAATTGCCAGAAAACTCGGGGCCTCCGTGGAGCCTTTCTGAGACCTGAAAATCGGTATATATGTAGAGTATCTGATGCATGTATCCAGCGAATACATTATAAGCTGAGTGCTACTTTCTCTGTAAAGTACCGCAGGCCGAACTTCACGCGTTCTCTTGGCTGACGTAATCCCGTGGATAAATAAAGCTAGCCTAGTACTATATATAGCACCCACGCTGTGTGCCATACCACGACTAACCTGATGTTCAGAAGCTGTCGAGTTCGTCTCCTGTGATTGAAAATTGTCAGTGTCGAGGTCGAGAGTCGGCCGCGGTCGACTCTCAGATTCCATCTGAGCTGCGATTGAGGCGCCAGTATCAATGTGTGTACGCACTATATTGACGACCTTTTACCATATGAACCATTATGCATGCAGCTACTAGGCAAGTGGCATGGCCGTAGACAAGTAGGTGCTTGGGGGTGCTGAAGCACCCCCAAATTTTTGACATCTCTATGAAGACAGCACAAGAACTCACAAATATATGAATGACTCTTCTTCTAGAATGGAGAAAGGAAGCTTTGCTTGCAGTAGCTCCTCAGATAGCAGCCTCTTCTCCTCCCGGTAAGAATTTCGTTACTAACTCCGTCGTCCTCGTCTCCGTTGACCACGCCCCAGAGAGCACTGTGTGCATGCATTAGAATAATTGAACCTTGACCCTGGTAACAGTGCATCTATAGGCTATATGTACTGCTAAAATGGTTCTTAATCACTGGAAGCAGACAGCCATCAATGGATGCTAGTTCGCCTATACCAAGATGGGATCAGGAGGGATAGAGTTCTTACATATCAACTGGTTGTATACTTCATGACTGTAGTAGCAACAGTGGAATTATGACCTCAGGAGCCTCCAGAATGCGTCTCAGAGCATCTAAAATCTCAAAATTTTCTGGGGGAGCATGCCCCCAGACCCCCCTAGGAGGAGCTGCCTTACGGCAGCTCCCAAATAGCTACATCAACAAAATAATTATAGCACCCCCAAATCAAAAATTTTGTCTATGGCCCTGAGTGGTCAAGTTTTCATGTTATGAGAATTTGTAAAATGCTAATTTCTTGCATTAAAATTAGATCATGCATTGTATTCGATTAACTACGGTATACGTTAACCTGTTCAGCAAGGTGTGCTGTAGCCAGCCTGACTCTCTCACTCTCCTGCTCAGTGAACAGCTTGTACATCGAGGAATGGAGGGGAGGATAAACACTCTACACAGGAGACAAATGTAAATAGATACAAACACATGGTAGGTACTGTTGCAAATATTTCATGGCAAAAAATTCATGATGAATTTTCTAGAAAATGATGCTTTGGCAAATGTATTTCATGCGTTTATGTAGCATTACACATGCTATTCGTTTAGCTATGTGTACATGTACAATACAAGGTCATAATTAGACAGGGAAGTTTGATTTAATAATGAAAGGATAAAGCTTGAAACTCCAAATGCCTTGAATATCATTAAGTAGCTATCCACAGCCTAGGAATCCATGCTGCCAGCATATCTGATCAAGAACTTATATAATATAGATCAAGTAGACTAGATGTGACACTGTATAATTTTTTACTGATTAATTATGGATTTTGATCATAATTTTTACAAGCTTAATACGAGCATAATGCAAGCATAATAGGGACTGTTTTACAGGCATAGTGGAATAATAGGCAGAACTCTGAGCATAAAAGAATAGAATAATATATAGGCAATTTTTTGAGCATAATTGGTCAAAGCCTACTATCAACATAATAATATTATTAATAATAATATAATTTAAAAGTGGCCTACATACAGCTATTATTGGCTACAGTCATCAGTACGCTGAAAGTTCAAAAATGATATCGATCTATATACACCAATGATTCAGAAATTTCTATGTAGCTAAAGGTTTAGTTGAGTCAAAAAAATTATTATAGGTGCATAATAATTATTATGGGAGTGGTAATTATTCCATTAGTTAGCGGCACCAATTTTTTGGAAGCAGACATACAATACTGTACTCCCCACTGTTTGGAAAACAGTCATCACTCATGGTAGGACACCCAGAGAGAGCAAATGCAAATGTAGGAATGTTATGTCCAAAAACATCTCCAAAATCGTCACTTGAATCAGCTGATTCAATGATGGCGTGTCCGTTTCTGAATCCATCACCTTCATATATAGGTAAACACCTTACAAATTGGACCACTGATTCTTCCACTCAGACAAGGGAAAATACCCTGAATGTTCACAAATATGGCAGCCAATCCGCTAGTGTGATAGTCAGCAAAATTAGGACAGTAGGCAAGTAGGTTGTTTGAAGAGGTTGATGAGGTTGAAGGGTTGAAGGTCATCCTAGCTATTTCAGTTGCAACGAGTCCAGTATCAAGTGATAGGTTTCTGAGTTTCACCACATCTGAGGCTCTTCCAAGGTACAGAAGTTTTACAACTGTGAAGCATAATAATAATAATATTATACATCAGGCAATAATTATTATGAAATGAGTAGCTTCTTGGATAATTATATTATTGGTAATAGCTAATTATTTAAAAGGGTCACTATGTATGTATAGTATAGCATACTTAGTCTTAACTTATGCAATGTTATGTAATCATCCTTTAATACTTTCATAATTATAAAGTGGCATAACTTGAAAATGAAAACAGATGACTTTAAAATAATATTAAATTATTTTCCATATTCACCTCAAATAATAATTATTGTGTACGCTATAATAATTATTATGTGCATAATATTCTTTACCTGGTATGTCTCGTTGGATATCAACAAACTTTTCATCAATAGTGTCATTAATCTTCCGTTGAACTGCTCGGAATTTACCCTCTTCCACAGATGCTGGGAGTCTTTTATTCAGTGATTGGTTCACCATTGATTCAATGAGTGTTTGAAGGACAACACCATTGTTCACCTCACAGTTGCATCGCTGACTTGAACAGGTGCTACCCTCTTGGCTGCATGAAGCAACCTGTACTTCACTAACATACAGCACCATCATAAAAAGAACAAGCATTGGACTGTAGTTAGTCTTCATAGTCATCAGAATCATGGTATATTCTAGCATTCAGTGGCGGTGTGGCAGGAGCTCACGTGAGCCTAGTAGTCGTCGTTGGTAAGGGGTCGTAACGTACGTAATTAGTTGATAATCGGTAAGGTGTCATCACAAAAACATGTACAATCATAGATAACAAACTTAACACAATCATGTATCAAGAAATTTCTTTGTTTTATTATACACAATATCATGTAGCTAGCTGGTACTGTCAGCCTGGAGGAGATAGAGAGCAGCTTGAGGGACATGTGCTGATGGAACATCCAGTGGAGAGCCACAGCTCATAAAACCTGCACATTGTATAATAGCATAATAGGATGGAAGGGAAGTGTAATAACATTGCATAATATTATGAATGTTCTTAAAAACTCGAATAATAAATCATAGAGAGGGAATATTGGGCTATGAGAGCACAAATGAGTGAGGGGGGGTGAGTGAGGGTATGAGAGTGTGATAGAGAGAGAAGGGGGTGGGGGGGGGGGAAGAAAGAGGGTTTAAGAGATTACAAGAAAAGTGGATTCATCACGGTGCTCACCTAGTTCACTCTGTCGTTGCTTCCATAATTCCCGTTGAACCAGCCATAAAGCCTCCGTCTCATGCCTCTGCCTAATCTGCACGGATTCTTTCAGCTGGAAAAACTTGTCCCAGACATCCTGAATTAGTCCTGCCAACAGACGGACATCCAGAGCATCAGACGCTACACCACTCTCTCTGTTCTTCACTGACAGACTGTGTGCGAAAATTACAACTGTTACACAAAAACGCCTATAGTGGGGAACTTTTAGTGAGATTTTTGATTAGGCAATTGAATTTGACAAATTTGGTCTAGATGGCTAAATTAAAAACTCGCCAATTGAACTTAATACACGAGCAGCTGTGGCAGTAAGCATTCAGATTGCCAAATATAAACTTAGTTCGCCAACATTATCAATGGAGAGCCATTTCAAAAGCTATAGACCCACCTTGTTTCATTGGTCTGTACACCACGCTGGTAGTGGGTGGGGGATTCCCCTGCTATTTCGTAGATACCCTTTGGTAGGAGTTGTTCCAGGAGCACAGAGCAGACGTTGATGGGGGCGTGGCACTTGCTGGCCCTCTGGTGAGCACGAAGCAACTCTTGCTCCATAGACAGCACTATTCGATCCTGTCGTAACATACAGAAGAAGCAGTTATGACAATATCAAAATGATGATATACATAAAAATTTAATAATGTATTTATGCTAATAAAACGCAAGGAATTAGGACGAGCATTTGCATTCTAGTACTTTATCTTTATGTAGAATGCGACGACCTTTACCAGAAAATAGTGTGAACAATACCATCCAAGTTTAGGAACCTTATACATGTAGGTACCGTACTTAATCTAATACAACACATGGAAAAAATTATTGAGAATGAGTGTTTTTTCTGGTAAAGGTCGTCAATCGCTCATATATGTTATGAGAATTTTGTAAAATGCTAATTTTTTTACGTTAAATTGGATCATGTGTTGCATTCGATTAACTATGGTATTCGAATGACGTTGTGTCCTAACCTGTTCAGCAAGGTGTGCTGTAGCCAGCCTGACTCTCTCACTCTCCTGCTCGGTGAAGAGCTTGTACATCGAGGAATGGAGGGGAGGATAAACACTCTACAGGAGACAAGTGGAAATAGTTATAAACACTGGTAGGTACTGTTGAGAATATTAATTTTATTGGCAAAAAAATCATGATATTTCCGGAAATTGACGCTTGAAAATTTGTGTTAATAATGTGTATACACTTCATGTGTGTAAGTAGCATTATACAATGGGAAATATTTAGTAAACGTGTACGTAAATGATATACATGTAATTTTAAACAGGAAAGTTTGATTTAATAATGAAAGGGTAAAGCTTGAAACTCCAAATGCCTTTGAATATCATTAAGCCTAGGAATCCATGCTGCCAGTATTACCGTAGATCTGAAAATTTTCGTGTAAGGAAACTTTTGTACGATAAATTTTCATGTAAAAAAAATTCGTAGGAACAACCCCTTACTGCATTAGCGTTAATAGTGTGCACTAATATTTGTAAGATTATTTTCGTAGCCACCATCGATTATGAAAATATTTTTACAACGAAATTTGCAGATTTACGGTATAATAGATCTCGTCACGAGCTTATAGATGAAGTACTAGGTACTGAGCTCGTCAGAAAATTAGAATAAGCTCTTAATTACAGTATTGCATGCAAGACCCACATAGTATACCTTAGGGTTTGTAGGCTGCAAGTGTTGGTTGGATCTGTACTGTCCCGTGAACATGAGGAAAGAGTTGTAGTGGGCGGGGAGGGTAGGGGGAGGGGCCTGCCTTGAACGAAGCTGCTGGATCACTGATGACCTCTGAACTGCTCTAAACCTCTTCTTAGGAGGCTGAAGAAATAATGAAAGTAAGAGAAAGAAACAGTGAAAGTGGGAGGAGGAAACCACTAGTTTAGCAGATCTCATTGTACAAAACATGTACATACATGTATACTTACACAAATAGAACCCAGGTATACATATACATTAATTTTGTAAAGGCGATCCTAACATGCATGTTAAACTATTATGCTGACTGGTCAAAACAGGCTTTTTCAAAAATTTATTCATTTATGCTTTTCAACATTAAATTTTGATCCATTGCAATGTACACAAGTATAAAAACAATTGAATAAAATTGAAGAATGAAGTAGGGATGGCAGGATCAAAAAGTACACGAACAAGAGATAATCGCATCTACTATACATCCCTATGCTTGCTTTTCTCTACTATTGTGCACCTATTAATCATGGTTGACATGTTTGTTGAGTGCGGTATGTGGGAGACATTGGTGCAGGTTGTTCCCTAGTTGTAACGATGGTTCGGGTTTATCAGTTTTGATTCAATCGCCTTATTACTGGCTATTTTTGCACCCCTCAAAAAGCAAGCGTAGGGATGTATAGTAGATGCGATTATCTCTTGTTCGTGTACTTTTTGATCCTGCCATCCCTACTTCATTCTTCAATTTTATTCAATTGTTTTTATACTTGTTTCTGTTCTTTTTTATTGCACTTAGTGTAATTTATTAATGCCATCTTACATGGTTTGCTTACAACTTCTGATTAAGTGGAAGATGGGAGGTGCGCAAAATTCTTTGCCACGCCCCTCATTAACTTGCGTTCATTTCAATCAGTGACGATGAATAGGATGACAAAGAAGGCTGCTTTAGGCGACCCAAGTAGTGATGAGACCTTTCCGCTTAGGGAGAAAACCAAGTTCTAAGTTTTACTGTTGGCAGCAGCTAGCTACCCGGCATAATTTTATGATCTATACGTTTAATACCGCTGCTCAAGCCTTGTGCCTTCGTATCAGTGATGGTACTGTATAAATATCTATGATCGATCCTGCGTAGCACTAGCGCTGCAAGCGCTAGCGAGTATATAGCTCGCCTATGCCTAGCGCCTTACCGCTCCTCGAGCCTTGAACCTTCATAATATCCATGATCGATCCAGCGCGTCTTTGCACGCGCTAGCGATGTACGAGCTATAGTAGCTAGGGCCAGGCGCTGTCACATGACTTCACCATGGCAACATATTCTGAGCATGCGCATTATTATCACAAAATGGCGTACCGGACACACCCACTCGTTACTGTGTATACCGTACACACCCACCATTACGTAACTGTCATGATAAAGCAAAACGAGCATCCACTGCACTGCGCGCTACAAAATGGAGTGGATTTATACCCAAACTAAGATGAGAGGTTAAGGCAGTCTTGAGTTAGTCCTGATAATGAAAAAGAAAGAAAGAAAGAAGAAAGAAACCTTGACAAATGGCTATTTTTTGAACATCTGGTTCTGACGTATACAATTGAATTGATGGATGATCTTGGTCTTGCTAGATGCACAATTTGCTGGAGATTCTGATTTTGACACTTTGATAATTCACAAAGTTACCTATTTTGAGCTATTTGGGTATTTGTAATGTATTACACATATGGCATATCCGGGCCATCCCTACTTATAGAGTCTACCGACTCTATGATATATATGCATGGCACAAAAAAATGTAGATGACTGCTATACTTGACTCGCATACACGTAATTTTGCACAAATACACAACTCACCAATGAGAGAATATCTTGCTCTGCTTTAATTGTAGACTCTATATATTACAAGAATAGTAAAATAAAAAACCATAGGCACCTTTTATGTATCTAATTGTACATATACATGTACATGTACATGTAGGTGCATAAACACAAGATTTGTGTGAAGTAACTATTGTCACAAACAGACCTTGGTGTGAGCCTGACTTCTCTCTTTTCATGGGAGTAACAGGAGCCGAGGCACTCGACTTGACCGTCTCCATCACTGAGGGCAACGACCTCATCTTAAATGTCGGAGGTGTGGCCAACAAGTCCTTTGACCTCGACTGTGATGTGGATAAACTTGACTGACCGGAGAATTGAATCGGGAGGGAAGTAGGAAAAGAGATTACGGTCGATTTGGAATCGTCTCCGCTATCACTCTTATTCTCATCGTAACTCACAGCATGTGAGGAGGAGAGAGGAGGCCCCTGGGCATTAAGCAATACCAAGGCACTGTCTTCAACCGTACGCTTGCCTTGGCTCTGAACCGAAAGCCCTGGACTACTGCTAGCGACAGTCAGCGATGTTGGTGAAGACACAGACCCCTGCCGCATGAGTTTTGACTGCTGAGCGGGCAAGACACCAAACTCCACACTGATGCTAAACGAGTCAGAAACGTCCTCACCTTCCCCTCTGCCCCTCTCGTCTTCTCTCTTAATGTCCTTGAAAAGTTTCTTACTCGAGTAGACGTGCTGGGGCTTTCTACTGTGCTTTCTCTCGCCGGAAGCGCTGGATCGCGAGTCTTGACTGCTAGTCGAATCACGACGCTCGGCTCTGGACGACGATCGAATATGATCAACGATGTCTGATCTGCTCTCTGATCGAGTGAGGAGCATGGATGGTACATGGACGTGCATCTCTTTGCTGGATCCTCCTAGCTGCTGCTCTTCTCTGCCTTCTATGTATTTAAACAACGCAAAAAATTAATGTACACTGAATATTGCAACACACACTGGTGGGATACACAATGTGCCCACGACATAATACAGAGATAGTTATTATGATATTATAACATGGAAAGACAGACCCACCCAAGCACCAAATCAAATTCCCTGCCAAATTTTCAATCTAACGTATACATACATGTACACAAGCAAGTACTTACCAGAAGTGTCCATCTTCATTTCAGCTTGTGAATACAAATCTATTCAATGGAGAAATAACCACTATGAGTGGATGTACATGTACATGCACGTACATGTGCATGTATTACTTTATACATGTACTTATATATAGTAAGCATGTGGCGTATACATGTACATGTACATGTAGCTTACCTCCGAGGTCTTTGCTGCTGCTCCTACTCTTTGACTTCCTCGACAGCCTCACCAGAGACAGAGGAATGGAAACAACATAATTGTCCTTGGCCCACTTAGCGAAAGTAGTTTCTGCTGACTCAGCACTCGGGAGTCTCGGCTTAGCCCTGGGTGAAGTTACAACAGGAGAAGTTTGACCTTTGGACTGCTCCTCAGCTGGTATAGTATCATCATGTACTGACTCTGATTCTGTCATATCTGCTGACTTAGCAGTTTCAGGAGAGGAGGGTGGGCTGGTATGCGAGTCACGAGCCATTGAAGCCGAGGGTTCAAGGTTCAGCTTGGAGGCTTGCTGTTGTTGCTGTTGCTTGTCATCCTCCATGCCTTTCTCCTCAGGAGCTACAGCAGTAGGCTCCTCCAAAGACTCCACTCCAGTATCTGTAGCGGGACTCGGAGGTGAACCTGTATGCATAATCATATACATGCATGTACATGTATAGAATGCCACAAAATTGTGAGTTACAAATGTACATGTATTAAATGGGTTAAAATTTAAATTCCTTGAAATTAGTTAAATTGGGCTACATACATATACATGATGATAATTCAATTGAACTTTCCAGCCATAGCATGCAAACACCAGACTATATACACGTACATGTACTATTGTGACAGCTACATGTACGGTCATAGCACCAAGATACATACATGCACACACATGCATGTACATGTACACGTACATGTAAACACTAACCAGGAGTGGCATATTGTTCTTCTTTATCGTGAAATATCTTTACAGATCCTTCTTCCTTCACTAAAGACATTTTCTTCTCACCATCATCCTTCCTCTCTCTCTTGACGCACACACCATCTTTCTCCACCCCTTCTTCTTCCTCTCTCTCCTCCTCACCCGCTCCCTCCCCCGCTCCTTCATCCTCTCCTTCATCTTGCTGACTCGGCAATAATGGTTCCGCCTCCTCCTTTTGTGTTGCAACCTTCCCTTCTGCTGGCAGTTCAGAGTCGCTCTCAGATGATGAAATATCACTTGTGAATGGTATAGCCTTGCCGATCAGTTTTGTTAACGAGCTCTCACCACTGCGTTCATCAACAGTAGTATGCGTAGCTTCCTTGGCGCTAGGTTTATCATCGTCACGAGGTGCAGTGGCAGCAGGTTCATCTGGTGGAGTTTTCTTGGTGGAAAAGTCACCCTTTTGTTGTTTTTTCGACGACGAAGATTTTGGAGGTAGAGGACCCTCTTCAGAGGTTGGCCTTTCTTTACGAATCTTTTGTCCAGATCTACTTTTCCATCGCTTACTTGTGCTTGGACGAACTTGGTCTGTAGACAATATCAAGGTAGCAGTATGCATACAATGTACATGTACATGTACAGGTACATGTAGATGTACATTAATTTCGTATGATCACATGTGCACATGCCAAAAATAACCTTTTCCTGGTCCATGGGCCCCCGTCCCTCTCTCCTGTCCATTTTTGCCTCCTTCCTTTACTTTAGCCCCTCCCCCCCCCCCCCCCCCCCCCCCCACCTTCTCCCATGCATCTCTTTTGGTCCCCCACCTGTCTCCATTTTTGTTTCAAACACATCTTCATCTCCCTCCTCCTCCTCCTCTTCCCCTTGCTCTCCTCTCTCTCCCTCGCTGGTCTCCCTTCCCTTGGCTGCAATTTCTGACATCTTGTCTTCTTTCTCCTTCTCCTCCCCTTTCTTCACCTCCATGCTCCCTCTGAGGAGTTTCATGACAGCAGAGTCCTGGCACATTTGAATGGGGGTTTCCCCTTTGTCGTTAGCTTGCCGAGGGTCACCTCCTTGTTCCAAAAGCGCCTTGACAACCTACATAATATGTACATGTACATGTACATGTAAATGTATGTATATATGCATGGGGATAACGTATAATTATGTACATATACATGTACATGTACATGTACATACGTATAATGCAAACATAGACACCATAAAGCAAGTGAAAAGTGCTTCACTTGCAGGGGACTTATTTAATGATATTTAAAATCTTCAACATTCATGGGTAACCATACACAAGGCAGATCGAGTCATAGAATTCAACAGTAATCAATCACTTTGCATCTTCTACCTCTAAGTGTGCATTTGCCACAGCATCATGAAGAGGTGAGTCGCCATCCATACCCCGAGCGTTGACGTTAGCTCCGTGTTTCAACAGGAGGAGCACCACCTTGGTATGGCCGTAGACACAGGCCTCGTGCAGGGGGGTCCAACCTACATGTACGTGTACATGTACATGTATGCATGTAATATGTACACACATACAGCTGATGCACATCGACTAATACATGTACATGTATGCATGTAATATGTGACCGGATTTGGGAAAACCCTCTGCAAGGGATCCAGCTCTGGTCGAAATTTGTCAAAGTCCAGATTTTGTCATATACATGTCGAACAACCCTTCTTCTAACTGTTGCCGTTGTCTACGGAGGCCAGTCGTGCTATACAAAGGTGAAATAAGCCTTCATTTTGACCCACCTACATGTAGTCGGCCCAGCTGCCGTACCCAGAGCCCATTACTATGGGCGCTAATTAGAATTCTCTACCTAGATACAGCTAGATTCATCGAACTACTGTAAGTTCGCTCACCTTTTTTGCTTCTTGGGCATCCAAGAACAATCGGCTGTCGTTGTCAACAACGAAATTCAACTCTTGCTCGATCTTTACGTTCATTTCGAACAGCTCCGCCCAGGTCCATTTAATTGATTTCCAGGTCACGCGTAGTATGCGGAAACGCCATACGCGTGCATAGCAATAACAAATATTTCCAGGATAATGAACTCACCAGCATTGTCAACCTCGTTGACTCCAGCCCCCTGGTTAATTAGAGAGGTGGCAGTCTTGACATCACCCTTGATGGAGGCAATATGCAGAGGGGTTTCCCCTCGCTCATTCTTCTTAGCCACACGGCTCCTAGGGGTAGTGTCAATTCCAAATATGGGCGGAGTCTCATCACCACCTGTAATACATACATGTACGTAAAAAGTCTAGTCAAAATACCAATTTATATGTGCACACAAAGAAATGACACTATACTGTACATGAAAATCACGAATATATTTCGTTGTTAAAATATTTTTGGATAGCCTGGCTTATGCAAAAAATTAAACATGCGAAAATATGTACACACTTTTAATGCTAATGTGGTACAGGGTTGTTTGTCCGAAAATTATTAAACGCGAAAAATTATTGCACGAAATACTCCAATAGAAAGTTACGTATGGTATCACTATTATGCAAAAAATCCCATGCTTCAGCAATGAAGATTTTATCTACACCATGTGCCATATTCTCTACTACAACAAGAAACTCCACACAAGTGAATGTTAGAATCGTGAAATAATTGACACTATGATAGGCTTCCAATTAACAAGCAGAGTTTAAACTGCTTTCGATTTGAATATGAATGTGTGAATGCAATAAAAATGCAGCACTTTCAAAACTGAAGGTTGTCAGGGTTTGTCTTGTCCTCATATAACACAGGTAGCAAAGGAAATTAGATATTCCCCTCCAAAATAAGACTTATTTCATGGTAAATGAAGATGAGTGGGTAAACTAGGGGAGGGGGCTGGGGATCAGAACATTTTCGAGTGGCGACCATTACCGACCTATGAATGCCTCCATCACTTGCGTGGCCATGGATGTGCTATAATATTATGTACGTGTACCTTGAGGTGACAAAAACATTTGCAGGTACATTATTCTGCAACTTTTACAATTTGTGAGCACTAAATTTAACATGGTACGGGGTTGCCAATTTGTAATGCTCTGTAGTGATATTGGGCACAAAATTCTGTGTTCTTGGGCCAGTCCGTAGAAATATCAAACGTTAAACCCACGCCCCCCCCCCCCCCCCCCCCCCAAAATAGACACCCTAAGTAGATCGTAATAACATATAATTCCTCTACTCACTAGCATGCTGCTTGTTGGGGTCTGTGAGCTGTAGCAGTAGAGCCATCTGTTGTCTCTCAGTCATGGCCAGCTTGAAGGGTGTGGTCCCGGGAGAACCAACTCGGCTCAGGGGTGTCCCTGATGCACTCTTGCGACGCTTCTTCGCCGATCCTGGTTTCTCTTCATCTGAAGCACGTGTACATACATGTACAAGTATAAGAGTTATGACGTTAGATAAAGAGGGATTAGTATCAAGCCCTAAGAATTAAATTTGAATACTGTAGGGCCAGAAATTTCCACTAGTGAGTAATTTTCGTTAATTTCGTCATCCGTTCACCCTGGCAAAATTTTAAATTCTTTATTGTGCAGCAATGAAGATATGGCAACCTCACTGCATTGAGGTCTATTCCATCAACTATTAATTTTCAATGGGCTTGGTGAAGTTTTTGTACATGTACAACCCAGGTAAGCACCATGTATGTACATGTACCATATTATTATTTCAATCATGTAAACTGAGTTACACGTATGTTCAATTACACATGGGTGTTCACTAGGGACACGCACATTATGCTTTTTAAAGTTCCTATTATGCTATGCTCTAATTCCCAAAACCAAGCCTATTATGCTCATTGTTTTGTACCTATTATGCTCTTAATTTCTCTCAATTTTTAATATTTTGCATATTAATCTGTGATAATTCATTCGGAAACTTACACTTTATGACAGCTTTATTTCAAATAACTACCCAGAAAAGACAAGCTACAGCCATACTAGAGTACACTACTCACTAAATATTAGAAAAGTACTGTGTACTCGGTTGATTACCTGACTACCTCATATTTTAACCCTATTATGCCAGCATTATGCTGGCATAACAAAACCACCTATTATGCCCAAAGCAATGCCAGCATATTGTGCTTGTCTCTAGTGTTCACCCACGACTAAGAATTTGCAAACATGTTTTTCTTTTTTCTTCTGAAGTACATGTACATGAAATGTGCATACTGTTTAGCTGCAATCACACCTACATGTACATGTACAGTTGTACACATTACAACAGACTTCACATGTAACACATCATGCAAGCCCAGGGGCGCCCACGAAACCTGTCAAGTTTTCGTTCCATTATGCACTATAATTATCATGTACATGTGTAGCCACACATGTACATGTCATACAAGTTATCACTACTGGCCAACAGTTACTACACACACAATGTCAAAAATATTAATTTTATGAAACTACCCGGTATAATGTGTACATGTACCTGTGATTTTGCTTCCAGGGGTTGCTGGTGACTGATGCTTTCTCTTTACTCCCTTACCAGGTCTCACTGGCGTCTTCTGCACCTAATGTACATGTACATGTATATAAGTTTGTCAGAATCGTAAAATTGCAACCATTGCTGACTACGACCTTCTGGAAAAGGTCATCAACAGTTTACATGATCGATCCTAGGGTGCCTGGGTACCAACCTACATGTACATGTAGGCTCCATGGAAAATAGATTTCAATAAAGATTTGGTCACATAGTTATATATATATAGGCATCTCCCTCAGGCCTAGAAAACTTTACCTACCATGAATTTACTTCAAAACGTAACTAAAACACCTGTTTACATGTACATGCATGGTAGAAATTAACTCAAGATCAGTGGTGTCATCTTGCTGCTATCGCGTTTATGATGATGATGTGGGCGTAGTTTAACGTACTTTAAATTATTGTATGATCTACGTGTACATGCACTGGGTCACGCCTTGAGTTCTGGTGCTATGTCTACCACAACTTCAATAAAAAAAATTAGTGGTGAAGGCCCTTAGTAAAACACACACACACTGACTGAGGCTGGCATGCACACAGCATACATGCACCCTTTCAAACTGTATAAGTTAACGCATTAAACAGCACGTGTATAATGCATGCACGTATATGGCCTATGGGAATTACTTCACACCCATTAACACCTCTGGCAGCCACTGATGTACAGCGGCATGATTGCGAGCAGGACTGCGAACAGCAGCATCCTGTCCACGATTGCATAGCGTGTTTACCTGGCAGTGCTCTGTCTTTCCTTCCGACTCCTTAGTGTCGGCAGGAGAATCTTCGATCGTCTTGCTGGAGTCCATATGCGATCCGCTATTCTGACAAAGTGTTATGGCGCCAAAATCCTAATTCATGCGCACCTTGTTTCTAATTAATACCCACCATCCTGTTGTCAATAATTAATTTTCAGTGACATTATATTATGTATGCCATGCACGAGGGGTCCGCAACAAAAGAAATCTCGTACACCTTGCTTAGAAATCAACCGTCGAAAATCAGCAGAAATCAATCAAGAAATCAGTAGAAATCATCCTGTGAACTTGAATCGCTTGTGGTTGCGAATCTGCCCGCGTACCTTTATAGTTACTTACTGATTGCCTGAGGCTGAACTCATGATATGATGCAGTGAATGGTTTCACTGAGATTGACTGTATGACTGTTGCAAAATCAATCACGTTTGGCTGTTTGGTACTCAATTTCAGTCAGCTACTTTTGACCGTGGCACTATGATTGCCTCACTGACTTGATGTCATGCATGTTTATGTCTTTCAAGAGCCTGTACACAATAAATTTTAGATCTTTTGCATGTGCATTTAGATGTGCATTTAGCTAAACAACATAATTTTGTCATACACTTAGGGGGCTTGTCCAAAGTCCTTGTGGAAAAATTAACGTCATTATGATGACGTTAGGGGGGGGAGGGGGTCTTGGTCCATGACGTTTTACAACTGCATTGTCAGCAGATGTTAGCTTTAGTTGTGATTATGCATTCTTGTGGTTGAACAAGTCTGGACACACCTCCAGCAGTGTCAAAATTTGCATTTTTGTGACAGCTGTATCAAGCACTTACCTAGCTGAAACTTTCAGCTAGGTAAGTGCTTGATACAGCTGTCACAAAAATGCAAACTTTCAGTGAAAGTGTGCATGTAGCAGCATGGCCAGAAATACCTATGCAAATGAGGACATCCTATAGAAATACACTATAGATGAGATAAGACTAAGGGTAATTAGTGATCTATAAGCAATCTACAAGGTGGTCATGAATATTCATGAGCTGCAATGTACAGCCGTATATGGCAGTAGCCATGGCAGGACTTCAAATCTTGATGACTTCAGCACTTTTTTGCACAAAACGGGAAGTTACCTAATAGATTTTTGTGCTATAAATGGAAAGTATTAAGCCAGAATTAGCATTCTGAGGGCACGCAAATATATCCCTAGTTAGCACACGCCCGGTATGAGGTCATCAAATCTGCTAAAAATACATTTTTCGCTCAGAATGTATTGTTATTATGGAAGTTAAGGTACCATTTAATTGCGTGGGCGTGAGCGTCAGGAATGGCTAATTCAATTAGCGAATCGTGAAGGGGCGTGGCCGAAGAGGCCATACGAGTGCTTTTGGTCGAAGGTGGGCGTGTCCAGAATCGGCCAGGGATGATTATGCGCGTGTAATTAGCGACCGGAAGTGGCCCCTGAAGAAAAGGCCGGTAATTGCCCACATCAAAGCAAGATCAAAGCATTCTTTCTTAACTATTAACCGCAACGACTTATTACACAACAAGTAGAAAAAAAAAGCAAATTTAAATAATTAAATAATTAAATAATCTAATTCATGGGGGGTTTGGGAGCACTTGGGGGGATAATTTTTACATGGACACGCAGAATGGGTCAAAACTAGAATTTTGATGGCGGGAAATTTTGATTCACACCTTACAATTAAAGTTATGGCCCTTTGAAGTTTCCCCATATGTTTGTATAGGAAGCCATGCATTTGCAATGTTTCCGCCCACGCGCTACGTGAGGGGCGGGGCTACGCGCGCACATAGACGTGTCGACCTTTACCCAATTTGGCCAAAATTGGAGTATAGGCTGCCTGCTTGCATTGTATGGCTCTACTAAGCATCCAGCTCA
The DNA here is from genome assembly GCA_963930775.1 of Cliona cf. orientalis. Lineage (NCBI taxonomy): Eukaryota > Metazoa > Porifera > Demospongiae > Clionaida > Clionaidae > Cliona > Cliona cf. orientalis. Next base: position 8,721,374 of record OZ005691.1, read on the forward strand.
ACTATATCATGGTTTCCGGACAATTTTTTTTCTGCTTGTTGTGTGGTCTCCTTGAAAATTAAACACTAAGTAGAAAAAAAAAAAAGATTTCCTGCGCGAAAAAAGATTGGGGGAATTGGGAGTACTTGGGGAGATAATTTTTATACCGGCACGCAGAATGGGTCGAAACACGAGATTTGACATGAGAAAATTTTGATTCACGCCTTAGAATTAAAGTTACAGCCCTTTGAAGTTTCCCCATATGTTTGTATAGGAAGCCATGCATTTGCAATGTTTTCCGCCCACGCGCTACGTGAGGGGCGGGGCCACGCGCGCACAGAGATGTGACGACCTTTACCCAATTTGGTCAAAATTGTAATATAAGCTGTCTGCTTGGATTGTATGGCTCTATTAAGCGTCCAGCTTGACTATGTGACTGTTTCTGGACATTTTTTTTTCTGCTTAGTGTTCTGGTCTCCTTGTTAAACACTAAGTAGAAAAAAAAAAAAGATTTCCTGCGCGAAAAAAGATTGGGGGAATTGGGAACACTTGGGGAGATAATTTTTATACCGGCACGCAGAATGGGTCGAAACACGAGATTTGACATGAGAAAATTTTGATTCACACCTTAGAATCAAAGTTACGGCCCTTTGAAGTTTCCCCATATGTTTGTACAGGGAAGCCATGCGTTTGCAATGTTTCCGCCCACGCGCTACGTGAGGGGCGGGGCCAAGCGCGCACATAAACGTGACGACCTTTACCAACTTTTTGATAAAACTGAGATTTAGGCTGCCTGCTTGCATTGTATGGTTCCACTATGCACCCAGCTCGATTATATGGTGGTTTCTGGACAATTTTTTTTTTTTCTGCTTAGTGTTCAGGTCGCCTTGTTACACAACAAGTAGAAAAAAAAAGCAAATTTAAATAATTAAATAATTAAATAATCTAATTCATGGGGGGGTTGGGAGCACTTGGGGGGATAATTTTTACATGGGCACGCAGAATGGGTCAAAATTAGAATTTTGATGGCGGGAAATTTTGATTCACACCTTACAATTAAAGTTATGGCCCTTTGAAGTTTCCCCATATGTTTGTATAGGAAGCCATGCATTTGCAATGTTTCCGCCCACGCGCTACGTGAGGGGCGGGGCTACGCGCGCACATAGACGTGTCGACCTTTACCCAATTTGGCCAAAATTGGAGTATAGGCTGCCTGCTTGCATTGTATGGCTCTACTAAGCATCCAGCTCAACTATATCATGGTTTCCGGACAATTTTTTTTCTGCTTGTTGTGTGGTCTCCTTGAAAAAAAAAAAAAAAAAAAAAAAAAAAAAGCTTATTAGGCCTAATTAAGCATGTGGGCGTGTTCCTGGCACTGTGTGGAGTGTGTGCGTGTGCGTTAATGCAGGTTTTTATTGCTTCCGATTGGGCGTGGCTTCACGGGCCAGTGCTTGGACATCGGCGCCTGGGACTTGGCCTCGGCGATAGGTGGGCGTGTCCCGGAAGCGGTGGTGACCTTTGAACCCTGCGAGGAGGCTTTGGGGGCGTGGCAGGAGGTCAAAGGTGAGGCCATGTCCGTTAATGAGGCACTGTACGGCGGTGCGATCGAGGGGCCTGTACGGCTGGACGGAAGCTGACGATGGTTTGAAGCGGATGTGGTTGCGATGACGTGTTGTTACTCCGCCCACACAGGAAATGAGGTGAGCTCTTGCGTGGGCGGTGTGGCAGAACGGCCTCCAAGTGTTTGTGTGTGTTTTGGCCTTGAGGAAGCTGTGTGTTTTAATTGGGATTGATTGTGGGCTTCCGGTGGACATCCGGTGGTTAGTAGGCACTTGATTGAGAATGGTGGTCCTTGGGGAACAGGGTGGGGCTGTTTTGGGCGTGGCCTGGCCCCTCCCTTCCGGCTCGGCTTCCGGTCCATGGAGGATATTAAATGAACACTTCCGGCTCTAGCAGCCACACCCCTGAGACCTGTGCAATTGAAAGGGCGTGGTTACACAACATGCACCTCACTAATGACTTTGATGTGGTTTAGGTGTCATATCCCCCACCTCACGCCCACGCAATTTAATGGTACCTTAAATGGACATGACAGAGATGAATTTCGCACAGACCAAAGACTAGACTAGGCTTAGCTCTGTTGTAGTTTGTGACTAATACAGGTTGTTCTTCAAGATACAAGTGACGCAAAGGTAAGCTAATGTACAGAGTCTGGAGTGCCCATTGTTGACAGTACTTACGGCTGTTATAGTATACGGAGAAAATAAACGGAAATGTCAACTTCCGTGTCCAGCGATTTCTGCCCATGTACAGGCAAGCAAGAAACTGTTAAAGAAGCACAGGTATGCAATGAATCCATGAAGACATAGCTAGCACTATAGAATACAAGTGAATATCGACTGTGTAGCTAGGCTAAATGGAGCAGAATCAGAGTTTCAGTATTGAATCTATGCTGAAATGCTGTGACGTTAAGAGAGGGGGGGGGAGGGGGTAAAATGTTAACGTCATAATGACGTTAATTTTTCCACAAGGACTTTCCCTTACTATCAGGCGTATTCATGCTAAACTTTTTAATATTTAGCTCATGATCCCAGAAATCAATAATTAAAAATCCAAAATGGTAAGAGATCATCGAAATCAAAGCAGAAATCGAACACTAGAAGGGAAATCTGGTCTGAAATCGGATGTCTTGTCAGAAATCAGAAATCAACCATCACTAGAAATCATAGCTGAGTCAGCCTGGAAATCTGTGTTTGAGATTTCGAAATCTCGTACGCCAAAATGGATCGTTGCGGACCCCTCGGCCATGCATGACTCTGATCTGGTACTCATGCAGATACTACCCGCTATAGTTATTTACTAGTAATTCAATCATGCATCCCTTTTGCTAAGCACTTGAGTCCAGCTACGCAGTGGCGGATCCAGGGGGGTATACGGGGGGTGCAAGTGTACCCCCCTTTGGGCTGCATCTAACACTAAGAAGTACTGATAATAAACTAAATGGAACCCTCCTTTCTAGAAATCCTGGATCCGCCACTGCCACGTGACGTACTGATACACTGAACTTTGATTGCTGAGTGGACTGAGCCTCGGAGTCCCTCTTTCAGACAAATTGTCCCATGTCCCACACTACCCGTATTTAGTCTGTGAAACAACTTACCCTCATAGATCAATTGCGGCTATTCTCCCAGCAGCCCAGGCTACTTGATCCATTCAGTATAAATTACTACTAGCAGCTAGTATTTCCCGGCATGCCGCGGCTGGGACTGTTTTCAATATTTAGCTAGCTACAGAGTGTACTGCGGCTAGCTACTAGCTAAATCCCCCAGTTTTCCGTATTCTTAAGAATTTTATCAGTAGATAGCTATTATGGTCAGAATTCAGTAATAGCTAACTAGCTAATACTCCGTACACTTGGAGGAACGGTGCAAACAGCGGCTAGTGTCACTGATTGACTTCAGTGAATTAGCTAGTGATCACTGGCTATGCCGGGTAAGCATCATCATGCATGGTTCATGCTTGTGATTGAACAATAAATAAAGTAACTAGAGCTCATAGAGCACATACCCCGCGTGCCATGGCAATATCGTCCATGGCCATGCCTCTTGTTAGAGACCTCTATTCTTTGAAGTTTAATCTCTTGCTACTCATGAACTTTTTCGTTCCCTTCTGAGATCCATGATCACAAATGACATTAATTTTGCGTTAGAAGTATGCTGTAGAGCAGATGGTCGTGGTGAAAATTACGTAAAATGGAAGAAAATTCCATGAGTGACTCATGGGAAGGATTTACGTCACCAAACCCATGAGTGACTCATGGGAAGGATTTACGTCTCTCTTGAATGGCGTAAATTCCCCGAAAGATAATCTTTTAAAGTTTATATACATGGGAATGATTTACGTACTTTTCATTAAAGAGTAAAACCCCATCTGACTGGTATTTAACGAGAAATGCGTAAATCCTCCCCATGTATAGACACACATCTAACAAATTATTAAGGAAGGATTTACGCCGTGAGGTGCCCCTGTAATTAGGTGAATTTGACGTAATTCATTCCCATGTGTATAACAAAGGACCAAGGATTTCCAAGCATATATATGCATAGAAATTTTCACAATAAGAAGTGCGTAAATCCTTCCCATGTATAGACACACACCAAGCAGTTTTATTAAGGAAGGATTTACGCAATGAGGAGCCCCTGTAATTAGGTGAAGTTGACGTAATTCATTCCCATGTATCATCACAAAGGAGCAAGGATTTACAGGATACAACATTTTTAAGTATAGTATGCACAGAAAGCACATTAAACTAATACAATCATTATGGAGATTGCCAATTAATTATAGATTGAATTAGATAAGCATAATTATTATATTATTATGACATGTTTGCTTAATAACATTGCATGCCTTAGTCTGGTGAGCAGGAGAAAAGAGCGAATAGTCGAGTTAATCATGCATGTATGCCCATATAGCTACTGGGGAATTTTTTTGGAGGTCCAATTTTCATGGCTTTCATGGATAATACGTTATTAGGCCAATGAAAAATTTGTACAGTAATGAATGGGTATGATTGCATGCGCCTGTGAACATTATACCATAAATTTGACCCAATTTTGTCCAATGGCTTGTATGCAATTAATATAAACGTAAAAATCTGAGAATAAAATAAACTGGATTTTTTCGACTAGCTATAATATTGTGGACCTAGCTATTAGCTATCACTGATCTGTGTACTCAAAAAGCAAGCATATAGGGATGTAACTCTAGTGGATGTACATACAACCATTTGTCCAATGGCTAGCCAGATTTTTACGTTTATATTGCATACAAGCTTGTATGCAATATAAACGTAAAAATCTGAAAATAAAACAAACAGGATTTTTCTCGACTACATTATTATTGTGCACCTAGCTATTATCACTGCAGTGGCGTGTCCAAGGGGCAAGGGTGTAGATAATGGGGGGGCTAGGGGGGCTGAAGCCCCCCCAGATTTTTCACCATTAACTATGTACAATCAAGGGCTTGTCGAGCTGTGGCTCAATGAGCCTTTGGCATAATACTTTCATTTTTGCAAAAGGACGAGCCCCCTTATCATTTAATTTATTTATAACACCACCTGCTACAGTGGCAATCTAATAATAAGTAGGAGTGGTCACAAAATTGGGCGTGGCAACACAAGCCCCCCCCCCCCCCCCCCCCCCCCCACTACGAAAAAGTTATCTACACCCATGAGGGGGGGCTCCGGGTGCTCGAGCACCCCCCTCAGCTCTGGCACAACAGCCAGATCAGTAGCTCAATGGCAAGTATTTATGCTGATAATCGACAATTGGTAGCCAGAACCAACAATAAACTTACTGGCCTCTAAAATTCGCTCTCTAAACAACTCTTTCTCGTCGCTATTTGGCCAAAACAGCCTTCTTTGTCAGCCAGCTATCTTCAAAAACGCGTTAGCGAGGCGCGTGGTCACCATTTGGGGGGCGTGGCTTAAATTTTTGCGCGCGCGCTTCGCACGCGATTGGCTTAGCACCTCCCTCCTTTAAATCCTGGACACGCCACTGCACTGATCCGTGTGTTGACTCATACTCAAAAAGTCAAAAAGCAAGCATAGGGATGTGTAGTGGATGTGATTATCCCTACAAGACAAATCTTGTCCGTGTACTTTTTGGCACTTTATCTGGTACCACAGTAGCCCCCCCCCCCCCCCCCCCCCATGCATATTATCAACTATAGCAGAGATTCAGAAGGGTCAGTGGCTGGGTTCTGGGTATGAATGGTTAGCAGGGTTTAATAGTTTCCAGGGTCTGTATAGCAGGGTTATGCACCTATCAATGTAATGCCCCACTACCCCCCTCCCGGGCACAATAGGGGCCAACATAGGGGGATTGACGTAGAAACCTAAGCCCCATACAGGGGCATTTGACAGGCATATATATGATATTCGTCAAATCCCCTATAGTTTCCCCACCGTGGATGGAGGGATTTGACGGACCAGGCTGGCCCCTCCTATGGGAAGTTGACAAGTTAATTAGTCAAATCCCCACCTTGCCCCCTATGGTGCCCGGGAGGGGGGTAGTGGGGCATTACATTGATAGGTGCATTAGTCTTCAGGGTCTGCAAGGGGGGTCTGAATATTTTGGGGGTCCAAATATCACGTGACAGGACACCATCTGTAACTTTTTCAAACAGTTCATGAAAGGCCAGGCCAAAAACTTCTTGAGACAGAGAAATAAATGCAAGACCGATTTTATTCTCTGATTTTTACACCTATATTGCATACAAACCCTGGGATATACAGTTGGAAACACATGCATAGTTGTACATGTATGTGCATCATAGCGAAAATTTTAGTGGAATCAAATTTCACAGAAAGCCTATCATCAATTTTCACAGTATAATGTTCATGCGTGCAGGCAATCATGCCCATTTACACTATACAAAATTTTTGTGGGCTGAATTTTCATGGACATAATGTAATAAGTATGCTTATCTAATTCAATCTATAATTAATTGGCGATCTCCATAATGATTGTATTAGTTTAATGCACTTTCTGTGCATACTACTTAAAAATGTTGTATCCTGTAAATCCTTGCTCCCTTGTGATGATACATGGGAATGAATTACGTCAACTTCACCTAATTACAGGGGCTCCTCATTGCGTAAATCCTTCCTTAATAAAACTGCTTGGTGTGTGTCTATACATGGGAAGGATTTACGCACTTCTTATTGTGAAAGTTTCTATGCATATGCTTGGAAATCCTTGGTCCTTTGTTATACACATGGGAATGAATTACGTCAATTACAGGGGCACCTCACGGCGTAAATCCTTCCTTAATAATTAAATTTTGTTAGATGTGTGTCTATACATGGGGAGGATTTACGCATTTCTCGTTAAATACCAGTCAGATGGGGTTTTACTCTTTAATGAAAAGTACGTAAATCATTCCCATGTAGCTATATAAACTTTAAAAGATTATCTTTCGGGGAATTTACGCCATTCAAGAGAGACGTAAATCCTTCCCATGAGTGACTCATGGGAAAAGTGACGTAAATCAATCCCATGAGTCACTCATGGGTTTGGTGACGTAAATCCTTCCCATGAGTCACTCATGGGATTTTCTTCCATTTTACGTAACTTTCTATGCACAGTAGACTCCTAGATTAGCTCGAGTATAGCTATATATGCGCAATAGACTTCATGTGGTACTACTACCCTAGTAGGTGGGCGTGTCCGATATACTCGCACGATTTGTAGCTTCTCTGGATCTCTTGCTACTCATGAACTTTGTCGTTCCCTTCTGAGGTCCACGATCATAAATGGAAGTTCAAGTATGCTGTAGAGCCGTTCGAGCATGCGTAGTAGACTCCCTGGAAATAGAGAGCAGCTCGAGCATGCGCAATAGACTTTAGGAGGTACTAGGTGGGCGTGTCCGAAGTAGGCGTGTCCGACATACTCGCACGATTTGTAGCTTCCCTGGGTATTGCCTAGTGTTAAGAATGAGACAGAAGGTGTTTTTTCGCTGTCTTACATCATTTTATCCCATAATTTTATTGATCCTACTTTTGCCTAAAATTTAATGTTGAGATTTGCCGATTTTTGTGCGGACAGACAACAGACAGCAGACAACAGAAAACAGACAACAGACAACAGACAACAGACGACAGACAAACCGATTGCTTTACCCCCTGCTGCGCATGCGCGCACGCGGGGTAATTATTAGCTACACAGGCTAGGCCTGCATGCACACCAGTAGCTAGCTATTATATGCATGTCCCATGCACTTATACCGTCATGCAGAGGAACATGCAGTCTGATACATAGCTAGTCAGATCTCGATGCAGCTAGCTAGCTAGCTACTAGTGTGAGCTTATCTAGTAGCTCAGTAGTATCTGGGCCTCAAAGCCTTGAAGCCTAGCTAGCTAGCTAACTATTAAAATTTTATGCAAATTCATCTATTATAATGACCAGGGTGAATGTGTCTCAATAGCCGCTATAATAGCTGCTACGTACCACCATTATTTACAACTGACTAGCTACCGTTGACCGTGACACTGGTACCAATGGTACATATCCGGTGACAAAGATACATCGCATATAGATGACTTGAAAACAATCTAGTCAGTCATAGCTATGTTCAGCCTCGGCCCGGAACAATAGACCTGATCATGACAAGAAAGTCCCCAGTCATGCGTAGCTGCAAGGGGGAGATGATTAAGGGGATGTAGCAACGAAATTGTGTTAAATAGTTGCACTGTCCCATTTTGATTTGCACATTTTGAGTGCATGTGAATACTTAAAGTCATCCAGTAATATAGCTATAGAAAGTACTAAGCTATGTACTAATTCTGATACAGCTAGCAATATGTAAGTTGTCACTTGCTCTTCATTCAAAAGATCGATTTCTGAAGTTAGCTAAGCAGCAGCTGTTATTAGAGCAAATGCTATAGCTCAAGTGCCATTGGCATCAAAATGAAAGATCTCTATTTATATCTCCCGCCCTGCTTAGAGGATCATGTACTGATGTGACAACATGGCCATTCATATTTTCTACCACTGCTATCACTGCTGCTACATGTACACTTTTATTCCTCACTGTGTGCGCAGCCACATTCTTCTTGGAGAGATTAGGGGCTCTTAGTGGTGTGGAAAAGTTTATGCTTTGCCATAAAGTCACAAAATTGTTCTACTTTCCGATCCCTATTTTCATTGGATTGTGGTACCTGCTAGTGGATGATACTCTCAAAGATGATGTAGTGAATGGAACGACAAAGACCGCCTTTATTGCAAGCTATATGCATAGCTACTGGTTTCTACCTCCATGACGCCGTAGTAATTGCAGTAGGAAGGGTTCTTTATGGAAGTTGTCGGTTCGGTGCATCATTATTCCTTCATCATTTTGTCTCCCTCATTGCATGCAGTGTTGGTATATATACTACAACGGAAAGGGTCAATACTTTACTATCATCATCTTTGCAGTAGAGATGGCAAGTCCACTTACTTTTGTCAGTTGGATGCTTGCTAAAGCAAAGCTTACTCATCTCTCCATTGCGAAGGTGATTAGTCAAATTTCTGTCTATCTGTGGCATTTTCGAACATTGGTGGAATTGTATTTCTTTTACACACTTATTAAGAATTGGAGCTCCATATGGGATGGCATGCCAGTACCGATACTGGTTACTATTCCCCTTATTGTTTTACTGATGACTATCGGGCTAACTCCTCACTGGACAAAGGTGGAAGCCAAGAGGCTGTACAGACACGGTTAATAGTCGAAATAATAACAAAGCCTCAGGAAAAGAACAAGTCTCAATAATCTGGTTTATGCATCATTAAATTTTATTTGCTTACTTATTAATTATTGTATACTATATTTCGCGCCATTACGACATCAACATTCCCACCCCCCTTAATGTCAGCATTTCAGTCAAGATTCAACGCTAAAAATCTGATTCTGTTCCATTCGGCCTACACTAATATTGGCATTCACTTGTGTTCTATAGCTATATACAGTGCTATATCTTCATGGATTCATTACATATACCTGTGCTTCTTTGACTGTTTCTTGCTTGCCTGTAGCTACACTATTAGCTACATAGTGCGGCTTGATACAGCTTTCACTAAAATACAAGTTTTGACACATTCAACGAATGCTGGAGGCATGTCTATAATAATAATAATTATTATATTCAACCACAATTTAAGAGTACAAGTAGCTAATACGTCAGCCAAAAACAAATGTTATCATTGGGAGGGGGCAGATATGGTACGTGAAACTGCCACACCCACTTCCATCCCATTTCTGATGGATGAAATCCTGGTGGTGCCTTTGTTCTTTCAGCCATAAAAGAAGATTGTATACTATAATTAAGGGACACTTAGACTAGGAGCCTTATAAGTTATTATGCACGGTTTATTTGCGATAATACTATACAACATGAAGCACTAAGAGATTTGCTATGGCTCAACTTAGCATAACTTTGGACACAAAACATAATTGATGGATGTTTCGATTTTCCATTTGCATAGCTAGCTATCATTTAAAGCAATGAGCATGTAGCTATCCCCATCGAACATACCTACCTGTTAATATGAATCTCCTCAAGCTATGAATGTTTACAAACAATGTTATGCAACATACCGGTAGGCAAATTAAATGACACCTGGCTATCTACATACCATGGAATAGTATCACATTCACACTTCTGGCTCTGATCTTCTTACAGTGGCAAGTGTTAATCAAGCACATGCATGCACGCCCTATGCATCCAAATGTTTCAACTCCACATAGATATAGCTAATATTCCAAACGAGTAAGCACCCATGCATTTGGGTGCATGCTCAAACATTGCTCGTGATTTTGGCTTGCATGGGCACTTACCCAGGCTATAAATTATATAGAAGCTGCTACATTGACCCCTGCCTTGAAACGAGGCACATGAGCACTTACCCGGGAGTGGGCACTTGATTGGGAAACTACGGTACAAGGCCTACCTCATGAAGCTAATATGCTGCAGCTGTTAAATTTTAATATCCATAAGATATGGTCTTACAGTTTAGTGGTCAAATGAAAAAGGTCATGCATGTAGCATAAACTGAGTCAGTAGCTATAGCTAATATGTAAGAACTTAAGCCAATCTAGCATACACTACATGTAGAAGCAGCTGCATGATAATATTATAATATTGTTTTATGTTTGTATTGGTAATAGAGGGGCATGCATGCAGGCAAGTGATCACAAAGATATGATTTCAACTAAATTTATGATTAATGGATGAGCACACTGTGTTGAAATGTATATGACCATGGATTCAGATAATTAGGTTTTGTTCTTTTCCTGAGGCTTCTTAGTATTATAGAATGAGATCTTTCGACTATACTGTCTGTATAGCCTCTTGGCTTCCACCTTTGTCCAGTGAGGAGTTAGCCCGATAGTCATCAGTAGAACACTAAGGACAGAAGTAATCAGTAGTGGTACTGGTAGGTCAGCCCATACATAGCTCCGATTCTTGATCATTACGTAGAAGAAGTAAATTTCCAGCATTGTTCGAAAATGCCACAGGTAGACTGAAATTTGTTGATTTATCTTCATGATGGAGAGATGAGTAAGCTTTGCTTTAGCCAGTATCCAATTGATATAAGAAAGTGGTCCTGCCATCTCCTCTATGAACCCAAGCATGGAAAAATATTGTCCCTTCCCAGTGGCGTAGGCAGGGGGGGTGCTCAGGGGGCTCGAGCACCCCCCTCTGCTCTTGGCCTAGTCAGTGCCTAGTTCACATAGTCCATAGAACAGCCTCATCCAGCACCCCCTTGGCTACTCCAAACTATCATCTACTACAAAAAACAGCTTAGAAGACTGTTAGAAACTTATCTTATCCCAAGATCTGGCCGAAAACCTTGAGCTAGCTCGCTAGCTACATTCAGAACGCGTTCTCTTTGATAATTTGAACTTCGACCTTGACGGTTAATAAGTGGGCGTGGCTTAAAATTTTGCGCGCGCGCTTCGCGCGCGTATTCCAGCACCCCCTTACCTAAAATCCTGGCTACGCCCCTGCTTCCCATTGTAGTATGTAGCAACACAGTACACATTGAGGGTGGCAAAATGATGAATGAATAACGCCGTACTGAATCGGTTGCCATAAAGAAGCTTTCCCACTGCCATCAGAATGCTGTCAAGGAGGTTAAAACCAACATGTATGTATATGGCAACAAAGGCAGTCTTTGTCGTTCCATTGACTACATCGTCTTTGAGAGTATCGTCCACTAGCAGGTACCACAATCCAATGAAAATAGGGATAGGAAAGTAGAATATCTTTGTGCCTTTAGCACACCAGGTAAACTTGTCTACATCACCAAGAGCCCTAAATCTCTCCAAGAAGAACGAGCCTGTGCATGCACACAGTGAGGAATACAAGTGTATAGACAACAACAGTGATAGCAATCGTGGAAAATACGAATGGCCAGGTTGTCACATCGGTATCCTCTAACCAGAACAGGAGATGAAGATATTTCATTTTGATATCAGCAGTAGCTACAATAACTTGAGATAATAATATCTTCTATACTTTAGTAAAAAGAATCAAGTGAAGCTAGTGATAGCTATAGACCGTATTAGAATTAGTACACGTATGGCAACAATGATAGCAACACTAAAGTATTTACGCCCAAAACGTGCAAACAACTCTATCTCAAGATGGTGGTGCAGCTTGGAATGACCTCGATATTAATCCACTCCTTCAGTCCTTATGTAATATCAAGCAATAGACTAAGTATTAAACATTGACTTAATCTGCAGTGTATTTCACACCTTTTTCATGGTGGCATGCGCTGCTACATGTCGTACGGTAGCATGCAGTCCACGTGTTGACAATAACTGTAGTACATATAGCCACTAACGCAGAAGGTCAAGCTGCTAATTGCTCTATGGTTACATGGTTATAATTATATGTAACTGCTACACACAGTCACTGTGGCTAAGTGAGCTCACAATGATACCGGTAGTACAAACTACGAACAATGCAAAGTTTCCATTAGCTACCAGTATAGTAGCCATTTGCTTTCTAAGTATGTATGCAATATGCTTATGTTATGTTTGTCAGTAGTGCGTGCGCACTGTGAATTGTGAGTAGACATAATATAGCGGAAAGCCTACACAGAATATTGCTGGTATAACAGAAGCTGCATGTGTACATTGTTCCTATAATATTAGTTTGCATTAATAGTTTACAACTTGATCACATGTGCACATGATGTGTTGTGATGCATGGCTAACCTTCTCTGTTGATAGGCGTGGAAATTATAGTACGTAAATGTTTGCGACGCTTGTGAGCCTTGCCAAAGGATTCGAAGCAAAAATTAATGAAGCCAATTATTGATGTGCTTTCGAGTTATTTAGATGCCTAGCTAGATCTACAGATCTGGCAATTTTTGTGATATCAATTTAAGGGTGATATATTCAACTGTTTAATAATATGCTGATTAGAGGAAACAGTTAGCCACTGCATGTGTGTATAGCCATACTATAATATATAACATAACCATTCAGCAGCGGAACAATAATATAGCAGCTTGACCATTTACGTTAATGCTATATATTATGCAGTTGTTGTCAATATTAATTTTGGACTGCTACAGCACTGTAATTAGCTACATAGCACGTAGAGGCTCATGCCACTATGAAGCCTGATAGGGTATGCTATTAATACACTAGCTACCTCATTAATGGTGGAAAGTATTACATGATAGTTTTCTGCACATGCATGCATACTTAATAGTACGGCTTCATAAGGCCTGAAGGAGTGGAGAACATATGTGCCACTGACATTATAATGATAATAATTATTATGCTCCTTATAATAATAATAATTAGCTATAGTGAAGCAAAGTGGGATACTTTAGCCCCCCGAATGTTGAAAATAATAACTATGTTTAAAATGTGTTTTTGAGTCATGAGCTAGCTATATAGAAATTCAAATTTGGACAAAGTGATTACCTCACATTTCTGGTGACCAACAAGTAGTTGGTGGTCCGGCCAAGAAAAGCAGATGTGGTGGAAATAGTTTGAAACCAGCCCATGATCCAGGATCTGGAAGTTCTAGTATCATGCACACGTTCAAATTAACAAGGGGTGGTCATGCACTACTATACCTACTGTACTGATACCTGCAACCGGGATCAAAATTTGATCGGGCCTATTATGAGCCTTGATTGCTTGATTCCCGCTAGAAAGCTACTTTGATCGCTTGATTTCAAGTTCACTAAAAATGTACGTTGATGGCTTAACTGATGCCAACAAGTGTCTTTGATTTCTTACCGAGTAGTATAGTTTACTGAGGTGAACTCCCACTTTTTATACTAATTATCAGGGGCGGATCCAGGATTTCCTGGGGGGAGGTTCACTGCTTGGGTGCGCATGCGCGCTAATATAGGACCACGCCCGTTTTCGGAAAACCACGCCCACAAACTGACCGTGCAGCAAGTGACTAGACTGCATGGTGACAAACTGCTAGAGAACCATGAGAACTCAACTTTTCAGGTTATTTTAGTCTGATTTAGTACAGAATATTTATCAGATATAGAGTATAGCTTGTTGGTTTGAAGCCTTGGGTTCATATTAAAGTAAGAAATCTAGCAAGTCATTTGCCATTCTAAATCAGTGAAGGGCTGGAGGGGGGGGGGGGGTTCACAGGCAACCCTGTGAACTACCCTAGATCCGCCCATGATTATAGTATACGGAGGTGAGCGGGATCAAAATGCGCGGTCACGGGTGCATGTCAGTACATCAGGTATAGTAGTGACCACCCCTAATTGACGTGTTTGAATTAGCTGGCTCAGTCTTATGCACACTGGGAATGGGTCTATAGTTATTTGCACACCATAATTATACATAATTTTACTGCCAATCAAATCTGCAGAACTTGCATGATATTAATTGGGTAGTTATGTATTTCTGATTGTGAGGGCCAGCTAAGACATTAATTTTGGGCAAATTAATTAGTTGTAAACACAACAATCAGATCTTAATTATTACGTGTCTCTAGGTTGCCTGAATTCAAATCCATGTTGCATTCAGCAACATACTACATAAGCTCCTGCAGTACATAAAAGTGCTGAATCAAAAGACGTTGAGGAGGGGAGAGAGGTCATGCCTACATGTGGATTGTTCGTCTGTGCACGCTAATAGTAAGAAGTTGCTCTAGATAAATTATCATGACTTAGGCACTATCCAGAATCTTTTCTTATAATTTTCATATGCAAACAATGTCTGCATGTACTAAGATTACATTTGTCCATGTGTTCATGCATCATGGGAGGTCAACGGAAGCCATTTGACCGTAATGGAAGCTAGCCTTGTCCCCAGGCCACTCTCAGCTTTTCAATGTTGCACGCTGAAAAGCGAGAGGGTCTGGTACGCGACGGCATGTGACCATCTCAACCACGTGGTCGAGTGGCCCTGGAATCATCGCTAGTGACTGTCAGGCTTAGCTACTTATTCTTCTCAGTCTGCATGGTCACAGATCTTACCTTTGGCTAATAAATAGTACACGAACGTGACAAAATGGCGGCAGGTAAGCCTCAGAATGAAGAACGCACCCACGCATAATTAAGTCGGTTCCAGGTGAAACGTCACTCACGTGCCGTCGCGTACCAGGCCCTCTCGCTTTTCAGCGTGCAACATTGAAAAGCTAAGGGTGGCCTGGGGACGAGGCTAAACGGAAGCCATTTGACCTCAAGTCGACAACTGATATATCCTTCTTCACGGAGCCACTTGGAGGCTACATGAAGGGTGCCATTGGTGGTGCATGCCCGCCATAGCCATATATAGTACTAGCTATACAGGTCAGACCACCAGCCTACTGGACATGTGGGCCCAGCTAGATACGAAGCTCTACACTTACCTTTGCTAGCCTGTAGCTAGTTAGCCTAAAGAGTAGGTCTATGAACGGAGATAGATGGTGATAGCTTCACAGAGGAGCGATGATGGCTTGCCTAACTTCCTTAACTTGGGGACATTGGGAGTGAGACAGCAGTAATACTGATGGGTTTCCTGAACTAGCTGATTAATTTACCATGTGCATTGGGAAGTGTCCATATGTGTATACACTGTAAAAATTGAAGGATTACTTTAACCCAGTTGGGTTACCCCAGTTGCATTAATTTTAACTGACCACCAAGCATTTGAAGCAGCCATGGAAACCACTTAGCCTCTGATGAACAATGGCGCCAGATCCAATTACAGACTGCACTTGCAAATGCATTCCGAGATCACCATGCACCTTATGTATGCAGCCTGCGTAACCCAACTGGGTTAAAATAACCCTACAATTTTTACAGTGATATATCCTTTGCACTCTTACTATAGATATCCATATATGGAGTATAAGTGTCATATGTATACATGCAGTGTGTACATAAACTTATGGTTGTGCTGGAGAACTAACTATAGGAACAAGGATGAAGTGTTGTGAGCCACACTTCTTGTATAATTTAAGTATTTGTTGGTCCTAGCATATTTTCACAATAACATCATCTATTCTGAGTTAGGATTTGCTACTAATAGTACATGAATTGTGCAGGATTTTACAACACTATGGCTATGGAAGTAGATCCACCTCTGTTGGAGAAACCTCAACATGTTCCTGTGAATTTTAAAAATGAAGGAAACAATAAGGACAACATAATCTACTTTTCATTTGCTACAACAGGCTTTGAAATTCTTGGATAGGATGCTTTGCCATGTGAAATTGCTGTGCAAGAGGAATCAGAAGAGAAACCACTGTCAATTAAAATTCCTCCGAAACGATCGTTCAATTACTATGCATCCAAGTACAATGGATATACCACTAAATTAGGTAGAGAAGGAAAAAGGTAGCTATTCAAAAGAGGAAGAGCAGTCAGGGTCTCACCACAACACAGAGCACTACAGAAATTCTTTGAATATGTATCAAAAAAACATACTTCTGGTGATGCTCGAAAAACCATTTTGGTTGGATGGTTTTCACAAAGGTATGACATACCCCTTCTCTTTAAGCTACAGTGTAGATTACGCCTTCGACAACTAGAAAGGAGAGGAGTGTGCTATGCCGATCCTTACATTATCATTAACAAGTTGAGACGAAGTAGACTCCCTAATGTAGAGAATCTCAAGCTAGTTACCAACAGTTTATCAATACCTTTGTCCTGGCAATGAGAGAGTTCAGTTAGAAACCATTGATGCTTGCCAGGACATCCAAATGCTTCGAAGTGTCTTGTCTTCTTTGGAGATAACGAATGAGTCATTAAGAACATGTTCTTTCACCTTTTCTTCTGCTCAGAAAATGCATCGTTTCCACCAAAAAACCCAGAAAAATCTTAAATCTATGAATGGAAAACTCTACTATCCGAGAAAAACTAGGAAGAAAGGTGACATTTCTGAGGAAATGGCAAGAAAGATAGCAGAAAGTGGATTGAACTATCAGCATCTCCAAAAGGCATATCAACATAAAGGACCAGATGGACTTCGTAGGCTGCTAACAGCTCCTCGTCCATGCAAGAATGGAGAGCATAAACCGAAGCCATGAGTAACCACAAACAGGAAGGTTATTGATGCAATTATTAGCCACTTTGAAAATACAGCAGCTGTATGAACTTTTGTCATAGTTATGCATTGATCTGCATAATTCTGCTTGTATATATGCTTGGCATCATCTGATAGTCACTGTATATACATTAGACATAGCTAGTTGTATACTTTAATAACACTTGCTATCACTTTTGTTATTGGTTATTGCTGTTGTTATAACAATAACTTAAAGACCTTTCTTCATGAACTGAAGATTAGTGGTGCCAGTGGGTAGAATCACTTGCACCGAGGTGTCTATAACGTTTTCAAGATCTGTAGAATTAAGTTTGGATGCATGCATGTGCATGAGCCTTCCATAAATCATTATGGTCTATAATTAGGATCACCATAATTATAATTATATATTATATATATAGTTTCTGTCGATGAAGCATATATATACCAATTGGGAGGAGCTTCCATGAGGAAGAGATTAATGAAGTACCACAATAATATTATGCAGTCCTGCTACTACACACACACATGCACACGAACAAGCATACACACATATGCATAGCTACACGCCCATACACCCTCAGTTGATAGGTAGTATACATTGCAAGACTGCATATCAAGTGCGTGGGTCATCTATCAAGCTCTGCATGGACTCCATCTATGACATCTTTGGTGACGACAGATGTCCTCCCAGCCTGAGTGTTTCCATCTCTCTTTTCCCTGCTCTGTTACAACTAGCCACATTCATCAGACCCAAGGTGAGTGTATTACTGTACCACACTTCTAAAAAGTCAGTACATGTAGCCTCATGCCGAGCCCTATTCTCGTCCTTTCAAAGTTGCACGCAGAAAAGGGGGAAGTTCTGGTCGATTTGGTGATGTCACATGGACGTGGTTTGAACTGACCTGGTCGTGTTTTGGACTTCCTGATTACGTCGCGCTTGCTGCCCATACGTAACGTGCATAGCTGGGACCATGCATAGTGTCCTCATTAAGGGAGATGTCCTCATTTCAGGGGAGGGGTTCCACAATAAGACAAAGAGCATCGGCCAAAAATTAAATACAGCGAACTTTTCCACTATGAAATATCTGTAGCACAATATATTCACTATCTATGCGACCTGCTGCAGCCAGGAGTGCAGCCCAATCAGATCTAGATCACTCCACGTCATCACCAGTACTATGGGGCTGTCCCAAATGCATGAGCTGACCAATCAGGTACGTATACCATGCATCTTTTCTTGTACAGTCCCTACCATTCATTCTGACCAACCAGGTGTGAGTGTGGTTTTGCACACACCACATAACAGCTAAGCACTGGTACAACTTGCCCATATGCATGATATACCAGACCTTCCTCCCGCTTGTGAAGGGGCTGGCCTGCCAGACTATGTACTCATGTAATAACTATGTGTGTGGTTTTGAGGTGCACTGTACTGTGTTATGGTCAGATCTGATTCCACAATGAGATAATTATATATACTGTACCTAATAGGGGTATGCATGAATGCAACAGCACAACTGATTTCCCTAGGGGTCTGGGACGAGATATTATACATACCATGTGGACAGCTAAAATAAAAATTATTATTATTATAACTGGGTACATATACACACAAAGCAACCAATTGTAATCTCTGATAGTAGATTGTTAGTGCTTTAATGGATCATTATTGTCACTGACTACCAGAGGAGTGTCTTCTCCTATACATGGATAATGTTCATCCAAAGCCACTTGAGTGAATGCTCCAGTGTATGGGACGGAAAAGTAGGTGTGGCTTGGTTGGTTTACCGGATACGAAGTAGGATTAGTTTGATGCTCATTTCTGTCAGTATCCATGTATGGTTGTTCCCGTGTCACTTGCCGTCTGGATTTAAAGCAAATCTTGCGAATTTTTTGACAACATTGACCGTTTTGGTGACGAATGGAGAGTAGAGTCTGAAACACAGCGGATACAAACAATGTCAGAGACTCTATTAACAGTACCAATGGCATACATAATTGCAGACAAATGTTCTGAAGGATGTCTATAATATTGATAGAAATAATAGGTATCCCAGAGAACTATCAAACCAACTACAATGCTACTTATACCTGTGTGATAGATAAAGTGCTTAAGCAATGTAGTGAGCTGCCTTTGAGTTTTGTACACCCGATGTAGATAAAAAAACAGACTGCAAAGAATAACAGAAAGTATGAGAACTTCAAGACACAGCACCAAGATCACTATGTTCCCGATAATGGCATCTTTGTCCCATTTAGCAGAATAGAATTTTTCACAATATAGAGCTTCATAGGTACCATCACGAATTGGTATCCACACGTATGCCATGGGTAAAGCAAGCGATAAACAAACACAGATGCATTCAGCAAATTTACTGTGCTGCCAAATTTTGGGATTTCCTCTTAACAGTCGAAGAGTGAGTAGAAACAGGTAGTTAGTCACAGCAGTGGTGTATACATACCAAGAGAGGAAGCTGTACATATAAAGGTATATGGCAATGACACAGAGCCATCTTGGATAAGCTAGGGCGTCGATTTGGATCTGAAGAACGAATGAACACTCACAAAACAGTGCTATGGTAATGTGATACAGGATCAATCGCTGAAAAGTGGTCTTGTATGCCCTGAATCCACACACCACCACAGCAAGGAGGGCAAGAATAATTGGAGCACAGATAGTCCCTGAAATACCAGCCACTAGACTAGACGTCGACTCCTCTAGCTCAGAATCATTACTCATGTCATTTTTCCTGAATTTGGAAGTCCACAGAACGATCTCTGTTACCGTAGCAGACATAGCCACTGTACTGTACCAAGTCACATGATATCATTACCCCGCGCGCATGCGCAAGGGGTAAAGCTTGTCCGTCTGTTGTCGTTGTCGTTGTCGTTGTCGTCGGCACAAAAATCGCCAGATCTCGAGTTCTAGGCGTCTGTGCGTGCTGTAAGTACAACCAATCGGTAGATATCGATGAAAAACTGGTTTATACGGGCTTCGAATTGCTCAAAAAGGCTCACTAGTGCTACAAATCGTGCATTTTCTGTTCAACATACCTGTGGTTTGTTGATACAACTGCGCATGCTCAAGCTCAGTGTTTCACGTTTATATCCATACATGTAGAACCATGCATCCATAGAGGGCTGACTGACGTACTATAATGTATATTATACAATGATTTGCGCTAGTCTCGTGCCCAGCCCTCTTCATGCATGCGCGAGAAAGGGTCTGGTCAAAAGGGTCGCACTTACGCGTCCGGCTGGAATGCTATAATTTTTACTTTTTTTTTTTTTTTTTTTTTCAAGGAGACCAGAACACTAAGCAGAAAAAAAAAAATTGTCCGAAAACCACCACATAGTCGAGCTGGATGCATAGTAGAGCCATACAATGCAAGCAGGCAGCCTATACATCAATTTTGACCAAAGTGGGTAATGGTCGTCACGTTGATGTGCGCGCGTGGCCCCACCCCTCACGTAGCGCGTGGGCGGAAAACATTGCAAGTGCATGGCTTCCTATACAAACATATGGGGAAACTTCAAAGGGCCATAACTTTAATTGTAAGGTGTGAATCAAAATTTCCCGCCATCAAAATTCTAGTTTTGACCCATTCTGCGTGCCCATGTAAAAATTATCCCTCCAAGTGCTCCCAAACCCCCCATGAATTAGATTATTTATTTATTTAATTATTTAAATTTGCTTTTTTTTTCTACTTAGTGTTTAATTTCTTTTTTTTTTTTTTTTTTTTTTTTTTCATAACGAGTACAGGATGGAATGCTATAATTGGCAATTCAGGTGTGCGTACAATAGAAACTAACCGCCACTTCCGTACCGTGTTTATAGACCGAGCACACGCGCGTACGTACAGATCACGCATAATTGCATTCGACTAATGTTATGTGTCCATGGTTCTGCAACCTGATTGGGCCGCAATATACGTACGTACCTCAAGGACAAGGAAGTACGACCCTTTTGACCAGACCCTTTAACTGATGCGCGTGCATGAAGGGGGCTGGGCACGAGACTAGATTTGTGCACAGCTAGCTTGTTTATGAGAGGCTCACCCAGTTATCATCCTGACACTCCACATACGTATATATATAGCTACTCGGCTGTATGGGACAATTTTGAAATCTATGCATAGTATTGCTTCCAGAGATGGTAAGGTGAATCTGGGCCTACATACATATTTTACATAATCCGATTCTATGCTCTGATGCTCACTACAGGTCTCATTCATGTCCAACAGAAAGCAACGGTTACAAAATCAGGTGCGTGTACGTATTATAGTACGTACATTCCATAATAATCCATCTTGATCTGCAGCAGTTGAACTACTTTCTCAAGTGGGCCAATACAGTTAAGGATACACCCATGTTGAGGAACACTTTTACAGTTCACCTGAAGACAAATGGTAGGACTCAGTAATTAAAATGGAGGCAGTGACCCCAAAGGCATCGTTAAAATGCACCGTTTTATCCCCGGAAATCATTAAAATAGCCTCAACATCCACCAAGACTTCAAGTCAGGCTACCCCCTCAGAATGTAATTATCATTCATCCTCAACAGGGGTGTATCTTTATTAACTGGAATAGCCCATTCACCAGGGAGTGTGCGCACAAAGGACCTGCACATGCCGTGCACCCGAGTGCTTTATTCACCATATCAGTCTTTATATTTTTATTGAGTGTCTAACGAGGTTGGATAGGTGTACCGGGTAATAGGGGAAGACTAAGGATCCACAGCCGTGGACTGGTAAGTGTTAGCAAAGCCAATCGGTCCATTTCAGCTATTGTTGGGTAAAGGTCGTCATAATACTAGCTGTGCTTTTTGCGTAAAGGTCGTCATATTTATAAATGCACATACATGTATTTGCCTTTTTTGGTAATAGTCGTCACAATTATAAATGCACATATATTTTTTCACTTGTGAATGATCAAATTCTCCACCCCCAGTGTACATCTATTCTTTGATTGATTGGTTGTCTAGTGTTCTTTCATCCTAGATGGAAGGACACATTTATTTTGTAGTAGGCGTGCATGTACGGCTGTCATTTCTCTATTCTCTCTACCGAATGCTATCAATGTTTCTCTCACTCAAGGTTGAACAGACGTAGACGCATACTTTTGGATGACTAAGGACCCGCAGCCATAGGCTCCAACTGTCCCTGAATCTCCGGGACAGTCCCGGATTTTTAGCAATTGTCCCGCGTCCTGGAAGGCTCTTCTATAATTGTATTATTGGTCCCGGAAGAGGTCCAGACACTAGCATAAACACTGTAGTAATAGTACAACTAATCACTTATTGGTGGTAAAATGAACAACCTGCTTGTGGTAGTGCCTTACAAACTTTGGTTTTTGTAGTAGCAACACTACAAGAGCTCTACTAGGCTTGCAAATTCATGCTCTAGAAAGTAATTGTGGTAATCAACTTCAATCATATTGGGTGTGGTGTGGGTGGAGTTTAAATTAATGATGGCCATATCTAGTGGGTGTGGTCTATGTCCCTGGAGCTGTTCAGGAAAAGTTGGAGCCTATGCGCAGCTTGAGCCTGGTTCATAATATCCGCACACAATTTTTAAAATACTCCTGTAGACATTATACATCTATAGCTGTCATCTTCTCTATTTCTCCTGATTGTTCTCTCACTCAAGGTTGGACAGGGGGTGTACACTCAAACTTTGAGATGATTAAGGACCTACCGCCAGGGAGTGGTAAGTATGGTCCACACTGACACATTTTGTACTGGGCATGCATGTACATGTACATGTGTACGGCTGTCATTTCTCTATTCTACCGAATGATATCGATGTTTCTCTCACTCAAGGTTGAACAGAGGTTATGGACGCATACTTTTGAATGACTAAGGACCCGCAGCTTGAGCCTGGTCCATAATGTCCGCACACAATTTTTAGAACATTCCTGTAGACATACATCTATGGCTGTCATTAGTAGGTGGGGAGGTGCATGATGAATGTTATTCATGGTTCTTCAGCATGTAGTTACTAAACTGTAAAATAATGATATTCACCTCTCATGTGACTGCACAGTGTAGTCATGGTTACATGCATGTCAGTGGTTATGTTGTGCACCACAGTGGTGTCATAATATTCATGTGTGCTCTGTGAATTAAGCTATAGTACACGAGCTAGCTTGCGGTCAGAGGCTACCATAGAAAAACATCAACCATAAAAATGTAAGATCATTTACTGGCGGCTATAGTGCTCTTATAGACTATCGTATGAGAGCTACAGACTGTTCAATGTCAGTATAAGCATGATTGTTAATTACATTTCATACCTCATGCAATTACAAGGTCAAGTGCCGATTCAGAGCCTCTACTTAACAAACCAGCTGGTGAAGTAAGTAAAGTGCACAATGTCACGTATAGCATGATATAGCTAGCTATGCATGTCATGGCTCAAACAATACTATGGTACTACCCACATGATTATAATTCATCTTCAGGTCAAGCAGTATGGCTTATCAGGGTCATCGATTCCTACACAGCCAGCCTCTGAAGCACTTGGAGATGTAGCAGGTTCAATCATGATGATGTCGTGACTATGAATGGGTATTATAGTGTTGTTAGCTTTAGTCTTGTCCAAAATAGTGACAATTATTAGAAGAAGGGAAACAAACGCTTTGGACGTGCTATGCATAATATATTATGTCGAACGTTTGAAGGTTTTGTGCAGTATTCATGTGATCAATAATGAATAATGAAAATTTTTCTGGATCTTCAAAATAGCATGCGGGCGGTGACGCTTAACAGTGAATTTAGTTTGTGTGGCCTAATAGTATTATTATGATATGAGGAATGGAGAATGTGTAAAAGAAAGTGGAATTTAATTGTCGTTCATGCAATGCTTGTCTATTGACAGTGTATGGAATACTATAAGTACTGTGTCATGCATGTATACAGGTACTGGCCATGATTTATCTTATTATTGGTTCTTTGCTGCAGAGATCAACCTTCAAAATCTGTGTCTGGAAAAGTTATCAACTTGGCTGAAGAGTACTAGCGATATTGATACTCTTCCCCTTCCAATAAAACTTAAAGTCGAGTTAAAACGTCGTTTATTTGGTGAATAGCATTGCAATGTATTATTCATTGTTTTTTGCTCTCGTTCATTCGTGACCATTCTGTTATGATCATTATTGTGTTGTGAGCAATATCTTGTGTCGATATTAATGTTATTATTACAATAATTATGTGCTCTACTTAGGTTGGCCGTGGTATATATATTAAATATTATATTCTGGGCCATTAAATTTTCATCCTCATGAGCTGTAGCCACTGACAGCTTTTTTGAAGATAGCTTCAACCACTTATAATTAGCTACCATTGGGTAGCTGCTGCCTGTTCAGAAGTGAGCCCAGGGTTAAAGTCGGTGTGCACCCCCACCTCAGGCAGAGCGAAGTGTGATATTGTAATTATTGGAATCGAATTTGCCTCCTGTTGAGCACTGTGAATCCTGAAATAGCTGAACACCTCACAGCCTAACCCACCCATGGCATCAGTGGCCATCACTGCACTAGCTGCTACTGTTGACTGTCTTCTCTCACATCACCTCCTCCGCTGGTGTGTATCCTAACAATGTTATTGGTGTGCTTGAACCTGTCAGCACACATTCAGTAGCTGATATTCAGCTTGATTTAAAATTAATGAATGATCGTGTGCATATCATGGCTTATACAATGTCATCCTTTGTTTTATGTGAGTTGAAAAACATCAGGGACCTGGAGACAGGGGATGAGGCTACTTTGTTTATCATTAATTTTGATTTGCAACAATCTGCATGAAGCTGTGAAGGTCAAGGAACAATCTAAGACCTACTCAACAATTAGACAAAACAAGTATAGCCATAAATTTATTATTAAAGTATGGCTTGTCTGTGTGCAAACGTATTGATTTACTGCGCATGCGTCTTTTTTCAATAGACTTAATGATGCGGATGCCAAAACCTTTTGGAAAACAATGAGATACCTCAATAACCAGCAGACATCCATCCCAACACTGCAGCATAATGGTTCCACAGCTGACACAAGCTCAAGCAAAGCTGTTGTCTTAAATAACTATTTTTTTGGTTGCTTTAACAGTAGCATCTCCCCGCTGGCGAATACGGATTCTACTTTTAGCTATATAGACCTTAATCCCAGCAGCTGCCCCAATAAATTTCTTCTCACTGAGGAACTAGTCTATGATCTACTAATTAATCTTGACACTAGTAAATCTACTGGTTGCGATGGCATCTCTGCTAAAATGCTCAAGTTCACAGCTGATAGTATCACTCCCTCGCTCACTGTTCTGTTTAACATGTCCATTTCTACTGGAGTGTTTCCTTCAGAATGGAAAGTGGGTAGAATTGTACCCGTTCCCAAAGGATCTAACAAAGAATCACCATCTGGGTATAGACCTATCTCAATCTTACCTCTAGAACGTCACCTTAAAAACATCATTGAGGATCACCTGCAGACATTTGCTCCAATCTCGCCAAGGCAATGGGGTTTTGTGTCCTCACGCTCAACTGTGTCTGCACTCATTAATGTTGTACATAACTGCTCACAGGCTCTTGATCAAGGATATGAAGTTTGCGCAGTGTTCTTTGATATAAGCAAAGCATTTGATACAGTTCCACATCTACCATTGCTGGAGACCATGGAAAGATTAGGCCTGGATAAGTACCTATTGAGATGGATTTATAGCTACCTTCTCCACAGAGAGCAGTTTGTTGGAGTGAATGGATGTAACTCTCACTCTCTACCAGCTATTTCTGGAGTATACCGCAAGGCTCTGTCCTTGGGCCACTGCTATATATTCATTTCATATATAAATGATATCACAACCGTTGTCTCCGGCCAGTGATAGTGATCTGAATCTTTTTGCAGATGACATTGTTTTATATCGTGTGATAAAGAATCCTGCTGACTTTGACCAGTTGCAATCGGATATCAACTCAGTGTCTTCATATATTTCAGGGAAGCACCTGAAATTCAATGCTAGCAAGTGCAGACAAATTACGGTTTATTTCGAGGAAAAAAGTGAATTCGCTCAAGCCACCGTGTTTTAAAATTGAAGGAACTGCCCTTACACGTACCAACGAGTACAAATATCTGGGTGTAACAATCACATCCGATTTAACATGGAAACCTCACATCACCAACATTTGTAATAAGACTAGAAAATTAATTGGCTTATTCTATAGACGTTTCTACAATAATTGCAGCTCCCAAACTCTGCTCCAACTTTATCTCAGTTACATCAGGCCACACCTTGAATACTCCTCAGCTGTATGGAATCCACACTTAAAAGGTGAAATCGCTGACATAGAGAGGGTACAGAAGTTTGCCCTTAGAGTTTGTTTAAAGTCCTGGGATCCACTTACAAGCTATAATGACCTGCTTACAGCGGCAAAGCTTCCAACACTACAAAGCAGGCGAGACCAATCCAGCATCTGCCATCTATTCAAAATTGTTAATGGTCTTACAGATTTTCCGAATGCCCCCATTAAGCAATGCGAGTTCCACTACAACTCTAGATCTGCAAATTCAGCAGCATTATCAATTCCATATTTTCATACATCATCACACCAAAACTCCTTTTTCCCTGCTACTATTACTAAATGGAACCACTTACTTGTTAATCATGAGTTATCCAAGTGTAACACAATTGATTCATTTATAAGTATCACTTATCAAAACATGTTTCTTAATTTATGTGGCTGGTATGTACTTTATTCACAGTTAGCTAACTCTATGTTATAATATTTCCTGGATGCATTTTGTATTAGCTCTATTTATAGCTATTATGTATCCATGCATAGTATATGCAAAACAAATTATTATACAAAAAATAATAGCTATAGCGCTCGTGACTATGACGTATAATCGTTGTGGCTTTGAGCTACACGTACACGTACACTTGTCCCCAGACCCCACCCTGGAGGACGAGACTACACGTACACCCGTACCCAGTTAGACTAGTTGTGGTTTAATACTGTGCTGAACTGAAATCTCAATTCACCGACGAAACGATAGCTACCTATAAAACTTATCCAGTGAAATCTGGCAGTACGTGCTCTAGCTAGCCACTCTATTCCGATCGATCAAACCAGCTAGCTAGTTGTGTAGCTATGGCGGAGGCCAGTATCTCTGGGGGAGAAGATGACGACTTCGATGAAGCTTCTCCGAGTGACGGCGAGATCACCGCGGCTAGCCAGCGCCGGTCGCGACACACCAACAAGTGGAAGAAGCTACGCTACTTTCAAGACTACCTACAAAGATTACCGAAACACCAGCGAAAGAGAATACAAAAAGAAATCGACAAAGGCTACAAACCAGGTGAGATTGACTGCTCCAATACCTGTTGACTGAATTAATAATATTTATACTCATAAATTTTGTTGTACACTGCTATATGATTAATTTAAATCTTGAACGGCTTCAACTAGTATGATAATGTCATTTAGTACGTCAAATGTAATCACCCTATTCTGCGATCGGGATCCCATCAAGCGGCATTGTTAGATCCTTGGTTTTGAATAATATTGTCGGAGAATCTGATGGTGATTGTTAATTAACAATAATTATCAGTTTACCCTTTCCCCCCTCAACATTTAAGCAATGTGAGAAGTGTAGCCTCGTACCCAGGCCCTTTGAGAAGGAGAAAGGGCCTGGTACACACTGTGTGCGCATGCGTTATTTTCCCAGTAAAAGCTGGGAATTCCTATTTTTGTCCGCTTATCTGTCCGTAAACATGAACCTTGACCTCAGGTATATGCCTAAAAATCATTTTTTCTGGTAGCGTTTTGGGCTCAAGACGCCTGCTGTGACCAATTTAGCTATCACAAGCGAGCAATATCAACAGAAGAATAATAAGAAGCTATGAGAAGGACATCGACTCACGTTTAGTCGACTTTTTTATGAAAAAATGGAAGTATCGACAACGAGGCAGTTGTCCAACGGCAGCAAAAGGACTTTGTCAGATCTCTGAAGCTCAAGAAGGTTTGTTTAAAGTCAAATGAGAGCGAAGAAAGTCTTCTGTACGATATTCTTTAGAAATATCCAGTCTGTAGGCTTCATCGACTTCGGATGCCATGGGATGCTTAGTATACGTTGTCCGTACACGTCCGACTGCGTGGTAGCGACAATATCCAGCGAATTATACTTGAAAATGCTCCGTAAACTTTGCGCATGCGCGTACAGTGTATACCAGGCCCTTTCTCCTCCTCCTCAAAGGACCTAGGTACGAGGCTATGTGAGAAGTTACATTAATTTTGAATTGACAGCCACGGAATAGATGGCAGTGCATGCATGTATATCAGTTGGGGGAGGATTAATCGGTTTCCGTGATCGAAATTCTCTCTGGATGCCTAGTAGTGAAAAGAAGTGCTGATAACAGGCTACATGGAGCCCACCCCCCCCCCCCCCCCCCCCCCCACCCTGTATGGTTGCCACTGCATGCCTTAGCAGAAATCTCCATTGACAACAGATCAGTCAACATGGGTTGGGAAAGCCTTCTGGATACATGTACAGTGTAGTCCACATAAATCGAATCTCGAACAATAATATTATTTGAGTTATGGAGAACCACTGGAAGAGAGTACATGTAGTATTGAGACTCTGCGATATTTCTTTACGGAGCATTATGAAGCTTTAGAATTGTTCTGAGGGTAACTGATACTCATAGCTTCATATCTCAAACAGGATAGTAGTGATCTGCATGTGATTTACGTTCTGTATTTATATAAATGTGTGTACTTTTGTATGCTGAAGCTTCTAATTAAGCAAAATGATCAATTCAAATTTATGTATTAGCTCTATGTAGGGAATCTGTAAGAATTTGAATTAGGTGGAC
Source organism: Cliona cf. orientalis (assembly GCA_963930775.1). Lineage (NCBI taxonomy): Eukaryota > Metazoa > Porifera > Demospongiae > Clionaida > Clionaidae > Cliona > Cliona cf. orientalis. The sequence goes on from OZ005691.1 coordinate 8,750,265, forward strand.
TACTGTACCACTGTACATAATATTATATCTCCCGTTAGCCCTACCCTTGACTATGTTGAGGGGGTGGGGAGTGGAACATTCTGTAGGAATGATAATATTATTATGGTCATGTACTATAAAATTAAATTACCACCAGTAGTACACCACAGACTGTTGCTTGTGGTTTATAAAAATGTTGTGGTCAATTTTATTAATTTTACCATGAAATTTACGTGCATGTGCTGTATGTAAACTGTTAATGATAACAAGCGATAACCTTGTGATTTTTTTACAAATTATAAAATATTAGCAAACATAATCATGTAATTATGATCAGTGAAAGTGTGTGTTTCACATGAACTCCAGTGCATGCAGCTAGTGTAACTTTATCCTATACTGATTGATGTGTTCACTCCAATGCCACAGCTCTCACTGTCGACAACATCACCAGCACTCTCAATGGAATAGACTGGTGGACAATTGGTCGGGACATACTTCGCCTTCCCAAATCCAAGTTTAATGAAATAACGAAGCAGTTTTCCGGTGATGATGATAGACTGAGAGCTGGAGTGAGGGAGTGGCTGCTACGAGACCCTCTCGCCAGCTGGAGGAGACTGATTGACATGCTTTATCACTACAATAAAGCAGAGCGAGCAAACAGTATACTTCATTACGCTGAGGAGCTGATTGGTATGTACATGATAATGATTATGATTCATATTACACTACACCACATTATGCATGGAAAATGCACAAGGGAGAGTCTGAATATTATATCTATACAAATTAGTGCCAAAACATGTATAGGAATGCATAGTTGCCAACCTCCTGAGTTTACTGGTCGGGACATGCTGCTCTATGCATGTGCCACACCCACATCACGGCCTACGCCCACCTCAAAATTCTCTAATAAAACGAAAATCATGGGTGTGGTCGAAATTTGGATCGTCAGTTTAGCAGCACTGAGCTGAAGATCATGAAAGATTTTGGCTGTTTGGGACTTTTACAGGCTAGAAAATGTCAAAACTGAGTGTTATTCTGCAAGTTTGTAATGATAATCTTGTTTATCAAATGTTATTGTGGTACTTTTCGGCTTTGTCGGGACATTCCTTTGATGAAAGTGTCTGTCGGGCGGGACAGTGAAAATAGCCTCAAAATCGTGACTGTCCCGCTCAAATCGGGACTGTTGGCAACTATGGGAATGCATGTGAACATGTAGGTAAGTGTGGTGTGATTATGTTTGATACATGTTTGTATTGTAATTCATAATAATGTGAATTATTCTCCAGTTCAAATGTGTTATGTATAGATGGCATTGGCTCTTATATCAAGCATCTTTTTTTTCTGGGTAAAGTAGTTTCTTATTCCCACCTGCATTGAGATTTTGATGCTGCCTTTATGCATACATGTATTACCGCATAGCCGGAAAATTTGGTGGGGAATTAAATTTGGCGGTTTACCGGTCTACATTACAACCGCCAAATTAAATTCGCCAAAATTTCCTACTCGCATATGTACATGTGGCGATCCCGTACCGAACCGCCAAATTTAAATCCGTCAATATTCTTATAATAGCGATTTTGGGCTCAACCGCCAAATTTAATTCCTGACAATAATATTATATTTCCGGCTATACGGTATTGATACAGACCATCATGTTACATGTGTTACTTATGCAGCTATAATGAATTTCACACAAATCCAATAACCTCCCGCCGAATACAATAATATTCCATAGGATGAGGAGCAAAACTCTTTCTTTTTAGCCTTACGTGTGTACATGTATTTATAGCTCCACTCCCCACCCACCCACAAGCAATGCTGTTGACATTCCATTGTCTACCTCAGCTGATAATTAAAATTTTTAATGGAAAAATATTGACCACATTCATAGTAGAATAATCACATTGAGCCTCACCAAAGCCGATTCATTTTAGGCTCTAGGTGTAATTATAATATTATGCACAGCTGATGGGAACCAGGAATCTCATTACTACCTAATTATCATAGGGTGCACCTCTGTTATTGAGCATTCTTTAATGTGTCCTTCACATTTCCCTCACAGACACTACACTCACTCATAGCAACCTGTCCACTGTACTAAACCATGTGGTGGACATGGGCGGGCTGATGGACTGCCTCAGTATACCACAGCGTGTGAGGGGGAAGATCAGAGAACACAGCAACGATGAAGAGCAGCAGCGAGAGGAATGTATCTACTACTGGATGAATGTCAGCCCCGACTCTATGATTGGATGGGGGGTTCTTGGAGGGAAGCTACACTACTTTGAACAAGAGAATGCCCTTAGAGCAGCAAATGAATACATTCAGAGGGCTCCAGGTACATGTGGGTGTGGCATATGTATGTATTGCAATGTAGATCATGCATACATCATACAGCAAATTCATGCCTGCATTGATGAACATTGTGTATGTAGCAGTGCATTTGTTGATTACACTGATGCTCACACTGACCACATCTGTGCACATGTCCACCTCCACACACACACACACACACTCACCTGTCATATAGAGCCCACATTAATGGTCGATAATCTCACTGCTGTCCTCGATTGCGTTCAGGAGAACATGGAGTTTGTTCTCTTATTCCTTCACATCCCACACTCCAAGCAGCAGTACCGCAGGGGACAGGTGAACACAGCCCGTGCTGATTACATCATTGACCATCATCCAAGTCCCTCGTGGATGATTGTAGCCAATGCATTGTGGTTCAATAAAGCAGCTGGAGCACTGGAAATGGTTCAGAAATTGTATCTCAAAGGTGAGCCATGTGCACACAGCTGTAGGAGTGAGGGGAGAATTGGTAGCGGCCTTTAGCTACATTGTTAACCAGTTTGCAGTACATGGCCTGCATGAATTTTTGCATCGTGTCGAAATTAGTGCTATGTCAGAGGAGGTTCGACAGGGTCAAAAGGTCAGCAATAACCCTCCATTCTTATACATTGACTCCGAATTTAGACAGTCTTGATTTATCATGGTGACAGGCACTGCTTTCTCCAAGGCAGGTGACAGACATTTTAGAAGTAATCGGCGGCTTTTCTATGCCATCATACTCACTACAGCAGCTTGCCTTGGTAGCCTAGAAAATCGTTCACGTAGGGTACAGGACTCAAACTAGTATTAGATATGACGAAAAATACGATAGAGACACTTTCGTAGCAAGATGACCGGGATACAGCGGTGAAATTAGTACTCCCACACAAACATACGAAGCACATGATTAGCTAATCATTACCTTTTGACCCTGTCGAACCTCCTCTGGTGCTATGCTTTGTCATGCATGTGTACAGGTACTGGCCATAATTTTTCAATTAGCTACTGATTCTTTGCTACAGATATCAACCTTCAAAATCTGTGTCTGGAAAAGTTATCAAATTGGCTGAAGAGTACTAGCAATATTGACACTCTTCCCCTTCCAGCAAAACTTAAAGTAGAATTAAAACATCGTTTATTTGGTGAATAGCATTGCATTGATTTTCAATTTAGTGTTCATTGTGTTTTTCCTTCGTTCACTCATGACCATTCTGTTATGATCATCGTTGTGTGCGTGCAATATTAATTTTTGTGTCGATAATTATAATAATAATATTATTATTATGCTCCACTAAGGCTGGCCATGGTATATATTATGGGCCATTAAATTTTCATCTTCATGAGCTACAGCTACTGACAGGTTTTTCGAAGATAGTTTCGACGCAGCTGCTGCCTCTTCAGAAGTGAGCCCAGGGTTAAACTCTGTACCGTGTGTACCCAGGCAGAAGTGTGATACCGTAATTATTGGAATTGAATTTGCCTCCCTGTGAATCATGAAAAACACTACACAGCCTAACCCACCCATGGCATCAGTGGTCATTACTGCACCGCTATAGCTGCTGTTGACTTTCTTCTCTTTCACATTAGCTATATACCTCCTCTGCCGGTGTGTAGATTTGGAGGCATGCATTCTTTTCCATATCTGACAGGTTCAAGCACATCTATATATAGGATACTGCTCCACGAAACAGGACTGGGATTAAAAGGTCCTGCACAGCATGGAGAACTACATACATGTGTGGTATATACACACTATGTCATATATAGGTATAGATAACTCTTCATAGTGGGGGGGGGGGGGGGGGGGGGGGGGGGGGGGTTGTGTTGTCTCACCCGGTTTTGTAACCAGTCTTACTTATTATTGGACTGTCACTCTAAATGTATATAGCTAGCAGCAAATATGACATTTCAATAATATTAAATTTTAAGTATAAGCGCCAATGTGATGCTTTGATTAATTTGTACTGGCGCTTTGATAATTAGAATGATTCTGCGTGGACCTGATCTGCAGCTGTAAAAGATGTCTATGAGGACACTTGACTACTATTTTGGGAAGAAAGGTGATGATGCAGGAGTTCCTGGTCCTAGTCCAGGTCCTAAATCTCCATATCATCAGCCTACCTTCAATATGGTAATTGGTAAGAGAAAACGGGCAGTTGGAAGACCTCGAAAAGCTAGCTAGTCTGACTCACTTTCTCAAGTTGAAATATTCACAAAATTGTTCTTGGCCATGTTTTATATATACCTGCAAAATAATAATATATATAAAGGTTGATCATACGTAACATTCTAAATATAAGGCACCGCTCTAATAATAGACTAGTGCCAACCCAGCGCGGTTTTGTCAAGGTAAATGTCCCTATTATGAGTCATTAAATTTTAAGCAAAATTAATTTTAATGATATGCCACATAACAATATGTAATTGGAGGGTAATTTTTTGTAGGTAAAATTTTTATGGACTTCCCAATGCATATATTATGAATGATAATAATATTATTATTATCTCCTGGCCATACTATTTTTAAAAACTTCATTGAATTTATATTATTATTCCTGGCGCGTTGATTAGAAAGTTTACGATAATGAGAGAGTGGCTCATCCCTTTTAGCAAGAATGTACCAAGCCACGGCATGATAAGCCCTTGATTGTACATAATTTATGGTGTAAAATCGGGGGGGGGGGGGGGGGGGGGCTTCAGCCCCGTACCCCCTTCCCCCATTATCTACACCCTTGACACGGTAGCTGATATTAAAAACTGTCAGCTTTGTATTATGACATTATCATTAAATTTTTTGTATTTGATTTGTAACACCTGCCTGAAGCTGTGAAAGTCAAGGGACAAAAACAAATAAATACAGATAGCTATCACAATGAACCCTTGACCACATCCCCAGTGGCTGCATAGTTCTAATGGTGTATGTGGTAAAGGTCGTCAACACACACATCGATGCCGGGGCCTCAATCGCAGAGATGGAGTCTAAAATCTTCGAGTTTCGATGCTTCAATCAAAGGAGATGAACTCGACAGCACAGTATAGCTTCCGAACTTCAGATCGGTCGTGGCATGACGCGTGCTATAAATAGCGCAAGGCTAGCTTTATTTATCCACAGGATTACGTCAGCCAAGAGAACGCGTGAAGTTCGGCTGGCGTTACTTGTCGGAGAAAGTAGCACTCAGCTTTTAATGTATTCGCTGGATATATATGTAAGTTAATATATGATTCTGTGGATTTTCAGGTCTCAGAAGTGTTCTGTAAAGGCTCTGAATTTTAGCGCTATGACGACATAGGTTACATCATAATTACAACAATGTCATAATTACCTAAAACCGCAAAAAAGTAAATTTATACTGGGGATGTAATGAAAAAGTTAGAGACTAGCTACGTCCAGAGTCCCTCATGAAGACGCCGCCACAAATTCGAACTAGGACACATCGACAAACTGCGCATGCTCCGTATACGCGTACAATATGGGGCGCGCGGCTTGAGCCGGTTGACCTTCACCTGCCACGTGCTCGACTGAATAGGGAAATCCCCCTGTCCTGAAAGCGAGCTCGCTAGAGAAAGCGAACTGAGAGAAACGCCATAAGGATATCATCGGATAGTCCACGATCTCTTCGACGCTAGGCTCGAATTTTGGGTCCCAACAAGCTTTCAAGCGTGCTAAACATTTTGAAACAGTCTTAAGGTAGCATTAAAGTGCGTGGGCGTGAGCGTCAGGATTGGCTAATTCAATTAGCGAATCGTGAAGGGGCGTGGCCGAAGAGGCCATACGAGTGCTTTTGGTCGAAGGTGGGCGTGTCTAGAATCGGCCAGGGATGATTATGCGCGTGTAATTAGCGACCGGAAGTGGCCCCTGAAGAAAACACCGGTAATTGCCCACTTCAAAGCAAGATCAAAGCATTCTTTCTTAACTATTAACCGCAACGACAAAAAAAAAAAAAAAAAAAAAGCCTTATAAGGCCTAATTAAGCATGTGGGCGTGTTCCTGGCACTGTGTGGAGTGTGTGCGTGTGCGTTAATGCAGGTTTTATTGCTTCCGATTGGGCGTGGCTTCACGGGCCAGTGCTTGGACATCGGCGCCTGGGACTTGGCCTCGGCGATAGGTGGGCGTGTCCCGGAAGCGGTGGTGACCTTTGAACCCCGCGAGGAGGCTTTGGGGGCGTGGCAGGAGGTCAAAGGTGTGGCCATGTCTGTTAATGAGGCACTGTACGGCGGTGCGATCGAGGGGCCTGTACGGCTGGACGGAAGCTGACGATGGTTTGAAGCGGATGTGGTTGCGATGACGTGTTGTTACTCCGCCCACACAGGAAATGAGGTAAGCTCTTGCGTGGGCGGTGTGGCAGAACGGCCTCCAAGTGTTTGTGTGTGTTTTGGCCTTGAGGAAGCTGTGTGTTTTAATTGGGATGATTGTGGGCTTCCGGTGGACATCCGGTGGTTAGTAGGCACTTGATTGAGAATGGTGGTCCTTGGGGAACAGGGTGGGGCTGTTTTGGGCGTGGCCTGGCCCCTCCCTTCCGGCTCGGCTTCCGGTCCATGGAGGATATTAAATGAACACTTCCGGCTCTAGCAGCCACACCCCTGAGACCTGTGCAATTAAAAGGGCGTGGTTACACAACATGCACCTCACTAATGACTTTGATGTGGTTTAGGTGTCATATCCCCACCTCACGCCCACGCAATTTAATGGTACCTTAAGAGCAAGTGATAGCTTATATCAGAGTTCGTACATATATATAGCTAGCTACTTTCTATATCAATACTGGATGACTTTAAGTATATATTTACACTAAAAGTGTGCAAATCAGAACAGGACAGTGCAACTATTTGACACAATTAATTATTTCATACAGTAACTTGGGTACCGTAAATTGCGTGGGTGGATATATCGGCAAACTGGCCCAAAAAAAAAACTAATGTTGTTCAATTTTAGCTGCTTATTCTTTGCTGAGAATTTTTAGCACTCTAAACAACCAGATAGCTCTGTTAGTGTTTCGCATCTCCCGCCTGTCGCCAGATTTAAGGTCAAAGGTCATGCGTTCAGCCCCACCCCTGCTAAATGCGTATGCGTATTACAACCCAGCCCCTCCCCTGTCCATCTGTAGATGCGCACATCGTTCAGTTCTTCCACGTGAACGAGGTCAGAGTTTAAAACTTCGGATCATCAGGATCAGGTGAGAGTGTGTGTGTGTGTGTGTGTGTGTGTGTGTGTGTGTGTGTAGCTACGTAGACAACGGATGAGATCGGGGGTTGTGCGCTAAGTGTGCCTACGCGCCATTACCGTTAGTGATATATAAAGAATCGCACTATGTACCGAGAAGCCCCGCAACCTTTGACCTCGCGTTAACCCCTTCAGCGCTCAAAATGCAGCAAGCTATGGCTCCATATTTGGGTCCTTACTAGTGGGTCCTTCCTCGGATTACGGTACATATAATATCTGAGCTATGCCAGAGTGCATGCAACGACTGAAGTGGATGCACCAGAACATCACCTCTAGACTGCAGCTGGCTTCGATAAGTAGCGTAAAACCTCAATTAACGGCCAGAGTTTGCGCCTCGCTTCATAACTCTCGTTTGGAACACTTCTAGAAGCCAGCTCAAAGTTCTGCATGACGAGCATTTACTCCTTCACACTACTGTATAGTTAAAAACTCTCCCAGACAAATACCTTTTGAGGTGTGGTCATGAAAAGGGCCCCTAGTCCGTCCTCGGTTATCGTCCACCACCATTCATTATCGGCCGCCCATACAAATTTGTATTCACGATTATCGGCTGGACCGTTAAAATGTGTCATAACTATTTACGAGTACAAAATTACAATTTTTCAGCACCACCACGTTAACAAGCAGGTCAGACTACCCCTTACCAGAAGGTAATGGTCGATTTCTTATGTGCTATTTTTGTATGATGAGTAAAATGACAATAAATTTGACACATATCAAGCTAACTAATAACTTGTTCGGAGTTATTTGTCGATCTTTATGTCGTTCCTGACTTACATATAGGTAGAGAGACCTGAAACAAAGGTAAGTTGACAGTAAATACGAGGTTATAGCATGAAATTAGGCCAAAATAAGCCAAAATGAACCTCTGATCGCTAACGTTCGAACTTACCTCATTGTATACAGCAGTCCAACTCTCGATCGGCCAGTTTGGAAGTAGAAGTAACTTACCAGTCCTTGAAACTAGCTTTGGAAAGCTTATAAAGTGCGAGTCTCCATCCATAAACTGTATCTGTTCTGCCTCCCTTCATAGAGTTCCGTATACTTCCCGTAAAATGAACGTAAACTGCTCGTAAATTGGGCAGCCGATAATAGATGTCGGCCGATATTCGAGGTTTTACGCTAACTTAACAGAACTGGCATGTCTGCAGCGTGTGATAGAAAGCAGCTGATCCATAGGCAGCCAACAGAGAGGAAGGTACTTATTTAAATGTTTATGGCTCGAAGTTATCAAGGAAAATTAAAAAGAAAGTGAAGTACCTTATGTGAGGGTGTTCAACTCTTTAATATATGAACCAACTTTTCAGAACTCCGGTCCGGTCTATCTTGGCCCGAGCCACATGTACCAAGGCCCTGATGAACAGAAAAGAGCCTATCATGAACAGATCAGAGATTGAACTTCCAAGTGACCAGTCTTGCAAGGTATACCATGCAGCCTCAAACAAGTACTAGAGGAACAATTGAATAGCACCACCTTCCATTCATGATTGGCTTTGGTGTTAATTTAAATTAATAATAGTCATCAATCGTGTAAACTGAGTATATATAATAATTATCAACAATGAATGTTTTTGACGATAATTATTGGGTCCATCATGCTATTATAAATACGAAGCTACAATAATTACAAATTATCATTCCATGGAGGTTGTAAAGGAAGACAGTTGGGTGTACCAGTGTGACGGTGTCAAAGTTGGAGACTTGGGTACACTATTGTTTATGAGCTTGACCTTATTAATTTTAATAAAGTGAGTCTAGCTTGTTCTGAGGTTGTGTGAATGTGACTTGTATAATTTGTGGGGTATGATGCTGAATTACTGCCTGGATACACAACCCTTAGAAATATCTGGTGCAACGAGGTATACTATGCTTACAAATTGCACCCGGCTCCGACAGCATGCACTAAAATACTGATAGTGGCTATAATATGATATAGGCTAGCCTTCCATACTGATCCGAGTTACATGAAAATGATTACTGAACTATTGTGAGAATATTAAATTTTTTATACGCATTGATTTCTCTTACACAACAGGCAAATGTTAATTCAATGTTTAAAATACACACAACCTCAGAATAATCACCTAATTTAAGTTCTGTAAAATAATTGACTTCTAAATTGTACCCATTTAGTATGAAAATCGTATAGCTACTACAATTTAGAAAATTATACAAGCTTACAGATCAGAGGATTGATAAAAGTTATTCACGTATCCAACCCCCCGCCTTGATGCCATCAAATCTGTATGCCTGGTACTTCCTAGTCTCGTGCCCAGCCCCCTTCATGCAACGCGCATGCATGAAGGAGGCTGGGCACGAGACTAGGTATTTCCAGCTCTTCCTCTGCATTTCGCGCGCCGAAGGGGTTAACATGAGGTCAAAGGTCGCGGGCCTTCTCGGTACATAGTGCGATTCATATATAAATATAGTATGTAAATTGCGTTGGTGGATGTATCTGCAGATTGCCCCAGAAAACTAATTCTATGCTATAGCTAGAAGAGCGTTATGTATACGTAGGCAGAGAAGAAATGGGAAGCAAAGTCATCTGCTGGATTTAGCTAGTATGATTATAATCTAGTTTGTGACAGTACATGTATTTATGAATGTTCGAATTCAGTCTCTTTTCCAGTCAGCAGGGGAGAACCCAAACTGTGTGTGTTTGTTTCAATAGTATAATAGAGGATATGTAGGTTGAAGTATATAAGCACCAGCACAAGGAATGCATAGCATAATTTTTTTATTGCAACAAAACCTAAGGGTGCGAGTACAACAAAACCATAAAAAAGCTGTGCGCATCCCGAATGCCCATGATATATTATCCTACTTTCGTTGGCATGACGAGAATCTTCGAGTTGAGAATTTGCTGATCTGACATCTGATGAGCTCGTTGATCTATTCCAGTGTGCCCGTTGCATTGCTTCCCATTCTACAGAAGGTTTGTCCATGATTGATCAACTATCATAATGTAGCAGGGAGAATATATAACCCACTTTATTTTTGGTTGCACAGTTTAGCTACCCCCAACCTCCCCCCCCCCCCCCCCCCCCCAATACGCACACACACAGCCAACCCACCTCTTTGATCTAGTCTGGTGGTGGCCAGCCCCTTTGAATCATCCACTGATTAGCTACCCTTTGATTCCATATGCATCTGGTATCTCAGTTCAAATTAATCATTCATAGATCAAGTTATTATCGTAATTAGACAACAAAGTTATAGTTCTGTTAGTAGCTATTCCCATAGCTGCACCTATTGATTATCTTTCAGCAACGGTTAAGTTAAACTCATCTTTTTTTCACATTTTGGCTTTTTCCCATAGTTTAATAGCAGGTTGCTGGTCCTTATTGCGACATGTACCCCCATTCCTGCAGGGACTGGGTACAGACTTGTCTGCACTAAAAACTGCTGCTTCCTGCATTATGCACTTTCCATTACTGAGATCGCAAGTATAGCCCTCGGGGCAGCAGTGCAGTCCATCAGAACAGCAGACGGCATTCAAATTGGGACAGCAGCCATAACCTCCTGATGCATGCATGCAGCATGTGTTATCCAGTGGGCACAAGCTCTGGTCGGGACATACAACGTTGACGCGTGTACATGTGTCAGCACCGACATCACACGTGTAGCCCAAGGGACAGCAGTGTTGACCGTCAGAGCAGCAGGCAGCATTTTGCTGTGGGCAGCAGCCATAGCCACCCGATGAACTTGCACAGCAGGTATTGTTTGATGGGCACTCGCTTCCATCGGGACACAGGTTATTCTGAGATGCTTTGACGATGGCTGGTTGCTTCATTAATGAAGAGTACATTTTGGTAGTAGGATACTGCTCAATTAGAGGTCTAGCACCAAAACCAGGCGCTTCCTGCAGTATGTAAGTCACTACATGTATTGGTACTATGTGTGGCATGCAAACATTGTTATCTAACACAAAATTTAATATTAATTCAAATTTGCAAATTACATTTCCAAAAGTTAAAGAATATCTCAGTTATGATTACCTTTTTCTGGTGAGTTTCAGCGTGGCAGCTCGCAATAGCTGCCAATGAGAGTAGAAGCAGGAGAAAGGAGTACATAATCTGTGATTTGTTAGGAGTTAGTCAGCTCCAATATAATATCAGTGGTCAGTTAATTGTCCTTTAATTAAAGTTTGCTCCTGCAGAAGTTTGATTATTATGGGTTATGAAGCCGTCTTTTATACCAATAGCACATTCCACGCTTGAATAATACCTTCCTGCTTACCAGGAATTGTGTGGTAGAACTATAGGTATTAAAGGGAATCTGCACCACTGCACCCAAGTTTACTTTTACGTTGCTCTACAGAGATTTGCAGACTGATAAGTTAAGAGACTGAAGCAGAGTTGAAAGTTACTCATGCACACATTATTGACCACAACACCCTACAGCACAGTACAGTATTCCTAGAAGTTCAATTACCAGGTATATGCTGCAGCTCACTTGGAACACTAAGAGTAAATAATTAATTTTTAAGAACAGACCACCACACCACAAGTACTGTGACAAAAATTTTGGACCCCTTCTTTTTTGTTCCCCTGGTCCATATATTTCGATCCCCAGCCCTCATACATGTACTTCAGAAATATAATTATGGACCCCTGTGCATGTGAATGTGATCAACTGTTATAGTGAGATTCAGGGCTGGGTTCCAGGTATATTAAATGGTTAGCAGGGTTAGTATAGATGATTGCACACTCAGTGTATTTAAGGACAGTCTCAGATACAATTAAGCATAAAATTTATACATTTTCAACCACTGATACAGGTACCTAAACAGGATATGAGAAGCTGATCATGGTGATGAAATGAAACTATAACTCTAGTACCTCAAGAATTTCAGAAAATAATAATTATCTAATTAGGCGGTACAACCGCGATTAGCCACGCCCTCTTAAACACTATTTCAAATTTTCCAACATTGTTCCAGCCAGATGTAGCTGACCTTAACAGGGGCAAATGAAACTTAGGATGATACTCTTAATTCTCCCCGCGGTGAATTTGCAAACAACTTCGTAGTAAGTAGATAATCGCAAAAAATGCCATTTCAGCACTTCTGACGGCACGATCTCTCGCATGTAGCTGAAAGACCAAGGCAGCTACAAATAATCGCTGCGGCAGATCGTCGATAATCATCCCTAAGGTTAGATTTTCGTTGTTTAACTTTCGAAATCCCCCCGAGAACAATGTTGGAACTCGCTGACCAACGAATTTTGCTCGATTATTGCAGCCGTGCGGCTTTGCTGCCGTGGATTGTATGTGGTTGATATGGGGTGACGTCACGGTACAAGCTCTAATTGACCACAAACATGCATGATAAGTGGCCGCTAGTCAGGCGCGCGCTAGAAGAGCTGAGACAGTCCTAGCCTTAAGTGCACTGAGCAGGTGGATGCACACCTTTGCAACAGCAGAATAGTTTTGACTGCAATAGGCATAATAGGTATTATTCCCTGTAGATGATCTTATGCTAAGGTGCACATGTGATGAATGGATGAATGACCGATCAGCACTGACGCACAATCTTAAAAGCATAGACCCACACTATAATTATTTTGATGACAATAGAGACATCTGGTACGGTCATGTATGGTTGCTTACAGGTGGACTATGTGTGTGTGTGCGCGTGCACATAGTATTATGTGCACAGGTATATGCATCGTGCTAGTATCGTGTCCAGCCCCCCTCATGCATGAGAAATTGGTATACTTTGTCCATAATAGTTGGTGATACAACACTATTGATGTACAGAATAATATGGTACTGTATTATTGATGATTATCAAAGAACTATATTACCGTATACTTTCTAATATAGGCGCCCCAAAAATAATTACAGATCGTGCAGGCGCCTCCAGTTAGAACCAAAAAATTCACGAGCAGGTCAAAGGGTGCCTAAATTAGGGAGGCACCTACGAGCTGTAATTAGAACGATTCTGGAAGCTTTACCAGAGCACAAGCACTATCACTAATCGGTCCTATTTAGTGGCCGTGAATATGACAGTGGCGAGAACAACAAAAATATGGTTCTAGTTTCAATTCTTTTTGGAAATTTCACTCTGATCGCTGAATCATTCTTGAGTTGTCGGTACCATAGCCATCAGAACGATTGTCTCTAACTCCAGAAAGACATCAAAGCAGTCGGTAAGTGCCCATATAAATGTAGGAGACAGCTTAGTTTGACATCTAAACTGCTAGCTCGACAGATCAATCGACGGTACGGTACAGTACCAAGGTATTGCCATTTTGCACGTGGCAATACGTTCTAATTAAATAGGCGCCGCCTAAAAATAATTGATGTCCGGAAAGGCGCCTTAAATTAGAACAGAAAAAATTGTGCAGGTCCCAAAGGGTGCCTAAATTAGGGTGGCGCCTATATTAGAACATATACGGTATTAACAAAGCTCCATTAGTTCTCCACTCCTACAATAATAAAAATACTCAAGTTAATGTTCTCAAGACGGGAGTTTCTCTCCCTGAATGACCTGAGTCTTTGTCAAGTTGACCAGATACAGTGATAAAGACACCACGTAATTATAATAATAATTATCTCCCCAGTAGAAATTTACTTTTCTGTGGTTATGAGGTAATTGTGGTGTAATGTATGATAGTGTAATCTCCTAGGTAATCTATGAGGTAATTATGAGAAAATCCAGGGCCTCGCTGGAGCCTTTCTGGGACTTGAAAATCAGTAAATATGTAGAGTATCTTACGCGTGTATCCAGTGAATACATTACAAGCTGAGCGCTACTTTCTCTGAGAAGTACTGTTGGTTGAACTTCACGTGTTTCCTTGGCTTACGTAATGCCGTGGATAAATAAAGCTAGCCTTGCGCTATATATAGCACGCATCACTGTCACAAGGGGCTGGCCCGCGTGGCGACTGCAGCAGCGTGACCAACCTGAAATTCGGAAGGAATACTGTGCTGTCGAGTTCGTCTCTGTAATTGAAGCATCGAAACTTGTCGCTATCAAGGTTGAGAGTCGATCTTTGACGCCATCTCCATGATTTCTGGGGCCAGCATCGATCGATGTGTACGCATTCTATTGACGACCTTTTACCACATGCACCATTACACTGTGCAGCTACTGGGAAGATGGTCAAGTGTTCATACTGTACTCGCTCTAATTATTCGAACATTCTAATAGCTCGAACGGCAGGTTTAAGTATTTTATTTCCTTCCTAATTTATCGAACGTCTTGAATTTCGAGTTTTCTCACCCGCTCTAAATCAACCGAACGGCCACGCAGTACAACACAGCAGGAGCTCAAGACAACTCTTCCACGTTCATCGAAGAGTGTGGCTACCACATCTCAGACAGTCGGAAAGGTAAGATGGACTTAAGCTTACATAGACGGCGATCATTTTGTGATCGCTCAGGCTCTAGAGCTGACGACGATAAACCTATAGTTGGACATCGACTGCTGTTTCTTCATCGCTGTGATAGTACTTTCTCCATTTGCACTGGATCCGTTCTATTTACACTCGAACAAGCCATTGCCCAAATTTATTTACTTTCTATTTAACACCGAACGGCGATATTAACAATTATTTTTGGCCATTCGGATAATTAGAGCGAGTACGGTAATTATAGAAAAGTGATAATTTTGTGAAAGATGAAGGGCATACTACACTTTTCATACAACGTCATGGAAAAGTGTGTATAAAATTATTATTATAGCATAAAAAGAAATCATTTTTAATCATGATAATGCTTTCTACAAGTATGGTAGTGCATGAGTTAATGCTTTTGGGTGCATAGGCAATAAACATGGACCCATTGCACTACAATACATTACCCACATACTACCTACAAACAAAAAGTCCCAAATGATTCCTT
Source organism: Cliona cf. orientalis (assembly GCA_963930775.1). Taxonomy (NCBI): domain Eukaryota; kingdom Metazoa; phylum Porifera; class Demospongiae; order Clionaida; family Clionaidae; genus Cliona; species Cliona cf. orientalis. The sequence continues at coordinate 8,765,647 of OZ005691.1, forward strand.
TTCTGATATCTGATCACACATACTGTTCAGAAATTCTTTTGTTATGGCGACCTTTACTGCACTAAGGCCATAGTAATAAAATTATCGTTTTCTCAGACCCGCCTGCATTCTCTTTTTGACTTTCAGCTCATTCATTGTTTTTTTTTTATTTTTAGATCAAGGGAACCACACACTAAGCAGAAAAAATGGTCCAAATACCACCACACAGTCGAGCTGGATGCATAGTAGAGCCATACAATGCATGCAAGCAGGCACCCAAACAGCAATATACACCATACACCGTGTTCGGTAAAGGGTCGTCAACATACCCCTCGCGCCCGTAAAATTTATCCCGCTTGCCCGTAACATTTTTTTGGCAAACATTGCAAGTGAATGGCTTCCTATACAAACTTCATGGAACCATAACTTTAATTCTAAGGCGTGAATCAAAATAGTCTCTCGATCAAAGTTCGTAATTTGAACCATTCTGTGTGCCCATATAAAACTTACGGTCCCAACCGCTCCCCAGAGTCCCAATAATTAAAATCTTATCTTTTTTTCTACTTAGTGTGTAATTATTTTTAGATCAAGGAGACCACACACTAAACAAAAAAAAATTGTCCAGAAACCACCACATAGTCGAGCTGGATGCATAGTAGAGCCATACAATGCAAGCAGGCAGCCTATACATCAATTTTGACCAAAGTGGGTTATGGTCGTCACGTTGATGTGCGCGCGTGGCCCCGCCCCTCACGTAGCGCGTGGGCGGAAAACATTGCAAATCCATGGCTTCCTATATAAACATACCGTAAACTCTGGTTATTAGGCGCATGCTCTCTTCTCGTAACAAGCTATTGGTTATTAAGCGCATGCGCTTAATAGACGTGGTGCCTGACCTTGACCGGCTGGAAAGTATGTGGAGTCCAGATATCTTTGGAGAAATGATGGCCATATCATGTAAGAAGATCGAGTTTCAGACAAATTGCCAGCACTGATTCTCTAGCCTCGTCCCCAGGCCACTCCCACGTTTCAATGTTGCACGCAGAAAAGAGGGAGAGCCTGGGAGGCGAAATCACGTGAGCGCAATTGCGCAATGGCTTTGTACAGTAAGCATAGAACCGCACCCGAACCGTCCCGATAGTACAAACGGTCCTATTTCGCCATTTGTTAGCCTTTGCTAGTGTTTCAGGGGAGTCACTCGAGACGTTTACAGCTACTAAAAGTGTTCAACTCGATCGCTGTGTCGATTTGTCTGTTGTGGCCGCTCGGATCGATCATCTAGTCTGAAGTCTCTAGTCACGATCGACGTTATCTCGAGTGTTGGATGTCAAATGTAGTCGTGCACTGGCCAGGTGAGCGAAGATAACGCCCGCACTTTCCTTCAAAACATCGTTTTTCACGGTTCGGGTACGGTTCTATGCTTTATGTACAAAGCGATTGCGTAATCGCGCTCACATGATTTCGCCTCCCAGGCCTTCCCTCTTTTCTGCGTGCAACATTGAAAACGTGGGAGTGGCCTGGGGACGAGGCTACTGATTGTCTTGAGCGGCAGCTGTAGCTAGCACTAGCGCGAGCGGGCCTCGCATCCATCACGTGCCCAAACGTTTGTGGGCGTGGTTATATGCCATGCATATATACAATTATATAAACGCATATCCTTTATTTAGTGCATACTGTCCTTCCGTTTACTGCTATAAACACATGCGCTTGTTAACCAGATTATACGGTATGGGAAAACTTCAAAGGGCCGTAACACTAATTGTAGGGTGTGAATCAAAAATCTGTCCGGTCAAATCTCTAGTTTCGACCCATTCTGCGTGCCCATGTAAAATTGTCCCCCCAAGTACTCCCAAACCCCCCATGAATTAGATTATTTATTTAAATTCGCTTTTTTTTTCAAGAATACCTACATCCAAAGTAGAAAAATATCAGCGATCCCATTGTAATTTGCATTGTGATAATAATTATGTACTATAAGGCCACACAAACTTGATTGTTAGTTTCTCGTCACCGCCCGCGTCTGTTTCAACCTACCGCTTGTGCCTTCATTATTGCCTTGAAACGCCAGCCACACCTCTTTTTTACTAATTATTTGGGCGGTTCCAGGAAACCACACCCTAAAAATGCCATAATATTGAACAATGAATAATGAATAATGACCGCCCGCCCGCATAGAAATATAAAAACAGGTGGACGAGAAACTAACAATGTAGTTTGATTGGCCTAATTAATAGTGCATAATAATTCGGAAGTGGTCGTCAGTAGTAAAACGCATAAATTTACTACATGCACTTACGCGCTTCCACTACTGACGACTATTTCCGCGTCAATGTACCACATGCTTCTGAGTCAGCAGTTTTTCACAAGGTTAATTAGTTAATTTCTAGCCAGCCGATCGTAGCAAGTATATAGCGATTGGTCTACACTCTACAAAATTAATGAGAGTTCCAGGGTGGTAGCAGTTTAATACACTGGTGTGATTATTGTCGGCCGGTACTACCAAGGCTACAGCTGAAGCGATCGAGCTTCCCACAGCGCAACCATGGCGCAACTCTGCCATGGTTGCGCTAGCTACAGCCACACTACTAGCGAATGCTAGCTATAGCCATAACTCGGGCTCTCTAGAGCCTAAGTTTATAATACAGCTACTAGGCGGCAGCCCATAATAGTGAAATAGTTGTGGTTGACACATAACATAACCCATCTATGCATGCATGTATGCATGCACGCACCTTGCCATTACATGGCAGTGCATACATGTATGTTCACATGCATAGCTAGTGTGCAGCAGTACATGCATGAACGATCACATCATGTTATGTGTATGTATGTGGTGAGTATAGTATTGCAGTGATGTCACAGAGCGTTCTTGAATGGCTTTGTGACATCATCAGCATATAAATAGCTATAAAAGGCTAGCCGAGTTATATATTGAATATGAAACCCAAATACTGAATACAGTCTGAGTCTCCCAACATCTGTGTATGCTTTGATTAATGAGGGCTGATTCTATCTTTCAATATGAGCTCCAGAAAATGTACACGAATTAATGTAGCTCTTATGGGAGACAGCATCAAAACGTGGAATATCTCGTCCTTGAGGTGAAAGTGAAAGTTTCTGTATAAACAATTTATAGCCAATGCTGAAACGGAAAACTGAAGCGGAAAGCGGAAATGGAAAAGCTGAAATTGGTAGTGGTCGTCAGAAATATAAACGGTATTGAGCATGCATTGAGCAGACATTGGGCTAGTATCTGATATCTGGCCATGCATAAGAAATTTAATGAGGATTGATGTATTATTCCTTTCCTGCAGCTAGTCATGGTAAAACATCTAAGTGACATTAACTTAATAAATGTATTGTCGGTAATCATTGTCTGAGGGCCATGATAATAATACCATGCAATTGTAGCAAAATTTAGTAAATGTTACTACTAGCCTCGTCCCTAGGGGCATGGCGACGAGGCTATGTTACTACTGAACTCCTATACTGATATTAGGATCGCTGATTCAGTAAGTACTCCACTGATGTCCATTTGTGATTCTAGAGTACAGACTGTACAGCTACTTTGTGAGCCCTCAGGCTCATCACACTACTGGATATAGTTACATCCCCAGTATAAATTTACTTTTTTGCGGTTATTAGGTAATTATGTTGTAATTATGATGTAACCTATGTCGTCATAGCGCTAAAATTCAGAGCCTTTATAGAACACTTCTGAGACCTGAAAATCCACAGAATCATATATTAACTTACATACATATCCAGCGAATACATTAAAAGCTGAGTGCTACTTTCTCCGACAAGTAATGCCAGCCGAACTTCACGCGTTCTCTTGGCTGACGTAATCCTGTGGATAAATAAAGCTAGCCTTGCGCTATTTATAGCACGCGTCATGCCACGACCGATCTGAAGTTCGGAAGCTGTACTGTGCTGTCGAGTTCATCTCCTTTGATTAAAGCATCGAAACTCGAAGTCGAAAGTTGATCTTAGACTCCATCTCTGCGATTGAGGCCCCGGCATCGATGTGTGTATTGACGACCTTTACCACATGCACCATTAGAATTATGCAGCCACTGGGGATGTGGTCAAGGGTTCATTTATTGGAAAATTATAATAATAGTGTTGAAAAAGTGTTAACATTGATGACATTGTATCTGAAAATTGTATTAAACACGGATGTTTTCCAACATGCTATCCTGGGTTCATGTTGGAAATTTTGGAGAGTATGAGAATCATATAGGAAATAATTGATGTTCGTGTAGGAATATTTTGAGAGTGTGAGAATCGTATAGGAAATAATTGATATTAGATTCAGCTACATCTGATTTGTATCAGAAATGTTATCAGTGTTGGAATTTGAAAGAGTGTGTGTTTTACCACGGTGTTGGAAAAGCAACCAAAATTTTTGAGTGTTGGAAAAATATCATTCCGAGTTCATGTAGGAATTACCACGATGTTGGAAAAGCAACCAAAATTTTTGAGTGTTGGAAAAATATTATCATTCCGAGTTCATGTAGGAATTACCACAGTGTTGGAAAAGCAACCAAAATTTTTGAGTGTTGGAAAAATATCATTCCGAGTTCATGTAGGAATTTTCTAGAGTGTGAGAATCGTATCTGAAATAGTTATTAAGTGTTGGAAACATTTAAATTCAATAATAATGTGTGAATTGTATTGCAAAATGGACCATAGTGTTGAAAGGTAGTGCATGTGCAAGGCATGTGATCCAAGCTGAGTCAGCAATATTCAAAATCTACTGTGTCAAACGAATCTCGTTATGTACAGACTTACTCATTGGTATTTAATCACAGGGTTTCCCCCAACCTGCCAAGGAGCATCAAGTTTAACCACTTTCGTATGGAATTCCACGCGGCCCTTGCGCTCTGATAGTCTATGTTCAATAGAAATTATATGCGTAGCTATAGTTATTAAATAAATTTATAGTCTCTAGGATTTTGTTAAGTAGACGGAGACGACTGGATGCTGTTTTGCCATCTCTGGAGCTTCAAGTCTTACAGAAATCTCGACTCGATATGAAATACATTACCGTAGTAGGTGGTGGAGGTAGGTAATGCTGTGTTCGTATCTCCGATCCACCCCGAAACCATGATAAACCTGAAAGGTGATTCAGCTGCTCTATAATATAGATCTAGTTCTGCCTGGGCCAGGGTGCCAAATATTGAAGCTTTTCGCTACAGAGTCTGCTAGACCGTCCTCAAATATAACTTGAAGCCGGGAGACTAGGAGATTTCACATCTTAATGCGGCCAGCTGAGACAACATAGCCACAGTTATTAAAGTAAGATACGAAACCTCCTGAGCAAATAGTACCTTGGAGACAGCTCTGATAAAAAGACAATTTAATCAGTATCACCAGGACTCAAAGCATGGTGTCCGAGCCACAGGACATCCTTGAGAGTGACTATGAAACAAGAGAACTTCTGAAGAACCAGGGCGGCAACATAGTGGCTAGCTACATGTAGCTATTTGAGTACTAGTATATAGCTACATGTAGGTGGACTGAGGCACAAACTCAGTAGGCTGTAGCCTCTGTTATGGATCGGGACTCAAGAGCCGCTAGCAAGGCTAGCTTGTCGTGCAATAGCTACTGACCTGTAACGATAAACATCCTTATGAATTTTATAGGGACATAATATTATTATTATTATGAGTTTCGTAGGGACAGAATATAATTAACTTTGTTCTGTATAGCAAGCGAATGTGAGTGTGCAAGGGCGTGGAATTTCATACGAAAGGGGTTAAACTTGATGCTCCTTGGCGGGTTGGGGGAACCCCTGTGATTAAATACCAATGAGTAAGTCTGTACATAACGAGATTCTGTCAAACACGCCGGCCTCTCTATAAGGAAGGCCCTGAGCAGTGGAGATCTACACATTGAAAATGAGTACCTGAGGAAAGGAGGATCGGATTCGGGTTTGTCTGCAAGGGAGAGTTCAGGCAGGAGGTAAGCTACAAATCACGTATGTATGCAGCGGTGCCGGGATGCTTTATAAATACAGAGAAACTCGATGATTCTATTGTTAGATTTACACGGTCATGTTTGTCGTGAAGGATGTAGCCTCAAGGATAGGTAGCTATAGTCTAGCGAGCTAAACCCTCTCTCGCTCGCCACACTAGGAAGAGAGCGAGAGTTTAGGCCAAAATATACCCAAGCACCAACCGAGAATACTATTCGTGAAGACGCCTCCATAAGTAGCTATACTGAAGAGTTATTGGTGATCACTTTCTTTGTTCGGCTTGGTGGTCCCAGTAAGAACGTCGATGGCCATAGAGACTGCTGGGCTTTGGATCCTTTTAATACGCATACAGTTCGTGTTAGCTGAACTGCAATTGTCAAAGGTGTTGATCATTTATTAAAATTAATATGCTACTGACTCACAGGTGGCACATATTGGACTATTAAAGTTTGTCTCAAAATAGATGTCAGTACAGAACCAAGAAGACGGTGATGGAAGGAGTTTTGTAGAAGCTGGTTTGAGTAAATCCTGACACGTTAAGATCTTGGCTGCAGGAGATGGCGAGCGATGCCGGTCCTTTGAGTTCAGAAGCAGTCGACCCATCACCAGAGGTGGAGGAATCAACCCTTTCCAACTCCACTAACTTGAAGTTAGTTTGTGTATGTGTGCGTGTGTAAATGGACACGTGTGTATGTGGATGTGAATCATGCCCTTCGGGACAACCCTTGTGCGTGTCTGTACAAGTTTGCATTAATTATGAGTGAGTTTGTGTAGCTAAGTTTGCACATATGGGGTAGTACTACAACTAAAATTAATGTTAATTTTAGTAGCGATTCCGGACGCCTGATTTTTCGGCTCGATATCGCAAAGTGGCGGCAATAGAAATTCATACGGTTAAGGTGTCAATAGCTTCATCTCGATGAGGCCTATTCAGCGCTGGGTGTTTCCTGTTGAAAGAACAAAGCTTGTTCAAGTTACGCACTAAAATAGATTTTTACATACAAATTTCCATAGAGCTAAAAATCAAAATCGCAAAGTGTGTGGTAAACCAATTAGCTTGATTCGAGGTTCATGCAGAAGAAAGGCCATTCACTCAGCTAACTCGTAGTTTGTGTTTCCTGTTCATAGCTAATTCCATTGCCAAGTTATGGCTGTTTTTATTGCCACAGGTCGATCGTCCGGAAACGCTAATTTTAAGTGGGTGAGTGTACACATGTACTTGCAATTATTGATAGGTATATTTATAAAATTTCTATAGTGACACTGTGCACAAGGGAGTATAGTCCTGGGATCTACAACATTAATTTTATCAAGTCCCTGATGAAAATTAATGGTAAGTCGTACACTTTTAATATTATATGACATCACTAATTATCTCCCCAGTAGCAATTTACTTTTCTGTGATTATGAGGTAATTGTGGTGTAATCTATGATGAAATTATGATGAAATTATGATGCAACCTATGAGGTAATTATGAAAAAACCCAGGGCCTCGCTGGAGCCTTTCTGGGACTTGAAAGTCAGTAAATATGTAGAGTATCTTACGCGTGTATCCAGCGAATAGATTACAAGCTGAGCGCTACTTTCTCTGAGAAGCGCTGTTAGTTGAACTTCACGTGTTTTCTTGGCTTACGTAATGCCGTGGATAGCCTTGTGCTATATATAGCACGCATCATTGTCACAAGGCGCTGGCCCGCGCGAGACTGCAGCAGCGTGACCAACCTGAAGTTCGGAAGGAATACTGTGCTGTCGAGTTTGTCTCTGTGATTGAAGCATCGAAACCTGTTGCTACCAAGGTTGAGAGTCGATCTTAGACACCATCTCCATGATTTATGGGGCCAGCATCGATCGATGTGTACGCATTCTATTGACGACCTTTTACCACATGCACCATTACACTGTGCAGCTACTGGGGAGATGGTCAAGGGTTCATAATAAATAATAATTATGTATTCTAACCAATTTGCAGGTATGTATACAGAGTTATACATGTATATATTGAAGGGAAAGACTGGCCGTGAAGACCAGGAGCCGGAGGGCCAATCCCACCCAGGTGGATCGCCTCATTTACAACGAATAAGGTTAATAATTAACTTGATCGTGAATTGCTATAATAATATCCATAATATTATATGACATGTACATGTATATTAAATTTTTATCTATCACAATGCTCAATAATTATTCTTTATTTAATCCTTATCACTTCATTCATTTCACTTCATCACTATTATAATATGATCTATGTATATCATTATTTCCCTCGTGATCATTAATATTATATTATTTTTATTTAGTGATTATCATTCTATTTCCAATATTATTATAACACGTTTTTAACATATCTAAACCGTGATTTCCAATCGAATTACAATATATTTTCCAACAATACCCAAGAATAAATATAAAACCAACAGGATAATTTCAATAGTATTATCGTACTTTTCCAGTGGTATCCCAATGGTTTCCCAAGAAAAATGTGCGCATAATTTCGCACACTTCTCCACTACAATTCCCACTATTAGAATTACCCCTGATTTGTGGAAAATTCATATAATACTTTCAAAACACATTTCCTACAGCATTTTCCAGTAGTGTCAACAGTTACTGTACCAAGCCTGAAGTATGTAGTTAGACTAGTAGCAATTGACTACAGTGTGATTCTTTATTTGGTAGACATTTGCTGCTTAGCACAGTAATAATAATAACAGATTTTGAGCCACTTTTGACCTTGAACAAGGGCCATAATCACCTCTAATTAGGCCACTGAGTACTGATATTTAGTTTATCACTCTGGACTTCCTTCACTAACTTCAAAATTTTACTGCCTGGTCTAGCATTCAGCATCTTATACTCTGGCCCAGAGTCTGGGTGCCATATTGGAGTCTTTGTAATAACTATTCACCCATGGGAGGTGGTGTGCTGTGCTAGTAGCCAACAGTGAACTAGACTTCTAGCTACCTCTCATCACTATTAGTATAACCTAATCCTCAAGCTTAGGTCGACCCAGGAATCTTGTATCCAGCTGTCAGGCTAAGCTGAAAGAACGCTGGCAATGCCATTTCTTAGCCCCAAACAGATCGCGCATGCGCAAAAAGTGCCATTAGTACAACAAATGTTGATGACCATTTCCCAATTTCAGCTTTTCCGTTTCCGATTTCCGCTTCAGTTTTCCGTTTCAGCTTTCCGCTTCTATTTTCCGATTCCTCCGTTTCCACTTGCCCCTTCCATCCCAGCTTGAATTTCTGCCTCTCATTCTTCCTGGATACATTTGTACATCTGTATTACACTTAATGCACCCAAACGTGCATGTCTATCATCTAGTTATGGGTATTAAACCATTGCATCAAATAATAAGACCCCATGAGCATGCCACAAGAAAGCAGGTCACCACAATACAAGTCATTTATTATTATTCATGGTATGGACATTTGCAATAAATCTGAGGCAGTATTACATCCAGTAGGTTGTGTTAAGTAATGCCTTATCTTCAACTGTGTTCAACTTTGCTGCTTCACTAAGTGAAAACCCCACAAAGGGCTGAATCATAAGCAGCTTATTGTTGATATTATAGCCACCATGCGTTTCCCCCCGTTTTTGACACTAAACTTACTTCAACGATTTTTCAGAGCTCCAACCAAGTCCAAGATAGCACAATCACCGCTAAAACCACTGCCTTGCACTTCCTTCCAGCTGCAAACACTCTTGTGGTTTGCGCGCGTGCGGAAGATGGATATCGCAACACGGATTATACGGGGAAATGATGTCATCATAGGTCGTACGTACGCATGCACTGCCAATCCCTACTCACCCTACTCTAGTATCTATGCCGTAAGTACTTGTATATTGCACACATTTATTAGGCTTCATGGTGGCATGTGCCGCTACGTGTGTCGTGTACGGTAGCATGCAGTCCACATGTTGACAAGAACTGTAGTACATAGTTATAACGCATGAAGAAGGTCAACCTGCTAATTGCTCTGTGGCTACATGGTTATGTTATGTTGCTATACACAGTGGCTATAATACTTTGATAGTATAAACCATGAACAATGCACACATGCAGCAAGCTTCCATTACCAGTATAGCTATTAAGTTTGCTTTCTAAGTATGTGTGCAATATGCTTATGTTAAGTTATGTCAGCAGCGTGCACTGTGAATAATTATTGGATAGCTGTTTTCTGTCCTGGTATGTTGCAGCATCATGATCAGGCCAGAAATGTACATGTGAGATCATCACTTCATCCAAATTTTTAATATGATTTTCTATTAAAATAGCTCATTATTCAAAAACACATTAATTTTTTAACATAATTATTATTTTCAACATTTGGGGGGGGGCTAAAATATAATGCATCTTATTTAAAGTGTCACTTGCCTGAATGGACATAATTATTCTCTTGTATCCTATAATAATTATAATAGGTAACACACCGTGGATTAATTATTCTTACACTGCCGTAACTTACAAAAATTATTCAATAATTTCACCCTTATAATACAATTTGAACCAATGATATCTGGGACATAAAGTGAACTATGTATGCATAGCGTGAATCATTGAAAATTATGGCAATAGAGGGGCATGCATGTAGTCCACATGATCACAAACTTAAGATATGATTTTAATTAAATTTAAAATTAATGGATGAGCACACTGTGTTGAAGCACACTGTGTTGAAGTGCATACAACCATGGATTTAGATTATTAGGTTTAAATTTGTTCTTTTCCTGAGGCTTCATAGTATTATAGAATGAGATCTTTCGACTATACTGTCTGTATAGCCTCTTGGCTTCCACCTTTGTCCAGTGAGGAGTTAGCCTGATAGTCATCAGTAGAACACTAAGGACAGAAGTAATCAGTAGTGGTACTGGTAGGTCAGCCCATACATAGCTCCGATTCTTGATCATTACATACAAGAAATAAATTTCCAGCGTTGTTCGAAAATGCCACAAGTAGACTGAAATTCGTTGATTTATCTTCATGATGGAGAGATGAGTAAGCTTTGCTTTAGCCAGTATCCAATTGGTATAAGAAAGTGGTCCTGCCATCTCCTCTATATGAACCCAAGCATGGAAAAGTATTGTCCCTTCCCATTGTAGTATGTAGCAAAACAGTACACATTGAGGGTGGTAAAATGATGAATGAATAACGCTGTACTGAATCGGTTGCCATAAAGGATTTTTCCCACCGCCATCAGAATGCTGTCAAGGAGGTTAAAACCAACATGGCAACAAAGGCAGTCTTTGTCGTTCCATTGACTACATCGTCTTTGAGAGTGTCGTCCACTAGCAGGTACCACAATCCAGTGAAAACAGGGATAGGAAAGTAGAATAACCTTGTGCCTTTAGCACACCAGGTAAACTTGTCTACATCACCAAGAGCCCTAAATCTCTCCAAGAAGAACGAGCCTGTGCACACAGTGAGGAATACAAGTGTATAGACAACAACAGTGATAGCAATCGTGGAAAATACGGACGGCCAGGTTGTCACATCGGTATCCTCTAACCAGGACAGGAGATGAACATCTTTCATTTGATATCAGTAGTAGCTACAATAACTTGAGATAATAATAATATCTTCTATACTTTAGTAAGAAGAATCAAGTGAAGCTAGTGATAGCTATAGACCGTATTAGAATTAGTACACGTATGGCAAAAATGATAGCAACACTAAAGTACTTACACCCAAAATGTGCAAACAACTCTATCTCAAGATGGTGGTGCAGCTTGGAATGACTGATATTAATCCACTCCTTCAGTCCTTATGTAATATCAAGCAATAGTATTAAACACTGACTTAATCTGCAGTGTATTGCACACCTTTATCAGGCTTCATTGTGGCATGTGCCGCTACGTGTTGTGTACGGTAGCATGCAGTCCACATGTTGACAATAACTATAGTACACAGCCACTAACGCAGAAGGTCAAGCTGCTAATTGCTCTATATAGCTGTGGTTACATGGTTATGTAATTGCTACACACAGTCACTGTGGCTAAGTGAGCTCATAATGTCACACTTTGATAATACAAACTATGAACAATGCACGCATGCAGTTTCCATTACCAGTAGCTATTTGCTTTTTAAGTATGTATGCAATATGCTAAATTTAATATGTTATGTTATATGTCAGTAGTGCGTGCGCACTGTGAATAATTGTGAGATACATAGTACAATAACGTAAGCATACTGCATAAGTACATTCTGTTATATATTATACCAGTATTATTGTAACGGAAAGCCTACACAGAATATTGCTGGTATAACAGAAGCTGCATGTGTGCATTGTTCCTATAATATTAGTTTGCATCAATAGTTTACAACTCACGTGCATATGATGTGTTGTGATGCATGGTTAACCTTCTCTATTGATAGGCGTGGAAATTATAGTACGTAAATGTTTGCGACGCTTGTGAGCCTTGCCAAAGGATTCGAAGCAAAAATTAATGAAGCCATTAATTTTATTGATGTGTTTTCGAGTTATTTAGATGCCTATAGCTAGCTAGATCTATACTGAGATACAGATCTGGCAATTTTTGTGATATCAAAGGGTGATCATAATATTGTTTAATATGCTGATTAGAGGAAACAGTTAGCCACTGCATGTGTGTATATAGCCATACTATATATAACATAACCATTCAGCAGCGGAATAATAATATAGCAGCTTGACCTTTTACGTTAATGCTTTATTATATTATTATGCAGTTGTTGTCAACATTTGGACTGCTACAGCACTGTATCTAGCTACATAGCATGTAGCGGCTCATGCCACTATGAAGCCTGATAGGGTATGCAATTAATACACTAGCTTCCTCATTAATGGTGGAAAGTATTACGTGATAGTTTTCTGAACATGCATGCATACTTAATAGTACGGCTTGATAAGGCCTGTAGGAGTGGCAAACATGTGCCACTGACATTATAATAATAATGCTGCTTACAAGTGTAAGCAAAGTGGGATATATACCCCACAAATATTAAATTTTAGCCCCCAAAATTTAATGTTAAAAATAGTATGTTTAAAATGTGTTTCTGAGTCATGAGCTATAGAAAATTCACATTAAAAATTTTGGATAAAGTGATGACCTCACATTTCTGGCCTGATGCTGCAACATACCAGGATGTACATGAAACAATTAACTATCAATAATAATCAGTATACCATGTACTATGAAGCTATAATTATTATATAATATTATGTTATTATATTAAATTTTGATGGTTCCTGTATACTAGCATGTTGCAGCATCAGGCAATAATGACAAGATACTTAGTCTTACACAAATAAACCCGGCCCTCCACAAGTCTATAAAATAATTGAAGAGGCAGTGTCATGTAAGGGATCACAACTGCTACTACTGTTCTGTACACGTCACCTAGCTATAGCAAAGTTCAGCATAATAATATTATTTTTCTGCATGTCAGGTGCCTATACTATGGATCTTCTCTTTTAGTATTAATAATATTATTAACAATCACTTTTTAGCACAATCTTTACACTTCAAAATTTCACCTTTAAAGTAGTAAAATATTATGTATAGCAAGGAAGTACCATATAACAGCGGAATATTTGGCGAATTAAATTAAATAGCTACTCACTAATTGAACTTAACGACATGCACACCTAGTATGGCGGTATAAGTATCGATGCAAGATTGCCAAATTTAAACATCAAAGGAAAGCTATTTATTAAATATCTCTCTAAAAATAAGGCAACAGGTACCAATTGTTCACACAGGGTACAGTAGGTGCTATCGTACAAGGCAAATAATTATTTGTGGGCTATCCTTCAAGTTCACAAAAGAAGGATGCATCATCTGGCTCAAGGGTGAGGAAGCACCCAGATTCTGGTGACCAACAAAAAGTTGGTGTTCTGGCCAAGAAAAGCAAATGTGGTGGAAATAGTTTGCAATCAGCCCATGATCCAGGATCTGGAAGTTCTAGTATCACATGTTCAAATCAAGTATAATAGTGCAGAGCATAATAATGTGTTTGAGTTACAGGAAATTGTTGAACTGGGCTAGCAGGTAGCTGTATATCACGTGCAGTCCATAGCTAGATAGGGATAGGAAAGTAGAATATCTTTGTGCCTTTAGTGCACCAGTTGATATGATAACTATCATCAAGAGCCTAAACCTCTCCAAATTAGTATATACGCTAATTATTATTATTTATGTCTAGTTGTCATTCCGACAGAGCAGCCACCGGCCATTATCGATGGAGCGATTGGATCTAGCTATATATTATATTATATAAATAATAATAATCCAGGAACACGGCAGTCACTGACCATCACCTCAGAATCTGATATTTCTTCATTGGGCTATTCCATTTATAAAATTTAATGATGATACACCACTGTTGAGGAACAATCGGGACATTTTGATACTCCAGACATAATTAACGCGCTAAATTAGGCCAGAAGCAATTCCTATCAGACAGAATGATAATCCTCATTGAACAGGTCAGTTTAATACGACCACGTTCAGATAATTTCAAGTTGTCACTATCCTGTGTGCGGATAATTAGAAATAATCATCAGACGCAACAATTTCATGAAAATTCACCATCAGACATAATGTCCATTTTGGAAGAGCAATTTCAAGCTAAATCTCCCAGTTTTCAGTATTCTTAAGAATTTTATCAGTAGATAGCTATTATGATCAGAATTCAGTAATACTAGGCTAACTAATAATCCGTACACTTGGAGGAACGGTGCAAACAGTGGCTAGTGTCACTGATTGACTTGAATTAGCTAGTGATCACTGGCTATGCCGAGTAAGCATCATCATGCATGGTTCATGCTTGTGATTGAACAATAAATAAAGTAATTATTAGCTACACAGGCTAGGCCTGCATGCACACCAGTGATTAAATGCATGTCCCATGTACTTATACCGTCATGCAGAGGAAAATGCAGTCTGATACATAGCTAGTCAGATCTCGATGCAGCTAGCTAGCTAGCTACTAGTGTGAGCTTGTCTAGTAGCTCAGTAGTATCTGGGCCTCAAAGCCTTGAAGCCTAGCTAACTATTTATGCAAATTCATATATTATAATGACCAGGGTGAATGTGTCTCAATAGCCGCTATAGCTGCTACATACCACCATTATTTACAACTGACTAGCTACCATTGACCGTGACACTGGTGCCAGTGGCACATATCCGGTCCAGTGACAAAGATGCATCGCTTATAGATGATTTGAAAACAATCTAGTCAGTCATATGTTCAGCCTCAGCCCAGAACAATAGACTGCATGATCATGACAAGAAAGTCCCCAGTCATGCATAGCTGCAAGGGGGAGACGATTAAGGGGATGTAGCAACGAAATTGTGTTAAATAGTTGCACTGTCCCGTTCTGATTTGCACATTTTGAGTGTGAATACTTAAAGTCATCCAGCCTGTATATAGCTATAGAAAGTACTAAGCTATGTACTAACTCTGATACAGCTAGCTATATATATGTAAGTTGTCACTTGCTCTTCATTCAAAAGATCGATTTCTGAAGTTGGCTAAGCAGCAGCTGTTATTAGAGCAAGTACTATAGCTCAATTAAGTGCCATTGTCAAAGATCTCTATTTATATCTCCCTCCCTGCTTAGAGGATACTGATGTGACAACATGGCCATTCATATTTTCCACCACTGCTATCACTGCTGCTACATGTACACTTTTATTCCTCACTGTGTGCGCAGCCACGTTCTTCTTGGAGAGATTCGGGGCTCTTAGTGGTGTGGAAAAGTTTATGCTTTGCCATAAAGTCACAAAATTGTTCTACTTTCCGATCCCTATTTTCATTGGATTGTGGTACCTGCTAGTGGATGATACTCTCAAAGATGATGTAGTCAATGGAACGACAAAGACCGCCTTTATTGCAAGCTATATGCATACTGGTTTCTACCTCCATGACGCCGTTGTGATTGCAGTAGGAAGGGTTCTTTATGGAAGTCGTCGGTTCGGTGCATCATTATTCCTTCATCATTTTGTCTCCCTCATTGCATGCAGTGTTGGCATATACTACAACGGAAAGGGTCAATACTTTACTATGATCATCTTTGCAGTAGAGATGGCAAGTCCACTTACTTTTGTCAGTTGGATGCTTGCTAAAGCAAAGCTTACTCATCTCTCCATTGCGAAGGTGATTAGTCAAATTTCTGTCTCAGATCTGTGGCATTTTCGAACATTGGTGGAATTGTATTTCTTTTACACACTTATTAAGAATTGGAGCTCCGTATGGGATGGCATGCCAGTACCGATACTGGTTACTATTCCCCTTATTGTTTTACTGATGACTATCGGGCTAACTCCTCACTGGACAAAGGTGGAAGCCAAAAGGCTGTACAGCCGACAGTATACTATTAGTGGAAAGATCTCATTCATAACAAAAAGAACAAGACTTAATAATCTGGTTTATGCATCGATCATTAAATTTTATTTGCTTACTTATTAATTATTGTATACTATAAATTGCGACTATTTCGCGTCATTACGACATCAACATTCCCACTCCCCTTAATGTCAGCATTTCAGTCAAGATTCAACACTAAAAATATGATTCTGTTCCATTCGGCCTACACATAAAATTTAATATTGGCATTCACTTGTGTTCTATATACAGTGCTATATCTTCATGGATTCATTACATATACCTGTGCTTCTTTGACTGTTTCTTGCTTGCCTGTAGCTACACTATACATTAGCTACATAGTGCGGCTTGATACAGCTTTCACTAAAATGAAAGTTTTGACACATTCATTGACAACGAATGCTGGAGGCATGTCTATAATAATAATATTATTATAGACTTGTTCAACCACAATTTAAGAGTACAAGTACCTAATACGTCAGCCAAAAACAAATGTTATCACTGGGAGGGGGCAGTATGTGAAACTGCCACACTCCTTCCATCCCATCTCTGATGGATGAAATCCTAGTGGTGCCTTTGATCTTTCAGCCATAAATTTAAAGAAGACAAAGAATGCATAGTATAATTAAGGGACACTTAGACTAGGAGCCTTATAAGTTATTGTGCACCGATAATACATATTTATAATAATATATTATACAACATGAAGCACTAAGAGATTTGCTATGGCTCAACTTAGCATAACTTTGGACACAAAATATGATTGATGGATGTTTCGATTTGCCATTAATTTTGCATAGCTATATAGCTAGCCATCACTTAAAACAATGAGCTTGTAGCTATCCCCATCGAACATAGCTACCTACCTATTAATATGAATCTCCTCAAGCTGTGAATATTTACAAACAATGTTATGCAACATAGGCAAATTAAATGACACCTGGCTATCTACATAATATTATAATACCATGGAATAGTATCACATTCATACATCTGGCTCTGATCTTCTTACAGTGGCAAGTGTTAATCAAGCACATGCATGCACGCCCTAAAAATATGCATCCAAATGTTTCAACTCCACATATAATATTCCAAATGAGTAAGCACCCATGCATTTGGGTGCTCAAACATAGCTCGTGATTTTGGCTCGAGCTCGCATGGGCGCTTGCCCAGGATATAAATTGACATGTATAGAAGCTGACATTGACCTCAGCCTTGAAACGAGGTACATGCATGAGCTCTTACCTGGGAGTGGGCGCTTGCTTGGGAAACTACGGTACAAGGCCTACCTCATGAAGCTAAAAAAATTAATATGCTGCAGCTGTTAAATTTTAATATCCATAAGATATGGTCTTACAGTTTTTTTAGTGGTCAAATGAAAAAGGTCATGCATGTAGCATAAACTGAGTCAATAGCTGTACGTAAGAATTTAAGCCAATCTAGCATAAACTACATGTAGAAGCAGCTGCATGATATTATAATAATAATATTATTGTAATATAATTATGTTTGCATTGACAATAGAGGGGCATGCATGTAGCATGCAGGCGAGTGATCACAAAGATATGATTTTATAATTAATGGATGAGCACACTGTCACAGTATTGAAGCGTATATGACCATGGATTCAGATAATTAGGTTTTGTTCTTTTCCTGAGACTTCATAGTATTATATAGAATGAGATCTTTCGACTATACTGTCTGTACAGCCTCTTGGCTTCCACCTTTGTCCAGTGAGGAGTTAGCCCGATAGTCATCAGTAAAACACTAAGGACAGAAGTAATCAGTAGTGGTACTGGTAGGTCAGCCCATACATAGCTCCGATTCTTGATCATTACGTAAAAGAAATAAATTTCTAGCATTGTTCGAAAATGCCACAGGTAGACTGTAATTTGTTGATTTATCTTCATGATGGAGAGATGAGTAAGCTTTGCTTTAGTCAGTATCCAATTGATATAAGAAAGTGGTCCTGCCATCTCCTCTATGAACCCAAGCATGGAAAAATATTGTCCCTTCCCATTGTAGTATGTAGCAACAGAGTACACATTGAGGGTGGCAAAATGATGAATGAATAATGCTGTACTGAATCGGTTGCCATAAAGAAGCTTTCCCACTGCCATCAGAACGCTGTCAAGGAGGTTAAAACCAACATGTATGTATATGGCAACAAAGGCAGTCTTTGTCGTTCCATTGACTACATCATCTTTGAGAGTATCGTCCACTAGCAGGTACCACAATCCAATGAAAATAGGGATAGGAAAGTAGAATATCTTTGTGCCTTTAGCACACCAAGTAAATTTGTTCACATCACCAAGAGCCCTAAATCTCTCCAAGAAGAACGAGCCTGTGCACACAGTGAGGAACACAAGTGTATAGACAACAACAGTGATAGCAATCGTGGAAAATACGAATGGCCAGGTTGTCACATCGGTATCTTCTAACCAGGACAGGAGATGAAGATCTTTCATTTTGATATCAGCAGTATAGCTACAATAACTTGAGATAATAATTATCTTCTATACTTTAGTAAGAAGAATCAAGTGAAGCTAGTGATAGCTATAGACCGTATTAGAATTATAGTACACGTATGGCAACAATGATAGGAACACTAAAGTATTTAGCTATGCCCAAAACGTGCAAACAACTCTATCTCAAGATGGTGGTGCAGCTTGGAATGACCTCGATATTAATCCACTCCTTCAGTCCTTATGTAGTATCAAGCAATAGTATTAAACACTGACTTAATGCAGTGCATTACACCCCTTTATCAGGCTTCATTGTGGCATGCGCTGCTACGTGTCGTGTACGGTAGCATGCAGTCCACATATTGACAATAATTGTAGTACAATGTCATATAGCCACTAACGCAGAAGGTCAAGCTGCTAATTGCTCTGTGGTTGCATGGTTATGTTATGTTGTTACACACAGTCACTGTGGCTAAGTGAGCTCATAATATCACACTTTAATAGTATAAACTACAAACAATGCATACATGCAGCTTCCATGTCAGCAGTGCGCCGTCGCACTTATTGGAGTTGTTTCCTGTCCTGGTATGTTGCAGCAAGGGGCCAGAAACATGAGGTCGTCACTATGTCCAAATTTTAATGTGAATTTTCTATAGCTCATGATTCAGAAACATAATTATTTATTTCAAGATTTGGGGGGCTAAAACATTTGTGGGT
The DNA here is from genome assembly GCA_963930775.1 of Cliona cf. orientalis. Taxonomy (NCBI): domain Eukaryota; kingdom Metazoa; phylum Porifera; class Demospongiae; order Clionaida; family Clionaidae; genus Cliona; species Cliona cf. orientalis. The sequence continues at coordinate 8,785,157 of OZ005691.1, forward strand.
TGTATATCCCACTTTGCTTACACTATAATATATTATAGCTTGCAAGCAGCATAGTTATTATTATGTCAGTGGCACATGTCCTCCACTCCTTCAGGCCTTATCAATTGCAAGCCATATATACTATTAAGTATGCATGTACAAGAGACTGTAATATTATAATACCTTAAATCTGGAAATTTTCGTTGTAAAAATATTTTCGTAGTCGATGGCGGCTACGAAAATTAATCTTACGAAAATTAGCATGCACTATTAACGCTAATGCGGTAAGGGGTCGTTCCTATGAAAAACTTTTTACACGAAAATTTAACATACAAAAGTTTCTTTACAGGAAAATTTCCAGATCTATGGTAATAATATTATTATTATTATCTCCACCATTAATGAGGTAGCTAGTGTATTAGTTGCATACCCTATCAGGCTTCATAGTGGCATGAGCCGCTACATGCTATGTATATAATAATTATAGTTACAGTACTGTAGCAGTCCAAATGTTGACAATAACTGCATGTATAACATCAGGAGTAGATTAGACAGGAGTGTTGAACTACAGTACAAACGTAGTAACAGCGTTCTGGTAGGATGATGTAGACAAATTGTAATCAAGGCTGACATGCACTATCACATCTTGTACTTTAAGTGGTTATTATGTAAACGCAGACTGCAGCTGTACAACTGTATAGTGCAGCTGGTACTATGGTGGCCTGGGTGGGACTCACCTACTCTATACTCACCTACATGACCTCAGATTCATTTACTAGCGTACTATCTACGTCATCCTCCCGGAACGCGTTTGCATGTAGTTCAACACTCCTATCTAATCTACTCCTGATAGCATTAATGCAGAACTTCAAGGTCAAGCTGCTAATTATTGTTCCGCTGCTGAATTGTTATGTTATAATCATTGCTACATACAGTGGCTAAGTATTTACTCTAATCAGCCTACAATAATAATTATATACTGTATTTCTACTAAAAATTCGGCATGAAAATAATAATATTATTGCTTTAGCTTCGCCGAATTTTTAGAGATTTTTATTCAACATTTTGTCTGCGTGCGCATTCCATTCCCGTTTATAGCATAATATTACGCACGATGACCTTTGCCGAAAATTAGAGACATTTTCAATCATTCGGTAAAGGATGCCAAATAATTAGAACGACCGAATTGTTAGAAGAAATACGGTATCATACTTTGATATAGGAACAATGCATGCAGCTTCTGTTACCGGCAATATTATTCTGTGTATGCTTTCTATCTAACAGAATGTGCTCAGTATAATAATATTATGCTATGTTATGTTATACCTTATAATTAAGGACACTTTTGTTTGCCGGTACCGGTACTAAATTTAGCGAAATTAGCAATTTGCCCGATTTTTGCTAATATTTGTACCAGTGGATATTAAAATTTTCAACATTTTCAAATAAATAGAATGTTAATTTTGAGAAATCACTTAAATGAGTACCCGCTAAACGCACTATTTCCAAAATCTGCTAAGATTTGTACCCGCAAATAATCGTAGCAATATATTATTAATTTGGGTTTTTTTCATGCCGACCACACAGGTCTGTTTCCAGCTCCTGCATGTTTATTCGAGAAACAAAATATCAAATTAGTATGGCCTTACTAAAGCAGTGCCCCATATAGCGTTTTTGAGCAGTGCTGCTTGTAGCATTTTTTTTCTGCAAAACTGGTTCATGCCATCCATGCATGGTTAGAGGATACTGAAGTGTCAATCTGGCTATTCGTAAGTTTTCTATCATTATTGCTATCAGTTGTTGCCTATACATTTGTATTCTTCACTGTGTGCATATACTAATAGCCTCGTTCTTCTTGGAGGTATTTAGGGCTCTTGGTGATAACCAGGGCAGGAGATACAAATATGTCATATTAGCGCCTACAATGATAGCAACCCTTGATGACTTCAAGCAAAACCATCTACAGGTGTATGTGTGAACGTGACAATATTCTATGATGTACAGTGATAATTATGTAGGTACAATGTGGATAGCCAGGTGTCATAGCCTCGCATTATATTTTGCATAATTGTTTGCAAACAGTCTCAGCTTGAGGAGATTCATAGCTAGCTACCTCAGTTAGAACAGGTACGGTATACAGCTATTTTAGTAGTGAGAAAGTGAGTATATAGCTCAAGTACTAGCTATCGATATCAAAATGAAAGATCTCTATTTGTATCTTCTGCCCTGGTTAGAGGATACTGATGTGACAACCTGGCTATTCATATTTTCTACCATTGCTATCACCGTTATTGTATATACACTTCTATTCTTGACTGTGTGCGTAGCCTCATTTTTCTTGGAGAGGTTTAAAACTCTTGGTGATGTGGACAAGCTTCTTTGGTGCATTAAAGGCACCAAGTTATTCTACTTTCCTATCCCTGTTTTTACTGGAATGTGGTTCCTGCTAGTGGACGATACTCTCAAAGACGATGTAGTCAATGGAACGACAAAGACTGTCCCTGTTGCTATGTACATACTTGTTGGTTTCTACCTCTATGACACCGTTCTGTTGGTAGCGGGAAAGCTTCTTTATGGCAATCGATTCAGTACTGCCTTACTAATTCATCACTTTGTTATCTTTAGTTTCTGCAGTGTTATTGTGTACTACAAAGTGAAGGGACAATACTTTATTTTGATTCCATTCATAGAGGAGATAGTAGGTCCACTTTCTTATATCAATTGGATGCTGGCTAAAGCAAAGCTCACTCATCTCTCCATCATGAAGGTGAATCAGCAAATTACTGTCTATCTGTGGCATTTTCGAACATTGCTGGACTTGTATTTCTTTTACACAATCATTAAGAATTGGAGATCCATAAGGGATGACCTGCCGGTACCACTACTGATTACTACCTGCCTTGTCATTTCACTGGTGGCTTTTTTGTTAACTCCTCGCTGGACAAAGGTGGAAGCCAAGAGGCTGTACAGACAGTATAGTCGAAAGATCTCATTCTAATATGAAAGCCTCAGGAAAAGAATAAGACTCAATAATCAGATTTCATGGATCATAATAATAATATTACTATATTATGCACTTGCGTAGCTATCAATAATAGTATATATGTATTAGAAGTCCATTAGAGACAAAAATGTTACACTAGGCCCAGGCCATAATAATTATTATAGTAAAGCTCTTAAGTTTTTGTTGGGTGGAGCTGCTGCACGCACATGATACTGGAAATATATTAAGTGGGGTTTCATCAACAGGAAACATGCACCATTTCAGTTAATAAACACTCATGAATAATAATATTATATTGAACTTAATGCATGTGTGTGCATCTATGGCAGTATAAGGATTCAGATCGCCAAAATTAATATAATACTAATAATTAATGGAGAGCCATTTTGCCAAACAATATTATTATAATACGCACATGCATGGCTTAAAGAACTAAAAGTATGAATTTATTGAATTTTGTTCTTTTCCTGAGGCTTCATTGTGAATGAGATCTTTTGACTATAATAATATTATTCTTGGCTTCCACCTTTGTCCATCGAGCTAGCTATAGGAGTTAGCGTGAAATTCACCAGTAAACAAGTACGTAAAGAAACAAGTAATCAATAGTGGTATTGGCATCTCATTCCAAATATAGCTCCAATTCTTGATTATATTTACTATACAGTATACACAGCTATACCCCCCTGTCCAAGTATCTTCAGAATCCCAGGTAACATAGACATCCCAGGATACATCCCGGGATCAGAGTACTATGCAGTACACAGCCATACCCCCCCCCCCCCCCCCCCCCCCCCCCCCGTCCAAGTATCTTGAGAATCCCAGGTAACACAGACATCCCAGGATACATCCCGGGACCAGAGCAGTATAGAGTACACAGCCATACCCCCTACATACACTCTGATCCCGGGATGTATCCTGGGATGTCTATGTTACCTGGGATTCTGAAGATACTTGGACAGGGGGGTATAGCTGTGTACTGTATAGTACTCTGATCCCGGGATGTATATATCCTGGGATGTCTATGTTACCTGGGATTCTGAAGATACTTGGACAGGGGGGTATGGCTGCTTACAGTACACTAGCTACTTATCTTGGGATATACCTTGGGATCCCAAGGTATATCCCAAGATATCGATGTCTAGGATTCTAAGAAACTTGGGACTTTATGGACATGTCTCGGTTTCTTTGGACATGGGTGCATGTTATCTTAATATAACAGGTAGCTATGCTCCTGCTTGTGAGCTAGGCTCTCAATAAACTGCATGTACATCGCTCTGATACGTCCCCACTTGGAGTATATGCAGCTCCTGTTTGGATTCTAAGGATATCAACAAATTAGAAGCAGTCCAAAAATTAGCTCTTAGAAAGTGTTACAAGGACTGGTACAGCCATCTATAGCCACTGAGCCAATACCAAATATCCAGCTTGGATGCACGCAGGCAGTACTTAGGCCTGAGCCATTTATTTAAAATCATGCATGTGGGGATGCTGTATAAATTATTTCCAAATGCTTCAGTTTCCATCAAATGTGTACTCCACATGCTTACAGGAAGCCAGGCATGCGCATCTGGCTCAGTAGTATGCTCGCACTGATGTTCTCTATCATTCTTTCTTCCCTCGTACTAATTTCACAGTAGAACTCATTACCACATGAAATCACATCATCCCCTCTCTGTTGTCCTCAAACGTAATATACGTAATTATACTGGTCCCATAATAATTTTTATTCTTGATCATTACTCATAATTATTGATTCTTCAATCTTTTCGGGTACATAATTATTTATAATATTAGTGTATATATTTAAGGCATGCACTATTTAGCTATGTGCCCTATGCATGCATTCATTCATTCAGTGACACTCATTTGTCACCTATATTATGACAGTGGGTTTGTATGCATAAATTTAAATTAATGTATAAAAAACACCCACGGAGCTTCCAGTATTAGGCGAAGGATAAGAGAAATCTACAAATTAATATATTATTGTCCCTTAATTACCGTTGTAGTAGATACAAAAGACAGTAAAGTGAGGGTGCATGAATGAATAATGATGTATCAAATTGGTTACCGTAAAGAAGCTTCCCCACTGTCATTATAACGCTGTCACAGAGGTTGAAACCAATACGTATGTATATGTACTATAATAATAATATTATTATTTATATAAGGCAAGTTCTATTATTGATTATGTCGATGTCTTCTTTGAGAGTATCGTCCACTAGCAGGTACCACAATCCGATGAAAATGCATGGGGATAGGAACTTAGACATCTTGGGGATTTTACTGCACCAATGAAACCTATCCATAATAATATCACCATATATGTGTCCAACAAGAGCGAGACAATGTACATAACAATTAATGCATGACTAGAAATATATTGGACACAATGGTACGAACTATGCAACATAAATTGTATTGTGCCATGCATTGCAAAATATACCGTATAAATCGCGAATATTTCGTTGTTAATATATTTTTGGGCAGCCTGGCTTGTACGAAATTTAAACGCACGAAAATACATACGTAATATTAACAATAATGCGGTACTGTAACAGGATCGTTTGTCCGAAAATTATTTAACGCGAAAAATTATTGCACAAAATATTTTGGACATGAAATATTTGCGATTTATGGTAAACATTTTTTGCACTGTAGCGGCTACAACGTGATCTTTGGAAGTCTATGCATTTCTTTACAATTAAGTTAATAATAAATTCATTATCATGTCACTTTTATAATAATTATTACTGTAGCTATGGTGAGTGGCTATCACTAATTTTTGCCTCAACGTAATAATTACCGATATCGTAATAATAATATCATGTCATAATATTGTTATAGATTATGATATGAACCAATGACAGGAAACTGACATTAAAATATTAATTCAATTGTATAGTTATGCATACCATGTTATTGCACCAAAGCAGACTGGCAGGATATATTGCAAGGGCGTAGACACAATTTTCAAAGTGGGGGGGCTTTGTGACAACTGCGCGCGAAGCGCGCGAAAATTTATAATCCTGTTGTGTCCAGAACCTTAAAAATGTATTAAAATTAGCTATTTCCAGCAATTATTTCCAAAATTTGTTGCACTATTTTGGCTATCCATGTATTACAGTAAATACAACTAGAATTTCATCTAACTTTAACAATCCCATATATAGTACATAAATTATTGCTCAAAAAGTGGGGGGGCTAAAGCCCCCCCCAAGCCCCCACCTGTCTACACCCTTGATATTGCAACTAACTAATTGAAGATGCGTGTGCATAGTACGAATTGATGATAATAACGCGAAATGCGGGCGGATGACCAGAAAGATATTTTAACAATTAATATTCATGATTATGTGGAAAAGGTGCATATAGCTACCACCCATAGATTTAGTGTTTTTCTTTTCTTGACTCTGAGCATTTACTGGTAATAATAATTGTAACCATCAGATGCAACAATTTCATGAAAAATTTACCATCATGCAGACATAATATATGGTATATACCATTTTGAGAAGGTATATATATATCCATCAGTTTCAACAAAAATTTAATTATGCACGAGACCACCGCGTGACGACCCTTTCCAGCAGCGACTGTTGCACATGCGCGCCACTGATCACGCAATTTTGTGGGCGTGATCAAGATCTTGAAGTGCAGCACCCATCCGAGAATGGCTGAGAGGCCCTCAGGCAAAGACGTGAGTCAGATATTAACACCCCCTCACTCCCTTATCAATATAATATGAAACTGGGTATAGCCTCGCACCTAGGCCTTTTGTGTGTACGAGGCTAGAAAACGGGTAGCTAGCCACTCGATGCCACCGGCTTTTACTAGTAGACCGAGCTATAAGAATTTAGTGTATGAATTGGCAAGCGTAAATTGTAGTGTGCATAAAACTTTAAATAAAACTTCCCACATTTTGACTAGAATTCTGTAGAGCATAATATATCCCCTGCAATCATCCATGGGATTTTGTATTACAATACCTCAATACTTATGTTTGGAACATCGTATGCATGATACCCGATTTTATATACTACATGTGAGGCATAGCTAGTTAGAGGGCACTTCCAAACTCTATGTCCAACGTCATTATGATGTTGACTTTGACCCCCACCCCCCCTCCCCCTCTTAATGTCAGAGTCTGAGGATGCTATATGCACAGGCTATCGTTCCAAAGAGCGGCATTTGATTAATGTTACATAGCTCCTCAATGGTAGAGCTACCTCAACTCTGGCGATTGGAATGCTTCAACTGCTAGACTACTATATACAATAGTACTATAATAATACAGGGTATAATAATAGTGTACTAAGTAAACGTCACGGCCTCACCCCCGGCCTAGCTCTCCCTAAACGTCATAGTGGCGTTAATTTTTACCCTGCGTGCATGCACAAGGGGGTAAAATAACCAGTCGTGTCGTCTTGAGCACAAAAATCTCCACATCTCAAGATTTGTAAACATAACGGATCAATCAAATTTGGCAAAACAGTGTGCTCAAATCGAGGGACACGGTCCATGAATTTCACAAAATTTTAATAATTATAGCCTATTAAACTTTGTTGGCCACTGTAGCCACACCTATCAACAGTGCCTACTCAATCCATAATACATGCATACAGCCATGTGCTTTCTGCTCATGCATACAACTAGGATTATAATGAGCTGCATGGTAAAGGTCTTTAACATGTTCTAAATAATGCTTGTGACATAACATTGCGCTATACGTATGTTATTTGGCTAGTAGCTAACCGCTGCCTGAAATGTGAAGCACTATGAAACCGAATCAGAAAGTAACATAGGTGTAATTACTGATAAAGACTGTTATCCATATAAAAAAAAACAATGATACATGTACACTGGACGTTCTCCTCTCAAGGGAGTACCCATGTTTTCGAATGTGATGCAGGGTTTCTTTCAGAAAATTTCCCAAGAGGGGGCGAAACCAGGGTTCGGTGAAATTTGGGGGGGGGGGGGCAAAGTAGAATCAAACAACATGCCATAAAGGGGGGTCTGGGGGTCCTCCCCCAGAAAATATTTGGAATTTAGGTCCTCTCAGACCATTTCTGGCGCAATCTGACAGCCAAAATTAGCTATTTCTCTGTCACAGTATTTGTAATTGACAATGTGAGAATGCCAAGGGGGGGCAAAGTGGTTCCAAGGGGGAGCGAATGCCCCCCCCGCCCCCCCCCTGAAAGAAACCCTGTGATGTATAATACATAATTATCTAATGTACATTTGAGTACAAAATGTGACCAGAAGCAACCTCAAAAGTTGACAGTTTTTTCTTTACCATAATAGTCATATATATTTGCTGCCCATATCGTGTAAGTGTGCACACACAAACAGTGAAACCAAACTCCCTGCTGCATATTGATGTACATTGTACAGTGAAACCGAACTCCTTGCTGCATAATAGCAAGGAGGATTCACAGTAATGAGTGTAGTGGGCAGCTAGTTTACACAAGCACACTACCCGTGGTTTAATTGTACAGCTAGGTATTTGTGGTTTTGTACTTGCACTACACACTTCTAGCACTGCTCTATGTAGTCCAGTATAATTTGCATGCAGAATTATAATAATTATTATAAAACGAATATCACATCTCTAGCAGCTTTGTTGTATGTGGTAAAGGGTCACTATGTATGTAAGTAGCATACTTATTTAGGGCCCCACCCCTTTTAATGTTCTCATGATGGTGCAGCGGGACGCCACTCAACTGTGCTTTAGCAAGAACACTGCGTGTGTGCACTCATGGATAAAACTTTCATAGGAGGCTCTTAGACTGTGAAATTTATGGAAAATGTTTTTCCTTGAATATTTCCTACTATAATTATATGCTACATGAATATATCCGTGTAGGTGGCTATGGTCAGGCATAGTTGCATAGCTGCATTTAGTTTGTTCTTGCTTTCACTAGCCAATCAAAATAAAAAAAAAATCTCACTGGATATCCAAGGTACACAAGCTGCCTAATCGAGTCCTGACAAATCCACAGTTATACCAGATTATGACCTCCACAAGGATGAATTAATTGGCCTGGATTGCTCTAATAACGATCAGTGCTTAGAATGAGCCACAACAGTACCCAAATTGTAACCTGAGAATAAAAAATTTACTCTCATAGACAAACCATTCTGGTGACAGTAAACTACTAAAATTAATTATTGGCAATGATATACACTAGGCTATGCAATAATAAAGGTTACTGATGATCTACACCAATAATTTTGTTGTTACAGATGCAGGCAGGATTTCGACATCGTCAGATCTATTTTCACATTAAAGGGAAGAAGCCAGAAGTTGATTTGCATGTACTCGAAGGCAAGGATAAGACATGGGCTAAGAAACACCTTTCAAGCATAAGTGGTGATCTAGTTTACAGGCCTGTTTGCTCATGGGTAAGATGTGCATGGCTGTGTAAGCTAGCATTATTAACCATCAGTGCATGTGTTATAGAGTTATGGTAATTCTTTTATCTGCCTCTTTGTCTATCTGTTACCATAAAATCTGCTGTCTATATTGTTATGTCGAAAGGGTATCATAGTGTTCTTTCTAGTGAGCTTTCAGGGTTATGTGTCATGTGGCTTTTGCTCAAACGCTTTATTCAAGAGTTCTGGTGTCATTTGCTGGTCACCGCCGCCTTCCTCGCTGTCTGGCAAGCTTTTGATGGACAAACAAGTATAGCAAATTATAGCTAGCTTCTTTTCAACTCAAAGAGTATGCATGGTTAGCCATGGATCAAATAAGATAAATAGCTCATCATTGATCGTAGCCCACTGGTGGATAACTGAGCTTCTTGGGTTTCTATGCATGCTATAAAACTGCTGATGCTGCTAAAATAATATGATAATATTATTATAGCACAATGTCATGTGATATACTGCTGCATATTACACTATCATGTGCAATGCACATTATATCTTTGACTTTTTGGCTAAGCTTCTGATGTGATTGGACTCATGTGAGAAATTTACAAGAAACACGAAATCATCGATAGCTAATTATAGTGCGTACATACATACCTGTAGTCTACATCAATGCCTCAATCGCGGAGATGGAGTCTCTTGACCTCGATAGTACAATGTTAACTCCACTGTGCAATACTATCCAGTCTCAATTACCTAAACCTCGATTATCCGAACTTGAAGTGCAAAGAAAATGCAGGGTCAAAGTGCAAATTGTGACCACGTGCATGGGTGTAGATAACCTTTTACATAGTTGGGGGGGGGGGGGCCTTGTGTTGCCACACCCAGTTTTGTGACCACTCATACTTATTGGATTGCCACCGTGGCAGTGATATGTATACATGTTGTAGCTAAATAAATAAGGAGAGAGAGTGGCTCGTCCCTTTTGGCGAAAATGAAAGTAGCTATTACACCAAGCCACGGTTTGATAAGCTACATAGTTTATGGTAACAGATCTGGAGCTAGGGCTTCAGCCCCACTAGCAAACCCCCCCCCCCCCCCCCCCCCCACAATTATCTACACCCTTGCCGTGGTTGGTTTGCTCATGCACAGTAATTGCATAGTTGCCTCGCGTGAATCAGTTGCTCTGCGGCTACTAAGTCTAATTCTAATGCTTGAAAAAGAAAAAATGCAAGATAAGTGTTCTATAAACGAAGCTGAGATTAAAAGTTGATTAATTTGTGTCATATGACGTTGTACGTTTGCATACATGATCGACATTGTGGGTGTGGTTAATATTAAGTTTTTCTTTCTTATAATAATATTATTATTATCCGAACTCAATTTCTCCACGAGGCCAAAGGGGTTCGGATAATTGAGGTTGGACATACATGTACTTATATTTTATCTGGTAACATAAGCCAAGAGAATATGTAAATGTTTGGCAAGCTGTAGCGTAAGTCAGCAATAGTCGACCACCTTTTATTGTCGACCGATATCTACTATACGGTGGTTTTGGGTGTGGTCGTGTTTTGCCATGCACTATGAACGTATGGCGATGGTATTGATATTGTGCATCCTGCGTATATAAAAGTTTCACTCGATATAAAAACTTGAAATTTATGATAATAGTAAGTAATAATCATGATGAAAGTATTATTTTAAGTATCTAGTACTTGCATGCACATTTATTATAAAAATCGGCGATCGATTGACATTAGCGCTGTTACAAATTACTGGGCGGTCGACAACAGGTGGAAACGGTCGCCAATTCATAAAATCATGCGTCTAGCATACTTGCTCATAGTGACCTGCAAAAATGAGAGTAATACATGGTAAGTGGTCGTTTAATAGATAAATGAATTATCTACCGAATGGAGTTTGTTCGAGGTTCATAGCATATACAGAGCCTGAGTTACAGTCCTGTACGTCTTAGGCGATCGAGAGTTGATGACTTACGTGATTTGTCAAAGAAGGTAGCACACAGCTGGTATTCATGCATGGATACACATGAGATACGTACTGCACACGTTTACTAATTTTCCATGCCACTGATGGGGTATAGTCTGTGCATAAGATCTTATGACTTTGCAAAGGCTTGCCCAACACAGATGATGTCATCACCACTAGTTACCCCACGCGCATGCGCAAGGGGTAAAGCAATCGATTTGTCTGTCTGTCGTCGTTGTCGTTCAGGGGCGGATCCAGAGGGGGTTCGATGGGCTCAAACGAACCCCCCTTTCTGATTAGCTGTCTAGTATTTAGCCTGTATAATAGTGTAAAATCTAGGGTTCATAGAACCCCCCCCCCCCCATGCCTTTACAAGGGGTGGTCACATATATACCTGCTGTACTGACACCCGCGACCGGGATCAAAATTTGATCGGGGCCATTTTTGGACCTTGATCGCTTGATCGCACCGCTAAAAGAGCCTTGATCCTTGATTGCCAACCGGGGGTGGGTGGGGTGTGGGTGGAGTCGAAGGACAGGACCCATCTTGACCTTGATTTGAGCAGTGCAAATGGACATCTTGATCGCTTGATCATCTCCAATTTTACAGCTTGACCGCTTGATCTCACTCTGATCCCGGTCGCGGGTGTCAGTACAGCAGGTATATATGTGACCACCCCTTGCTTTAGCTAGCTACAGTACTAAAGCCTCTATCTTTAGCTCACCTACTTGGACGTTTCTTAGTGATATTTGGTCGATTTGAACTCTTGGAGCGCATCACAAGACCTCGAACAAGCAATCTAGTGAGAAATAGGAGTGGTCAACGAGCAAGGTGGGCATAGCTTACAAATTCGCGCGCGCTTTGCGCGCATACTGTTAAACTAAGATCCCCCTCTGATAAATCCTGGATCCGCCCCTGTTGTTGTCGTCGTCGTCGGCACGAAAATTGCCAGATCTCGCGTTCTAGGCATCTATGCGTGCTGTAAGCACAACCAATCAGTAGATATAGGTGAAAAACTGGTTTGTACGTGCTTCAAAGTGCTCAGAAACGCTTACTAGTTCTATAAATCGTGCATTTTCTGTTCAGTATGCCTGTGGTTTATCGACCACACCCACTCTTTTAGCATAATAGTATGCTGATGTAACTGCGCATGCTCAAGCTCAGTGTTGGAAAGGTCGTCAAGTCATAAAACAGCTATAATATTACGCCGCGGAGTGTTGCATTACTACATGACCATATTCCAGTTTGATCGGACATCACTAACTATTGATCGGACATTATATGAGCTATGCCAGATATAAGACTATAGTGTCCTTACAACGAAAGGCAGCACAAGCACAGCTATACAGCTATAGCTATATGACATTGTATCTGCAGAGGTGCAGTTACCACAAACCACAGCACAGAGCAGTGAAAGTTCTAAGCTAAGTGGGTGCTAAATGAACTACTACTACTAACACCCCCCAGCTACTGACCACTGTCTGCCAGTATACTATTAGAATGCATGCGTATTGCAAATTATACTGGCAAGCGATGGTAAGACGGCCATATGTCCGACCAGGAGCGGTTCGGGCAGTCATGGAGCCAGGTTGGTCGGATTTTAGCCGATGACCGACCGTTATAATCCACACTGTGTACGCTAGGCACTACTGTATAGTGAATACAGAGCGCGCGGGGTATGTGCTCTACAGAGCTCTAATTTATAATTCAGATTCTACTGTTGATGTACTAACATTAAGTTTACAATATATGATTTTATTTATCACTATACAGAAATCACTTCGTACCGAGAAAAGGTAAACATGCAGCCATAATGCACAGCAAGCAACTCCAATAGCAAATTGAAATAATTATAATAATAAGGAAATATTGATGTCAATAATTATCATAATTATGAGGTAGCTAGCCCCTATTCCGTTCAATTTAGAGGGTAAAAGTAGTAGCATAATATACACTTTTATACATTTACAAGGTAATAATATAATTATTAAATTCTCTTCTTCTATTTAGCATTTCCAAAGCAATGAGTGAAGATGTGAATGAAAATCTTACAAGTCTTCGATCTGCTGTGTGCAAGGAACCATCTGTGAAAGGAATCTTATTTCAAGCACGGTATGATTGAGCATTTCAGTAGACATGCACTGTTTGTAATGCATTTTTGGATGTTCGATGGATACCCACTTTTATGCAGTCTGTGCAAGTTGTCATTTGTGACCTGCTATGAGAAAAGGGACCGTTCGCAGTAGTAGACTGAGTATGAAACACAACCAATTTTATCATGACAATGACCAACTTGCTTTCTACAAATGTAGTATAGTAAATATACTTGTATCAGGGTATTGACACCAACATACAGCGGATACAGCTTATTATTATTCCCTACACACTATTACGAGCTACATACGACAAACATGAATTCCAAATGGTCCCTTTTCTCAGAGCTGGTCACATTTGCACACTTGTTAGTGCCATATTTCCGGGATACATAGAACATTAATTTTTAATAACATATGAACCGTCTACTCGCAAAAAGAGCACCCACTACGGAATGTTGGCCCATTTAGGATTTGCATCAAGCCAGGGGAGAGGCAAAGACGATAATTCCGGAGTAGGGTGGGGTGAGGACTGTAGTAATACTTTTAAAGTGATTTTTCATCCATAAAGAATAACATATAGTGTCATTATTATAATACATTATTATAGTTATTTATAATGAGATTCTTATTAGGTATAATAAGTAAGTTAATTTTTCTCTTCTTTTATTCTTGCCATCAATATAGATTTGGACGTTTACACTTTCTTCTACCATCCCGGTGTAAAAGAACGCTACATACAGATGAATTACTACGACAAAGTTCTCGCAAAGAATTTTTATTTGGGTCAGTTAACAGTGCATGACAAGGAACGCCTAACGTGTACACTTCACAGCTGATAAGTGAGATACATGTAAACTATAATTTGGGGCAAGCTTGGATCCGGAATGCACAACACGGAAGAGATGTATATTAGCTAATAATAATATATACCATAGAAACTCGCATGCGCTTATATCACGCGGCAGTAAGAAAATATGCGCTTAATAGGAAGCATGCCCTTAATTAAAAAATGCTAAAACACGGTAGGTGGGGCGTGCATAAAGAACGTGTCGAGGGTATAGAAAGGCCTACCTACAACGGTGGCCAAGAAGGCATAATTCTCGACGTTTTCTTCTTCAGCCTACTTCTAGCCTTCTTTCTGGGCTCATGTAACTAATCGCTCGTCGTTCAGCTGGCTTGCTGGGCATATACGCCTAACAAAGAACGGTAATTTAAAAGCTCGCACAAAACTATGCGCTTAATAAAAAGTATGCGCTTAATAGCGAGCAGCGCTTAATAACCAGTTTCTACGGTAATATTATGGTATAGCGGAAAATTTTCGAGAGTATTAATTTTTGTGAAAAACAAGATTTAGCCTCCAAATTTAATTTTCACGGGTCTAAATTTCGTGGCTCTTGACGATTGCACCTGCCACACCCCGTTCGCCATCATCAAGCAAACCTACCGATGACTGTCCCCGAAGTGACAGAAAATTTTCCTGTCTCATACTGTGTTCGATGATTGCAGAGACTCAACAGATTGGAGGCAGATGCCATGTGTTTGACCATGATCGTGTGCACACTCACGGCAACTTTACCAGATGATTTTTACCTACTGTGGCAAATGTTCATGGGGTGTAAATTTCGTGACTGTTAGAGCAGTCACGAAAATAACGAAAATTAGCCCCCCCCTCCCCCACGAAAATTACTCGCTATACGGTAGTTTAACTTATAGCACGGGGCTAGAGATTAATCACATTCAAGGTTCTGACTTGTGGCTGCCAGTGAAGTAGTGTAGCTTAGGGAGAGTATAAAATGTCTATAGTAATTAGCTATACCTGCGTCATGGAGCATCCGACATTTACAATATCATAGCTAGTTATAATATTATAAATCTTGCATTGGAGCTGTAAGGCCAGGCAAAAAAAAAATAGTTTCTCAGGCCCGCCCACATCACTTTTTGGCTGCTGGGCCTTTTTTTTTTTAATTAAGTGGGTGTGATAATTAAATTAACGGCTAAAAAGTAAGCTTATCACTCTTTCAAAAAATGGCCATTTCTCATTCTTTCTTTCTTTCTTTCTAGTTTCTTGGGCTAGCTCGAGACTGCCTCCACCGCTCATCTTACTTCTCATATAAATCCACTCTATTTTGTAGCACGCACTGCAGTGGCACGCTAGTTTGGTGTTATCTCGACAGTTACGTAATAGTGGGTGTGTACGGCGCGTTATCGAATGGATGTGTCTGATACGCCATCTTGTGATATAATGCACATGCTTGGAATATGTTGCCATGGTGAAGTCATGTGACAGCATGTGACCACCCTAGGCGAGCTACGTAGCTCGTCATGCTCGTACATCGCTAGTGCGTGCAACGGTGCGCTGGACCGATCATGGATATGAAGGTTCAAGGACGCTAGGCATAGGCAAGCTACTCGCTAGCGCTACGCTGGATCGATCATAGATATCATACCTATGGAAGCCGAGAAGTGCAATTTCCCGCACGACGCCCATTTCCGCATGCGGAGGGCCAGCTCCGCATGCGGACGTACGTTCTCCACGTGCGGAGAGCCAGCTCCGCATGCGGAGACCCTGCTCCGCATGCGGGGGTGTCTTCTCCGTGTGCGGAGACCCTGCTCCGCATGCGGAGCAGGGTCTGCGCACGCCGAGAAGTGCATCTCCGCATGCGGAGCAGGGTCTCCGCACGCCGAGAAGTGCACCTCCGCATGCGGAGGTACGTCTCCGCACGCCGAGAAGTGCATCTCCGCATGCGGAGCAGGGTCTCCGCACGCCGAGAAGTGCACCTCCGCATGCGGAGGTACTCTCCGCACGCCGAGAAGTGCATCTCCGCATGCGGAGGTACGTCTCCGCACGCCGAAAAGTGCATCTCCGCATGCGGAGCAGGGTCTCCGCACGCCGAGAAGTGCATCTCCGCATGCGGAGGTACTCTCCGCACGCCGAGAAGTGCATCTCCGCATGCGGAGGTACGTCTCCGCACGCCGAAAAGTGCATCTCCGCATGCGGAGCAGGGTCTCCGCACGCCGAGAAGTGCATCTCCGCATGCGGAGGCACGTCTCCGCACGCCGAGAAGTGCATTTCCGCACGAGGAAAACGTTTGCCCGCGTGCGGGGGTGCGTTTCCGCACGCGGAGAACGTTTGCCCGCGTGCGGAGCTGGCTCTCCGCATGCGGAGAACGTTTGCCCGCGTGCGGAGCTGGCTCTCCGCACGCAGAGAACGTTTGCCCGCGTGCGGAGCTGGCTCTCCGCACGCGGAGAACGTACGTCCGCATGCGGAAATGGGCGTCGTGCGGGAAATTGCACTTCTCGGCTTCCACACATACCATCATACGAAGGTGCAAGGCTCGAGCAGCAGTAGCTAGCTGCTGCCAACAGTAAAACTTAGAACTTGGTTTCTCCCTAAGCAGAAAGGCACTTGGGGTGCCTAAAGCAGCCTTCTTTGTCATCCTGTTCGTTATAACAATAATAATATTATTATTATGAACGCAAGTTAATGAGGGGCGTGGCAAAGAATTTTGCGCACCTCCCATTTTCCACTTAATCAGTAGTGAGCAAACCATGTAAGATGGCATTGATAAATTACACTATTAAAGTGCAATAAAAAAAGAACAGAAACAAGTATAAAAACAATTGAATACTAGAGCTCATAGAGCACATACCCCGCGTGCCATAGCAATATCGTCCATGGCCATGCCTCTTGTTAGAGACCTCTATTCTTTGAAATTTAATCTCTTGCTACTCATGAACTTTTTCGTTCCCTTCTGAGATCCATGATCACAAATGACATTAATTTTGCGCTAGAAGTATGCTGTAGAGCAGATCGAGCATGCACAGTAGACTCCCTAGATTAGCTCGAGTATATATATGCGCAATAGACTTCATGTGGTACTACTACCCTAGTAGGTGGGCGTGTCCGATATACTCGCACGATTTGTAGCTTCTCTGGATCTCTTGCTACTCATGAACTTTGTCGTTCCCTTCTGAGGTCCACGATCACAAATTTTGAGCTGGAAGTATGCTGTAGAGCCGTTCGAGCATGCGTAGTAGACTCCCTGGAAATAGAGAGCAGCTCGAGCATGCGCAATAGACTTTAGGAGGTACTAGGTGGGCGTGTCCGAAGTAGGCGTGTCCGACATACTCGCACGATTTGTAGCTTCCCTGGGTATTGCCTAGTGTTAAGAATGAGACAGAAGGTGTTTTTTCGCTGTCTTACATCATTTTATCCTATTTATTGATCCTACTTTTGCCTAAATGTTGAGATTTGCCGATTTTTGTGCGGACAGACAACAGACAACAGACAACAGACGACAGACAAACCGATTGCTTTACCCCCTGCTGCGCATGCGCGCACGCGGGGTAAAAATTGAAGAATGAAGTAGGGATGGCAGGATCAAAAAGTACACAAACAAGAGATAATCGCATCTCTATTATACATCCCTACGCTTGCTTTTTGAGGGGTACAAGAATAATCAGTAATAATGCGATTGAATCAAAACTGACAACTAAAAAACAACCTGAATATCTCCCACATACCACACTCAACAAACACATGGACACTAATAGGTGCATAATAGTCGAGAAAAGCAAGTGTAGGGATGTATAGTAGATGCGATTATCTCTCTTAAACTTCATTATACTTTGTATTGTTATACTATAGAATTCCCTTTGATCCTCAATATTTCATCCAAGGAGGCTTTCTTGACACCGGTTCAGTCAGTGACACATCAGACTACTACAAAGTTTACTTCGTTATGGATGGTGTAGGTGCTGCTAGCCGTATGGATAGAGAAAATGACACTTTTAAGCATGTCTGGACACGTGCTAAGACTCGGGAGTCTAAATCGAGCACATGGAAGGATAAAACCAAACTTGATATTGTACGTCCAGGAAGGTATAGTTATTATCTTACTCAGTTCCTTTTATTTTTCATTTCCCAACATAACGTTATCATTAATTTTCATAGACTTGTTGATATACGAGTGGCAAGTATTCTTGATAGGCCCTGTTGTACTGAGACAGAAAATCCTGTATTTACCCAGACAGCTGAAAAAATTGCAAAATCAATGAAAGTGTAATGTTATAATATTATACATTATAATTATACTCTAGAAATTATACTGACTCTGACAAATTAATGCCTATTAATATATTTTTGCAGCTCAGCAGTTGATCAATCTTCAGGATACAACATTTCCATGCAGATTACAGGAGACAATTACTACGTATACTGTATTCGCAAGAAGTCCTCCAGAGTTTACAAATGGAAGGAGAACCCAGAGTAAGTAATACTAATAATTATTGATTTTGGTATAACACACTTAGCGTAAAACCTCAATTAACGGCCAGAGTTTGCGCCTCGCTTCATAACTCTTGTTTGGAACACTTCTAGGAGCCAGCTAGCCTCGTCCCCAGGCCTTCCTTCCCCCTCCCCCCTCAGAAGGCCTGGGGACGAGGCTAGGAGCCAGCTCAAAGTTCTGCATGACGAGCATTTACTCCTTCACACTACTGTATAGTTAAAAATTCTCCCAGACAAATACCTTTTGAGCTGTGGTCATGAAAAGGGCCCCTAGTCCGTCCTCGGTTATCGTCCACCACCATCCATTATCGGCCGCCCATATAAATTTGTATTCACGATTATCGGCTGGACTGTTAAAATGTGTCATAACTGTTTATGAGTACAAAATTACAATTTTTCAGCACCACCACGTCAACCAGCAGGTCAGACTACCCCTTACCAGAAGGTAATGGTCGATTTCTTATGTGCTATTTTTGTATGATGAGTAAAATGACAATAAATTTGATACATATCAAGCTAACTAATAACTTGTTCGGAGTTGTTTGTCGATCTTTATGTCGTTCCTGACTTATATATAGGTAGAGAGACCTGAAACAAAGGTAAGTTGACAGTGAATACGAGGTTATAGCATGAAATTAGGCCAAAATAAGCCAAAATGACCCTCTGATCGCTAACATTCAAACTTACCTCATTGTATACAGCAGTCCGACTCTCGATCGGCCAGTTTGTAAGTAGAAGTAACTTACCAGTCCTTGAAACTAGCTTTGGAAAGCTTATAAAGTGCGAGTCTCCATCCATAAACTGTATCTTTTCTGCCTCCCTTCATAAAATTCCGTATACTTCCCGTAAAATGAACGTAAACTGCTCGTAAATTGGGCAGCCGATAATAGATGTCGGCCGATATTCGAGGTTTTACGCTACCTGGCAAGCAAGAGGGCGATGCAATAATACCGTATTTTCCCGCTATTAAGCGCATGCGCATATATATCTCCACAGGAAAAAAAACCTGCGCTTAATAGCGAACTGCGCCTAACTAAAAATACCAACATCAAGAACGCATGTGTGTTAGCAGTATCATTTAAGGGGTGCGGCCAATTGATCGATCACATGATCATTTATGTTGTTGCATTCCGCCCAGATCGAAATGACATTAATTACTGGAAGAATCTGAGGATCTACATACAGTAGCCATTGTGATTTTGACTAACTTGAAAAGGCTGGAACCTTGGGCAAGCTAGCAAGCGTGCAGATATCAAGGTCAAGGGTCACAACATTATGCGCTTATACGTGAAATACGCCTAATAACGAGTGCTTAGGCCAACAAAATAGCATTCACTTAATTAATAATGAATATGCACCTGATAACGAGAAAATACGGTAGCTACTTAAGGTAGCTAGTTATTGCATCATCCAAGGGCATCATGCATGCACAATAATTAGTAGCATTATCTGCCACCAGAAGCATATGAGTCGCCAAGGTGGCAACGGAGCATGTAACTTGATTGCTATCGAAATACAAATTTGTGTATGTGAGACATTTCCAATATTAGATGCACAGTTTCCAAAATTTTAATATGGAGTGGGTGGCACTGGGTGCTTGCAGGTATTCTAAATCAGTTGGAACATAGCTATTGAGTCTCTCTATAAGATTATTAAGAGATCCTCAGGCCCTTTTATTGCATCCTTATTGC
The DNA here is from genome assembly GCA_963930775.1 of Cliona cf. orientalis. Lineage (NCBI taxonomy): Eukaryota > Metazoa > Porifera > Demospongiae > Clionaida > Clionaidae > Cliona > Cliona cf. orientalis. The sequence goes on from OZ005691.1 coordinate 8,805,575, forward strand.
ACTTGGAATGCTACAGCCTTGGGTCCTTAATTAACATCGAGAGCTTATAATGCATGGACTTGGTGTCTATAATAAATTTTATGCCATGGACATGGATGAGCATCGATCTGATCCATTATTTTGGCTCCAAAATATTACAAGTTTAATAATTTCAACATTAATAGATGGAATATTGTTCACTGTCAATCCAATACGAGTATCAATATTTCTGAAGATATGTGCAAAGAAATGTTGGAGACAAATCAATTATATCATGACACAGTAAAGCTCAACACTAATACCAAGGAAGAACTTTACGTGAGTATAATATTATTACATCCCAACCTCGAGCTCGATTTTCCAAACTTGAGATCAAAATAATGCAGGATCAAAGTACACATTGTGACAACGTGACTGGCTTGCACATGCACAGTAAGCCTCGATTATCCGAACTTGAGATAAAAAATGCAGGGTCAAAGTATACTTTGTGACCACGTGACCGGCTTGCACATGCACAGTAAACCTACATCACGTAGTTGCCATGCAAGAACCATGCAGTTGCTGCACTGCTATCATATCTACAGCTAGTTCTAACACTGAAAGAAATAAAAGAAACGCGAGCCTTAGGTAAGTTTTCTGAAAATCGTCGAAATGCATGCATTGATCGATTTTGTGGGTGTGGCTTGGGCATGGTCAACGTTATCTGAATTACTTGCTTATCCTAACAGTTCGATCGAATTTCCCCTTGGCCAAAGGGGTTCGGATAATCGAGGTTGGACTATGCATAGAAATTGTCATCAGGAGATAATTTCGCCAAATTGAATTTATTTTGCCACACACTAGCACTCTCATTGGCGAAAATTTATATGAATTATTTTTTGCCCTACTTTAAAGATTGCATAGAGAATGTGCCAACCTTTACTGCATTGGCAAAAAATTTTTCCACAAATTTTTTTCTGCAGTACAAAGGTAATTGGGCTTGGTGAAATTTTTATCCAGTGACATACTATAATACAGTAATTGCAAGACATGTATTAATAATAATCTTCATTATAACATTCATTGTATTACACTAATTTATTAGTTTAATGGACCCAACCATCCCACAAAGCCAACTACTGATCCTGATACTGGGATCACCCGGAAAGTAACCACAGACCGCCAGTTTTTGTCCGACTTTGAAAATTTCGTTAGTGCTAGCTTCGATGTAGCAGAAATGCTTGAAGATACATGTCGAGATGCTCAGTAAACTCAATGACATTGAATCAGATTTTGACATACTGATATCTCATGCATATTATAATTAGGACTGTTGGGATACACCGTAGCGTCCTCGGTCACAATAATTATTATTATTATAGTACCTTGATTATTCATGTTTAGATTAAGAATATATTATACACAATGAACCAGGTTCTTGCAAAAACTTGAATGTTCAAATTAATTTTGATTTATTTTTGCATAACATATTATATTATATAGTGACCTTGTATGTATACGTTCCATCTGTAAGAAAGTGGTAAAAACATTCACTGATTGGCAAGATCCAGCTGATAATATAGTGCATGGGAGTCACGAGTGAAATTGTATTATAATACTGAATGATAATAATACTATTATAATATTATTATTATTATAATAAAATTTGGCAGTCAGGTGGCATGGTCTGACTTAAATCCACCAATAAAAATAGCAGTGGTAATGTGGGTCTTATTGCTAAATTTAACATTGTTCCATGGGATTATTTTCTCCTGCATTTGTGCATGTGAAAATGTTACCATTATATATATTCGCTTGATCAGATACCACTCACCTCTTTCGAATTATAGTCATTGCACCTCTGGAAGCCAGTGATAAAAGAAATACGGTTGTTGCTCTAAAGATTAAGTGTGCAGATTACTGGGTGATCATGTTGTAGCTATTCTTTGGATGCATTTGACCATTTCACTTTCATAGGCGGATGATATGGGATTAGTGCAAGAAAACTTTTTATGGAAAGGTCGGCGCATGTGCAACCACTGAATCTGACAATAATTATTATCTATGGTGAAATAAGCGGCCATAGACTAATTGTGCAGTGTATCAGACACTTTTCTCCTCCCCTACATGATATTAATTATGAGACTAGAGACTAAAATACAATAATTATACTTCATACTGTTACCGTGCCTCATCCAGTTGGCAGCATCTTTTAGCAATGTCGTCCCACACGGAGACGACCTTTTCCAGATGAGGTTCTCGCAACTGCACATGCGCATGACTCTTAGTGGGCGCGGTCAATTGCAAGGAAGCGAGAAGTTGAGCACCGATCATTATGGCCGCCTCCCCAGCAAACGAAGACGTGAGTCAAACACGAACACCCCTCACTCCCTGTGATTATTATATTATTAAGTATAAAGAAACACTGAAATTGAAGGATGAAGTAGGGATGGGACTACTATATTATATCCCTACGCTTGTTTTTCTCGATTCATATAGCTATCCTGACAGTGATTTGTTGGTGCTATCGATCCTTAACTTGTGTAATCCCCTGCAGCTATTATTTATAATGCTTGTATTGGGGTGGCCCGTGATTGACCGTCACCGTGGGGCATTAACTGCGTGGTTAGTTTATTCTAGTCTCGCAAGCCACACTGTGACCCTTCAATCTCCGAGAGAAAGAGGGTCTGGTAACTTCGCATACATAGAGTTGTGCTGCTGGAATGCAATAATGGACCGTTTTACGTGACGTCACGTTAAGTTTAGATTGCACGGCGCGCGCTTGCCAAGCATTCATACAGGCGCGCGATGTTTAATAACAATGCGCGGTTATTGCGCTATGGTAACGCTGAAAAGCTGCAATCTGATTGGTCGCTCCAGGATCTTGGAGCGTGTACAACTTGATGTACGCGAAGTTACCAGACCCTCTTTCTCGCGTGCGGAGATTGAAGGGTGTGGCTTGCGAGACTAAGTTTATTCTTGCACGTACTCAAAAAGCAAGCACATGCAGGGATGTATAGTGGACATGATTATCCGTACAAATCTTGTTTGTGTTCCTTTTCCATCCCTACTTCATCTTTCAATTTCATTGTTTTTTATACTTGTTTCTGTTCTTTTTGTGATTCATCAATGCTATCTATTATGATGTTTAAGTTGACTCTTAGGCCACTCCAATATGATTAGTTGTTTCCCATTTCCCGCCCGCATCCCTTCCACAATTTCCAGATTTTATTCATTATAGTGTATTAGTATACCCGCTCTTATCTCGCTGTCTAACAGTAGCTTTGGCATGGGTCGTCCATGTTGCTGGCACTCTAATACGTAGAGTGATAATGAATAATGAATAATGAACCGCCCGCCCGCATGCCCCAGGCTTTCTGATGAAAGGGGAAACAGTGAATCATATTGGAGTGGCCTTACCTTCATTTTCACTGATGGTGCGGTGGCATAATAATACTATACGTATCCAGGATGACAAGTCGAAGTTGCTCGTGCGCGAGTCGTAGCCACGTCCCTCATTAGGTCGTCGTTACCATACCATGGCCGCACTCTGCATAGGTGAGCTGTAGAACAGTCAGCTTAGTGACTAGCCTCGTTCCCAGGCCAAGAGAAGCTGCTACCAACAATAAACTTACTGGTTGTTGAGGTTCGCTCACTAAACAGAAGTTTCTCATGGTTCTCAGGCTTCTGTCAACTATAGCTATCTTCTGCTAGGTCTATGTCTGCCTGCGCTCGCACCGTATGATCGATGCGGTGGTGCGTGGTGTCAGCGCCACTAAACTCCTGTACACGTGACTTCGATTCACCATGGTAACACATTATGAGCATGTGCATTATATGACAAAATGGTGTAGAATGCATGCACTGACCAAACCCACCATTACGTAACTTAGGCTTAGAATTATTATGAGATGGAGGATAATAAAGAATTTGCAAGCTATAATGAGAACCCCAAATATGGATCACTGCAATAAACATGTACTGTAACAGTGACTTTAACAACTTATTCCCACATGATTGAGATAAAATTATATTATGTAGCTACAATTGTGGTTAAGTGTATTATGACATGCGTTATGACTTATAATAATATTATGACATTGTAGGATGACCATAATGGATCGTTGACAAGATTGAATGATGAACAGAAGAGATCTATTTGGTACATGCATAATACTTCAATAGTTGTTCCATCTCTGACTGTTACCATGAAATCTGCTGCCTATCTCCTATTAGCCTCGTCCCCAGGCCGTTTGAGAGGGAGGAGGAGAAAGGGCCTAGTACACACCCTTTGCATAATGCGCCAATTTTTCCGTAAAAACGTCCGTAAAAATTTATGTGTACTAACATTAGTCTATGGCTACTCATGTGCACCTTGTTGCTATTATGGTGGCATCAGAAACGGTCCATATGCCTACAAAATACGGAATGACCTTCTGATGTTCGCACTAGCGCTCGTGCTAAACGTGCGCCTACTCTGTTTGGATTCCTTTGTTGATCGATTATGGCGAAGTTCCTTGAGCTCCCTCGAAAATCTCACTCGAAACTCGAACCATTTAAGCCTGCCGAAGGAGTTAAGGTCAAAGGGCAAGTATACCCGATCCCCTAAGATTCTTAGTGTAATGGAGTATGCGCAAACAGTGTATACCAGCCCCATTCTCCTCCTCCCCCTCAAAGGACTTGGGGACAAGGCTAATCTCCTTTATATTATAATGTCATGTGTATACGTCTAAAACAAGGTGTCATAGAGTTCTTCTACACAATAATTGTTTTTGTGTGTTTAGTCAGTGCAATAGTGATAATGGTTACTGTTTGCAGCTTATATCATCGTAGTATGTCCAGCATAAAGCTTTTAAGGTTGCTCAAATGCAGTAGAGTGTGATCTCACCTTTTGGATACCCCTGAATGCAGCTATGTATGATAATGACATTGTGGATTAAATTGTATGTGTCTGAGCAATTGTTTGCGTCCATAACAATAGTTTAGATACTGCAACTACATAAGCATAGCATATCAATATGAAGCAAAATTTCTACATTTTCTGGTAGTCTAAGAGTAAAAAGCAGAAAAATGACACATTTTCCCCACATTTTAGCCATTATTGGGAAATGAAATTTTATCCCGAGTGGTCCCTTTTCTCAGAGCAGGTCACAATTGCTCCGATACATGCAACTTAATATAATAATATATTATAGAAAAAACAGAAAACGACTCTATCTAGCTACCCGAGTGAATAAAAAAGGTCATAACTCCACTTGTGATCAATATTTTTCCTTGCAACTTGCACCATTGTACTTGGTATAGACAGAGCTACGTATATATCCATGCTAAAATCTCAATATTCATAAAAATGTCTCTAAGGTCCCTCAGAGCAGGTCACATTATTATATATACAAGACATAATATTATAGTACGCTAGCTAGAGCTGCTAATTGAATCCCTGTCCTATAGTATGTAGCTTCCTTGTGTTTCATTTTCTAGTGTCTCAGGTCGAAGGCGGCGAAGGAGCATGCAACTACCACATACGCCCAGGTGCCATCAAAATGCAAATTCAATTGCAATACTTTCCAAATATGGAAAGTGCGTGTCTATTGGAACTGGCTATTGCCATATACATACACGGATAGCCACACCCAGTTCCGTGTTTGAATTTGTATTTTGATGGCACGCTAGTTACACGCTCCTTCGCTGCCAGACTTTAGCGATCAAATAGGTTATAGGTCAATGTACGTTACACAAAATATTTACTTTTCATCGGAAAAAGGTCATCGACAAAAAACTGAAAATTTCGCGATCTACAGTACTTAGATAATATGGTGGGTCTCAAGGAGTTTATTTTATAGCTTATTAGTTTACAAGCTCATTATATAGTGGCTCGGCTAATTAATATACTAGCTATTTTGACTCTTTCATCTTTCTGGTGCTGCATGATCATATATACATGCACGACCGCAGGTGGCATTATAATTAAATTTTGGTCTTTATATACAGTATTTGCGTTGGACGTCTGAGAGACTTCTTCGCTGCAATGAAGGAGGAACCATCTGTGGATGGAATTTTATTTCAAGCACGGTATGTGTTTAAATCGTCAGCAAGGTTATAATTGGATAAATAACGCCTCGGTAGGTATGCATGAGGCTTACGGTTTCTGTATATTAGTCTTTCTGTGTGTTAATTTAACGGTCTGAAGGCTCTTTCTTTGACTCCAGAATTCAAGGCTTGATATAAAATTATATGTGCTCTTACATTGAGTCACGATAATGACATCAGCATGAGGTTTGTTCAGCTGTAGGCCATGGCACACAGCTGCCTGGGCATGAGTAATGCATGCAGTGCAAAGATAATATTATGTACATGTACATTCCTGAGGTTATTCCAATTCATACGTCATGTTATGCTAGCTGGCTAAGCACACTTTTGAGACCACGTACACTATGTTAATCACACTATATACTTAGTCTATATATAGCTAGTTGGCAATTTTCAGATGGAGAAATACCAGTCGGGGGGGGGGGGGGAGGAGTATATATAATTAACCCTGGTGTGCACTACAGGGAAAGCCTGGCCGAGCCCCAAATACACAAGAGACAGGAAGCTGTTTTATGTTTGAGGGATGATCATGTCAGTGATAAGAGAGTTAGATTTTGAACACGTGATTCAAACTGCCAAATTAGCACAATATCATTCATTACTATATAGGTACCAATACTGATGTGTTTCACATAATATTATAGTCAGAAAAAATTTAATGGTATTGTAATATTATGTGTGCGTATATACAGGTTTGGAACTGTAATCAAAGCAGATAACTTGCAAAGGATAGTGCAGAACAAATTAATATTTGGGTATGCCATAATTATAGTGTAACTATTATGATTGTCAGTATCCTTTTTGTAAACATAACTATTAAATTTTATAGCATTCCAGATTCAATCAACCTACGAAGTTTTCTGCAAAATCATTGTGCTTTTATCAGTGAAGTGACTAGGTATAAAATCCAATTCAAAATGTTTGCTGATGATGCCAGCAGCCTGGAGAAAATTGATTGTCACATAGAGGAACAAGGGGACACCTTCACACACGTCTGGACACGTATCAGTGTCAAAGATGAACTAAAAGATGCCTGGCGGCATGTGAGAAACGTTGATATAATATGCCCTGGAAGGTAATAATAATTATAACGAATGCATTGGAGTGCAGAACCTTCACTGGTACATGCATGACTCATGCATGTGTACAGCTAGCTAGCATGGCTCACTGTGCATTAACTCTTGTTCAATATTAGGCCACTCCAAATTAATTAGTTGTTTCTCATCCCCCCTTGATTTCCGCCCGCATGTATTTCCATCAGCACCAGCACAATAGAAAAGTACTTAAGCAATTAGATAAGCCCATGCATGCATGCAATCAGCATTGCATGCATGCGTGCATGTACATTAAAAATTTTGCTATTTTATTCATGTAATTTACACTGCAGGCATATTGACATGCGTATTGTCAGTCATTTTAACACGCCATGTTGTCCAGAGGATCATCCTGCACGTAAGATCGCTGAAAGGATTGCGAAATCAATGACTCGAACGTAAATATTAAATTTGCTGCTATATAGTCACCATGCATACAGTGTTAATCAATAACTATTATTCATGTTACAGATCTGGTTCTCTGTCTATGCAAGTTGCAGCACAAGACTTTTGTGTGGTGTTCATTCGTAAGAAAATCATCAAAACATACTCATGGATAGATCCCGACCAGAGAAAGTAATATTATGACAATTTAAAGCTATAAATAACTTAAGTTATTAGTACTTAGTATCTATAATAAGCATGGGGCAGTCCAACCTTGATTATCTGAACTCAAAATGCAAAGAAAATGCAGAGATAAAGTACACATTGTGACCACGTGACCGGCTTGCACATGTGCAGTAAACCTACATCACGTAATATGTCTTTGCCACGCGAGAACCAGCTGCAGCGCTGCTATCAAATTAATAGTTCTAACGCTTAAAGAAGTAAAGGAAACGAAAGGTAACTGTTCTATCAATCGAGGATGAGATTGAAATGCTCAATAAGTCTATTATATTATATTATACATGTACGTTTTTGCATGCATGATCAATTTTGTGGGTGTGGTCAACATTATCCAAACGGTTCGAAATTTTCCCTTGGCCAAAGGGGTCGGATAGTTGAGGTTGGACAATAATATTATTATAGCTATATTATCTTAAGTTACAGATACAAGATTATTGTGGGTGAAAATTTAATAGCTAATAATCAACTAGAGCTCTATAGAGCACATACCCCGCGTGCTGCAGCGTAGTTGTGAGAGAGCTCGAACTCCATGCATGCTATTTACAGTGCATGGAACCCCGTTTAGCGGACACCCCTCAATGGCGGACACCTGCGATATAACGGACAATTCTGAATGTCCGAATTGTATTTCCATAGGCTTCAATACATTCAAACCCCCTCAACAGCGGACACCCCGCTCTTCCGTACAACGCGGACACATAATTATTTTGGTCCCGTTCAAGCCTGCGTTATAGTGAGCAACTTCGCATAACGGACAGTTAAGCCACATGCACCCACCATTAAAATCAGTCGGTTTCAGCGAGCAGTAAATACAGTAAAGCCTAAATATCCTTGCTTAGATGCTGTCAGTTGACAGATCTCTCATCAATACGGTCTTCATTGTCGTCCACAGTAGTGCTTTATCATAGCTGGCCGATATTGTAGGAGGGGTGTGGTTAACCACTAATCCCTGAGCTAAGGACACCCGCTACAATGGACAAAATGTTTGGTCCCAATGGTGTCCGCTTTAGAGGGGTTCCACTGTACCTGCAGTGTGTTGACGACCTTTACCTACATAATTATTGTGCCGGCCAGGTTAATTGTACGCATAAGCAGAAAGCACATGCATATGGTGGGTAATGTTGATAAGCGTGGCCAACAAAATTCAGTATTTGCGATGCTTATGGACCTTACCAAACAATTTGAAGCATAATGAAGCTAGTTTTTCCACGATATTGACAGACATGCTGTACTTACAAGTCGCTCAGATGCGTAGATCTCCAGTTCTGGAGATTTTTGTGCTGACGATAACATGCAGACAACACCAATCATACCCCTTGCATGTGCAGTAAGCATCCATGCATGGCCTGGGGTGTTATGATTGTATTATGGCGACATCTCTATTATAATGGCCGAGTACAAAAATTAATTAATTTTACTAACTTGCAGGTGGACTATCACCGATTTATGTATACAAGTACATAAGCCCAAAAAAATGGAAGATGAGTACTTGAGATTGAGAAGGGAAAAGCGCTACAGTCCATTTCCTGTGAACTTTAATAGTCAAGTTATAACAGAACTAGACGTAAGTATAATAATTATTATACCCTATTAATAATAACTATCACTTCACTTTCATGTACACCATGTACCAACCTGCAACAGTTCAGTGGAAATACCCATGCCACAAAGCCAAGTGATGATCCAGAAAGAAAAATGCCTACACCAGATGAGTTTGTTGCTGATTTTAAGGCATTAATTGAAGCCAGCTTTTGTGTTACTGATCAGTTGGAAAAGTATTTGATGTAAAATCAATACTGTAACACTATTATCATGTTATAATAATATAGTGTATCAGCCAAAACATTACTCTGACCTCCCTTTTTTCTATAGTCGTTATTATGTAGATCCCCTCCCCTTTTGTATACATCAGCTGCTATTTCTTAAATTAATGGTTATAATTTAAAGGTCACCTCTAAAAATTAATGTGAAATACTTAGGTTAACTTACGGTAACTATACGAGTGCCAGATGTGCAGTGATTGTTGAAGCTGCCACTATACTGTGGATTAATGTCCCAATAATTCAATTTGAGTGTGATGAGATTCTGTGTACACAAACTTGTAGGAAATTAACTTTCCATTACACTGAATCATTACACTTTGTGTACGTGGCTTAATGTCCCCAATATTTGAGTGTAAGTATAGGTTATATACCGAGGTGCAGCACAAGTCCGTTATACACCTCGGTTCGGTCTCTACGCGATTTACACAGCCTCGGGCCTTCGGCCCTCGGTTGTGTAAATAGCGTAGAGACCTGCACCTCGGTATATAACCTATACTTGTACCATGGGCTACGTGGCCCTGACGACGCATCCTCATGGTAGCAACGACAGCGCTGGCTATAAAAGTCGGCTCGAGCAGCACCCAGCAACACAGCAAAATAAAAATTTCGAATCGCTGTCATGACCGTGAAAGCCGTCTAGTGATTTAATACACCTACCGTCAGCTCATGGCCAGGCCTTCAAGAAGACTAAGATGCTTCGAAATTTCACAACGATAGCTTTCTTGTTGGACAGTGCAGTACTAAACTTCATAAAATGTGCCTTCCTAGCCAGGATCTTCGAGAGCTGTGCAGTAATGGATCTTTATACTAGTTATACTCTTACATTATTATACTATTAAGGTTTATTACTTAATTATACATATTATATGTATAATATACTGTATAATAAAGCTTAGATTCGTATATGACCAGCATAATTTGTCTATTTGAGTAGTGTGCTTCTCTTATTACTATAATATATATTATACACTATACTGTATAACTGTAGTCTATATTATGTCTTGTGATTCCCTTGGTGTATAAAGTGCATAATTTGCATAACTATATGTCTTTAGATTACATTTATACATTATGTATAATTATACAGTATATTTGTATGACGTCTAATTTGCATAAAGTCATATCTCACTCTCTTGGAGGTGTATAAAGTGCATAATTTGCATAACTATACGTCTTTATATTACATTTATACATTATATAATTATATAGTATATTTGTATGAACCCTTGACCATCTCCCCAGTAGCTGCATATAGTGTAATGGTGCATGTGGTAAAAGGTCGTCAATAGAATGCGTACACATCGATCGATGCTCGCCCCAGAAATCATGGAGATGGCGTCTAAGATCGACTCTCAGCCTTGACAGCGACAAGTTTCGATGCTTCAATCACAGAGACGAACTCGATAGTACAGTATTCCTTCTGAACTTCAGGTTGGTCACGCTGCTGCAGTCGCGCACGGGACAGCCCCTTGTGCATGTGACAATGCGTGCTATATATAGCGCAAGGCTAGCTTTATTTATCCACGGCATTACGTAAGCCAAGAAAACACGTGAAGTTCAACCAACAGTACTTCTCAGAGAAAGTAGCGCTCAGCTTGTAATGTATTCGCTGGATACACGCGTAAGATACTCTACATATTTACTGATTTTCAAGTCCCAGAAAGGCTCCAGTGAGGCCCTGAATTTTCTCATAATTACCTCATAGATTACCTAAGAGATTACACCATAGGTTTCATCATAATTACACCATAATTACCTCATAACCACAGAAAAGTAAATTGCTACTGGGTAGATAATAATAATAATGTCTAATTTGCATAAAGTCATATCTCACCCTCTCAAAGGTGTATAAAATGCATAATTTGCATAATTATACATCTTTAGATTACATTTATACACTATGTATAATTATACAGTATATTTGTATAATGTCTAATTTGCATAAAGTCATATCTCACCCTCTTGGAGGTGCATAAAATGCATAATTTGCATCTTTAGATTACATGTATACATTATGTATAATTATACAGTATATTTGTATAATGTCCGATTTGCATAAAGTCATATCTCGCCCCTCTTGGAGATGTTGTTATAATTACATTGGATATGGACGTCTAAACTTAATTACGTCTGACACGTGACACGGATGTCTAAACTTAATTACGTCCGACACGCAACACGGACATCTAAACCTAATTGCGTCTGACACGCGACACGGACGTCTAAACTTAACTATGTCTGACACGCGACTCGGACAATTAAACTTTATCTGACAGGCGACTCGGACATTGAAATTAATAGTATACTAATTATACATTATACAGTTAGACTGTATAGGGTATACTATTGCATATTTGTTGTATAACGTCTATATAATTATGCACTTTATGCAAATTATACTTGCCTTCAACACTGATACAATTATATATTATATTTAGGCATAGTATTGGATCAGACAATTAGCTATACGCATACTTGAGGTATACTTATGTATATTTGTATAATCCATTGGTTAGACAGTTATACACATATTTGTGATATATTTTAGTATACTTTGTATATTGATCCAATCCTGCACCCTTATGGGATCTTCCTCAAGATTTGCCGACTCAGCATCCAATTACTCCGCCCACTTATGGCAATTAACCTTCAACCTCACCATAGTATAGTATACAGTACTATAGTACATATGCATAGTACTATCACAACGTAATTGCGTAGTACAGTGAGTACAGTCCTACTAGTGTGCCCTGAGGTAGTTATCAGACCTTGTATATAAATACAAGGTTTGATAAGTGATTTATCAACCCCATATGGAGAAATCTGATTGGTCAGAATTTACAACCATGGTACAATAATGAATGCAAAGCCAAGACTGTGTATACAGAATCTTATCATACTTCATTATTAGTGACATTAAGCCACATAATATGATACTAGTTACTGCATGAGGCATCTTCTCTGTGGACGCACATCTGACAGGTGCAGTGATGACTAAAATTTATTGTTAGAACCTGCACCTGCCAGATGTGTATTTATTAGCCACATGCAGTAACTACTGTGCTTAATGTCCCAATAGGAGTAGATTAGATAGGAGTGTTGAACTCCCATACAGAAGCCTGTATAGCATTCCGGTAGGATGACGCAAGCAAAATAGTAATCGGTGCCTCATGCTGTGTAGCTTAAGTAGGTGTTATGTAAACTCAGACCTGTGGTTGCCATGGCTCACTAGATGCAGCTGTGCCCTCACCCACAGCAGTGTGAGACTGGCTGTGTCACTGTATAAACTGGGAGGTACAGCTTGGTTTCATTACAATCCATACTAATACGTCATCCTACCGGAACGCTGTTGTATGCAGTTCAACACTCCTATCTAATCTACTCCTGGTCCCAATAATTGAGTGTGATGAGATTCTGTGTACGCAATCTTGTAGGAAGTTAACTAGTCTTGCCTTTATACTGAATCATTACAGTTTATCTGGCTTAATGTCCCCAGTAGCTACTTGAGTATAATGAGTACATAAAATGTAATGATTCAGTGTTAAGTAATTTCCTACAAGATTGTGTACACAGAATCTCACTTCCCTTATGATCAAGCCTAGGCATGTTGTATTTATAATGCTGCCGAGCGTTGGCGCTTTAGTGCTTTCAGTTCCTTTTGCTTTCTTGGCAACTCGATTCTTCTGAGACAATCAACCCAGACATGAGTGATGGTGGGCAGACGGTGGTCATGGACATTGGCTCGGGTATTTCCAAAGTAGGTTTCGCAGGCGACGATGCTCCGCGCACAGTTTTCCCGTCCATCGTCGGCTACCCCCGCCATCAGGGTATCCTCATCGGCATAGGACAGAAGGATCACTACGTGGGAGACGAGGTGCAGAGCAGGAGAGGCATCCTGGACATAAAATATCCTCTAGAACACGGTCTTGTAACTGGCTGGGATGAAATGGAAATAGTAATAATAATAATAGATATATTATATAATGTATATAATAAAAACATTCCATAGATAAGGCCACTGTTAGTTGTAAAAGTGATTCTGGTCAAGGCTCCAGTACTACGGGCAGACGATGTTCATTATGTCATCATCCATTATTTATGGGAGCCAACTTCCTGTACTAACCAAATATTTCTAAATAGGATATACACACTTGAGTGTAGGATGTCCTCACGCAAAGCTATGGTTGAGCAGATTATTGCACATGCACGCTAGCACTGTACCATGCTTAGAATTTTATATACTGCTATTAATCTGTGATCTGATTGGTCCATAGGAGGTAACTAAGTAGCTTAGAACTAGTAATTACACTACATAGTCGTCGATATTAAGTGTAGGTTAATTTAAATTTCACACACACACACACATACTCACACAGCTCTGGCATCATATCTTCTACAATGAGCTTCGTGTTGCCCCAGAACAGCACCCAGTTCTGCTGACTGAGGCTCCCCTCAACCCGAAGGCCAACCGAGAGAAGATGACACAGATCATGTTTGAAACATTTAACACCCCGGCCATGTACGCAGGCATTCAGGCTGTTCTCTCATTGTATGCCTCTGGACGTACGACTGGTATCGTGCTGGACTCTGGTGATGATGTATCCTACACTGTTCCTATCCATAATGGATATGCTCTACCGCATGGCATTGGTCGTCTAGACTTTGGTGGACGTGACTTGACTGATTACCTCATGAAGATCCTTGCTGAGCGTGGCTACTCCTTCACCACCACCGCCGAGCATGAAATCGTTCGTGACATCAAGGAGAAGCTCTGCTACATCCCCATCGACTACGAACTGGAGCTGAAGAAAGCCGAAGTGGATTCAACATTTGAGACGATCTATGAGCTTCCAGATGGACAGGTCATCACCATTGGCAATGAGCGTTTCCGTTGTCCTGAGGCACTTTTCCAACCACATTTTATTGGACTGGAGTATACTGGTATTCACAAGACTACATACAAATCCATCATGGAGTGTGATGTGGACATACGTAAGGATCTCTACGGCAACACTGTTCTCGCTGGAGGTTCCACGATGTTTTCAGGTATTGCTGATCGTATGTTGAAGGAGATCAAGGCCGTGGCTCCTGACACGATGACGATCAAGATCATCGCTCCTCCCGAGAGGAAATAGCTACTCTATATGGATCGGAGGCTCCATCCTCGCCTCTCTCTCCACCTTCCAACAGATGTGGATCACCAAGGAGGAATATGATGAGAGTGGTCCCTCCATCATCCATCGCATTTGAACTTGCCTACAGTGACCCTTTTAGCATTGCTATAAATAAGAGATTGTCCTAGAGTTATTTCTTTGCCATGTGGACGCACACTAGCTATAGCTATATATATACTATGAATAATATTCAATAATTGTGTGAAAAACTGTGGTTACTGCGACTTGCAACTTGAATCAGTTATCTAGAAATAGGCAACAGGCAGTTGGAGATGTCACTGTGTAAACCGTTAGCCTAGCTTTATTCCAGACTAATATTAATTAAATACTTGACAGCCAATGACTATTTACATTATTATCCAGCAGAGGAGACTTATATTCGGGAGTATGACATTGTGGTATTAATTTTGATAACATTAGTTTAGCCTGTTAAGATATCACGAGAGCTGCTGCTGCATGCATGTGCCTATTGACGACCTTTACCTACATGTTAGATTTTGTGCATGGCAGAGCACATGCATGGCCGGCAGTATAGGGTGGAGTTGATAGCATAAAAACACTGCTATAATAGTTCCATACAGCAAAACATGACAAAACCACAAGTATAATTCATATCATTACATTGTACAAATATTGCAAAATTAATGAGAAATTAACTTATAGCTTTCACAAGCTAAATACATGTAGCTAATTAAATAATGTAATTCACTGGGGGGGGGGGGGGGGTTGGGAGCACTTGGGGAGATAATTTTTACATGGGCACGCAGAATGGTAAAAAATTGATGGCGGAAATTTTTGATTCACATCTTAGAATTAGAGATAATTATGGCACTTTAAAGTTTTCCATATGAAGCCATGTTTGCCCATAAAAAAATTACAGGCGCGCGGGGTACGTTGACGACTCTTTACCAAACATTGTATATATGGCTATTTTGATGCCTGCTCGGATTGTATGGCTCTACTATGCATCCAGCTCGACTGTGTGGTGGTTTTGGGACCATTTTTTCTGCTTAGTGTGTGGTCCCCTTGAAAAAAAACAACAATATCTTGAAGTCTGGCTATGGTTCAGAATTATAGCGTAACTGTAGACACTGTGACAGCAACAATCAGAGCCATTCACTGAAAGCTAGACTACAATATATTGGAGTTTAATACTTGGATTAAACGTAGTTAACAGTGAGTGGACAGGGGCTGCCATGCACATTCATGTCCTATATTATAATTGATGCATGTGACAGTTTGGGGGCGGGGTCCGATCTGCAGTGATGCGCATGCGTAGTCGCCGGACAATACCACATGCTCTGCAGATCTCAGCGGGAAGCAAGATAAAACGATCTTTCCCCTCCATCCTCCCCCAGCACCTCCACTGGGACTACGTAAGTGGGTCCTGGTGTGATCAGACAGGAGTCATGAGGCAAGGGACCGGTAATTCATGTCATGAATTAAGGAATTGAGTAGTGAATGATGCCAGTATGCAGGGCTATGAATATCATTAAGGAATGACTTAATAGTATTCATTACTCAGTAATCATATTCATGACTGCCAAGGACAAATCATTGAGATACTTGTCATCACATCCGGTCAAGAGTGCCATCAGCATGCAGGTGGCTCCTGTCCATCTACCACATCAAAATCCTACATAATATCAGTAGGTACATATTTATTATTCTATAGGCGTCAACAGCTGGAATTAAGGAACGATACTGTTAATAGCTAGCTATTGAATAGATCATTCCCCCCCCCCCCCCCCCCCCCCACACATCATGTAATAGTAATTGGTTGCTTTAAAAAGAGTCTCTTTAGCTGTTCAGGGAGGGTGATTGAGCTTCTTCGTAGTCATCAAACCAATATTATAGTACTGTCAAAGTTGTATTCCTTAAAATCCCAAGATTTCCTTTAAGTTTCCTCTATAAGATGAAAACATACACATAACATAGCTCCTAATAGATGCTACTAACATAATATGAGTTTAGTTGCGTAATATAGTAATTGCACATTATCAAATTTAATAATTCAGTAAGAGTATAATATACATATTAAGGAAGAAAGAGAGTGTCGTACTCTGTATTGCTGTGTAATATTTAAGAGTCAATGTGGTCGACGTGGCCAGGTGTTATGTAATAGTCCCCACAAACATTTGCAGGTGCGTGACCATAATGAGCGATCACATGTGCACTCAATGTTCTTCATGCACGCAATTTAATGTAATCACATGCAAGAGTATAATAATATTATATTATACTGGTGATTACCACCTTATGTACCAGATGAAAAATGCCAGATAATTATGTTTTTTTTTGTGTATAGTATTGCGTAACTTGACCTTAGTACTCTTCAAAAGTGTACACAGAGATAATATCATAGAGTATTTCCTCCTTCGTATTCTTGATTATACAAACAATAGTTGTCAACACCAAACTATCAAGCAGATAGCTAAAGGAATATTATGATCTAGAGTAGCTTTGGGTATAGCCATCTCAATATTACTTGTCGTGCAATATTATTATAACACAACACAAAACTATCACACTGAGACAATCTATACATGGCATTAATGAGTTGAAGACCTATAGCTAGTGAAAAAATCCATGCACCTCGCACATCCAAAAAAAAAAAGAAAAAGACACTTCCATCCTCTTGAATTGTGGCTACAGATCAGTATTACTACAATGTGTTATGTTACTTGTCAGTAACATAATACAAACTATCAAGAAGATATAATAGGAGCTATGTGTATAAAGTGTAGCTTGTGGAATTCCAGGGAATACACCATTGACAGTACTATAGTATGATTTGATATTGGCAAAGGTGGAGGGGAGTACGTTGTTTTCGTGCTTGGTGGACCTTTTTCACCATGTCTTCAATTCATCATTAAATTTACTTCCATCTTGTCTCACTATGTGCTTCAATTTGAATAGTAGCTACTGGTCGTACTCCCAGTTGCTTGCATCCATATGCTCGATCTTCACACTTGTTCCCTTCACATACCGGTACGTAACAATTATGGCAGATAAAGTAGCTTCAGTTGTTCATCTCTGTTGGACTCGGCCCAAACATTAATATTCTGTAATGTGTAACTTTAGTATTATTCAATACCATCATAAAGCATGCTTTTCTGTTTGTTTATAGAATCGTAGATAATAATATGATTGTTATCAGGAGATAGCGTGAAATTGCATACTGATCCTAGCAGGATGTCTCGGCAAATATTTCATATGAAGGCATACTTCAAAGGATATAGGAGCACATACCTCATGTACATTTTAGAGCAGTTTATTATAATTGTAGCATATATATAGCTGGTAGCTAACCTACGTTGTGACTTTATCTATATACTAAGTTCAAGCATGTTCAGTGACATCAGCACATGGTATTCTATAGGTGTGATCAATAGACGTGGCCAATCAAAAAGCATAATTTGTGGTATTCATAATCAAGTGCTTAGAAGTAAAGGCTCATCACGTCATGCTCGCTAATATGAGATTCCTACATCTCAAGATCTGTGTGGACAACGGATAACAATGATAGGATTCCCTTGCACACTGTAACACATTGATGCAATATTGCTGGAGATTTTATGAAGTAGCTGCTCCAATGCTTTCAAACCTAGTGCACTTGCTCAACAGGAATCAAGGAATGACAGTACTGCATGCATATAGTTCAATCATGCACTTTAGAGGTATGGAAGATTTTGAATCTACGATAATGCTGATAAGGATCATGGTTGAGCTTGCTGAGGAGGCATAATTATATCTAATTAATATTAAACCTACATTAACTCTAGAAGTTTGCTGAACTCTACCCTACCAGTGCATATACATGCAATGTCATAATTATTGTTCGTGTGTGGGAAAGAGCCCTATGTAATAACAGCACAAGTCAGCTACATGCACTGTGGTTTTCTAAAGTGTGCGTGCCTCGAGCATTGGGTACAGCACCCATATACCTTAGAAAACCATAGTACTCTGTAAAAAATGAAAGTAAATATCACTATACTTGGTAGTGACATTCATGCACTATTCATTTATTACAGTGTATATAGTTAGAATTTACAACACACATTAAAAGGAAAAAGGCGATATTTGCCACTTTGGTGAGAAATGAGATTGTAGTACTACCAGTTTCATATCACTACACCATTCTGTTGCATGTACACAGACTATTGAATCGTAAGCCAATAGCAAAATGAAAGTTTAAGTCACCGTGTTTGCTGTTAAAAGTGCTCTCATCCTGTTGGGATGCTTCTCAACTCAACAACCTTTCGCAATAAACAGGATCGATGCTTTCATAGTAGCTGATGTTTTTTTCTTTGGGTACGCATATAGCTACTTGGTTGTGATAATAGACACTTCGTGTATATGTATGTGTGATAATCTCAGTGGTGTGTAGTTTATCTATTACGTAGCTACAGCATATATTGGGTCCCGTTATATTGAAACTATATACTTATACAGAGACCCTTTGTTATATAATATTTTACCATTTGCATAATTATAGGAAGGCACATCAAGGGAGAAATCCCCCCCCCCCCCCCCCCCCCCACCGAATAAATCACTGATACTATTCATAAAAGATTGTGTCACCGACACTTGTACAGTCTTTCATAATGTTCAGCAAATCAAGTGATAGTGGTAGCCAAGCCAAATTATTCTGCCTTCTTGGCATACTATGTATAGGAATTCTGGGAGTGTGGCTAGTATTCTCAGTTCCACTTATCTTTTATCTTCACCAGGAGGTAAATCATTCCTATAAATTATAGTTAATAACTCACCTATACTTTCCTTTACTCCGGCAGGAACTGTTTCTTGCCATGGAGGCTATACCAGAAAATTTTTCTCTTTTCGAAAAGAATGCACTGAACTGTTCAACTCAATTCTTTTTTAATGAAAAAACCAAACTGTGTTCACCTACGTGTGGAGAATGGCAGGAGTTTCCTTATGCTACTGTAGCAGGATTTATGTCCATCAAGATACTCTTTTTTTCCCTCAACCTGATCGGATCTGTGATAGCACTCACTTTATCCTGCTACAGCTACAAGATAATGTAAGTAAGGCTCAGATTACAGTTAGTTCAACTTAGTTGACTAACTAATGCCACCATTAGTTATATGATAATATTATGACTAGTTAGTTGCTCAGTAAGCCAACTAAACTAAGGATATTCTACAGCATAATCAGCCGGCCTTTTAGACATGGATACAGAGGTTACTGAAATAGGGAAACAGGAAAAGACTTGGTTTGTAGTTGTGGCTTCCTAAAAGTAGTACCTCTTTGTACAGTGAGAGAGGTCTTGTGGAACAGCAGAATACAGATGTAGCTAGATATAAGCAAACTAACCTTGGAAGCCATGCGTTTATATATAATTACAGAACAGGACTGGTTGCTCACAAACATTTGAGAGCACCGGCCTGCCCATCACACTGCTGATTTTGCACCTTACTACCCAGTGGTGATGACTAATTCGATAATGCTAGACAATATCCAGTCTTAAATGAAAGTAGAGATTTTTTTGTTTGCGAGTATATCTATGGGTAAATGCAGATCCCTCAGCAAGACAGTTAGCTATATAAACAGATATAGACAATAATATTATTATATACATACCGTAATATTATTATAATATTATACTAATATACCGTCGACTGGATTGTTAATAAGTACCATGCAGTATAATAAATTATTGTATGCATAGTTTATGCTGATTTTTGCAAAGCAGGTTCTCATTTCCTTCTATTCTATTGGTATACACTGTAAAAATAAACGTGTTATTTTAACACGCGTTCGCGTGTTAAATGAATGTCCTCTCAAATAGCACACTATACATGTGTGTCAATTCAAGTGTGTTGATAAAGCACGCATGCTATCCCATTGTATGTTAAACCAGCACGCATGCTATCCCCTTGTATGTTAAACCAGCATGCATGCTCATACCCTTGTATGTTAAACCAGCACGCATGCTATCCCCTTGTATGTTAAACCAGCACGCATGCTCATACCCTTGTATGTTAAACCAGCACGCATGCTCATACCCTTGTATGTTAAATTGACACAATATAAAAAGGTGAATTTAACACGTAAGTTATTATTACACATGATGACTTGTATACAAGAACTGAAATATGAATAAACACAAGAGCAAAAAAACAATCAAGTGTGTATACATTGTATGCAGTGGAAAACAAACAAATAGCGTCAAAGACATTTTGATTGTTCTCACTCTGCAATAGTCCACCCATAGAAGATAGATCCATCTTCTGTGGCTTCAAAGAGTCACCAATACTTAATATGAGCTTGCACATTCATCTCAGTCAGAGTCTGATGATAATATATGTTCACACCTATAAAATGGAAAGAAAGGAGACCCATTAGCTAATATTAAAGACTAGATAACAACGCCATGCCAGCACTCATAGCTAATTATACAACACAGAGCCAAGTTATATACACACCTTGAGTAAGTGGTGTCCACCTGACTTTTGCCCATAGCTGATATATGTTCACACCTATAAAATGAAAAGAAAGGAGACCTCTGGATAACAATGCCATGCCAGCACTCATAGCCTAGTAATTATACAACACAGAGCCAACTTATACACACCTCGGATAAGTGGTGTCCACATAACTTTTGCCCACTTCTGATAGCTACCTGGAGCACATGAAAATAGTAGTTATTGTCATAGTTATACTAAGCTTTTTGATGTATATAGCTTACCTTTTTGTTCATTTATGAACTTGCACTACAGAAACTCTCTCTATAAGCAAAAAGGTATCAGGCTCAGTAACAAAAAATTATCGTTTATAGTGTCACGCCATTTTCTCACCTTTAAGTTGACTGTTGCTTGAAAGAGGATGTAAATTTAGATAGCTAAGTTGCCTTAGCACTGATACCGCTCTCCTCCAAGTTACATAGACAGCATCTTTCACTGCTAGCACCATGTTTTTACAGTTAAAAGCCAGCTTCAACCACTTTTTTGACTTGCAGCTGCCGTGTTCAATTCAAATTTGACTCTCTACTGAGCATGCTCATTAGAAAATGGTGCGTTTTAATTAGAATCGAGTGCGCTCGTCGGTACCGCGGTGCTGGTTGCTATGAGCTTCATCCCAGTCTGCTGTTAAAGTTTGTCCCTTCTGCTGAAGTATATTTAGCATGACTACTGCTACTAGTATTAAAATGCCTCAAGTTTAGTAGCTAGCTAGAGTGTCGGAAGATTGGAAATTATCGTGAAGGACAAATATGACTGTCGGAGCCTCCACACAGTCTTAGTAGGCTGATTGGGCTCAGTGAACACTTGAATTATGAGTTGAACTTGACTCAATTAGACATTAACTGTTGCTGAGGTGGATTAAAATTAGTTTACTTCGCTATAGCCTTGTCATTCACAGCAAGACTATTACTTAGTGGGTAAGTTTGACACACTGAATGGGTACTAGTAACACACTGGTACATGCTTAGTGGGTTATTATAACACACGGGTACATGCTTAGTGGGTTATTATAACACACTGGTACATGCTTAGTGGGTTATTATAACACAGTGGCACATCTGCACGCATGTTAAATAGTGTTTTGCGTGCAATAGTAACACACGTGTAGGTGCTAGTATGCTAATTTGACACACGTCGCACCATTTAGCACACATGCTACATGGTACATGCGTGTTAAGGTAACACACTTGTTTTTACAGTGTACCACTTGGTTTCACAAATTGGCATTGATGCTGAATTTTATATCCGCATCATTGGGTCCAATAGACTTCTTTGCTCATCTTTGGATCTTTTGGAAACTTTCAGACATTCAACAGGTTTCTGCACCTTCTCAGGTATGCATGCTTATAGGTCAACTGCCACTGTATTAATTTTCACATCAAACACATCAGTGATTCTACCATGCATGCAGGTGTCATCAATAATTTCATCTATATAATGATTACATACTGGTGGTTATTTCATACTGCCATAATATTTTGGAAAGTGTGGTTTCCTGTTCATGCGAGGAATTATAAAGTCCGCGGATACACAACATATCTGCACATAATAATTGTGGTGATTACTGTTGTACTTTCACTGATTCCTATTGGTGTGCAGATTGGAAATGGAGGATATGTGATATCTGCCATTCCTCCATCTCTTGAATTCTGCTACCCCATAAATCCTGATGTATTCTTCTACACATTCGTCTTTTATTTCAGTGTCATTATTTGTATTGGTGTTGATCTCAACCTTATAACAATGTGGAAGATAATTAGGATGCATAAAGTCCTCTCAAAACAGGTACGACAACGCACGCTGAAAGTTGGCAATGAGTTTGTATTCAAATTAAGAATTGAGTGAATATTGTGGGTAGCTAGTAAGTTTCACAATTGAATGGGCATTTCTAACAAAAAATAATGTTAATACCAGTCCTTGGTTTGTTTCCCAATTAATGTGCATGTCTGCATGTGTCACTGTGATAGCTCCTTCACTTTATAGCATGTATATCTTGTTACTACTAAAAAGGGTGTAGTTACCAGCTTAAAGGAATTAACTATAATCATGCCCACATCATGTGCATGATAAAATAAATTGGGGTTTCCATCAGGAAATATGGGAGTTCTCATTCTTCTATGTGGTAGCAGGCAATCAATAGGCTGTCCATAAGCCTTGAACATTAAATATTAGACTAGTATATCTAAACTAACAGTATAGTCAAGAATCCAAATAACTGGGACTACTAGAATAGAACTAGAAGGGTAGCTATGACACTACTTGAATTAGCTTAAAAGAGTGACATCACATTCTGGTCACCTCTAACTCACAATAATAATTGTTGTTTGTATACTTGCAGGGCTTCAACTTTCTCCCAGAGTTTAAGTTGCTTGTATTCTATTTATACTATGCCTTTGGTGTTGCTTTGTCATTTATACTATTTACAATTGGGTCAAGAAATGCATCTCAGGATCAACAAGGACTAATAGATTATTTCACATGTGAAGCTTTTGGAATAGACTCTAATGATCCTTGTATCCTAAATGTGGATCGTACAGAAACTTTAGCATTTAGCTACATCTGTAGCCTACTTTGGACATGCTATGGGACCCTATGCCACACTCATTTTCATCTTTCCAATTAACAAGATAAGAGAGAAATGGAGAAACAAGAATTAAGGAATTACATTGTCATGCTTAATAATTATTATCACTTGAACTATAAGTAGAGAGCAGTTAATATAATAAGCATTAGCTATAGTTCCGGACTTGGTATCAGAATTGTTAGTGTGTTGTCCGAGATGTAATTATAAATTATGACAAATCCATCAGACTTATGTACCTGTTTTATGTGTACCTTACTCTTAATAGCATCAACTATTAGACATACAACTGTATTAATAATTGAGGCAAGGCAAAGCAAGTAATCACTCACACAAGAAAACTGTGTATACCTACGTATGTGGTGATAGCACTATTGAGCACACATGAGTGACGTATATGTGCATGGCTGGCCAGTCACAACTAGGTTAAAATTAAAATTTAATTTCGTCTGGAGTAAAGGTCCAGACTACAGTATAGCAGGGAAGTTTGGAGGGAGAAAATTTTTCATGATTCGGTGGGAAGCAAGAATTTACGGAGAAAACTTTCATGGTCATAATATAGCCCCTTTTCCTTGAAAATGCCATGAATTATTAAGAATCTCAGCGTAGGTTGTCCCATGCATGGCTTATAGCATGTATGCATACAATGACGGGAGCTCATTTAATAATTATAATAAGAATAGAGGCCAGTCTCTAATAGTCACATCTGAGCATCACTAGCTAGACAAAAACTCGGATTTTATGCACGTATAGGAAATGGGCTTTTCCATTAATAAAGGATACACCCCACGGAAGATCAATAATTACTTCCTGACTGTATAAGCTATAAAATTTTAATTACTTTCTTGATGGATATTTAGCCACTTTATATTAATTCTTGATGGTCAGCTAATGCAATTTTAATGATTCCAAACGGTGTTGTTAATAGTTGGAGGTGTAATTAATTGACAGGGTATCACTAGAAAATGTTTTTCTTTACATGATCTACATGTGACATTGTGCAATTAATTGTCTAATTAATGCTATCATGTGATGCACAGTGGAGTAGGAAGCAATATTGTACATTGGGGGGGGGGGGGGGGGGCCAAGGTACTCGGTCATGCGTGATGCAGGGACGTAAATTAGTCATAGCAGCTAGTTTCTAAAAGCCTACCTTTTTTTAACACGTTACTGACATTAATCAGTATGCTAAAAATTAGACATTTGAGACCTTATCCTACTAATAAGCTAAGACTTTCTGGTCTTCTATCCTTGCTAAGTATAATTAGCTATCCACCCTTTTATTGGAGGGGCCAGGCCCCCCCCCCCCCCCCCCCCCCCCGTTAATTCCTACTCCACTGATGCATATATGGCAACTTTACACACATTCAGAAGGGGGGTTGGGGGGGGGTGAGGGAGAGAACTATAGAGAGACTCCTACAAGTTATAAGAAACCAGTTAGCTCACTTTAATTAACATGACAGTGGATTCAACAATCCCATGGCCACACCCCTAGCTCATTACTACTATGTTTATTTCCCTCTTGTAGCTAAGTCTATTATTCCTTATCATGTTTCCAGGCCATGCATGGGCCACTTAACAACTTATCCTAGGGTAGCCTCGTCCCCAGGCTCCCTGATGTTGTCTTTGCATGCAACATTGAATAGCTGGGAATATCAGTAGGGCCTGGGAATGAGGTATATACCCTAGGGGAAATATACTACAATATGTTATAGTTAATGCGTGCGCGGAGTGCAGTACGCGATTTACAGCACGAGACCACTCCTCGAGTGCTGTAAATCGTGTACTGCACAACCAAGCGCACGCATTAACTGGCTTATTGTATGACACTCTGATGTGGACCGCCATGACATCCTACAGGTTTACAGGGCCGCTTGTATACCCATTGATCCGTCACTTTTTAAAATTTATTTTTGTGAAAAACGGTCAAACAAAGCTTTATTTTCAAAAGTAGCAAGACATACGTACGCAGATCAGTGCTCTCTGACTTTGACAGTTTGTAGCCTAGCTCTGAGTAGCTAAATCTTAGTCAAGGCTGTCTAATACAAAAATACTGACCTTTGACAATTTGAAAGCTTCTTTGTGACAACCGTTCAGTCTAGAAGTTAGTCTGAACAGTAACAAGGCGAATACTTGCTTCTTCATGTGCTTTTAGACCTTCAAAAACTTAAATTTCTAATTAAAGCCCGCTAGCGTGCTTTATGGCCAATAATGAACGTGCATTATTATAATATTGGCCATATTGAGCACGCTCTACGTGTACCGGATATAAAGCACGGGCGGTGCCTTTGATGTTATATGGCTTCATACAATAACTATGTCTTACGGGGCTATCAAAGAATTATTATGGGCACGTATTGAGGGGAATAAGTAAAGGACTAAAGTGGGCAGCTCAAAGTGTATGTGTTGGATTGGGTTTGTATAGGGTATGGGGTGCCAAATGTGTCACAGAGGGAGATATACAAACACAGCATTTGTAAGTGTTTTTGACACACTTGGCACCCCATATAATATAGGAGGGATCGATGAGATGAAGTGATTAGAATAATTAATCACATCCTTAATTCTGAGTGCAATTTGGAAATAATCACACGAGTAACTGCCAGTTGGAAAGCTTGAAATTGCATGAGGTGAAGCCAAGTGCAATTTAAATTGCTTTACAACTGGCAGTTACGAGTGTGATTATTTCCAAATTGCACTCGGAAGGATGTGATCAATTACTAATCATATGAAGCGCTTATGTAAGGACGCCTATCTACTTGACTAACAGACCACTAGCAGTAGTATAGGTCCACTAAGTAAACAGAAGCCTGGCTACCCCCACAAGGTGAAGGGGTGCTTTGTAGAGCTTGTGTAGCATCAGCAGGTTTCGTGGCTTTCTTCTTGACCTTGCAGCTGTACTAACAAAATGAAGGGTGATTTTACCCAATCAGCACGTGATTAGGTGCAAGCTGTAATTAAATTAACACCGTAGGCAATCAGTGAGCGATTACACTTGCACTGTTAGATACAAGAATTATTGCCTACTTCTCTATGGGAGTTTACTGTAGTGACTTAGTACATCATATTATGATTAGGGTGCATAGAAGATGAAATGGGTAATGTGATGGGAGTATGCATAATATTATGATGAAGTGATCAGTGGGTGGGAATGAGATGCATTTTTATATGAGAGGGATGAAATGATCAGGACATAATTATAAATGATTAGGGTATGTGTATGAGAAATGAAGTAATAGGGCAGTATATATGAGAGATGAGTGGGGATGAAATGATTAGGACATATGTATAAGAGATGAAGTAATTAGGGTATATGTATGAGAAATGATCATGAAGTAATAGGGCAGTACACAATTGTAGTATAATATGACACATAGTAGTGAGATGGGTATGTGTGTGAGAGATGCGAATGGTTGCATGGGGTATGTGCTTAAGACATGAAATGATTAGGATATATGTATGGTGTCAAGAGTAAATAATAAGGAGGGGAAGAGAGTGTCGAACGCGCTATATACCCCGTGTAATATGTTTTCGGCAAGTAACGTGACTTTCAGCCGTGCACACGTGACTACTAGCTCAAGGGGCTAAACACTTGATTTTTCTTAGAACTGAGAAGAATAGAGGCGTTTTTCATGAGTTTTATGCTAGATTCTTCATAAACGCTTGTTTTATATTGTGATCTGCTCTTTCTTTCGGTCGAAATCGCGCTCGCGTTAGCTTGCACTCGAGGCCACGCCCACAACGTACCATTTGAATCGAGCGCTCTGATTGGTCAATTTTTGAATTCCTGGCGCGTGACTTTCCGAAAACATCTTGTACGGTGTATAGCGCGTTCGATACTCTCTTCCCCTCCTTATTATTTACTCTTGATGGTGTATATAAGAGATCGATAAAATGACAGGGATTGGAATATGTGAGAGGTGATGTGATTAGGGTATGTGTAGTTAGGGTATGAGAAATGAAGTAATAGGGCAGTATATATATGACACACAGTGAGATGGGTATGTGTATGAGAGATGTGAGTGGTTGCATGGGATATATGTTAAAGACATGAAATGATTATGATATGTGTATAATATTATGTATGTGCATACCAGTGCATGCTTGTGTGTGTATGACATTGTGAAGTGATTAAGGTATGTATATGAGAGATAATTGGAATATGTGAGAGGTGATGTGATTAGGGTATGCATGATTAGGGTATGCATGCTTAGGTGGCTATACCATGCTCAGAAGTCTAGTGAGCCTAGTACTGAAAATCAGCAGACACCCACAAGCATGTCTAGTGGGGTAACCACTACTACTGCCACCTGGGTGGTGATGGTGGTTTCACACCTAGATGTGTCACCACATAGTGCTGTAACTTGCCTGGGCATGTTTCAGATCTCTGCACAACACACCACAAAAACACTCTAGCTCTGCTCTAGTAGATTTCATCTGCACATACCCATGCTTGCTTTCTAGATTAACTCTTGCTTGAAATTTGCCATGATCTTGCTCATCCATACAAGAGACAATTTATAGCCCTATGGTCCTCTATACATGTGTGCCCAACTGTCACTGATGACTTACATTCCACTAGTTTGAATATGAGAATAGCATGCTAAGTTAGCCAAGAGCGCATAATATTAAGAACTATGCGCTCTTGGCTAGGTATAATGTTGTAGAGAGCTACTTTCAGGGGCATGCATGAACCTATAGCTAGTACATGCATGTAGGTGTATACTATAACATGTAACAGGTATAAATGCATGTACCATGCGTATACATTTTTATGCTTAGTGTGGTACTAGGTTGTTTCTACAAACATTATTGCATACCATTTGTAGCAGCATGGTGGGCCAGTCTGACCTTCAGGACATACTACTGGGATGATGTATACGCATGCATGAGCTATTAGTAACTGGAAAAGGTAGGGGTGTATATACTACTTTCTTAATGAGAGCTCAGCTAGGGATCTAAGCAGGTTGTGTCCCTTGTCCAATTAATACACAGTGCTGTCATACAAATTAAGGTAAAATAGTGGTATGGGGAAAATTAACTTCCTCAATAGTACCAAAAATGTTTAGCAATGACAATGATCTATGAGTATCAATGTACCACACCAAGTCTGATCTGTTGTTGATATTAAAATAATTTTCCTATAGGTTTGTGCTGTGGTTGGCACCTTTTTCCAACCACAAGCATGCACAGAAAATTACTAGGACCACTGGCATCGTTAAAAATAGTTTCCATAGCAAATTAGCAAAGGTCTATTGTGCAATGTTGGGCATCATTTGTTCATGTGAAATGATTATCCAATTAAAGCCATGCAAGGGTTAGCCTCGTGCACCAGGCCTACCCTCCATACTACACATTGTCACGCTATACGAAAAATAGTAGTGTGCATAGTATTATTGAGAGTATAGGCCTGGTACACGAGGCTTGCAAGGACCATGGTTTTCAATAAGAGCCGGGACGAGTGATTCCATGCTACAATATCTTGGAGGCATAATAGTTAATGTTATGCAAGCTGGAGTGTAATAAACAATTACCTACCAATAGAAGTTCCTCTAAATCAGTGAAGAGTAACCAACCCAGGGATAAAGATACTAGTACTGGGAACTCAGATCTTATTAATAGTGTCTGATGGATAGCTAAAATAACCTCTTTGTAGCAGGACAATGTTTATTTTTATGGGAGTGAGTAGCTTGGAACAGCGCAGTATGTACGTAGATAACACTATTGAGGAGAGAGAAAGGGAGCTGTATTTGATACTGAATTTGTCTTCTGGGGATGGTAGCTATGTTATATTAATAATTGTGTCATAAGTACACCAAATTACACTCATAGGGGGTGTATGACTACTAGGCATTGGTGAATTGTGCTCAAAATCTGTCCTGTTATGCTATGCTGGCAATGCTAGTAAAACCCTTCATGCTCACCACAATGCCTTATAATTAGCAAAGGTACCGCTGCACTGAACAACAAAGGTTGCTGACATGCAGTCAAATATAGAAGGCAATTAGCATATTATGTATTATTATGCTCCAGTACCTTGGGCTCCAATAAGGATTCATGCAGCACATGAGATGAGGAAGGAATGGTTGAAGGGAAACCTAAATAAATTATAGAATCTATTATGCTAGCGTATGCCCATGTGCTAATGGAATCTCTTATGCCCAAAATTAGCCTCGTCCCCAGGCTTCCACCCATTTCTGCGTGCAATATTGAAGCTGGGTGGAGGCTTGGGGACGAGGCTATAGCTCAAAATTATGCCAGCATAATTCGCCAATGCCTAATGGTTACAAAATCAAATAGCTAGCCCAATATAGCTACAGGCCAGCTCAGATGCCTTTAATACCCATATTACTTTGATGTGGTCACAAACCACACCCTCCCATTACTTTTTCCTTAGGTGAACTCTGAGCCCATCAATGCACAGTTAGCTAAAATCCTTACGATGAGGATACCACTTGCAAGGGACGGAAGACCATTAATGACTTCTTGATGGTCTCAATACTCTAGTTAATTAATTCTTGATGGTTCATCAGCCTATAATTAGATCTAGGGGGTCATATGCCAATTTCACTCTTCCGTGGGGGTGTATCATTCATTAATGGAAAAGCCCAATGTGTAGGATAGGGCAAAATTTGCTACACATTTCATAAAAATTTGCATGCCCTATCCTCTGATAAACGTGTAGGAAAGCTCATGTTTTGGTAAGCACGGCATCAAGGAAAAGTTTTGGTCCAGCTAGTGATATTAGTTGGGAAATCACACATTGACAAACATGCATGCAGCTATCATAATGACAAGCAATACCGTCGTACAGATATCACAACATAATATTATTATCATTTATATTGCCACTAATTTCATTATCTGAAATGTATGATGGTCTCCTAGTGATGACCTTTTACCACATGCACCATTGGAACTATGCAGCTACTGGGGATTTGGTCAAGTTTTTCATAATATTAAAATTAATATAAAAGTAGTTAATACATGTAATAATAAAGGGTATAATAATTATTATACTTACATGTAGTTCTGTTACTACTCGACCATTGAAGTTCAAAGGAACTGGATTATACTACTTATCCATTCTCAATCTCAGATACTCATGTTCCATGTTTCGGGGATTATGTGCACATAATTCAGTGATAGTCCACCTGAAAGTAAACATGCTTACTTTATTAATTAAGGGCCGGTTCTTAATATTGGTAGCTATTATTATATTCAACCAGAAAATCCCATACTATATATAGCT
Source organism: Cliona cf. orientalis (assembly GCA_963930775.1). NCBI lineage: Eukaryota > Metazoa > Porifera > Demospongiae > Clionaida > Clionaidae > Cliona > Cliona cf. orientalis. The sequence goes on from OZ005691.1 coordinate 8,836,659, forward strand.
ATATACATGCCCTATGCTTATAATTATTAATTCTAAAAATAACAGCTTTAAAATTATAATAATTATTTTGTGTACCCTGGATTTCTCTGGGTGATGGGATCTATATCCATGAGTATTTTTTCATAATTTTCTTACGAATGAACACCACACAAAAGTCTTCCCCTGCAACTTGCATGAACAGACAACCAGATTCTTTACTATAACATAAATATTGATAGTATTGGTGATTGTATAATTTATAATGGGAAACTAAATTAGTAAGGTTTTTAAATTTGGCGAATTTGGTACAGATCGCCAACTTAATTAAACTGAACGTTAATCGCTAAAGGGTCATAATAATACTAATATCAGCATTTGATTCCAATTAGGGAAATAGTTGTAGCTACTACCAATACCGTAGTTAATCGAATACAACGCATGATCCAATTTAACGCAATAAATTAGCATTTTACGAATTCTCATAACGTTTATATATGGAATAATTGACGACCTTTACCAGAAAAGACGCGCGTTTTTTAAAATTGAATTTTTTCCATGCGTAGTATTAGATTAAGTACGGTAGTCAAATCTGGACAAGGCAAATCCGAGTCTGATTTAACTATTGCTAGTACAATTATTACCTATTAAATTGGACGAAAATGTGTGTGATTGCCTATTAATAATATTTTAGTTCAAGTTCCTTTGCATCTGATAATGAGTGCCATGACTACCAGTGGTGCTCTATGCTCCAACACATGCAGATATGGGTGAAAACAAAGGTATTATAAAGGCGTAATTAAGTCTTCGTTTTAATTTAAATATTAGTTAGTGAATGGACCTTATCAAAACTGAAAGACCTTGTCAACAATTATTGTCATTGTGAATTAGTTGGCGTGCCATGCTCAAAATAAGAGTACATTTATTATGAGCTATATATGTCCCAGGCAATAATTCGAATACAATTAGGGATTAATTGGTACTGGAATATAATTATAGGAGAAAATCTTAAAGTGATTATTTTTTGCAGGTACTGGTGTTTGATATTTATGTGGATTGGTCCAAAAAACGCAAAATTTTGTACCCGCTAATATTTAATTATTACTAGTTATACACACTATAGAACAATAGCCTAAGAATGTGTCGACCTTATACCATTATCATATCCAAATTGCAAAATTTAATACTCGCAAAATGTGCTTTAAGCCAAAAATGCACCTGCAAATAATTATTGTCATATATCCTATAAGGTAGGGCATTGCCAAGTAAATAACGATTAATAATTATTTATATATATTCAATATATATGCTCAATGCATGCTGTGTATGCACCAACTTAAAAAGTCAGTACTTCAGCACAATTTGAACTTCCTTCAACATCTGAAACTTCATCTCATAATAATCATCACTTGATACTTGTGCAAATATAATAACGTGTGTAACAATAATAAAAATTCCAAAGAGGGTTCAAAATTGTACATATGCATGGTTGAGTATGGTTTCCAGTGTGATACCAGCCAATCTCCATTGCTGCTTTGCTCACTCTGAAACGGCAATGTTGTGCTATGGACCAGAAGAGTAATTTCCAGTCACTGATATTATTCACGAATCACGAAGTACCTGAGAGATATAATACAAAAGAGGAAATTAGTGTCAGTAATCACCTCCCACAAGGGAGTGGTTTCCTGGAACCACCCAAATAATTAGCAAAAAAGAGGTGTGGCTGGTGTTTCAAGGCAATAATGAAGGCAGAAGCGGTAGGTTGAAACAGCTGCATGATGAAAACTTAATATAAAAACGAAACCATGCATAGCTATAATATATGGGTTACGAAGGCTGACTGTCTAGCTAGTGGAGTGTTAGCCTCGTCCCCAGGCTCTCTTGGGGGAGGGGAAAAGAGAGCCTGGTAACAACTGCATGCACATGTGCCAAAATCTCTGTATACTATCCATTTGATCGTATAGCTACTACTAGCCAAGCTCAAAAGTCGCCGAAACACTCGAATAGAATCTTACCATCAGCTAGTGATGCATGGTGTCTAGGACATTTAAACACTTAAACGTTGATTTTTATCCCCTCTAAAGGCCATTTTGTTGAAGATTCACTCACCATGTTTTGTTGGTAAGGGTTTGCGCATGCATATGCAGTCGTTATCAGGCTCTCTTGTCACCTCCCCCAAGAGAGCCTGGGTACGAGGCTAGTGGAGTGTAGCTATAACGTACCCGCCACTTGAGTCCACTAGACAGCCATAGCAGTTAATGAGCTTGACTACGGATTACGAGTGGGATCCATATGGCTTGGTGAAGTATCATCTACATAAATTATAAATTATAAGTCACTGAGAATTATTATTAATATCATTAGAACGGTTTAATCCTGACAGTTCATATTAAACTTACATTTTAGTGCATGTTGAGTGAAGAGCTCCTCATTCCTGGCCAGGCTGCAATGAGGTTGGTATATTCTCGAGTAGCTACCTCTAACCAGACAGTGGCTAGCGTCAAGCAACATAAATAGTTCGTAACCGATGGGTTAAGATCGACCTTTGACCTCCCAACTGCGCTCAAAATCTAAATTCGCCTAATAAGACAGTACAGTTAATAAGAATGCACCCCTGTTGAGGAACACTTTTCCAGTTCCCCTGAAGACAAGTAATCGGATAAATTTCCCCCAGAGGACTTAATTAAAATGGAGGCAGTAACCCCCAAGACATCGTTAAAATGCACCATTTTACCCCCAGAACATCACTAAAATGGCCTCAACACCCCTCAAGACTTCATCAAGTCAAGCTACCCCCTCAGGATACAATTAGCTATCGTTCGGGCCTCAACAGGGGTGTATCTTTATTAACTGGAATAGCCCATTATTAGGTATTGATGTATGAGATTTGGTCAAGTGAGGGGGCAGGGCTGCAAACTGATACAGGTACACGACCCTAAAAACTGTTGCTGAATGGAAACTGCATGAACTCATTGGACATTCAGAACTGAAAAACTGACGGAAAACTAGCTAGCTAAATAGCTAGCTACTGACTGTTGAACTAAAAACTGACGGCGGAAGAAAACTGAATGATGATGGTCACATGACGGGGTGGAACTAAAACTGAGGGCTAACTAAAACCGATTACTAACGGTTGAAAAACTGAAATCTAAGAAAGTAAATAAGCTCCATATAAATGCTGTAATAGCATCATCATACAAGTCTAAACAACAGTCACGTGGAATTCGCGCATGCGCGGTATACGTAGGTAGGTAGCTTGATCTATCGTATTTGACAGGAGGAAGCCAATGGCCACCCAGACATCAGTCGGAAGAAACGTGAGTTGCTAACTGCGCAGCTATGTATTTATTCTTTTCCGTGCGGAGTTATTTGACCGTGATTAGGCAATTATTGTTTAATTAATCGCTAGCCTCGGTGTTTGATAAAACTTGATATATAACTGTCTGAGCTAGCTAGCTAGTTAGCTACAACTTTCGGCCACAAAAGAAGAGACCTGCAGACTTGGCGGAGGCTATAACTAGCAAGTGCCCGCCCAGAACTCATAATACTATACTTCTAGTTAGATACTGTAACAGTAGATTGGGTGATACGCGGCTATATAGAAGCCACCGGGAGAGGGCGGCATAGCCCTAGCGCGGGCTTGTCGTGGCACGCCCCCTATAATACCTATGGTGTGATATAGCATAGATGATTATGCAAGTAGAGCGCGGACGACTGATCGAAGGGGAGTAGCTAGCTAAACCAAACTTGGGAACATTTATATGTCTGAAATCCGTGGGAATTTGCTATCTGAGGATGGTATGCTGCTAAAGGTCCAGATCTGGATCTATTACTAGAGTTACACTTTGTGTAGCAGTCCTCGCTCAGCGAGCCACTATGCCAATCAATATCCTGTATACTTGTGTATTGAACTTCCTGTTTATGCATGATGAAATTGTATGATTTTAGTATTTTAGGGTTCCCCGTCGGCGCGGCCTAGGCGCGGCGCTAAATTAAATTTGTGTTGCACATGTAGATCACGTGACAAGGGAGTGGTTTCTTTCGTCTATGCTGAAGTATTAGCAACAAAAGGAGCTCCATTATGTCGTCAACTTTGGAAGAACGAAGCCAAGAGTAGCTCAATTGACAGGCATTTTAGACGCACGCGAAAGATACGCCCAGAAGCCATACGAAACAACTCTCGAGCCCGAGTAGAGACCTCACTTCGCTCGGAATTATAGCTACTTTGCACTGTAGCTATAGCTACAGCCATATCATCTTTAAATTATAGCTATCAAAAATCTAATTGTTTCTACTGACCTACTGCTTATTATTCACAACTGTAATTAGTTTAACTTTATTAATTACGTTCCATGTTCTATTACTACAGCGTCATCTTTACTTTCACATTAAAAAAAAGGATGAAGTGATACTTAAAGAATGCACCGATTCAGAAGACATAAGACTTCTTCGACCTTTGAGAGGTCATCATTCAGCTTACTTCAAGTCTGAGTGCACACAGCAGTCACGATCACGGGTATAATTTTGACTTTAGAATAATAATATTATAGCGTAAAGTGCCAATTATCGACATACGGTTTTCTCCCGCGTGTGCTGTTGCTTAGGAACATCGCCTGAACTTCGAACTTGGACCAAAAGGTAGGGGGTCGCCAGGGCTACAAGTACCTAAAGTCTCAGGGGGCTGCCTATCAAAGTATGTCTGCAATGGCAATTTTAGCTTATAATTGTGAATGCCAGTTATCAACAGTCGGTACGTATTATCGGCACACCGTATACTTTCAATACAATCAATTATTGTCACTTGGAGCTTTGTCATCACAGTGCATGCAATCCAAGAGTAAGAAAATTATATAAAAAATACTAGCAGGTGCATAATCATGAGCTCTAACTACTGAGACAACTTCATGTTCATAGGTGAGCTTGTTCGATCTTTATCGTTTTTTCAATCTTGGCAGAAGCGCCTCGGGAACGGCACCATCGCGTCTTTGCCCCTGTATTGAGAAAGTAAGACACGGTGAGGGTCATCTTATCACAAATGAAGCAAAACTTACCTTCAAAAGTCCAGCTTGAAGCACAGAAGCGAGTCGCGATCGACCACGCGAAGTTATTATTAAACGCGCCACGCCCACTGCCTATACTAAGGCCCTATGTCGATAATCGATACCCGTATTTCCGATAGTTGATACCTGTCGGTAATTGGCACATTACGCTATATGAATAGCACGGGGCCAGTGCTATAGCTAGCAACTGTTGGAATGTTAGTCCTAGGCACTGCATGGTGGAGCCCGAGGACAGTGTTTGTTTATGTCATCATTAATCCCTATAGCATTCATGACCCTGTGCATAATAATGACTTTACTTATACCCTCAGTGGGGTGTATGGATTAATTTAATTTTAACAGTGGGCTGGCCGGCCATGGCCACAATGTCATGCTATTGAAGTAACTTACATCTGACCATTATACATGGTCTAATTGCATGATTGTATATAGTATTATATTATTATTATTAGCCTTTATAATATCAGTGGCGGATCCAGGATTTGTAGAAGGGGGGTTCCTATAGTGCAGTTGCGCGCGAAAATTTTAAGCCACACCCACTTTGAGGTGAAACCACGCCCATTTCGATAGTTTTTTTGAGAGAAACTATCAGTCCTACCAGTCCAATCAATCTGTTTTTGAACTGCTAAAGCATGCTAAGGTGAGCCATACCAGTAGTTTTCTTAGTTTTATAGACAGAGAGGGGGGCTCCATTTAGCCTATCAATCAGCACTTCTTAGTGCTAGGTGCGTTCCATGGAACCCTAGGAACCACCCTAAATCTGCCATAGCTTAGGGTGGTGCCCAGGCACCCTAGGCACCACTCCCTGGATCCGCCACTGAATATATCTGTAAAGATCACCTATACGCATATAATATTATACTGTTACAGTAGCGTAAGTCTCAAATAAGGCCAATCAAACTACATTATTAGTTTCTCGTCCACCCGTTTTTATATTTCTATGCGGGCGGGCGGTCATTATTCATTATTCATTGTTCAATATTATGGCATTTTGAGGGTGTGGTTTCCTGGAACCGCCCAAATAATTGGCAAAAAAGAGGTGTGGCTGGCATTTCAAGGCAATAATGAAGGCAGAAGCGGTAGGTTGAAACAGACGCCGGCGGTGACGAGAAACTAACAATCAAGTTTGTGTGGCCTAATATTATGTCATTAAATTGATGTCAGCTAACGCTATATAGTTGTTTTGTTTGTGAGTGACTCAATCTGTCTGTCTGCAGTGTTGTGTATTTGTCTAGTACCAAGCTAGCTGCTAGATTGTACACCAAAAGCCCATTATGAAAGAAGGAAAGGGAAGGAAGAAGTCCCAAGCTAGGCCATGTATACACTATTGAGGTCCCTTAATTCACTGTCAATAGCCTTTCTTTCTCTCAATCGAAGTGCCATGGCCTACACACCACCAATACTTGCAGTGAAACTTGTGGATTAACAATTATGTATGGTCAATGAGGAGGACACCCTTGATCTTTAATTTGTGGGAAATCCAAAAATTTTGTTGTTGTGGAAACAATCACAATCATGATATTAAAATTTATCAAATTGAATACATTTATTCTGATACTCACCAAGTTTTAAAATTCCTGCTATAATGTAGTTATTATGATATGCAATCAGTATTATATACTGACTTGGCAACTATGTGATTCAGAATGGTCTATTATTTTTATTTTGCAGCGTGGACCTGGATCTACATACAATGGTGAAGAAAGGTGCGTGTGAAGTATATATAAGTAACTTACTTAAATTCATTTGTAGACGGAATCATCATAATAAAAATTATAATTATTATCATAATTCCGACTACACATGAATTTAGGGCGTGGTCCTGCATGTGCACCCAAGCAGTGAACCTCCCCCCAGGAAATCCTGGATCCGCCCCTGACACTTCTATATTATTATCAGACCCTTATAAGGCCCTTAGTAGCACCCTCGCTGTGCACAATAATATAATATTATATCCTTGCATGTTCCGTAAATGTATTGGTAGATCCTTTAGCTCTGTGCTTGGAAGTATCTTTATTATTGAGTCCATGCAAGTATACAGATATCGACTATATTAATATTAATTATTATTGAGTCCAAGTACAGATATACCGACTATAATAATTAATTTATACACTGTTAAAAATAGGGTGTTGTAGTGACACCCCATGTATACGAAAAAGGTGGTGGGGTGCTGTTGCAACACCCCATGCATGAGAGGGGTGCTGACAGTACACCATCAAGGGGTGCTGGATATCAGTTTGTGCGATAGGGGTGGGGCTACCACTCGATTACGTCATCTAAAGTAGCGCGCGCATGCGCACTATTTGAGCAGCTGCTTTTCTGGTTTGAAAATTTCACAAGTGTCTCTTGCGTTGTCGACTGTCATGGCCGTCATGGCTATCTCAGATGAGCTGGGTGTCTCTTCAACAGTTACAGTAAGTGAAGTAAGTACTTTTTAGCATCAGCATAAGTTAGGTAGGTGCCTTTTAGTACACTCTTGCATGAAGTGTAAATACTCGAGTGTGTTCACTGTAATAAAAGCCTGTAAGCCTTACGCATTAGTCTATACTTAATCTAGTTACGTTGCCTATGCTCTTTATGGTCGCTGTACAGACTGTACTAGCTAGCCCATGCCTGTATTCAGTAAGTGTGTACTACATGCTCTAATCAATGCACACCCGCTATTTGTTCTTAATTGTTGGTTCTCTTTCCAGCCTCTCTCTCACTACCTTTCTAACAAGACTTAATTTGATGCCATAGTCACTACACCACTGAGATGGTAAATAGTTTGTGTAATAGTTGTAGGCTTCTCACTCGTTTTCTCTCTCCCTCCATCCCACAAAAAATAATTACTCCTTACTCTGATAATATGTCTACTGCATAGTGATCATCTATGTATTTACTCATAGTTGTTACTACAGCTGCTGATAATGACTTCACATGATACTTCACTGTATTGGTAAGCTGTTAAGTATCACTGAGTGTTTCTCTATCTCTTCTCTCCCTCTATCTGTCACTTCTCTTCCCCCCCCCCCCCCCACACACACTCACACACAAATTACTCCTTACCGGCATGCATCACGGGTCAAAGGAGCTTGAGGGCATGCTGCTATCTAGCCGAACAAAATTAATATGTCTACTGGCAGTCATCTATGTATTTACTCATAGTTGTTATCGTCATTTTATATTTTTCCACTACAGCTGCTTCTGACTAGTAATGACTTCACATGATAGCTATTTCACTTCACCGCATTGGTAAGCTGCGTATAAAGTTTCTCTGTCTCTTCTCTCTCTCTCTCTTCTCTATCTCTCTCTGCCATGTGTCATTGTCGTTATTATGCACAGAATTATTTGTGGATCAAGTCAAGTTCTCTCGATACTAGCGGACCGGTGTTTCTCTTTGGAGTCCCTTCTCTGTCACTCACATCAAATTGGTAAGCACCCACCCACTGTCTAAACAAGCCCGAGGATGTGGTGAGACTGGCTTGCACACACTACAAGGTCCAAATTACACAGCTACTTAGTGGTTTACACTAGTACAATCATGGTACTGTGGAGCTTAGCCCATGATGTCACATGCACTGCATGTACCACCTTGAACACATGGTACTATCACTACCATGCGATATTGATGTCTTAAGTATCTGCTTCTCCCCCCCCCCCCCCCCCCCCCCCCCCCCCCCCCCCGAGTAAGGTGCACCACTCAGGGGTGCTTACTACGGTATTTTTATACACTCTAATTCTCTCTTTCTGATCACAGATGCAAGGCTACAATATGATGGCTACCTCAAGCTGCTTCGATCATCACATAGGTAAGCAACTGGCTAAATAATATTATGGAGGTATTATGCATGACGTCACACTGACCTTTAACCCGGCCAGCTGTCTGTATACAACATCAATATGAGAAAATGCCCAAATTATGATCCAAATGGCATACGTCCTCATCTTTGCTTCGCTCGATAGTAGCTCTGATTTGCCCCCAGTTGGTGCGGCTCAGTATAACAGGGGCTATCGTTACCATGGACATGCCCACAATCTTAATTACTTCTGTGCGACCCCTCTATTCCTTTCCTCACCCCTTCCTCTCACTAAAGCATGAGCATGACATTGTACATTAATTTTATGTCTCTGCCATTACTGCCTTTCTTTCTCCGTTGGTGTTGATCACCATCAATCTTTTTCTAGAGACATACCGTGACTCAAGTTTCTGTTCTGATTTTGGAGAAAGACAGTATCGTACTACTTAGCTTTTGAATCTATGTCAATTTACCTGATACAGTATTACATTGCTATAAATTTTGTATGCAAAGAATATTGATTTTGTGCACAAAGCTATATACCCCCTTGGCTGGACTGGTGGGTGCATGCACCACTCCCTAGTTAGTGCTACTAGAACACCTTTATTAGCACCCCAAGGGTGTCACAACTACACCTTTAGTAACACCCAAAGGGTGTCATTTTTAAACATTAGCTGGAGCACCCCAAAAGGTGTTACTGTAGCACCCAATTTTTAACAGTGTAGGCGATATCTGTACTTGGACTCTATAGATGTATCAATTCCAAGCACATAAAGCTTAGGATCTACCAATACATTTACAGCGCATGCAAGGATATGCACAGCGAGGGGAGCCTGAGGGTCTGTTATAGGAGTGGCACTGTGCAGATCCTTTTATATAATATATTATATTATAATATAAGGCACGGACGTAGTGAGGAAAATTAATATAGACTGAAACAACAACGCGAGAGAAACTTTTAAAGAACTAACTCTCAATTTACCAAGATGCATTAACAATAGTTCATCATGGGAGTGCTGAACTTATAATTAGTTAACCTACTCAGTATAATAATATTATAGCTATATACCTGGCATAGCAACAAGACTGTAGCTAGTTGATTATTACGTTTTTAACTTATTATAACAGTACATAATCATTAATTTTGTTTTCATATTATGTTTAATTTATAGGTTAAATTCTATACAAGTGGAAGAAAATCTTAAAAAGCTTATAGCTGCAGTAAGCAATGAAGTATCCGTGGAAGGAATCCGCTTCCAAGCAAGGTGATTCATGTACCTGATATTGTTTGTGATGTTTAATAGTAGATTTGAAGTATGAGAAATCTGGTAATCTAGCTTGTCCTGTATCGTATATGAACGGTTAATGTGCGGTATATATGGGATAAACATTCTCAGTATTTTGGGCTGCATGATATATAGCTAGCTATTAAACCAGATAACGCTGTCAACTTCTATAAGTTGTTGCATCACAAGTCAGTAGCTGTGTGCATGTGTGTTTTGGCAAAAGTGCAGGTGCCAGTACTCCGGCCTCATCTAACTTCCTATCAGGATTTTTGTATAATATTATGGTATATATAATTTATATATAATATGATAATATTATTATGAGAGATGTTACGAAAGGCAGAGCCTTCAGAGCCCAGCATTGATCATGTTTAGAGACTTCTAGCTCTAATAGCTACAGACATAGGAGAATTTGTGGTTTTACTCAACTTATACTTTCACAAACTAAATATTAAAATAAATTTTAACAGTATCCAGAATACCGTTTTTTTTTTTTCTGGATTCTGTAACTTTAATAAACAGAGGGCAGCTTGGGGAGGCTTGTATTAGGGCATGTATATTATAATAATAGTTATATGGTAATCTACTAGCTATATATATAGCTACTACTTAGCTGTTACACATGGCATTGCACTCTCAGTGAACAAGCCATGAAACTCTTGTGCACTCGAGTCTTTCTTGCTGTGCTGAAAATTATTTTTTTATTATTGCAGGTTCGGAAGCATGTACTTTACATGTCCACACAATTGGGATAATAAGATAGTTGACACCAGCTCTTTAAGAGAGGATTATAGAGTTGGCAAAACTTTCTTATTCAGGTTAGATTTATGTTAAATTTAATTATAAGAATAATAATCATAATATTCTTTCATGCACTTGTAGGGTTTTGTTTGAGCCTCACGATTTCATACAAGGGCATTGCATTGAAGACAGTGTTGAGCCCCTACATAGGTACAAAGTAAAGTTCATGTTGTACACTGATGATGGTACCACTGTGGAGGTCGGTTGTCAAATGGAAGAAAACGATAGGAAGTTATTTGATCTTAATTGGGCACGTATCAATGGCATTGCCAATCCTGATGATCAGTGGACAGATATTAAAACAAAGCTGGATATTGTACGTCCAGGAAAGTATGTGCCAAGATATTATTATGTTGCTCATTGATTTAAATTCAATTTTTTTTGTTACAGAAAGGTTGATATGAGAATTGTCACTTTCTTTCAGACTCCAGAGTGTTCACCTGGTGATGCTGCTTATGACGTTGCTGCAAAGATTGCTGAATCTATGACTCAAACGTAATTGTTGCAATGGCTTAATTAGCATTGTTGTATGGTTATAGATTTGGTGGGATAGTGCATGTGTGAGAGTCATTTACTGTAACAGATCAGAGTGTCCCAGGCAAGCTCTTTCTCCCGGATAAGCGCCCATGCAGGTGCTTCTTATGGGTATATTGCATGAATGGAGCATGCCCATACCCAGATAAGCACCCAAGCTAGATCCTTAGCTACCACTATGCATTACAAGAGCTAGTCCAGGAGAAATATGCACCCCAAAGAACACTTGGGTCGATGGGTAAGTTCCTTCGAACATAGCTACTAGACTGTGGTGTCAATAGTAATTAATTTGATCTTGCATCATTTGCATACCACAAAAAGCTGACTGGCACATATTTACATAATATACTATACATGCTGTTAATTTAAAGTAATTATGTTATACAATGTCATAGACCATCCAAAGAACTCTCTATGAAAGTTGCCGGAGATAACTACTGTGTATGTTCTATCCGTAAGAAAAAGACAAAAACATACAATTGGCAGGATCCAGCTGATGATGGGAGTCATGAGTAAGATTAAGGGTATATTAGGAAGACTATGTAGCTCCTGTATGTAAGTATTGCACTTAATAATAATATGTAGTATGATGCATGGTGGCATCTTAGCATGCAGTAGATACAAGACAAATAATATAAGTACGAAGTATTTGTGAAAACAGGTATAGTCCGACTCCAAATATGGATGATAATGACCCATAGAAAAGCATCAATTATTTGATGAAATTATCACTGACAGTTGAATTTCATCCATTTTATGATGAAAATGGCCCATAAATTATCATCCACAATGGGATGCAATGACATGCATTTCATCACTTTTTGGATGATATTAGCACATCTTTCTCTATATATAGCGACAGCACTGGCTAAATTCATCCATAGTTGGATGATTTCAATCATCATTATTTGGATGATATTAGTTTATGTTTAAATTCATCCACAGTTGGATGATTTCGATCATTACTATTTGGATGATATTGATGTACCTTTAAATTCATCCACAGTTAGATGATTTTAATCGTCATTATTCGGATGATATTAGTTCATAATTATTTAAATTCATCCACAGTTGGATGATTCCGATCATCACTATTTGGATGATATCAGTGTATGTTTAAATTCATCCACAATTGGAAATGAGGAGGCTATTGAAGTAGCTCAGCTAGTAGCCTCAAGAGTCGATATCCGCCAGTATCAGTATCAAATAGAACTGAAACTCCTTCAAGATGTACTTCCTATCTTAGCGTCTTTTCTTCTGAAATTGCCTTACGATGTAGAAATACCAAGTGATACACTGCAAAAAGAAAAGGGTTACTTTAACCCAACTTTGGTTACCTGAGTTGCACTGATGAACAATGCATACACAGTCATCCATGAATGCATGATTTTGGAATATATTATAATCATAATGTGTACCCATTGCACATAGTTTCTTGCGACGTGCATTGCTATGGAGAGCCAAGTAGAGCAAGAGTATTTGCAGTGCTTCTGATAATTACCACTTCACTTAATTCAATTACCAATTGCAACCACTTCACTCAATGTCATTCACCTTCATGTCCCTGTGCCAACTATAATAATTACAATAAGGTAGCCTTAGATATGTGAATAGCCTGGCTTCAAGTATGTTATATGATCAAAGCTAGGAATACTTTCATTCACATTCCATAATCATGGCTGGTCACGAACTGCATTCTTTTAGCTTGTGAGTGCAATTCAGGTAACCTAAGATGGGTTAAACTAACCCTTTTGTTTTTGCAGTGTATCTGTTCTCTCATTACCGACATGTGTGATCTTGCCTTAGCTCCCTTTAGTCGTCCTTCTTCATTTCCACCTCCGACACCAGAGAACAAGTTTTCGTTTTTTCCCAATCTTCCAAAGATTCGTGGAACTCACTGCTATTCTGCCGACTAGCATAGCAAAGGATTAGAAGACATCAATGCATGCAGGAAGTATTCATCGAATCACCCGACTAACCCCAGGAATCTTCAAAATCTACTGCCTGCATGGGTTTCGAAATTATGGAACAGCACGAATCACCACGACATCCCTTTGAGATCTATTTGTCACGTTTTGAAACCCCTCCAACAACAATAATTTACGATAATTCATGCAAGCTACACCAATATACCCTAAACCGCAAGCCAACTCATTTTAAGGACACACGTTTCTTTGGCTAGTGGCTACTCAATGGACAAGTACGCAACGCAATCAATTGGCAGCATAAACTCCTGAGTGAATGAACAAGCTAATGCCGATCTTCAACGGATCAAAGGATAACTTGCGTACATGAAGCCAGACAATTTTATATTTCATGTGAAGCTATTTCCCGCCATAACAAACATGGATTAAAAAGCTCGAGTAGATTTAGCTAAGTACTTTATGTTTGTAGCGTGATGATGTATCCATTTGCATACCCACACCTGTTAAATATCCACATAATTATATTAATTTTTTTGTTTGTATAATCTCACCCAGGGGCGTGTCCAGCAGGGGGCTCAGGGGGCTCAAGCACCCCCCCCCCCCCCCCAATTAAGGTCTGGTAGCTACAACAGCCAACTTAGCTAGTAGCTGTGTGACAACTATTGTTACTGATAAGCAACAACTGGTAGCTAAGGGGGCTTATCCAAAGTCCTTTTGGAAAAATTAACGTCATTATGACGTTGGGGGGGGGGGAGGGGGTCTTGGACCATGACATTTTACAACTGCATTGTCAGCTGATTTTAGCTTCAGTTGTGATTATGCATTCTTGTGGTTGAACAAGTCTAGACACACCTCCAGCAGTGTCAAAATTTGCATTTTTGTGACAGCTGTATCAAGCACTACTTAGCTAAGTAGGCAAGCAAGAAACTGCTAAAGAAGCATAGGTACGCCATGAATCCATGAAGACATAGCTAGCACTATAGAATACAAGTGAATACCAAATGTGTAGGCTAAATGGAGCAGAATCAGAGTTTCAGTATTGAATCTATGCTGAAATGCTGTGACGTTAAGAGAGGGGAAGAGGGAGGGGGGTAACATGTTAACGTCATAATGATGTTAATTTTTCCACAAGGACTTTGGACAAGGCCCCTAAGACCAACAATAAACTTACAGGACTCTCTCTAAATGGCAGTTTCTCGCAGCTACTAGGCCTAAAACAGCCTTCTTTGTCTGTCATCAAGCTGTCTTCAAGAATGTGTTAATGAGGGGCGTGGTCAACGTTTTGTGGGCGTGGCTAAAACTTTTGCACGCGTCTGGCTCAGCACCTCCCTTCCTCAAATCCTGGACACACCCCTGTCACCTGTATCATAATTTTATTGTTGATCAAAATCATCCAACTGTGGATAAATTTTGAATGTACATCAATGTCATCCAAATATAATAATATTATTATAGTGCATGATGATCGAAATCATCCAAGTGTGGAAAAAATTAAATGTACATCAATATCATCAAAATAGTGATGATTGAAATCATCCAACTATGGATGAGTTTAAACATGAACTAATATCATCCAAATAGTGATGATCAAAATCATCCAACTGTGGATGAATTTAAACGTACATCAATATCATCCGAATAGTGATGATCAGAATCATCCAACTGTGGATAAATTTAATATCTATACATGTAGCTATAAGGATGTTTATCTGTGGCCCATTTTCATCCATATTTGGATGTTTTTTTAAAGGGTCATTTTCATCCATATTTGGATTCAGAACATACCTCATGAAAACCGCAGTCCCTTGGTGGGGTAGTTCTAACCTGAACCTGTAACTAATTAATAAATCAGATCTCCATCTTCTACATTGGTAAAGGGGTCAAGATTGTCAGCTCATGCAGTGGTATCAAGAATAATTGTTACATCTACCAATATCAGTATTAATAGTAGCTAGCCATGGCATCTGATCAGAGCAAATATACTATATTATTATATGTGGAAGGTTTGCCAGGAGAAAATGTTTGCCAATTTCAACATGCACCTGCATGCTCTCACGATCAATAATTTATTGATTGGCAATTTTATGATTGCATATAGCCGACTTGAAATTTATATTCCACCAAATGTTTACGGTTAAAATTAACATAAAGCTAGCAGCTGGGTGGGTTGGCAAACATCTTGTTCTGGACCAGTGAAATATTCCGCGAAACAGTAATTATGGATATGAGGGTAGAATTGGGAGCTATAGTACTAGAAAGCGGAATCTTTGACAAAAGTTATACACTTATACCCTTCAAAACTATCATTTCTTGTATATAGCTGGAAAATCATTGAATGTTATGCCAACATTGCTGAAGATAAGGAAAGGGAGTATCAGCGTATGAAAGAAAGGAAGCAGTATGAGCCAGTAATTGTGAAATTCAGAGAGCAAACTATTAATGAGATATACGTGAGTGATATTATTAATAATTAGTATTATAAGCACTACAGTATAATAATTTTAGGCACCATTTTATGGCCATTTGAAGCTTGTGCAATATTTATTCACATGGTTCGAATTAGAGATGCCTCAGTCTGTAGAAGATACTTCGAAATTTTTTAGCCAGTGCCAATGTTGAATGATACTGTATAGATGAAATTTGTACAAGCGAAAATTTTTTTATTGGTGAAAATATCCTAATCTACGTACGGTAATAACAATTGTTTTTCTAGTTTAATGGAAGTTTCCATGTTGTGCGGCCGAACGACGATGTTCAAGTATCTACTACTGATCAAGTTCTCACCGACTTCAAACGTTTTGTCAGTGCCAGTTTTCGCAATGCTGAGTTACTTGACGACATTCATGATCGGCATGCCCAAGCACCCCATTAAGCTATCCACAGCTATATATAAACACTTCTGATATATAGTGTAATGCTTATAATAGCTATACAGTTTAGTTCTCTGAATGTAGCTGCTACTTAGTCTGACATTTTTTTTACTATTATGACATTGTATGTATGCTTTGTACCCTTACTAATTAATAGCTTCAGGTTCAGAGACAGAATAAAGTGACCATTATGTTTTGTACAGCTAGTTAACTAGTATAGAAAGCAGAATCTGATGCATAATTATTATACAAGAGTCTGTAATTATAACTGTGTTCATCATATTATCAGTCTAAGGGGCCTTGTCCAAAGTCCTTGTGGAAAAGTTAACGTCATTATGACGTTAACATTAAATTTTTACCCCCCTCTCCCCCCTCTCTTAACGTCACAGCATTTCAGCATAGATTCAATACTGAAATTGATTCTGCCTACACATTCAGTATTCACTTGTATTCTATACAGTGCTAGCTATGTCTTCATGGATTCATTGCATATATACCCGTGCTTCTTTAGCAGTTTCTTGCTTGCCTGTAGCTACGTGCACACTTTTAGCTACGTAGTGCTTGATACAGCTGTCACAAAAATGCAAATTTGACACTGCTGGAGGTGTGTCTAGAGTTGTTCAACCATGCACAAGAATGCATAATCACAATTAAAGCTAAAATCTGCTGACAATGCAGTTATAAAACGTCATGGACCAAGACCCCCTCCCCCCCCTAATTATAACGTCATAATGACATTAATTTTTCCACAAGGACTTTGGACAAGCCCCCTTAGCTAAGAGTCAGACATTACAATGTCATTTAAATTATCTTGAGAACGGAATAACGTTAATTTTAAAACTTTAACGTTGATCGTATAATAGTGTTCTACAAACAATGATGCACTCCCTTCCCCCTGTTTTCTAGCCCATTGAAATGACAGGGTTGAACCATTTGAGTTTCGAACATTGAGAGAGATTTCGAGGCCACATCAAGGACTTCGAATAGCTAGCATGGGAGCACTGTAGTTTAGCGGAAGAACTAGACTCAGTGTGAAGATTAGTGGAAGGTGCATGTAGCTATTCTTTGGATCATTTGATTGTTTAATTTCTGGCTACAAGTGGATGGGATTAGTGTAAGAAAATGTTTCTGAACTGTTACATTAATTTTTATGGAAAGGCCGAGTGCAAACCATAGACTATTATTAAAGTGTGCTATGTATCAGGCCCTTTCTCCACCCCTTTCAAGACCTCAAGCCTGGGGAAATGTCAGAGACTATAATATAATAGCTAACATGATTTATTATTCATTGTACTACTTCATACCATCTTAGGAAAATTAATATCCATGCCTCATCCAGTTGGCAGCATGTTCAGTGCATTCCCATACCATGACTACCCTTTCCATATGAGGCTCTCGCGACTTCTGCACATGAGCATGATTGACTAGTTGGTGCGGTCAAGATAAGACCGATCATAATGGCTGCCTACCCAGAAGATAAAGACTACTGAAGGAGCACAAAATAAATAGCTATTTATAACAATTAAGGGGAGTGGTGTTTGACTCATGTCTTTGTCTTCTGGTATTATTATGAAGGTACTAGCCTACTGTAGCTGTAGAGTTGGTATTAAATCCTCACCATGAACTATATTAATTTCTTGGGGAAGCAGGAAAGTTTTGATGTTTGCAATGCAGTCCTGGATAGCTATAGATTGTCTGCATATATAGCTATCCTAAAAGAAATTGGATGGCCAGGAATTGCATACAGAGAGGGGATTGAGTCAGCCCTTTTGGTTAGCAATTCTGCCCTTGTATATGTTATGTATTCCATTCTTTTTTATTCAGATGGTAAATGCAGATGACCGTCTTAGTTTCCAGGATAAATGGAACTTATGATGATGAGGTGAAGTATCGTGTGTGTACTGAACGGTTCAACCCATCGATATATTATGACGCAGGAGATCAGGAAATTTGACCAGTCTACAACTTAATTTGGGGGCAGTTTCCCCTTCACAGGAAGCCCGAGGCCATTCCTCCACCAGCACAGTAGTCTCATGCCCAGCCTCTTTATCGCACGCGGAAAAGATAGCTGGGCACGAGACTCTGAGTGCAATAAAGAGGCTGGGCACAAGACTAGCTATACCAGCACAGTAAAATCTACACAGGCTACAGCATCAATAACTGACAAAACCAAGGACCAGTAGCAATACTAATAATAAATTGGACTGTATGATTATAATAATTAATATAATGTAATTATTTGTATAATATTATACAAAATTATATAGCTAGCTAGCTAGTATGTGCTTCCTTTGAACCTTAAAGGCATAGCTAGCTACTGAAGTTTAGAATTTGATGGTACATGTAACATTGTAAGGCCAGTGTATAGGTAATATCATGCCAGTACCAGCTCTTAATACTCTAGTGAGTCTCAGGCTCATACTGACTTTGTGGTGGTTGCAAGTTTAGGAAACGATAGGTATAGGTCGTCGCAATACGAGTTCCATGGGCGTGGCTTGTAACCACTGAGCTCGAGCAGACGTGAGGATGAGTCTGGCGGGCCAGCCCATTCATAAGAGGGGCTGGCCCGCCAGACTAGTGCGTCATTAATTTTGAAGGTTCGTGGCAGCTAAAATGGACCCTAATCCGAGTTTGGCTCCCCAGTTGAGTTCGCCCAAGCTCTCGGTACGTGATCTATCGTGGGTGATGAAGAAGTACTACGAACATCGGAATGAGTGGTACAACATAGGCATTGCCCTACTCATTGATGAAGGAACGTTGGATACCATCCAGCAATATCGCCACGAGAGATTTGAGGACTGCTTTCGCGACATGCTCTTGACATGGCTCCGCAGTGAAAAGCCAGCTACTGAGTCACAGCTAATTAATGCAACAAGAAAGGTCAGAGTTAGCTCACTAATAAGGAAGTCGTGTATTCCTTCTACTAATGTTCTAGTGATTGTGGTTGACCACCATCACTATGAATATCTGAGTGTAATGAGTAGAACTCTGATTCTTCTAGCCTCGGGAGAGCCTGGCGCGAGGCTATAATCTGGTCACATTCGTAACCGTTACTAATCCTCTAACGACTGCGCAACAACATTAAATTTTTATCGCAAGTACATGCATGTACATTGTGAGTCTGAGTCTACTACCAGCACTTATTGTGTTAATAGCAGCTTTAAATTATCACGTATGTTCATAAAATAATTATAATTAAAGGTTTGGAATTAAGCTGCATGAAACACTGTGGTGGTGAAACGATGCTGCTGGACAAACTACCGTATAGCACTTAAATTTCGTGGGACTTAATTTTCGCGGATACAACGGCTTCCGCGAAAATTATTCAACGAAATTTCCAATGCCCACGAGTGCGCGCCCATACCAGGCCGGAACCGCGAAATTTATTCAACGAAAACTTTGTAGAGAGCTAACCGCGAAATTAAGGCGCTATACGGTACATCATTAATTTTTTTCATCTTGATAAGAATGCCAAGTGTCCTATCTTGGACCATGATAAGCAGGGAATCATTCAAACCACTGGTGTTGAATTACCACAACTGGAGCTTCCAGTAAAATAAATCACAAAGTGATTCTGAATCAGTTTATTAGAAAGAATAATATTATGTACAACATCATTTAGACTCAAATCATTACCGTTCTTATCAACTTTGAGAAATGGCATCCTACTTTCTTTACTGTGCAATAAGTTATACTACTTGCTGGGGAACTAATTATAACGTTGGTAGAATTGCAGGTGTTGGTCCACTCCATATTGTGTCTAATGCATGCATTACCAATATCACCATAGTCCTGTACATGGCCATCGGAGGCGGGGCGGCAGGGGCAGCTCGAGCTGCCCCACTTCTTGTGCCTTCCATTTCAACACCATATCGTTATAGCATATGTGACCGGATCTGAGAAAACCCGCCATATTCATCAATCCATGAAAATTTAGTTAGCTGTATATTTGGATAGCTGTATCATAGGGCTAACCTGCCTCCAAGTCTGAGACACATCGCGCGCTTGGCTGTGGAGCTAGAGCGCTTTGTTTGCGATCGCGCCACACCCTCAATAATCGAGAAATTACGGTTTAAAGGCGTTGCTATGCACGCGTATGGCGTTTCCGTATACTAGCGTGAACCGGAAATCAATTAAATGGACCTGGGCGGAGCCGTTCGAAATGAACGTAAAGATCGAGCAAGGGTCGGATTTCGACGTTGACAACGGTCGGCGATTGTTCTAAGATGCCCAAGAAGCTAAAAAGGTGAGCGAACGTACAGTAGTTCGATGAATCTAGCTGTATCTAGGTAGAGAATTCTAATTACCGCCCATAGCAACGGGCTCCGTGTACGGCGGCCGTACTGACTAGGTAGGTCAAGATGAAGGCTTATTTCGCCTTGGTAACTTACATTTACCCTCCGTAGGCGGTGGCAACAATTAGTAGAAGGGTTCCTTTGACATAAATATGACAAAAACTGGACTTTGATATTTTTTGACTGTTGATACTAAAAACGCGCATTGCGCCATATGCGCGTTTGACAAATATGCCGGGTTTTCTCAGATCCGGTCACATATGCACGTACGCGCATGCGCACGATTGGTATGCAGACCGCACGCAAATCAGCTGGTACTGATTCAGCAAGTTCGTCGATCTAGGTATGAACACAAGCCACAGTACTGCGATAGGCGATAAGCCAATAGAGTTGCTTACAAACGCAGATTTTGGGCATGGCTTAAAATTTCGCGCGTGCTTAATTGTCACAAAGCTCTACTTAGCTAGAGCCTCCCTAGTTGTAAAACCCTTCCTATGGCCCTGCTGTATATAGATGTCAAGACAATCTCTAGTTCAAGAGATTCAAGATGCACCATATGCCCCATCAATGACTCTTTAAAAATCAGTTCTGCATAGTCAGTTAAAGAATTTAACATACTATGGGCTTAGCCGAGCTTATAAACAGTTGACTCTATAAGTAGGGATGTCCCGGATATAATACATTACAAAAAAGTAAATAAATAAAATACTAAGATTTTGCACCAAAATACCTATCTATCAAGTACCAAACTGTCCACGGAAACAATCAGGTGTACCTTAACCAGCTGTGTAAAGAAATCATTATACACTAAGTAGTTATACACTAAGTAGAAAAAAACAAAAAAAACTTTAATAATCTAATTCATTGGAGAATTGGGAGTACTTGGGGACATAATTTGTACATGGGCACGCAGAATGGGTCAAAGTAACAGGTTTGACCAGACGGAATTTTGATTCACACCTTAGAATTAAAGTTATGGCCCTTTGAAGTATCCCCATATGTTTGTATAGGAAGCCATGCATTTGCAATGTTTTCCGCCCACGCGCGCACAATAACGTGACGACCTTTACCCACTTCTATCAAAATTGAAGTTTAGGCTGTCTGCTTGCATTGCATGGGTCTATTATGCATCCAGCTCAACTATGTGGTGGTCAGGACTGTTTTTTTCTGCTTAGTGTGTCCGCTTCTTGAAAAAAAAAGCATATTTAAATAATTAAATAATCTAATTCATGGGGGGGTTGGGAGCACTTGGGGGGATAATTTTTACACATGGCCAGAAATACCTATACAAATGAGGACATCCTATAGAAATACACTATAGATGAGATAAGACTAAGGGTAATTAGTGATCTACAGTCAATCTACAAGGTGGTCATGAATATTCATGAGCTGCAATGTACAGCCGTATATGGTAGTAGCCATGGCAGAACTTCAAATCTTGATGACTTCAGCACATTTTTGCACAAAACGGGAAGTTACCTAATCGATTTTTGTGCTATAAATGGAAAGTATTAAGCCAGAATTAGCATTCTGGGGGCACGCAAATGTATCCCTAGTTAGCACACGCCCAGTATGAGGTCATCAAATCTGCTAAAAATACATTTTTTGCTCAGAATGTATTGTTGTATATGGAAGTTAAATGGACATGACAGAGATGAATTTCGCACAGACCAAAGACTAGACTAGGCTTAGCTCTGTTGTAGTTTGTGACTAATACAGGTTGTTCTTCAAGATACAAGTGACGCATAGGTAAGCTAATGTACAGAGTCTGAGAGAACAAGAGAAGTACATGGAGCGCCCATTGTTGACAGTACTTACGGCTGTTATAGTATACGGAGATAATAAACGGAAATGTCAACTTCCGTGTCCAGCGATTTCTGCCCATGATGGGCACGCAGAATGGGTCGAAACTAGAGATTTGACGCAGGGGAATTTTGATTCACGCCTTAGTAATAAAGTTATGGCCCTTTGAAGTTTTCCCATATGTTTGTATAGGAAGCCATGCATTTGCAATGTTTTCTACGTGAGGGGCGGGGCCACGCGCGCACATCAACGTGACGACCTTTACCCACTTTACTCAAAATGGATGTATAGGCTGCCTGCTTGCATTGTATGGCTCTACTATGCATCCAGCTCGATTATATGGTGGTTTTCGGGCTAACTTAACATTGCCTTGACTTCTCACCTTAGCGAGTGCAAGAGTATATACCCTAGTTAATCGAATACAACATATGATCCAATTTAGCATTAATTTTTACAAATTCTCATAACATATACATATGGAGCGATTGATGACCTTTACCAGAAAAGTGCACATTACGGAAAAATGGTGAGTCGGACACACCCACTCGCCAAGAGTATTATATAATAGGGAGAGAGAGAGGGAGAGTATCCTACTTCATTATGGGCCTGTTACAACACTTTACAGGGGTCATAACATTTGTAATGATATTCACAAGCTTGAGGCCTCCGTCCTAGCCATTTGTGGGCATGTAGCTAAACCTCATGTCCTGTAGAGCACTAGCCTCGTTCCCAGGCCCTTCAAGAGGAGGAGAAAGGGCCTGGTATACGTACACACTGCGCGCGCATGCGCTGGGGTCTCCATAGCAACCGGTCACGTTACCATAGTGATTGTTCGCGGGTTCTGCATGACGTACAGTTCTATGGGTGATAAACGGAGAGTACACGATAATATCCAAATACTCCACATTTTTCTGGGGTCCCCCGGCGCATGTGCGTGCAATGTGTACCAGGCCCTTTCTCATCCTCCTCTTGAAGGGCCTGGGAGTGAGGCTAGTAGAGCACTAATGCAGGTTGATGCAGCCGCTATGTGATGTTGTAGGACAACCTGTGAAACCACTTTGTATGTGAATATCATTACAAAGGTCATGACCCTGTTAAGGGTTGTAACACGGGACCATAGTGAAGTAGAATACTCTCCCTCCTTCTGTATCCGCACTTAATCTAATACTACGTATGAAAAAATTTTGAAAATTATAATGTGCATACTCAGAATGTGTTGCCATGGTGAAATCATGTGACTGTTGTCAGCAGCGCGCGCAACGGCTAATGCAAGCGCTAGCGCTAGCTACCAGCTAAAATATAGCGCTGGTGGCTAGGCTAGCATGTGTAGCACTAGTGCTGTGCTAATTCGATCATGAATACAGAGGTTCGAGGAGCAGCCATTCCTCAGGTGCGGCAATCAGCTCAGTACCTCAGTGACAAAGATACAGTCGATAAAAGTTAATGACAGCTACTATCAATAAAATTTAAAATTTTCTCCCTAAATGTCAGCTGGACCACTCTTTGTCAGCCTGTCTATATGCATAGGAGGTGTGGCTACGGATTTTCCGTGCACATGCAAACTTTGACACCTCCCATCTTCTAGCTATTGCAGTACACTGGATTATAGAGAGTTGAATGAGCAAACCATGTAAGATGGCATTGACGAATTACACTGAGAGCAATAAAAAAGGAACAGAAACAAGTATAAAGCAATTGAATAATTAAATTCAAAGGATAGCATGAAATATAGAATTTGCACTAGGATTTTGCAGGAGTACCAATTACAGAAATTACAGCTGTAATCCGTACTCTTGCCTATATGACAATAATGTATTGTGACTATAATCACTATACTTATTAGCTATAATACCAAGGCCTTAGAGTCCATATAGCTATATTATAAGCCATTGATAATACCTTAATATCATAATATTGGTTGGAACCACGTTTGATTAATTTTGATGTTTTAGGTAAAACCTACGATGTATTTTCATATCCAAAACAAGCAGGAAGTTCGGCTAATAAAAGCCACTGGGGAAGATGTAGTAACTCTGCCTAAACGTGATAAGCTCACCTATTATAGAACTGGGTGTACATATTCACAGGTGAGTACTAATAATTTTATCAGGCTTATATAGAATAATGAGATGGAGAATAATAAAAATTGTTATTATAAGCTGTTATAATGAGAGTCCCAGCTTTGATAAATCACAGTAACAGTTGACTTATTCCCTGATTAAGAATTTATTATAATTATATCCCGAGTCCCAATCAACAAAAGAAATTAGGTCAACCTATGATGAAATTATGATGAAATCTGTGATGAAATCTATGATGTAATTGCTGTGAAGACTGTTTCAAAATGTTTAGCTTGAATGAAAGGCTGTTGGGAACCAGAATTCGAACCTAGCGTAGAAGAGGTCATGGACTATATTATTATGGCGATTCTCTCGGTTCGCTTTCTTTGGTAAGCTCGTACTCTGGGTGACCATGAAGGTCCTGTCTGGGTCAACCGGCTCAAGCCGCACACCCAATAGTATTCAATATGGAGCATGTACAGTTTGTCAATGTGTCCGAGGTCAATAGTGGGCGGAGTACAGTAGCACGGTGTAATACTTTTCATGAGGGACAAGGGAAGTAGTAAGTTTTTCATTACATCCCGAGTCCCAATCAATATAAAACAATTCGTCCAGCCTAATGAGATAATTATGATGAAAATTAATGATGATGAAACCTATGATGAAACTAGAGCTCTGTAGAGCACATACCCCGCGCGCACATTGCACAATCTATAGATTTATTTTCAGTGCATGGCTATAGATACTTTTGTGAACTTGAGAGGAATAATGGAAATGCTGCTTAGACGGTTGTTCCGGTGACACTTGAAACAGCCCTCTCTGCACCCAGACTAGGAAGACATGAACGTGTACCTATATTATTTTGTTGTAATAATAGTATAGCTATCTTACATACTGATTGGTTCCATGGGGCTTTTGATTTCAGTCACTATAGACGTCACGAGCATTATTTAGAACATCGACGATCTTTACCAGTCATACGCTTGTTAGTTGTGCGCATGAGCAGAAAGCACAATGGGTATGCATGATGCATTAATGGGCACTGTCGATAGGCGTGGCTACGGTGGCCAACAAATAAGCACTATTTGTGACGCTCGTGGACTGTATGCCTCTATTTGACGCGCACTGAAGCCATTTTTTCGCCGAATTCGATTGATTCGTTGTGCTTACGAGTCGCTTAGACGCCTACATCTCGAGATATGGCGATTTTTGTGCTAACAACGACAACAACGACAACAACGACGACGACACAACCGATTACTTTACCCCTTGCGCATGCGCGCGGGGTAATTATGATAAACTTGGGGTGAAGTCTGCTTCAAAATGTTTTAGCTCGCTTGACAGAGTATTGGGACCCAGAATTCGAACTTAGTGTAGAAGAGATTGTGGACTATCAATGGCGATTCTCTCAGTTCACTTTCTATTAGTGAGCTCGCTCTCTTGGGGGGGGGGGGGGGGGGGGGTTCCCTACTCAGTCGAGCATGTGGTGGGTGAAGGTCACGTCCAGGTCAAACGGCTCAATTCGCACACCCCATCATGATACATGTATATGGAGGATGTACAGTTTGTCGATGTATCCGAGGTTGATAATAGCGGTGTACAATTGGCACAGTGAATACTTTTCTTGAGGAATGAGGGATGTAGTCTAAGTTTTTTTATTATATCCCGAGTACCAATTAACAAAAAAAAATTCGGCCAACCTATAATAAAATTATGGTGAAATTTATGATGAAACCTATGATGAAATCTATGATGTAATTGCTATGAAGACTAATGTTTAGCTGGAATGAAAGGCTGATGGGACCCAGAATTCGAAACTAGTGAAGAGATCATGGGCTATCGATGATATAATAATTATAATAATGGTGATTCTCTCGGTTCGCTTTCTTTGGCGAGCTCATGCTCAGGGAGGGATTTCCTATTCAGTCTAGCACATGGCAGGTGAAGGTCACGTCCGGGTCAACTGGCTCAAGCCACACGCCCCAATAGTATTCAATGTGGAGCATGCGCAGTTTGTCGATATGCCGAGGTTGATAGTGGGCGGAGTACAGTAGCACGGTGTAATACTTTTCATGAGGGACAAGGGATGTAGTAAGTTTTTCAATACATTCCCAGTAGCAATTTAGTTTTCTGTGCTTATGAGGAAATTATGGTGTAAAGTATGATGAAAGTTATGGTGTAATCTGTGAGGTAATTATGAGAAAATTCAGGGCCTCAATGGAGCCCTTTTGAGACTTGAAAATTGGTAAGTATGTAGAATATCTGACGCCTGTATCCAGCGAATACATTAAAAGCTACATTCTCCGACAAGTACCGCTGGCCGAAGTTCATGAGCTCTCTTAGCTGACGTAATCCCGTCGATAAATAAAGCTAACCTTGTGCTATAGCTATATAGCACGCATCATGCTACAACCGATCTGAAGTTTGGAAGCTGTACTGTGCTGTTCAGTTCATCTCCTGTGATTGAAGGATCGATACTTGTCACTATCAAGGTCGAGAGTAGGTCTCAGACTCCATCTCTGCGATTCGGAGGTGCCGGCATCAATATTGCTTGTAGACTGTGCATGCACTATATTGACGACCATTACCATATCATGCACCATGATAACCATGCAACTACTGGGGATGTAGTCAAATTTTTCATAATTATAATAATATTTATACATGTAGGATGTTAACGGATCAAGATTTAATGATGAACAGAAGAGGTAAGTACATGTATACATAATTCCGGCGTGAACGTTTAACTACTTTGCGCTTCCTGCCAAGGTGCAAATCATATCGAGTCACACCTTGTCTGGTAGGCAAGTATATACAGGCACATATTGGGAAAATGTTAATTCACAAACACTGAGGCCTACAACTGTGTTGAACGACCACTAAAACTTGTGTACAGTGAGCTTGCACATGGGCGAGAGTATAGCTAAAACCAGAGAAGCCCACATCGAATACTGTCCGCTCTAGAGGCAGTAAAGAAGCACCTGCCATACACGCATAATACATTTTTGCCAACCAGGGAAGGCATGACTTGGCGTGACTCTCGCCTCAGCAGCAAGCACGAATTAGTTAAACATTCAGGCCGGAACTCCCATTGTGCTATCAGTTTATTCCGCAATAGTTTTCTCTGCCTTTCTACTGATCCACGAAAATTTTGCGCTTGAAAATTTCCTGCCATATTAATTTTATAGTCGTTCTATCTCTGTTATGCTGAAAAAGATTGGAGAGACTGGGGACGAGGCTATATACCTCCATACTTGTTTATACCTGTATACGTCTAAAACAAGGTCAGGGTTTTATCTGGCCCAAAACATTTGAGGGGGAAACAGGGGAGGTATAGCTGTGGGAAGCCAAAGCATAAATTGCCATTAATTTTAAGCAATATTTCATGAATTTCAATTAAATTGGGGGGGGGGGGACACACCCTGCTGGTCTCTACGTAGATAAACCCCTGAAGGTGTCATAGGGTTTTTTAACACAACTGTTTTGTATGTTTAGTCGGTGTGATAGTGATATTGGTTACTGTTTGCAACTTATGTAGCATGTCTAGGAAAATAGTTTCGTAACCTCACCAGGCCTTGTGGACACCCCTGAATGCATGCAGCTACCTATGATAATGATATTGTGGATACTTATGTGATTTCAAATGCACCTCCATACAATCAGATCTAGAACCTCTGAAATTGACTATGTTGCTAATTTTAATTTCCCCCAAAATTAGTGGACACATGCATGGTTCAGCCCCAGTGGTATCACCACACATATGAATTCACCCTCATGCCTCAGGTCACATTAGCTACATCATCGGTTATAGTGGTTACTGTAAGCCACATTCCCACCAATCTCTAAGAAGATGATATTAATTTTAGATAATTCGGCCCCTTGTATAGACTGAATACAAGGATTTCAAAAGTACTTAGCTTTTTAGCTGAGTATATACAAGGTCATCATGTACCAGCTTGGCTAATTAATGTATGATTCACTGTTTGACTCTTTCATCTTTCTGGTGCTGAACGTACATGCACGGCTGCGGGTGACATGATTAAATTTGGTCTTTATACAGTATTTGTTTATCTCACATTGATGGACGTCTGAGAGACTTTTTCACTGCAATGAAGGAGGAATCAGCTGTGGATGAAATCTTATTCCAAGCACGGTATGTGTTTAAATCATAAGCAAGGTCATAACAATAATAACCGGTTATAGTTGGTGTACGTTCCTGTGGTTACTCCAATTCATACATCATGCATGCCATGCTGGCTAGCCCACTTCTGAGACCACATACACTAACTAGAGCTCTGTAGAGCACATACATGTACCCCACACGCTCTGTAGCCACTGTAGTGCAGTATTTTTTTAATACTTAATTTCTGTTGCTGAAAAGTACTCTGCGGCATAGCTGTTTTATGACTTGACGATCCTTTCCAACACTGAGCTTGAGCATGTGGGTGTGATCAATAAACCACAGGCATGCTGAACAGAAAATGCACAATTTATAGCGCTAGTAAGCTATTTTCAGAAATTTGAAGCACATAGAAATCAAACTTTCAACGGTATCTACTGATTGATTGTGCTTACAGCACACACAGGCACCCAAAACTCGTGATCTGGCGATTTTTGTGCCAACAACGACAACAATGACGACGAAAGATAGACAAACCGATTGCTCTACCCCATGCACATGTGCAGGGTTATTATATCACACTATTAATACTGGGCAATTTTCAGGTGGAGAAATGCCAGTCCAGCGGGAGGGGTGCCCCCTGTATTAACCTGCCACTACATATACACACATGTACATGTACATACATGGTGATATTAACCTTCTGCGCATGTGCCACTGGGTTACAGTAGTCATCATCTGTCTGTCTGTCTGTTACCACAAAATCTGCTACCTACCTCATTTTGACGTCACAAACAAAGTTTTATAGGGTTCTTTGTGGTGTTTTCAATGTTTGTAGTACCATAAAGCTTTCGCTGAAAATGCTTTGTTCAAGAGTTCTGGTGCCATTTGATGGTCACCATCACCTTTCTCACTCAATTGGCGAGCTTTTGACAGACAAACAAGATTGACAGCGATGGCTTCTTTTCAACTCAAAAATATATTATTATGGTTGCTTATAGAGCAACGTGACTGGTCCATCACTGATATATATTTATAGTAGCACACTGGCAGAGAAGCTTCTTGGCTATCTTTGCATGCTATAAACTGCTGACACCAGCATTGCACACGTGCTACTGCTGGACATGATTATGCAATCACGTGCAATGTGCATTCTTGTGGTTACTCCTAGACTCTTGACATCGTGCATCTTGTAGTATAAATTACTGTTGATCCACTGTGCTCATGATCATAATTATCTTGCTTAGGTAGCTATCAATAAATCATGTGTTTCATAATTATAATATAGTCAGAATTAAAGCTGTTCTCTGATTTTAGCTTATGATAATATTATATTATGCGTACGTACATACAGATTCGGAAATATGTACTTTACCTTTCCATGCCAAGAAAATTGGGATAATACTGTAGTCAGCACAGATGACTTACAAAAGATGGTACATAACAAGTTTAATTCATTCAGGTATAAATATTATATGCTAATGTAATAATTATTATAATTTTCACCATCACTAATGTGTCAATAATATCCTTTATGTAAACATAACTATTAATAAATTTTTATAGTATTCCAGGTTCAGTCAACCTACAAACTTTTCTGCAAAATCACTGTCACAGTGCTATTATCAGTCAAGTGACTAGGTATAAAATCCAATTCAAAATATTTGCTGATGATGCCAGCAGCCTAGTGAAAGCTGGTTGTCACATAGAGGAGCAAGGTGATACCTTCACACACATCTGGACGCGTATCAGTGTCAAAGATGAAATAAAAGATGCCTGGCAGGATGTGAAAAATATCGATATAATATGCCCTGGAAGGTATACGTAATGATAATTACCTGCCTATAGTGTCCCAGGTAAGAGCCCATGTACAGCACATTTCAAGGGATCAATGTAGAAGCCTCCATACAAATAATATATAATAATGGAAGTTACGTCCCAGGTAGGTCCCATGCAGGCCAAAATCGTGAGGTATGTTTAAGTGCTCATGGATGCTTACCCAGAACACTATGGTATTGGTTAATGTGAGATAATATATATAGCATGCATGCATAATTTGACTGCTTGGAAAATGGAGATTACTAAGTTAAACCATAATATGGGCAGTATTAATAGCGTAGTTATGGCTATTGTGTTTTGATAAGGGCATTAAAATTTAATTTTATTGAATTAACTACAGAATATTATTATTATTATTACATACACTGCAGGCATATTGACATGCGTATTATCAGTCATTTTCAGATACCATGTCGTCCAGAAGATGATCCTGCACGTACTAAGATTGGTGAAAGGATTGCAAAATCTATGACTCGCGATCGAAAGTAAAATAACATTATATTAATTACTGATGCATGAGATATTACTGCATAGTGCATGGGTAACATTCAGTTTAAGTTGGCGATCCGGCTGTATCAAATTACCGAATTAAAAACCTCGCTAAAGTTTCCCACTATAATTATTTATAGCTATGTACACCGTACCCTCGCGAAAGAGGGCCCATGGGCAGTACATCTTACATTGCGGCAAGATTAGGGGATATGGGCCGATATTCGAGGTATCATGTAGTAACGCATTTATACGCAAAAGAGCGCCCAGGTAAGTTACCCACCATGGCTAGCTTCATAATTTGAATAGTAGCAGCGGCTACTATTGATTTCAGCCTTATTCAAGCACGGTTACCAATCCAGAGCAAGGGTGGTCGCGATACTTCAACGTGTGTGGTTGAGTGCAGCCCTATTAAGTGGGCGTGGCTACGATCGCCAGCCGTGAAGGCTCGTTTATTTCTGCTGAAACGTACATGGCATAAAGCTAGCTAGGCTTAGTTTTACAGCTGTTTAGCACGTTACTTATCGATCTTATATAGACTATTCGAAGTTCAGTCCTCATAAACCAGCCATTTGAGCTGCGTTTCAAGAGCAGCTACATATGGGCGCATATTCGAGTAAACACTAGACCTTAGCAGGAAATTGAGCCCAAAATGGGGGGTGGGCCAACATTCCGTAGTGGGCCCTCTTTCACGAGGGTACGGTATATACAGTCACCATGCATGCAGTATTAATGTTATATTATACAGATCTGGTCATCTGTTGATGCAAGTTGCAGCACAAGACTTTTGTGTGGTGTTCATTCGTAAGAAAATTATGACAAAATACTCATGGATAGATCCCAACCAGAAAAATCCAGGGTACAATTATTGTAGTATCAATAATTATAAGCATAGGGCATGTATATACATTGAGTATTATAACTATAGGTATAATAGGATTTTCTGGTTAAATAATATAATAATATATTATGCCGCATATAGCGAGAAACTTTCGAGGTTCATGAATTTCACGATTAAATTTTATAGCCACCCGTGAAAGCTTTCTCCTCGGAATTTTAGGCATGTCACATGCACCCATCAGTATAATATTACATCCCCAGTATAAATTTACTTTTTTGCGGTTATTGGGTAATTATGTTGTAATTATGATGTAACCTATGTCGTCATAGCGCTAAAATTCAGAGCCTTTCCAGAAGACCTGAAAATCCACAGAATCATATATACATATCCAGCGAATACATTAAAAGCTGAGTGCTACTCTCTCCGACAAGTAATGCTGGCCGAACTTCACGCGTTCTCTTGGCTGACGTAATCCTGTGGATGAATAAAGCTAGCCTTGCGCTATTTATAGCACGCGTCATGCCACGATCGATCTGAAGTTTGGAAGCTGTACTGTGCTGTCGAGTTCATCTCCTTTGATTGAAGCATCGAAACTCGAAGTCGAGAGTCGGTCTTAGACTCCATCTCTGCGATTGAGGCCCCGGCATTGATGTGTATGTTGACGACCTTTTACCACACACACCATTAGAACTATGTAGCTACTGGGGATGTGGTCAAGTTTTTCATATTATTATAATATTATATTATGCAATACATTCTGTGAAAGTTTTCTTCGCGAAATGCTCCCTTCCTATATAATAATCTGTGAAAGTTTCCTCCCTCAAAAGTTTCCCACTATATATAATATTATTTTAATAACATTATTATGGTAAATGTAGCTACCATGGCAAGAACCCATATTAATAAAGTGAGCATGCATGGTAAATTGAAATTTCAGGTTTGAAATTTGTAATTCATATTAGCATGTTTACTTTCAGGTGGACTATCACCAAATTATGTGCACATAATACCCGAAACATGGAACATGAGTATCTGAGATTGAGACGGGATAAGAAGTACAATGCAGTTCCTGTGAACTTCAATGGCCGAGTAGTAACAGAACTAGAGGTAAATAATTATACCCAGGCTTTAATTATGTATTAACTACTTTCATAATATTATTATACACAAATCTGCAACTATTATACAGTTCAGTGGAAGTACCCATGCCACAAAGCCGAGTGATGATCCAAACCACAGAGTGCCTACACCTGATGAGTTTGTTGCTAATTTTAAGACATTTGTTGAAGCCAGCTTTTGCGTTGCTGATCAGCTAAATTGACATAAATGTACTATTATCATGTTAGAATATCACCTATAACTTCATTCAGATTTCCCTAAGACATTATGACATGATTGTAGTGTACAAAAATTAATCCAACTCCCCCTGTGCATGCATACATGAAAAGGATCAGTTATGATAATATTATAATAATAATAATATTATGTGCCAGTTGATGCCTATAATATTATTATATTAATGCTATCATGATTCTCAAATGCTTACAATGCTCAAAATTATGTTGGCATAATTTATCTATCTCTGCTTAACCTTTAGGTCCATAGAGTATACTATGAAGTCACTCAATTAGCTATACCCTCTTTAATTTAGTGTATTGGTCTGGGGACAAGACTAGCCATAGTCAGCCCCACCTATACTGTGTTGCACGATAGCCCCACCCACCAAACAGTAATGCATTTACTTCACCCTCACCCATCGATTACTGCACTCCGGCTAAACTGAACCACACATTGTAATTATCAACTTATTTATCATCTCATTCTTTGTAATTTTAATCTCCCTTGTTTTGTCAGGCTGTTACATCTTGTAGCAGACCTTCAGCTGCCAGCTGTAAAGCAATAACAATAATAATAATAATAATAATAATAATTTCCCTACGGCAAGCAAGAATTCAGAACATGTAAAAGCCTCCCTGAGTCTAGATTCAGTGGCTTTATATATAAGCGAGCATTTTACACTAGGTCAAATATCACACTTAAAAGAGTTGCAGAATTTGGACAACTCTTCTAATTATCGTGGGAGGAGTTTATGTGAGGTCAAAGGTTGTATGTTAATCTTTGCACCAGTGAGTGTCTCACAGTATTACATGGCATGATTTTACACCACTTCAACGTCTGTGGTGGCAACTGGTGTAAAGTTGTCCCTTATATATTATAGCAGAGACATATAGGCTAGATCTATATGGAAGAAATTTACATGAATAAAACCCTTAATTTTGACAAGATCAACAGCAGTGTAGTGATCTGATAGGCTCAGTGGCGTCGCCAGGGGGGGGGTGCATATGGGTTTATCTGCACCCAATCCATACGCCATTGCACCCACCCTTTGAATGTATAGTTTTGTTGCTCACCTATAGCCTATGAAGATAGTATGCACTTTTTACTATACTGCAACAAGTAGCTATACAGTACTTGTACATAAACTGTGGACATGGAATAGTACCTAGTACCGGCTGTTAGTATTAACTTCCACTGGCTTTATGTATCTACCTGTTCAATTACTTAAAAACTACCTAGAGATGCCACTAGATAGGCTAGAACCATGCATAGTTATATATATACAACGAAAAATATTTTTCAGACGATCAATTTTCTTATATAGTCCGTGTCCTAACCTGGAGGGCACAAAAGATGCGCTCTCCTACAACTTGAGAAGACTCACGATTGGTCAGAATTGTTGTGCCGTGTGCACAAACGAGGTTGCCAAGGCCTAGGGGCCATAGAGATGCATTCTCGAGTTCGAGCGAGCGGCGCAAGCGCCGCGCGTTTCGACAGGCCTGCTCGGCAGGCCACCGAGCCTCGAGCGAAGCGAGAGGCGATGTCTGCTCTTTGTCATGGTCTGGTGGTAGATTCGACGTTCGAGCGGAGTGAGAACTTCGGTGAGTTTGATCAGCTACTCTTGGCCTCCAGTGAGGGGTGTGGTCTTCATCTGCGCATGCGCTATACTAACTGGCACTCGATTGTACTATAGCATGCTGTTAGTAGTGTTCAGTCACATTAATAACCCATGATTGTGACATCAAACATACTTGTTAAGGATAGATGAATAACTATAAAGGTTTGTGTATTAAACACAAGATTTATATATATTACCATAAATCAGGAAATTTTCGCGTTAAAAATAGTTCGTGTGAAAATATTTTGCGTTAAATTTTCATAGGAGCAGCTCAGCTACAAATTTTTTAACGCAAATTCTTTAAATGTATTGTAATGCACCTATCAAAATAATTATTATGGCCCACCTACTACACCCTGGGGATAGGATGGGAATTAGACATTTTTAAAAAGCTATAGCCCGCGGTGTAGGGTGATGCTCGATACCTAATCCCTACCTACCCCCACTTGTCAGTAGGGGTATGGTGGAGATTCACTTGACAAGATCTCAGTGTAAAAGACTCATCCCCAGGACAACAATTTGGTAATTAAACAACCCTGTTTGCCAGGGGTGTGGTATAGGTGGGGCATGACCTTAACAGGTGCATAAATAATAGTCACTGTAAAAAATTAAATTTTGTAGTCAAATGGGCCTCGGAAAATTACGTAACAACAAAAATCTCCTGTCTGGTTCCAGTCCCTTATCCAGGCATAGTACTTACTTCAGATGAGAAACTTAGTACTCTAAAATTGTTACACATCTTATAATCACATCTTACGTAATGATTCAGTGCGAAGGCGAAGCTAATTTTCTACAAAATTGTGTAGTACACGGAATCCGATCACACTCAATTATTAGTGACACTGTGATTATAAGCCACACGTGATATTATTATAATATTTTAATACTAGCTACTGCATGTAGATGCACATCTGGCAGGTGCAGTGATTGTTGAACCTGCACCTGCCAGATGCAGTGTATTTATGCAGTATCTACTGTCACAATGTCCCAATCCCCTTTTCAGCATCAACACCTTACTGATATGATATACTAGTTACTGCATGAGGCATCTTCTCTGTAGACGCACATCTGGCAGGTGCAGTGATGATTAAAGTTGTTGTCAGAACCTGCACCTGCCAGTTGTTAGCCACATGCAATAACTACTGTGGCTTAATGTCCCAATAATTGAGTGTGATGAGATTCTGTGTAGGCAATCTTGTAGGAAGTTAACTAATCTTGCCTTTATACTGAATCATTACAGTTTGTGTGGCTTAATGTCCCCAGTACTTGAGTATAATGAGTACATAAAATGTAATGATTCAGTGTTAAGTAATTTCCTACAAGATTGTGTACACAGAATCTCATCATACTCACTTCCTCAAGCCTAGGCATGTTGCATTTATAATGCAGCCGAGTGTTTGGCACTTTAGTGCTTTCAGTTCCTTTTGCTTTCCTGCCAACTCGACTCTTCTGAGACAATCGACCCAGATATGAGCGATGGTGGACAGACGGTGGTCATGGACATTGGCTCAGGTATTTCCAAAGTAGGTTTCGCGGGTGACGATGCTCCGCGCTCAGTTTTTCCGTCCATCGTCGGCTACCCCGCCATCAAGGTATCCTCATCGGCATAGCACAGGAGGATCACTACGTGGGAGACGAGGTGCAGAGCAGGAGAGGCATCCTGGACATAAAATATCCTCTAGAACACGGTCTTGTAACCGGCTGGGATGAAATGGAAATAGTAATAATAATAATAGATATGTAATAGTTATATCACGGGCGCGAGGGATGTATGGCATTTATTGCACCGAAGCACGAGGGCGCGAAGCGGCCCGAGGGCTGAGTGCAATAAATGCCATACATCCCGAGTGCACGTGATATAACTATTTTATATCCCGTGGGCGTTAGCTACCATGGATACTGAAAAGAAGAAGAAAGAACAACTCATCTTGGTCGTATCAGACTACTAAGTCGCTCTCTGAGTCAGCTCTCGAACGTCGATCGTTCCTTAGAGCGCCTCGTGACTGAGGGGTGTGACAAGCACCATCGAGTTCAGAATCTGATATTCGTCGCTCAAGATGTTGCCTAGCACAGAAGCGAATACCTATTGCCATACCAAAGCTTCTACGCGGTAAGCTTACCTTGGTATATCTGTAGCTTTCTCAGTCTGTGTAGACTTGCGATCGACCGACCGATCGACGATACGACTCCGCCCATCGCTTCGAACCACTTTGTGCTTTCTCCTGCCATTCTTCCCGCTACACGCTCCATTGATATAGCTTTACAGAGCCCCACAGAATCGCTGAAGAAGCGGCTAGTTCTTTGATCCTCGGCAATACTTTTGCCTGAAGCGCGTTTGACAGTGCAATATGAGTTTGCGGTTAGTGCAATATGGCATATATTTTACTTAGCAACATTGAACAACATAGTAACGGGATATAAACATATTATATAACATAATCATTCCATAGATAAGGCCACTGTTATAATTAGTTGTAAAAGTGTTTTTGCTCCAGTACTACGGGTGGACGATCTTCATTATAATATGTCATCATTTCATTATTTATGGGAGCTACAAACCAAAATATTTCCTGCCTTATCTAAACAAGATATACACACTGAAAGCAAAATAATTATAAGAGGTCCATATGAGGCAGCTACATACCAAAAATTTAGGTACCACAGTTAAATCCATCTATGAGTGCTAGTTACTACCTAAATTTAGATAGCTACTACGACAATACTCAATATTCACATTTTGGGGGTAGATACCTAAATTTAGGCACTACAATAAGATCTGGCTCCACTCCACCGAATTCACATACCCGGGACCTGGCCACAGCAATTACACACTAACCAATGTGAAAGGGTGGCTGCTGAGACAGCGGAACAAAAAGAAGTGAGGCTGCTACAATTAAGCATTAAGTTAACTAATTGGAAGAACTGGCTACTGAGACAGCGGAACAAAGAGAAGCAAGGCTGCAGCAATTATGCAATTGTCTATTGAGACAGCAGACAAAGAGAAGTGAGGCTGCTGCAATCAAGTGCTACCCAACGTGAAAGGCTGGCAGCTGAGACAGTGACATATCATTAAATTTATCATCAGCACAAAAATTGCCAGATCTATAGATATCTGAGCAATTCATCATATATTAAAATTATAGTTGTCCGACCGTCCGTCCGTCACGGAGGGTCAGCGGAAGTGATTTGACCTCGCAACACAAGAGGCTGTATCTCTGGCCCTCGAGCATTAGAAGCTAGAACCAGGCGATCTCTGTGAGCGCCAGCCTGGACACTAGCTACAGGCACCGTACACTAGCTTCTTAGACGGATTGTACAAAACCAAGTAAGAAATGGAGACTTACATTCAGTGGCCTGCAGTTAGGTAAGCAGCTCGATTCGTGAGAAGTCGTTGTCCTAGTGGTCATCAC
The DNA here is from genome assembly GCA_963930775.1 of Cliona cf. orientalis. Lineage (NCBI taxonomy): Eukaryota > Metazoa > Porifera > Demospongiae > Clionaida > Clionaidae > Cliona > Cliona cf. orientalis. The sequence goes on from OZ005691.1 coordinate 8,874,706, forward strand.
GGAGGTAGTAGATTCTGACTTTGACTTCTCGCGTTCTCAAGTCTAGCGAGGGGAGCTGCGAGCAAGCTAACGACTTTTTTGGACAGTTGATTGATTTAGCCATGTGCTCCAACAGGATGCTATAAATGCGCATGCTCAATAGAATGTTCCAGAACATAGGTAAAGGGTGGTTTCAGCCACTTTGCTGATCTGCACTGATTACACTATGTACTAGCACTCTGGCCTGTGGCCGTGCACCCTAATAGAAAGAGTAGTGGCACAGTCATATGATGTGTGCATGCGCATGCTCGATATAGGTAAAGGATCATCTCAGCCGCTTGCCAATTGCTTAATTAAACTACCAGTGACCGGCCATGCCTTCGTATATAAGAGTAGTGGCACAGTGTTCAACTAAGACTTATTGAGTACATACAGGTCTGCTACTTCGTGGATTCCTAACTGATACCAAATACAACAATCATGTGCAGCAGGGGGCGAGCGAAGCGAGCCCCCCTGCTTGTAATAATTATTATTACTATAAGCACAAACGATTAATTTGATTGCAATTGCAAAAAAGTAATTTATGCTGCAAATATTATAATATTATGGTTCACGAGTGTCATAAACACTGCATTCTGAAAAGGAAGGAGGATCTGGTTGTCGATCGCGAGACAGATATGGTGGTTCCGCTTGCTCGATCCATGATCTATAATATTATTATATAATACTGAAAGAGCCAAGCAATGCTTGAAGCAGTCAATAATAAAATTGTATATTTAATTTATATTATCCCACTGGCTGGAAATTAGAAATATATAATACAACTGATGTATCAAACCCATTAAAGTGGATATTCAGGGGTGTCTGGATTCGGTGGACTGGAACGATGGAATGGAACGGTGGAATGGACTGGACTGCAGCTGGAACGGTGCATGGAATGGAATGCAGAAAGCAACTGGATATTAAGGCGCATGCACATAATATGGTACCATATACGGCAACATCATTGAAGATCTTGGTTTGTGGTGCTGTATCCGATTAGGATATTGTCAAGGGGGAGATGGGCTCAGGGGATTGGAGCACTCTTTTGCCCAGGGCACGAGCCAACAGCTGGTACTTATATGGCTGCATGTACTTCACTCCACTTTGCAATACATGCAGCAATCAAGTGTTGGAGTGGGACACACATAAATCTTCACCTGATTATTGTATTCTCTGATGCTATTATATGGGAAGATTTTACGTGAGGTCAAAGGTCTCTGTGTATGGCAGGATCAAATTTCAATAATGTCAGCCCAGAGTATAATCTGTTATTTACCTGGGGAGATTTTACGTGAGGTCAAAGTCCACACATAAATCCTCACCTGATTACTGTGTTCTCGGATCCTATTATATGGGGAGATTTTACGTAAGTAGCTACTTTGACCTTACGTAAAATCTTCCCATGTATACAATCCATTTAGCAACTGGGCTTTCATTATAATATATGCCGTAAAATGTCCCCATGATTAAATCAAGGTGCAAGTTACGTAAAATCTTCCCATGATTAACCCAAGGAACAAGTCACGTAAAATCTTCCCATGATATAATCATGGCAATTTCTATATACTTTTACATAAAGAACTGTAGGACCCCCAATGATAGTGGCACGCCATGCCATGAGTTTATATACTCACAGTATCATCTCCCTTTAGCTGTATGTCAACCGTCAGATCGCATCTTTATAGTATAAATATTAAAATTAATATTATTATAGTATAATTATATCATGGAAAAATTAATGGTGATCACGATTGTCCGTACATGCGTATGCGCTGATGCGCGTGCATGCGCTAGCCTCGCTCACCACACCCCCAAAGTCGGATTTGGGGTGGGGCGAGTGATCCAAAAACAGGAATCAATATGGCGTCGATCAGTCCCATTGTGAGTGAAGCCGATCCTAATTTGGAGGAAATTTTGTCCCGATACGATTTAAATTCGACGGATTTGGACAAGGAGTGTCCGGAGCGGATTCGAGACGAGGTTGCCGTGAAGCTTGATGACTGGGAGATGGCTGGGCGTCACCTCGAGTTCCCCATGGAGAAACTGAAAGATATAAAAAGCGAGAATTCCAGCCAAGAGCTCCGCAGAATAGTGCTGTTGGATACCTGGAGCAAGAGAGAGGGCAAGAAAGCTACATATCTGAAGCTAGCTAGCGTTTTGCATCGTCGACAACGCTGTGATCTCGTGGAGTTTTTGTGTGCCGAGTTTAAGTCGACGTTGATCATGGCACCACCGTCAAGAAGTGTCGCCGACTCGGAAATGCCCTCTGAAAGTGACCTACAGCATCAGATTCAACAGCACCACGGTGGATCAAGTTCTTCGGGTATGAACTTGAACTAAGTTATAGCATGTGCCGCGTAGCGCACGCAATGGGTCTGCAACCCGTAAGAAAACAAATGTTTGCACTCTTGCAAATGAGTGGCAAAGGCATCCTCTATAATATTATTTGTCATAGAAAACAGGGTGTAGTTAACCACAGCATGATTCAATATGTCACTTACTGTAAATCGCAAATATTATGTGTATAAAATATTTCGTGCAATAATTTTTTTGTGTTAAATATTTTTCGGACAAACGACCCTGTATCGCATTGTCGTTAATATTGCACAATCATGTATTTAACTTTCACACAGACCAGGCTGTCCAAAAATATTTTAACAACGGAGCGATTTACGGTAGTTGGCTGGCATCCATGTATGACAATTGAATAGCAGCAGTTAGCACTCACAAGTACCTAGGTGCTTATACTTCACTTCAATGAAAACTTGACCATAGCTGCATGGTGGAAATGGTGTATGTGGTAAAGGTCGTCATTGTAGTGGGTTCACTATCTAGGCTTGGATCATCAGGAATCTGAAAGTGGCTCTCGACCTCGATAGTGACAAGTTTCAAAGCTTCAGTCACAGAGAAGAACTCGACAGCATGGTCGCACACTCATGCTGTATATGTGACCGTCCACGAGAAAACCATGCATATACAAGGGCCTAGCTACCATTGAGGCAACCGAGGCAGCTGCCTCGGTTATCAGTTCAGCCAGCTATATACTGAAATACACCATGCCGCATACATGCCATGACAAATTTATTTGCTGACTAAGCACTCAAACTTTTATAATGGCAGTAGGAATAGTGGCGATCTCTAAAAGAGAGGTATACAGATGTTTCTCTCTGAGGTGATGTAACTTGTAAGTAAGATTAATATCATATAATCTTGACAAAATGGGTTTGTGCAACGTTCTAGACTCAAGAATACTTTCTATGTTGCTACGATTGCAGTAGACACCTGAAAATGGGCGTGGTTTGACCCCTAAGGGGGTGTGGCTAAAACTTTGCGCACAATCTTTATTATCTGCCTCAGTATAAAAAATTTTCTAGCTACGCCCTTGATATAGCTAATGCGCTGGAGAGATACAGGCCAAAATAGTTGCCTATAGTGATAACTATCGATTTGTACTGGATTGATAGAGGAATCATTCATTCCTCTACACAAAAATTTGCTTTGTAGCTTCTAGAACGCTATACTTACCGAGTTATGGCTTGAAGAAGTCAGGCGAGTAGCTATATAGAGTGGCCATATGATACGGAGCCCCTGCGGTTAGATAAGCATAGATTACATACCAAAAAAGTAAATTGCTAGGACATATTATTATTATGTTCGCCATTAGGGAGCAATTTACAGAGTAATATTTTTCTTGTACGTACAATAGATCTATAGGACTTTTCAATTTATCCTATTCATTCCAAAGCATTTCAATGAATAATCTTATAATGTAGCTGAGAGGAGTAATTTGTCAAAAGGCATCATTTTGAAAGTTACCACTAGTGAACAATAGAAAATAAGTGTAAACTCTTCACCACCTGCATGAGCACATACGCTATGAATAGTTGAAGTACCTGCAGTAGTGCTCAAGCGCCATTATGGCTATAATTATGCACTAGTGGGAAAATCAAGGGAGGAATTAAATTTTCACAGATAGACCACCTATAGCATTAATTTTTGTGGGATTGTTTATTACTGATGCATGCCCATGCATTATACACTGTGCAGTTATGCTTATTTCGTGGGTTAAATTCAAGTTGGACCACTCATTGACAAATATTTCTCACCGTATATACTGTATAACATGATCAAGGTGCACATGTAATAATATATTAAGATCCTTGCTGCAAAAAAATTCTACAGGATTGTACTGACCCGCAATTTGTTTCTGTAATGCTGTACTTACCTACCTACTGTAACTTACTCCATGCAGTGTCCCCTCTGGATGTGCCCATGTCAATAAAGACATTGGTAGATGAGTTTGACTGCCTTCATGAACGCCTGGTGAATGAAGTTTCTTCAGGAGGTACTCCTGTGAGGGAAGTATTGCGAGCATTGACAAGATTGCCATTTACGTTCAGGAAGGAGTATGAAAGTACAATACAGAGCATGTTACCTGAATTAGAAGAGAGACGAGTTATTGATAATCTATTCTATCGTCTCAATCCTCTCTTCACATTCATTGATTATGAACTGCTTCAGCATCTTGTTTCAAAATTCGGTAGCCACAAATTGAAACAAGAAATGACATCATACACAGAAAAAGTGCGGCGATTCAAAAAAGTCACAACTATCGGTGAACTGATAGACTGCTGGCCCGGCCTTGAAGTACCACCGATTGACTACCAAGTATTGAGAGCAAAGTTTGCAGATGATCCCAAATCATACACACTGGAGAAGCTTGATTGCTTTCGAAATCGATTCTATAACAAGCTACGACGTTCAGAATTTGTTGCTGTATCTATCCTCATGTTGGTGCAACGTACCAATTCATTCATCGCTGTGTGGTTTATTCCTACTGTGGCTGTCCAAGAATTAACAGAAGCAATCAGCCAGATAGACAGAACATTTTTTCAGAATGAACAAATTCTTGAGCTGTCGCTGGGTGAGAGGACACTGTATCAGAGAAACTTCGCACCTGAATGTGTAATATCATCTGCTATGAAACCTCTATCAGCATTTACTCATGTAAGTACAAAACCTACTTTAGTGTACATTTTATGTGACGAAGATCATTGGGAGATCATGCTGTATTCTTGGGATGCATTTGACGGTTTCATTTTTACAAGTGGATGGGATTCGTGCAAGAAAACGTTTCTGGACATAAATTATTTTTATGGAAAGATTAATGGATGTGCAAACATTAGATATCACGAGTTGTGTGTGCTTATTGTACGGGTGCGTTTAATACCACATATGCTTTCATTATAGGCTGAGCCTGGCTCCATTGAACCAGCTCCCTCCAGTCAGCTTCTCTCTCGCAACCAACCTCTGCCATCGCTGGACCTCAGGAAGGGAATGGCAATGCCCCGTCGTGTTACTGCTGCTCAACAGGTAAATTAAATGCATAATGTATATGCATATTATACATAAAACTTGGTGTTGCTACTGCAAAAACCAAAGTTTGTAAGGCACTACCACAAGCAGCTGATTCATTTTACTTCCGTGGCAATAAGTGATTAGTACTACAGCGTTTATGCTAGTGTCTGGACCTCTTCCGGGACCAATAATACAATTACAGAAGAACCTTCGTGCAAATCCCATGCAGACAGTCTTCTGTTAGCTAGGATGTCTTCTTTTGCATCTCACACTATTACGCATCATCTCGAGACATAGCTGCAGGTAACCGGCGCCTCGATTGACCTGCGAATGAAGCCACGCCTCTCGTTATCTCAATCGCTGACCGTGGCAAATATGAAAGAAGCCTGTTTAGAACCAAGGCCAGTAGCCACGAGTAAAAATTATATTTCGGGAGTGTATTTTAGAGCCCAGTATAAGTTTACTGTTGGTAGTACATGTAGTAGCAGCATTATCGACAGTTGATCAGCTGATCGCTAGTTCTAGCGCTCGATCGAGTATGCATATCCATGCAGCAGGTCCTGGATATGCTTGACATTGATCACATGACTTCACCATGGCAACACCGTATGAGCATGCGCATTGCATGACAAAATGGCGAATTGGACACACCCACTCTCAAACTGCACTGTACACATGTACATACCCACAAATTAAATTGCTCTCCTGAGAACAGAAAACAAGCATGCCACAGACGTGCGTGCTCTAAAATGGAGGATTTATACTCGAACCAAGGTGAGCTGTCATGGTAGTCTTGAGTTAGCGCTGGAAAACAGAAAGAAAGAAATAAAAGAAGGAAGGAATATTGACAAATAGCTATTTTTTCAACAGCTGGTTCAGGCATATACAATAGTTTTGATAAATGATCTTGGTCCCAATAGATAGATAGTTTGCATGCCTGAGATTCTGATTTTGACACATAGAAATTTCATGAAGTTACCTGTTTTGAGATATTTGGATGTTTGTAATGTATTACATATATGGGAGTGTCCATGCCATCCCTACTTATAGTCTACCAAATCTATGATACATGTACATATCTGACGTACATTTTGATTACAAAATATGACCAGAAGCTACCTCAAAAGTCAACAGTTCCTTTTACCATACAGTCATGTATATTTGCTACCCATATGTAAGCATGCGTACACAAACAATGACACCCATGCAACTCCCTGCTGCATATTGATATACATTGTAAAGTGAAATCTAACTCCTTGCTGCATAATAGCAAGGAAGAATCACAGTAATGAGTGTAGTGGACAGCTAGTTTACACAAGCACACTACTCGTGGTTTAATTGTACATTGTGATTGTGTACTTGCACTACACGCTTAAAATTCTAGCACTGCTCTATGTAGCCCAGTACTTAATGCTGTAATTTGCATACAGAATTATAGTATTATTAGAGCCCCACCCCTTTTCATGTTCTATAGCGCAGCGGGGCACCGCTCAATTATGCTTTAGCAAGAACACTGCATGGGTGTGGCAAACTTTTTACGGATAAACTTTAGACTGTGAAAGTTATGGACAATGTTTTTCCTTGAAAGTTTCCTGCTATACGCTAAGGGGTCCAAAGTCCTTGTGGAAAACTTAACGTCATTCATACTTGCCAACCCCCATCACTCATTGACAACATGCAGGACAAGCAAATAAAAAATTGCAGGATTATGACAGAAGTTGCAGGACAATCCATATATTGTCTTTTAACATGTAATTATATTATTATCACAATAATACCATGTTAAAAGACACAATAAGATAGAATGTTGATAGCTAATTGTTATTTCTTAGTTGCTGGGCTAAGAGATGAGTGTGTACTGCCTGTACTTAGATCAACTGCACCACACTGAATAACCTTTGATCTTAAACTACTGCTGAGTTTGCATCTTTAGTCAGCAATGAAGTTAAGATTGAAGGTCAAACTGGATTGAGCAAAGATCCTGGACAACTTCCAATCTTTCCGGGACAGTTCCACTTTTTCCGGGACATTCCCGGAAATTCTGGGACACTTGGCAAACGTATGGTCATTATGACATTATTATTAAATTTTTACCCCCTTCCCCCATCTCTTAATGTCACAGTATTTCAGCATAGATTCATCACTGAAACTCTGATTCTGCTCCATTTAGCCTACATATTCGGTATTCACTTGTATTCTACAGTGCCAGCTATGTCTTCATGGATTCATTGCATACCTGTGCTTCTTTATATAGCAGTTTCTTGCTTGCCTGTAGCTACGTGCACACTTTTAGCTACGTAGTGCTTGATACAGCTGTTACAAAAATGCAAATTTTGACACTGCTGGAGGTGTGTCTAGACTTGTTCAACCACAAGAATGCATAATCACAACTAAAGCTAAAATCTGCTGACAATTAATGCAGTTGTAAAACGTCCTGGGGCAAGACCCCCTCCCCCTAACGTCATAATGGCGTTAATTTTTCCATAAGGACTTTGGACAAGCCCCCTAAGCACAATGAATCGATCGATATTGTAATTGCCAAAAATAATTTATGTTTCAAATCATAGTAATTATTATGATAAGGTCCACAAGTGTCACAAACACTGCATACTGAACTTGAAGGAAGGAGGATCTGGTTGTTGAGACAGGTGGTGGTTCTTGCTCCATGATCCAGAATCTAGTGATAATAGTAATATTATTATTATATTGAAAGAGTTAGCTAAGCAATGCTTGGAGCAGTCTATCCCAGCAAGTCGACTGGTTGGAAATAGGAAATAATATTATAATAATAATACATGTATATTATAATATGTATCAAACCCATTGAAGTGGATGTTCAGAGGTGCTCGGAGCTGTACTAGTCACTATGAAGGAGCACAAAATTTTAATAAGAGCATAGACTAAAATTAATGTGCAGTGTATCAGGCCCTTTCCTCCTCCCCTGCATGATATTGTAAGACTAGAAAATTTGGCGCTATATTTAGAAGGAAAAAGTACCATAAATGGGCAGAAGGCGCTTATTATATTATATTATTACGGTGGCGCCTAAATTGCAGTATGTAAGTACGGTAATATACAAAATTTTATTATACTTCATACTATCTTTGGAAGGCACCCATGCCTCATCCAGTTAGCAGCATCTTTCATAATGCCGTCCCTACACCATGACGACCCTTTCCATATGAACCCCTCGCGACTTGTGCACATGCGCGTAACTTTGTGGGTGCTGTCTATAGTTTCGCGGGCCAGCCCCTCTTTGCGTAGGAGGGGCTGGCTCACTAGACTAGGCGCTGTCAGGTCAAAAGTTGAGCACGGATCATAAATATTAAGGCCGCCTACCCAGAAGACAGAGACGTGAGTCAACTTAACACTCTTGAACACCCCTTACTCCCTTTAATTAAATGGATATAATATTATGCAGGGGTGTAGGACGCAAAATTTGGTTGATGTGCACCATCCCCCCCCCCCCCCCACACCAGTATATAGTTCACTCAGAGGGGAATTCCTTGCCTTTGTATACATGTAGCGGTGTACATTGTGAGAACTTCGACCAGAGTTCTAGCTATGATATCTAAGGCCACACCAAATGCAAATTTAGTTTCCCGTCCACCGCCTACCCCTTGCTGAGTGAGCCGCCTGTTTTTTTTGTATTATTGCATTATTTATCAACAAAACAATGCTACCAACTAACATTAGTATTCAGTATATATTACTATATGATACCAGTCATTGCATCAGACAATCCTGCATGAAGTCCGATGATGATCGACAAAGTTTTCAATTCCGTAAGGATAATGAGATTCATGGAATATTAAAGAATTTGAATGAGATTCATAGTAATAGATAATACTAATACTAATACACCGCCGACCCGCATCCTTTTTACAATTATGGGTGAACAGGAAACTAAAGTCTCGTTTGGTGTGGCCTAAATAATTATAGCAGATAAGGTTTTCAACTATAATATCATGAAGGTAGGCTCAAATATTAGTTTAGCAGCCGCCGGGTCTGCCAGACCTGTTCCTACGCCCCTATGTGGCAATCCCTAGCCGTAGTAATGATCACTGAGCTAGATAGCAGATCACTGCTCGGAATTATAGTGATCATGCATGCTTAGGTCTGGCATTGGTAATTAAAGGTGTTAGCTTTCACCCCATAAATAATAATTATATTATTATTATGCATAATGCATATGTACAATAGCTTTACTATAGACATGTAGATAGATGAGTAACTATATAGCGGCATGCCCTAGAATGATAACGATAAACCGTCAAAAGTAACTGCATGCCTTTTCACTGCTTCAAATGCTTCAATATTATAATAATCCAACAAATTTCCTGATCGTATTTTATGAGGACAATTTTGAGTTGTTTCAAATTAGCTGAAATGGGTCAACTCACGTAGCACTAAATTTCGGTGCCGTAAAAATAGCCACTATGAAAAACGATTATGCCAGTGCCTCCAATATTCCCATTTTTCAGTATTTTGCATACATTTTCAGTATTTTACAAAGAGCTCCATATATGATGTGTGTACTGAATTCCCCCAGTTTTCAGTATTTTTGAAATTTTATCAGTGTTTATGATCAGAATTCAGTAAAAATACTGATAAATCCGTATACTTGGAGGCACTGTTATGCATGTACAGACAGAAGATGTCTCGAATGACAAAACAGGATTGTCTACTGATAGCTACAGCAACTGCATATAGATCTAGATCTATAATATTATAGGAGTTGTATAATACACTCCGGGCCCGTGAATGCATATAATACCATAATACCATGATATTGATTGGAGCCGTGCGTTTGATTTGATGTTTTAGGCAAAACCTACGATGTACTTTCACATCCAAAACAAGCAGGAAGTTAGGCTAATAGAAGCCACTGGAGAAGATACGGTAATGCTTCCTAAACGTGATAAGCTCACCTACTATAGAACTGAGTGTACATATCCAAAGGTGAGTAATTTATTGTGAGAGGGAGGATAATAAAAAAAACTTGATAAATCATGCACTGCAATAAATATGTACAGTGACTGTATTAAAAGGTTGATTTATTCCCTGATTATAATGATTCATATTTTATTATTTTATTATGTAGGATGTTAACGGATCAAGATTTAATGATGAACAGAAGAGGTAGGTATACTACAATAATATAGTGGGGAACATTAATATTGAGGGAGAAACCATCACAAACTTTGCGCGATTTTTATTTTCAGCCAACTGTGAAAAGTTTCTCAACGAAAATTAATGTTAGACATATACCACACCCATTTAGTTACTTCCACGAAATGCTCCTTTCTATCGATCCATAAAAGTTTATTCCCTCAAAAGTTTCCTGCCATACAACATTATACTTCAGTATTATTAACGTTTGTCTCTATCGCTGCCTAATGTTTATAAATACCTGTATTATACGTCTAAAACAAGGTTAGGGTTTTATCTGGCCCGAAAATTTGAGGGGGCCTCTAGTATCTATAAACATGTCAAAGAGTTCTTCTGTGCACAACTGTTTTCGTATGTTTAGTCAGTGTGATAGTGATAATGGTTACTGTTTGCAGCTTATGTAGCATAGTGATTACTGTAACATATAGCCTCCAACCTTACGGATCTGTCCGTAATTAAATTTTTATGAAAATACATATACAGCTACGGATATACAATTTTTCAGCAGTTTATACGGATTGTCGAGACCGTGATATTTCTCTACTGAGTACAATTAGATGACGTCGTAAGTTTGTTCTTTTAGCTCAAATTCTCGCCCAATGTTGCCTATGATGTCGCTCTCCAACTCTCTTCACGTTTTCTTTACACACGGAGGCAACATGTTAGGTAGCTAATTATCGTCAATATATCTGGACGCTGAGCTGCTAATGCAGTCATAATTTACTCATTGGTTCATAAAGATACGGAAATTTATGAATCTAATACTGAAATATATAGTTTAGAGTTGGAGGCTCTGCTGTAAGCCATAATATAATAATTATACCGACCATAACCTCTAAGAAGACGATAGTTAGATAATTTGGCCACTTGTCATGTATAATACTGGATCGGGATAAAAAAGGAGTTCCACTATAAGTTCTTAACTTGTTAGCTAAGTACAAGCTCATTATGTATAATACAGCGGTTCGGCTAATTAACATACTGTTCAATAATTCCTAGCTGTTTTGATTCTATTGTCTTTCTCGTGCTGGTCGTACATGCACGGCCGTGGGTGGCATTGATTAAATTTGATCTTTATACAGCATTTGTTTATCTCACATTGATGGACGTCTGAAGGACTTTTTCACTGCAATGAAGGAGGAACCATCTGTGGATAAAATCTTATTCCAAGTACGGTAAGTGCTTAAAATTGATCATAAGCAATGGTCATAATAATAATAACCAGTTAGCTATTGCCTTGGTGGGTATATATGCATGAGGGTTATGCATGTATGTTTAATGGTCTGCGCTTTCTTTGACTCCAGGATTCTAGGCTTGATATAATAGCTTTTTCACTGAGTCATGATAATGACATCACCACAAGATTTTTCCAACTATAGGCACGAGTAATACATGTGCATATTTAATATACTATCAGGGTTTCATTTAGGGGGGGGTGGGAGGGGTCGCTTGCCCCCCCCCCCCCCCCTTGGAAGCTGGCTGCCCCCCTTGAGAGTAGCCACCATCCATACATGCAATACATGCACAAGTAAAAGATTTAAACGGTGAAAGTGTCCAAAGCGGCAGTTTTGCTCATTTTTAAGCCATAAATTAGCTAAAGCTTCGCGCTACGCGCGGTAGGAGACATATCTCACATCCTTAGTACAACATTTGACTTGAAATAGAGGGGAAGCAGTGGATATTACTGACAGACTTTCCCCATCCGAGTGCTCAGAAGCCACCAGAAACAGTCTCAGAGGTTGAAACATTAAAAAATTTTCCTGGGGGAGCATACCCCCACACCCCCCTAATATAATGAAGTTAATGAGCACAACATCATTCTTCACAGATGGAAAAACGTACTACAGTCTTTGCCCCCCCCCCCCTAACTCTGGAATTGTCGTGTTTGCCCCCCCCCCCCTGACAAAAATCCTAAATGAAACCCTGACTATGTACATTCCTGTGGCTACTCCAATTGCAGACATCATGTCATGCTGGCTATCCTGCATGCTTCTGTGGCTACATGCACTAGTAAATTTTATGACACTATATTTGGCAATTTTAGTAGAGAAATTCCAGTCAGGAGAGGGGGGCGGTGGACCCGGGGTGCCCCCCTCCCCAGCACGTCGACTGAGGGTGAAAGGCGGTTAGTTTTATCGTTCAAACTACCGAATTACCACAGAAAACTTTGCTATAAATTACCATAATGACATCTCAAAGATTATAGTTATGTACTAAGTTAGTTGAAACGAGCTGAAACTCAATAAATTGTTAATCCATAAAGTTGTTTTCCTATTTAATTTTAATTTATTATGATATGGTGTATATATATAATCATACAGATTTGGAAATATGTACTTTACTTTTCCACACCACAACGCTGTAGTCAGCACAGATGACTTACAAAAGACGGAGCATAACAAATTTTCATTCAGGTATATAATATTATTGTGCATGCCAATAGCATAGTGAATATTATTATCCTTTATGTATATTTAGCATTCCAGGTTCTGTCAACCTACAAACTTTTCTGAAAAATCACTGTGCTAATATCAGTCAAGTGACTAGGTATAAAGTCAAATTCAAAATATTTGCTAAGGATGCCAGCAGCCTGGTGAAAGCTGGTTGTCACATAGAGGAGCAAGGTGACACGTTTACACACATCTGGACACGTGTCAGTGTCAAAGATGAAATAGAAGATTCCTGGCGGGATGTGAGACACATTGATATAATATGCCCTGGAAGGTAATAATTATTTACTTGCCCTATACTTTCCCTATGTATTCGAGTACTGATTAATCCTTAATTGTACTCAAATTATTGCCTGGGGCGTGATTCATTCAAAACTGTACTCTTATTTCGACCATGGTGTGCCAACTAATTCATAATGACAAGGTCTATTTCTGTCGGTCCCATCAACTAAAAGGAGACTTACGTACGCATTCATTTTACCTAATATTTTCATCCACATCTCTGTTTCCCGCCCATGTAGCACAATAATTGTCATTTCAAGGGTAATGCAGCAGTCTCCATACAAATGTATAAAAGTTGTATCCCATGCAGGCCAAAATCGTGGGTTACATAAGCACTCGTGGGTGCTTACCTGGGACGCTATGGTATTATTATTATTATTAAGCATTCTGCATTATTGGCAGTGAAAAAAATTGGAAAAGAACTACAATAATTATAATGGTGCGCGCATTTGACTGCTTGGAAGATAGAGGTTTCTAACAATCTGGATAGTATAGCATATAGTTATAGCTAATTATTAATTTTGCTCTATAGCTATCTGCTAGTCTTTGAAGTGTGTCATCACCTCAGTAGCATGTTCCGGAGCTAAGTTTGAATTGATTTTTTTCCCTACTTAATTAATTATAATAATAATTATTATTAGATAAGCCCATGTAATCAGCATTGCATGCATGTACATTAAAAAATTTGTTCATTATAATAATACACTGCAGGAATATTGATATGCATATTGTCGGTCATTTTCAAACGCTGTGTTGTCCAGAGGATCATCCTGCACGTAAGATTGGTGAAAGGATTGCGAAATCCATGACTCGAAAGTAAATAATTATTATGGTATTAATCGTATTATGTGCATGGTAGTTATTTACTTGCCCTAGTAGCCTTATATATAGGGTGACAATTAATTATTTGCAGGCCGGTGCATTTTTCTGTGATTTTAGCTTAAAGCGCGTTTTGCGAGTATTATGAATTTTGCTATTAATTATTTTATAATATTATGCGATAATGGTACAGGGTCGACACATTCTTAGACAATTGTTCTATAGTGCATATATTATAACTATAATGTTAGTGGGTACAAAATTTTGCGTTTTTGGGCCAATCTGTAAAATATCAAAAAATAGTCACCTTATTAAAGACATAATAATTATTATATACTTTCTCCTATAATTGTATTCGAGTAATGATTAATCCCTAATTGTACTCAAATTATTGCCTGGGGCATGGCTCATAATAATAATATTATAGTATACTCTTATTTTGAGCATGGTGTGCCGACTAATTCACAATGACAGAATAACTGTTAATAAGGGTTTTTTTTATTTTGACAAGGTCCATCTTTCCTCTCAACTAATGTTTAAACTAAAAGGAAGACTTTTCTGCCTTCATTTTCACCCATGTCTGTGTTGGAGCATATTATTATAGAGCACCACTGATAGCCATGGCACACATTATCAAGGAACTTGAATAGGCGATCACATCATTACACACAACATTCTCATCCAATTAGGAATAATTATTGTACTAGCAATATAGTTAAAATCAGACTCAGCTTTGCCTTGTCCAGATTTGACTATTGCTAGTAGCTACAACTATTAATTGGAATCAAATACTGATATTATAGTATTATTACGACCGTATAGTGATTAACGTTCAGTTTAATTAAGTTGGCAATCTGTACCAAATTTTCCAAATTTAAAAACCTTACTAATTTAGTTTCCTGCTATACGATCACCAGTATTACCAATATTTATGTTACAGTAAACAATCTGGTCGTCTATTCATGCAAGTTGCAGCGGAAGACTTTTGTGTGGTGTTCATTCGTAAGAAAATTATGAAAAAATGCTCATGGATAGATCACACCCAGAGAAATCCAGGGTAAATTAATAAATTTAAATTAATAACTTTTTAGAATCAATAATAATTATAGGGCATTATAGCTATAGGTATGGGATTTTCTGATTGAATAATATTATAATAATAGCTACCGATACTAAGAATTCATATTAATCAAGTTAGCATATTTATTTTCAGGTGGACTATCACTGAATTATGTGCACATAATCCCCGACGCATGGAACATGAGTATCTGAGATTGAGACGGGATAAGCAGTACAGTCCAGTTCCTGTGGATATTGATTGTCGAGTAGTAACAGAACTAGATGTAAGTACCAAGGGCTTGTTATTACCCTTTAATTATGTGTAAATAATTAACTACCACTTTACTTTCATAATTATTATTATACACCAATCTGCAACTGTTATAATAGTAGTTGTATTATAATACAGTTCAGTGGAAGTACCCATGCCACAAAGCCAAGTGGTGATCCGAACAGCAGAGTGCCTACACCCGATGAGTTTGTTGCTGATTTTAAGGCATTTGTCGAAGCCGGCTTTTGCGTTGCTGATCAGTTAAATTGAAATAATGACATTGTACTATTATCATGTTAGTGTATCAGCTATAACTTTACTCATATTTCCCTTATTATATATAGACATTATGACATGATTGTAGTATACAATGTAACCCCCTGTGCATACATGAAAAAGATCAGCTTTTTTAATTTTTTTCAATGCTGTACAGATCATCTTTAAAAGTTATCCGAAATGCTTGAAATGTTGACTTAGATATCATAACAATAACAATTATTCATAAAACATGACATTGTACGACTGATTTTTATGGAATTCGATCATCCTGAGCAATTGCATTATTATAATTATTTTAATTATGAGAAATCCCCACGATAACATTAACTTAATTCTTGTGTATACATACATAATAATTATTATTATTATTATGTTTACATCATTAGTATATAAGCCTCCTGGACCACTGCCTATCCTCATCTATGGCCATGCATCTATTCAATTTGGCAAGTGATCCTGCTACTGCAATCTGCTACTCGACAAATTAATCACTGGTCAAGGGGGAGGGGCCAGGTATTTCAGGTGAAGTGTATATTCAAAGATATCGTATAGCAGGAAAATTGGTGAGATTTTAATCTGGCAAGATCGCCAACTTTGATCATTATTTTAAACTTCGAATTCGTCAATGCCAATGGAGAGCCATTTTGCCAAAATTAATTTAATGCTTGCCAAAGCTAGTCATCTGTTATGTATAATAATAATTATTATTATTATAGTAAGCCCTATAGTCTACATTATTATTATAATAGTATACTGTAGGCCTGCATGTCTGCTGTTGAAAAACAGAGGGGACTTATTTTCAGGAGTACATGTTGTATAATAATATAATTATTATGGGTAATTAGTTTAGCTTGTTAAGCTGCCGCATGCATGCATATTGCATGTGCCTATTGATGATCTTTACCTACATAATTACCATGCAGAATCTGATAAATAAATTTGAAGCACAGCTTTTTTATGATTTCGATGGATTTGTTGTGCTTACAAATCGCTCATATTTGTAGGTCTGGCAACTATTTTTGTGCTAACAGACAGAACTGATTGCTTTACCCCTTGCACATGTGTGCGGGGTAACATGGTACATATTATTGTAGGTGGTAGCTATAGTGGCTCTATAATAAAAATATACTACAGCAAACAATGACAAAACTACGAAGTGCACATGCAATTTACATCATTACATGATGTAAGGAAATGAACTCAATGAACTGGGACTCATGAACTATTGACTATTAATTTACTCTCTATTTATCAGTTGTTGTGTTCACGTGATACTGGTGTGTATTCATGTGCTTGTGTAACTATTCTTCATGAAAGAGTTGATATCGTATATACAAGAGCCTGTAACTTAATCATGTTGCCCAAGAGTCAGACATTACAATGTCATGGAATTTAAAAATACTATCTTGAGAACGGAACTAAAAACTTATAGTATAAATAGTATTCTACTACAAACAATTTTACACTTAGAACATCTATTGCATGATCATAATAATATTATTATAATATTATTATGCACAGAAAGGGGCATTGATATAGTATAATACTATATCAATGCCCCTTTCTGTGCATAATAATATTATAATATTATTATGATCATGCAATAGATGTTCTAAGTTATTATGAAACCTGAGGGTACGTAGCAAAAATTATTAATTCTTTTCTTTTTCTAGCTACAGATGCATGCAGTAGCCAACAATACTAGTTCAAGCAAAGTGTTTATAATAATAATTGGTGCAACATGAGGCATTAATTTTTATCAAATAATTATAATGTTAACCATGTGCACGCATGCACAGGAAGGAGAAAAGCAATTGGTTTTATCTATATCTGTCTATTGCTTGTCGTTATCAGCACGAAAATTGCCAGATCTCACTAAGCACAATGAATCAATCCATATTGTAATAATTGCCAAAAATAATTTATGTTTTAGCTAAATCATAGTAATTATTATGATAAGGTCCATGAGTGTCATGAGTGCACAAACACTGCATTCTGAAAAGGAAGGAGGATCTGGTTGTTGAGATAGGTGGTGGTTCTTGCTCCATGATCCAGAATCTAGCAATAATAATATTAGGCCACACAAACTTGAAAGTTAGTTTCTCGTCACCTCCCACGTCTGTTTCTACCTACCGCATCTGCCTTCATTATTGCCTTGAAACACCAGCCACACCTCTTTTTTCCTAATTATTTGGGTGGTTCCAGGAAACCACACCCTCAAAATGTCATAATATTGAATAATAAACAATGAATAATGACCGCCAGCCCGCAAAGAAATATAAAAACGGGTGGACGAGAAACTAATAATGTAGTTTGATTGGCCTTATTTATTATACTGAAACAAAGAGCTATAGAAGCAATGCTTGGAACAGTCTATCCCAGCAAATCGACTGGCTGGAAATGGGAAATAATTATTATAATACATGTATATATGTATCAAACCCATTGAAGTGGATGTTCAGTGGTGCTCGGAGCTGTAGTTACTGGTCACTGTAGCTACATGTGAAGGAGCTCAAAATTAATATAAATTTGAATAAGAGCATAGACTAAAATTAACGTGCAGTGTATCAGGCCCTTTCCTCCTCTCCTGTATGATATTGTAAGACTAGAGACTAATATACAAATGATACTTCAGGAATTTAAGACACCCATGCCTCATCCAGTTAGCAGCATCTTTCAGCAATATTAATTTTAATGACGTCCCTACACCATGACGACCCATTCCATATGAAGCCCTCGCGACTTTTGCACATGCGCTGGGCACTGTCTAGTCTCGCGGGCCAGCCCCTCTTTGCGTAGGAGGGGCTGGCTCGCGAGACAAGGCGCTGTCAGGTCAGAAGTTGCGCACGGATCATAAATTATGGCCGCCTACCCAGAAGACAGAGACGTGAGTCAACTTAACACTCTTGAACACCCCTTACTCCCTTTAATTAAATGGCTGTAATATTATGCAGGGGTGTAGGAAGCAAAATTTGGCTGATGTGCCCCCCCCCCCCCCTACACACACACACCAGTAGTTCACTCACTGGAGAATTCTTTGCCCTTGTATACATGTAGCGGTTTACATTGTGAGAACTTCGACCAGAGTGCTAGCTATGATAGCTAAGGCTAGCGTAAAACCTCGATTATCGACCGACTTGTGTTATCGGCCGAGCGTACATCGATTATCGACCACTATTTTACGGACGTTTACGCGTTTATACGGAAAAATTTACAAAGATGATGCGGAGCTCCGTTTATGCTCGAAGACTGGATCAGAGGTTTTAGACTCGTTTGAAGACACCAGGTAGGCTTAACTTACTTCTACAACTTAAATACAAGGGAGAGAAGGGTATAGAATGGTGTTGAACCAATTTGAATGGGCGGAACATGGCGTGCTGAATGGTGGCAGATCGTGAGGGCTGGAGGCTAGCTACATCGCCTAATCTGATATTAGACACTTGACTTACTTTTATCCAGATCAGAAGAAAGGAGACAGTAGATCTACTCATATGAACCCCAGAAAGCATCGCCGAAGTTAATATTAGCATTTATATCATGTCATTATCAATCATAAAATGTATTGTATACAATGCAGTAATAATTATTCATAGCTCGTATTCAGCAATGCTGCATAAGAACGAGTTAGTTGTAATTGGTAAAAGGTAATCACACCTGCTGGTTTCAGTACTGTTGACCAGGAGTGGCAATTTTGAACAGGTAAGAGTCGACAGACAAAAAGGCTCGATTTAGCCGATAATAATTCTACTGCATGTGTATGTACAGCCGATAATACCTGGTGGTCATCGATAATACAGGCCAGCGAACAGGAGTTTCAAGAGATCGCTGTACTGTGTCTGTTGTTCAAAGGTACATTATTTTTATATCACTGTGTAGAGAACCATAAGACCAGTCTGTAGGTCTTTGAAGTAGAGCCTAGAACCGTTCCTACTTCGAGTTACGCCCGGAGGCAAAAAACATGGCCGATAGTCGAGGTTTTACGCTACACCAAATGTGACTTTAGTTTCCCGTCCACCGCCCAGCCCTTGCCGAGTCAGCCGCCTGTTTTTTTGTATTATTGCATTATTTATCAACAAAAGCAATGCTACTGACTCACATTAGTACAATATTACTATATGATACTGATCGTTGCATAATTTAGGTAATCCTGAATTCCGATGATGATCGACAAAATCGGTATAAGGTTAATGGGATTCATGGAATATTTTAATGAGATTCATAATTATAATAATATTATAGAAATATGTAAAATTAATAATACTAATACACCACCCACCCGCATCCTTTTGCAATTATGGGTGGATGGCAAACTAAAGTCTCGTTTAGAGATAAGGTTTTCAACTATAGCTAGCTATGTCATGAAGTCAGGCTCAAACATTGGTTCGGCAGCATCCGGGTCTGCCAGACCTGTTCCTACGCCCCCAAATTTCCTGGTTCGTATTTTATGAGGAAAATTTTTAGTAGTGCTTGTTATAGCTAGCTAGCTATGCTGGTTCAAGCAAGTAGCACATCACTGCATGAGGTTGCTACAGCCATAACTCTCTGATTATTATCATGCATGCTGATGGTTGATAACTAGTACTGCTATCTAACTCTGATCACGCTTGCATATTAATTTTGTGGTCTGGAGCGAAATAATATTATGTCAAGTCAGCTGAAATCAGTTAACTCAGTGCGCGTAATACGGACTGTCCCTTTAAGTATATGCAATGTGTAAAAGAAATGATCATGTATGGACAGACGTATATATACAGAAGATGTCTCGAATGAAAACAGGATTGTCTATACTGATCATTGCAACTGTTAAATCTAGGAGTTATATAATACACTCGCATGAATATACATGTCAGCTACATGCAATACCTTAATGCCATAATATTAATTGGAGGCATGCTCTATTAATTTCAATTAATTTTGATGTTTTAGACAAAAGCTACGATGTACTTTCACATCCAAAACAAGCAGGAAGTTCGGCTAATGGAAGCTGCTATTGATACAGTATTGCTGCCTATACGTGATAGGCTCACCTACTATAGAACTGAATGTACATATCCACAGGTGAGTATACTAATATCAGGCTTAGAATATGAGAGGGAGAATAATAAAGTTTATTGAAAGCTATTGTAATGAGACCCCCACTGCAGCTTTGGTAGACAAAGATCACTGCAATAAAATTTAATATGTAGCTACAGTGCCTTTAACAGCTTGATTATGGTAAAATTTAATAATGATATTATTATTGTGACAAATAATATTATGCATATAGGATGTTAATGGATCAAGGTTTAATGATGAACAGAAGAGGTAGGTATACTACCGTATAGCGAGAAAATTTTGAGGGAGAAAACCATCACAAACTTCGCGATTATATACAGCCATCTGTGAAAGTTCTCTCCACGAAACATTAGACATACCCAGGGACGTAGCTTAGTTGTTTCTTTGTTGCCCGAAAACCCCCCTGACAGTCAAATTCAGTATGATTTAGCTATCAGGAACCCCCCTTGGTTTCCAAATTCAACATGTAGGTACTAAAATCTCTTGAAACTTAGCTTAGTTTTTCGTACCAAAATCTCGAGAATCTAGATCTATATTATAGCAACGGCCATGGGTGGTATAATAATATTATTATTATGATCTTTATAAAGCATTTGTTTATCTCACATTGATGGACGTCTGAGAGATCTTTTCGCTGCAATAAAGGAGGAATCATCCGTGGATGGAATTTTATTCCAAGCACGGTATGTGTTTAAATCATAAGCAAGGTCATAGCTTAAGACCTTAGCAGAAGTTTGAGCCCAAAGTGCATGGGGGGTTAGCCGATATTCCGTGGTAGGCTCCGAGTCTATCTCTCGCGAGGGCACGGTATAATAATAATGATAATTATATGTACATACATACATGTCAGATTTGGAAATATGTATGTTACTTCTCCACACCAAGATAATTGGGATAATGCTGTAGTCAGCACAGATTACTTACAACAGATGGTACATAACAAGTTTTCATTCAGGTATGTTATAATAATTATTGTTATGCCAATTAATATAAATACCACCATCACTAAAGTGTCAATATCCTTTATGTAAGTATAGCATTCCAGGTTCCATCAACCTACAAACTTTTACGCAAAATCACTGTGCTAATATCAGTCAAGTGACTAGGTATAAAGTCCAATTCAAAATATTTGCTGACGATGCCAGCAGCCTAGTGAAAGCTGGTTGTCACATAGAGGAACAAGGTGATAAGTTCATACACATCTGGACGCGTACCAGTACCAGTGTCAAAGATGAAATAAAAGATGCCTGGCGGGATGTGAGAAACATTGATATAATATGCCCTGGAAGGTAATAATAATAATAATAGTCATAAATATTACCCTAGTGTCCTGGGCCGGGCAAGCTAAGACTCATTAATGTGAGACAATAGTATCCTGCATTAATTGGCAGTGTCTCCGCCTCATTAGCATATTCTGGAGCTGTTCGAGTTTGAACTAATTTCGTTTCTCTCCTATACATTAATTAATTTTGAATAACAATTAGATGTAATCAGCATTGTATGCATGCGTGCATATACATTATACTATTATCTTTAATTAATTTTACACTGCAGGCAAATTGATATGCGTATCGTGAATCATTTTGAGATGCCATGTTGTCCAGAAGATCATCCTGCACATGAGATCGGTGAAAGGATTGCAAGATCCATGACTCGAAGGTAATTACTGTTTTAGTAAATACTGTTTTAGTAAATACTGTTTTAGTACAGTTTGGTACTAATATTGATTTAATTGGGTAGCAGTCAGTTTAGTTAGCGATTGGTACCAAATTCACTAAAATTAATTTAATCATCAAAAATTTCCCACTATATTCGGTCGTCAATACAGTAACTAAGTACAACTCTATTTTATTAATGTTACAGATCCGGTCGTCTGTACATGCAAGTTGCAGCGAAAGACTTTTGTGTGGTGTTCATTCGTAAGAAAATTATAAAAAAATCCTCATGGCTAGATCCCACCCAAAGAAATCCAGGGTACAATTAATAATAATATTCGATAATTATAAGCATAGGGCATGCCAGTATAATATATTGAGTAGCTATAGGTATTCGATTTTCAGGTTGAATATAAATTATATAATAATATTATTATATCTACCAATTAAGAATCCATAGTATTAATAAAGTGAGCATGGTAAATTTTAATTATTTTCAGGTGGACTATTACCGAATTATGTGCACATAATCCCCGAAACATGGAATATGAGTATCTGAGATTGCGACGGGAGAAGCACTACAGTCCAGTTCCTGTGGATATCGATGGTCGAATAGTAACAGAACTAGATGTAAGTATAACAATCATTACCATGTGCAAGGGATCAGTTTGTCTGTCTGTCTCTGTCATCATGCGTCCGCACAATATGCATAGGTACCCTCGTTCCCAGGCTCTCCCCCTAGCTCCTCTTTATTTTTATACACACGATTTTGTTTAGTACGTAAATTTCACGTAAATAAAATCATGCGTATAAAAATAAAGAGGAGGGGGAGAGCCTGGGAACGAGACTGCATGATGCGCCTCATATGGATTCGATCGACACTGGCTACAGGGACTAAAATGCTTGCTGGTCACGCCTATCAACCGTGTGCTTTCTGCCCATTTGCGCGCAGTGCTAACTTACCAGACCACGCCCACTGCAGCATTTAAGCGTACGATTTTGATGTCTGCTGCAAGGGTGTAGAAAATGGTGGGGAGGAGGGGGGCTAGGGACGCTAAAGCTCCCCCCCCCCCCCCAATTTTTCACCATAAATTATGTACAATCAAGGCACAGCTCGATAAGCCCTTGGTATTAAAATTTAATAAACCTTTCATTTTTACAAGAAAAGTACAAGCCACTTTATCATTAATTTAACACTACTGCTACGTATGGTGACAGTCTAATAAGTAGGAGTGGCCACAAATTAAATTGGGCATGGCAATACAAGCCCCCCCCCCCCCCCACTACAAAAAGTTATCTACACCCATGTGAGCACGAGAACGATCACCACTGATAAAGAAATTAAGGGTGATATAATTATACATCACATAAACATTATTTTTCCCTCTCGATACTCCAGCTGTAGCTTTTTGTTATTTCTGGATAAATATGTGGAGGGCTGAATTCCAGAGAGAAATCAACGATCATAAGATCTATAGCTAGACCATACCTAACCATTCGTAAACTGAATAACAATTTTTAAGTTTTGGTGGGGCGTGGCTTAGCCGTGGCGGCCAGCCGCAGCCGATGGGAGGCCCTTTGGTGGCCAACAGTGGCTTTCGGGCGACCCCAACGTGGCTTGGGCCGCCGCGGCAGTGACCCTCTCGGCCACCATCGAATTTTGCTAGGTACACATGCAGGATAGTATGGCAGTTACATGCCCTCTTCCCGTTGGGATCTCTAGGTTATTACCCTTTAATTACTTGTAATAATATTATTATTATACACCAATCTGCAACTGTTATAATACAGTTCAGTGGAAGTACCCATGCCACAAAGCCAAGTGATGATCCAAACAGCAGAGTGCCTACAGCCGATGAGTTTGTTGCTGATTTTAAGATGTTTGTTGAAGCCAGTTTTTGCGTTGCTGATCAGTTGTCAATGAATTGACATAAAATTAATGTACTATTATCATGTTATATAGTATATCAGCTATAACCTTACTTGGATTTCCCTAGCTTATTATAGACGTTACGACATGATTGTTGTATACAAATATTAATGCAATCCCCCTATGCATACATGAAAAGGATTATTTTGAATTCTATACAGATCATCTCGAAAAGTTATGTGAAATGCTTGCAAAGCATGAAATTGTATGGGTGATAATTTTAAATAATATGCGGCTGGGACTCGATCACCCCGAGCAATTGCATAATATTATGTAATCTCCTGAAAAATAAATAAAATTATGTAACCGTCCCTCTTTCATACCAGTGTTTCCTCTAGGACTGAATTCAAACAGGGTGGTCGAGTGTTAACTATAATATCACTGAATAATTATTATTATGAGATAATATTATTATATTGGCCATGAAGAGGGAATGATATCGATTGTTTCACAGGCTTATGCAATGTGCACTTGGATAGTCACTGTGTATGCACAATCTACTATGTATGTGTGCATGTGCTGAGTACACTAGTACAACCACTGGTACATCTATATAGTGTGTCTCTGAGCTGCATGATTGTGGGAAGCCAAAGATACCCACAACACTCGGGAACTACAACAGTACTGCAAACCACTGTTGCAGCTGTCAGCATTTTTTGCAAACCAGCAACTCACATGCAAACAGGGCGGTTCAAGTACTGTATACCCCCACGATAATGTTAACTTCAATTCTGGTGTATAGGCCTGGGCCAAATAATTAAATAATCCTTTAAGTATTAATTTTGCCCATTATTCCAAAATTTTATATCTTCACTTATCTACCCCATTATTCGAGAGAAAGTTACCTAAAAAAAGTTGACAAATGCAAATCAAACATGAATATGACCAAAATGTACATGTACATTAAATTTCACCAACAAGTGCTGGATTACATGAAAATTTTCTCTTAAATTTTATTGTAAGTTCTGAGGCTAAAGGAACTTTTAAGCACTCCCAAAAAATTAATGAAAGTGCTTCCTCCATTCGACCACAGACTCATGCCAAGTTTTCTATTATTTTTAAGCACACATTGTATAATAATTATTATGCACACTACTTCCTTGAGAAGTTGCCAAATATTAAAATCCTCACCCTATATTATTATTATTATGTGCACTTCACCTCAAATACAATAACAAACCACAAAGTGCACAATTCACATCATTAAAATTTAATATACAAATATTGCAAAATTAATGAGAAATTACATGTAACATAGCTTTCATAAGCTGTATAACACATGTAGTTAAGATCGCTGGACAAGGTTTCTTAAAAATTCTGATACTTCAATAGATACAATGAGGTAACCTATGACCTCCGTATCATCATCGGCACTGTACACTGAAATGAATAAAATCAAAAAGTAAAGCGTGGCAACTACATGTATATATTGAGGCCTATAATATCTCATTCCCTCCCACCGTTAACATTCAATAATAATATCCTTCACTCTAAATCATACAATCATAATAATTATACTTGAATTATATAATGGAACCCCGCCTTGCGGACACCCCTGAAAAGCAGACATCTACAACAATGTGTATACTTTGCCTGGTCTGTTTCTCCATGTACATGTACAACATCATACAAATAAAAATAATTTATTCCTGAAAATTAACGTGGTCACCTCTCTATATAAATTATGCAGCGATATAAAGCAAGCACGTGTATGGAGCTTAATCTGTGCCAAAAATACAACTTTAGCTAAAGCTACCACTACTGCTACTTCATCCTAATTCGCTACACCATCTGCTACTGCATCCGCGTTTCGCTGTCCGCTACTGCATCCGCATTCAGCCGTCCGCTACCGTGTCCGCTACTGCATCCGCATTCAGCTGTCCGCTACTGTGTCTGCTACCGAGTCCGCTACTGCATCCGCATTCAGCCGTCCGCTACTGCATCCCCATTCAGCCTTCCGCTACTGCATCAGTATTTAGCTGTCCGCTGCTGTGTCCACTACTGCATCTGCGTAGACTCAGATCCATTAAAGCGCATGCGCATAATATTTAATTGTACCTCGCAAGCGAAGTTCTCGCACGCGGCATAATATAGCTACGTGGCATGTATCAATGGTGACGATGGTTACTAGCTATATTATAGAGATCTAAAATCTGCGTGCTATATATTATTATACTATTACAAGGAGTGAGCTCGCTTCGCTCGCTCACACCTCTATCCCTGTGCTATTATTGTGCATGTGTGGTCGACGACCTCTACCTACATATTTGTGCGCACGCGCAGAGAGCAAGCTAGCGCACGTGCACATCCTGCCTAATCATGTGACTTTGTCAATCGCCTAGCTAAAGAATTCGTTACTTGTCTTGCAGCTTCGCTCGCAAGGGGTCCCAAGAGAAGACGCTTAGGCCAAGCAAAATTGATTATTAGTTTCTCATCATATGTTCAGGAATTTCCCCAGGCGGGAGGGTGGCTTTTTATTTTATTTTTTGTCATGAATATCATTAAATGTCATCATGAATTTCATTAAAAATGGGCGAGTCTATGACGTAATGCCTTGTGCAGATAGTTTTAATGATATTCATGAAATAAAATGTGGTCAGGCAGAGGAAAAACTAGAGGCGGGCGGGGATGAGAAACTAATATTCAATCATTGTTTATTTGGCCTTAGAATAGAATCGCCTCCCTCTGGAAAGCACCTATGGGCAACATCGACTCCAGATTCACACTTTTATATTCTTGCCAGGTAATTATTTGGTGGTGGGCGTGGCTTACATATCCTCTATACAGTGGCGGATCCAGGGGGGGTAAGGGGGGTGCAAGTGTACCCCCCTTTGGGCTGCATCTAACACTAAGAAGTACTGATGATGAACTAAATGGAACCCCCCTTTCTGGCTACAGAACTAAGAAAACCTACTATGGCTCACCTTAGAATGCTTTAGAAGAAAATTCGTTCGAAAACGGATCGATTGGACTGGTAGTTTATCTCAAAAACGATCGAAAATAGGCGTGGTTTTGCCCCAAAGTGGGCGTGGCTTCTTGAATTTCGCGCGCGCTTCGCGCGCAACACTGTACTACAACCCCCCTTTTAGAAATCCTAGATCCGCCACTGCTATAATCACATCTTTTACAATGGTAACAACCAAATGGGGGACGAAGCTATTAACCGTCACCATTGATGCATGTCACGTCTACTATGCGGCGTGCAAGAACTTCACTCGCGAGGTACAATCTTGTACGCGCATGCGCTTTAACGTATCGGAGTCCACACAGATGCAGATGCAGTAGCGGACGGCTGAATGCGGATGAAGTAGCGGACACGGTAGCGGACGGCCGAATGCGGATGCAGTAGCGGACAGCGAAACGCGGATGCAGTAGCAGATGGTGTAGCGAATTAGGATGACGTAGCAGTAGTGGTAGCTTTAGCTGAAGTTGTATTTTTGGCACAGATTAAGCTCCATACACGTGGTCTGGCCCCAACAGTATCACACTGCCCCCTCCCCATATGAACTGGACAACTTAGGGAAAAATTTTTAGACTCAGGAGCTATAACTGTGCTAAAATTGATACTTTCCATGTTAGCATATATAGCCTTGTGCTTCACTTGTGAGGTCATAGGTCATATCAGTCAGTCATTGGTGGTAGAGGACACCCGGCAACCCCTTAAATGAGGATATGCACCTTGATAACACAGCCACTTGTACTGGGTCCCAAGGGTATCTAGATCTGGATTAGAGAAGTTCCACTGTATACCCAAGCCCCCATAATTAGTGCTATGATTTACTGTAGCAAAATGGAGATTCCTATTATGATTACCAGGTTTATGCTAATAGAACGCATGATCTAATTAGCACAAGAAAATCTGTGTTCAAGGATTTTTCATAGTGTATCTTAGTGGAGAGCATGACAATCTTTACCAGAAAATAGCACGAAATTTAAAAATCGTAATTATATTTTTAGCTTGCGTTCTATTAGCTTAAACACGGTAAGCATAACATTGTCCTGTAGCCTTGTATTCAGATTAGTACCTTTAAAGTGCATAATGATTACAGTCATTTAAACCTACCATCAATTGCTTCCTTAACAAGATCTTGGCCAGCTTTAAAGGCCTAATGAAATAAGTAAACCATCATTATGTCACAAGATATTATCCAAACTATACTACCATAGTGTCCCAGGTAAGCGACGATAGGTGCTCAAACAAAACTTGCAATTTTGGCCTGCATGTGTGATTACCCAGGATCAAAATTCCATATAGAAGCTGCTATATACAGTGGCCCCTTGAAATGCAGAGTATATGGGTGCTTACCCAGGAGTGGGTGCTTGCCCAGGACACTAATCGTACTGTAACCACTAGACTACGATAAAATTGGAATTTCTATTCTATGTTACATGCTACAGCATACTTTAACTATTGAATTGAAATGATTATTAGCCTACCATATTAAGGTCGACTTGAGCGTATCCCAATTCTTCACAGTCCATTTCATCATTGTCCGGATCACTGACCACAGTAAATGTTATCCTGGATTACAAAAGCACAATGAAAATCTGACACTAGTCTTATCGATGCACATGCATGTAATGTATACATGTGAGCTATTATACATGTAATAGTATTGTGATTACAGTCCCAATACATTACTCCCATAGGCAAGAGTACGGATTACAGCTGTAATTGTACTCTTGCTCTGTAATTGGTATTCCTGCTATAGCCTGGGGCAAATTTTATACTATTATCAATTAATCACACACTTCAATCCTCGTACAATTAGGGCAGCAACAGTACTCTTACATGTATACGTACGGCCAAATAGCACTTGCTATCGCTCGTGCTATTACTGACCATACTCGTACAAGTAAGAATACTGATTACTGCCCTAATTGTACTCTGAAGTGTGTGATTAATTATACTAATACATGTATACATGTGCACTCGTTCTTCGGAAAATACATAGTACACATACCGTAGTGTCCTGGGTAATCACCCATGGGCGCTTACATAACTTGTGATTTTGGCCCACATGGGCACTTACCCGGGATCAAAATCCCATTGTTTGTATAGAAGCTGATACTACAGTGGCCCCTTGACATGCGGTGCTTATCTGGGAGTGGGCGCTTGCCCGGACACTATGGTATGTGTCTGCAAATACTTGTGCCCATAACTACAGTTCACATTACAAACATACCGGGGGTAGTACATGTATATCAACATCAGGCCGAAAAGCTATCAGTATACATTTCGTAATAAAATGAACATTTTTTTACATTTTAGCTACATGTATTACTGAAAAAATTCATACACATGAATGCACATAGGATTCCAGTATCTACCACAGTATTAATTACCTTCCTTCAGATGGATCTCCTGGCTTGAGCATGTTGACCAGCAAACGCTGCTGCTCCAAATCCAGATTGAAGTCTACAATTATTGTTGTGTTCACATGTACATTGCACCCATAATAACATGTTGAATGAACAGCCATAGTATATCCATACCTTTCCTGAAATTGTAGATGGCAGACTCTCCAGGTAGAGGTTTAGGTTGGGAAGAGGGGGTCTCCAGTTCTCCATATTCAAAGTTGAGGAAGCTATACTCCACAAAAAGATTAGTGACGTTGGTCGCTGTAGCAATGGCACTGTCGTCCTCAAGAGTAAAACTCTCAATAGTAATGCTTACAGTATAGCTGGAGCTAGGATCACTCTCTGAACTCTAAAGAACAGAATTTAGATATAAATATTAATTGCAATGTAAGCGTTCTACCATGCATGGTACGTAAGACAGATATACAAGCAATAATATGTGCTATCTACAGTGGAGCCCCTCTAATTATACCATTGGGACCAAGTACTGCATGCACATGTACATGTAGGAGGCCATATTATTATTATCTATAAGTGTCCTCTTATTATCCAATATGATAATGTACATATACATGTATACATGTATCTAATACTATTACATGTATAGTGTAAATACGGTATATACCACTTGTAGTTCTTTCTTTGCACTGGAAGTATCAGCATCCTGTGAAGTGATTGGTTTGCCGTTAACTAGTGTAGACTCAGAGGCTGAAGGAGTCAGAAGCTCAGAATCATCATCATCACTGGCCTCTCTGCCATCTCTCTCTTCATTCCCTGCTTCTTCTTTAGAGGCTAGTGCCGTTACTGGTGCTAGAGGTTTGGAGGGTTGTGGCAGTTGGAGGCGATCACTAGAGTGCTCTGAGAGACCACTACTAACAGCATCATCACCTAATGGATAGAAACATTCAATTGACATACAACAACTTGGAGGATGGCAACTACCGTATAGCTGGAAAATTTGGCAGGGGGTTAAAATTTGGCGGTTTGGTGGTCTATGTTACAACCACCAACTTAAAATCCACCAAAATTTCCTATTCACATGTATACGTATGGCAATCCTGCACCGAACCGCCAAATTTATATCCGCTAATATTCTTGTAATAGCGATTTTTGGCTCAACTGCCAAATTTAATTCCCGCCAATATTTCCGGCTATACGGTACCTTTGAAATAAAATTAATGTGTGAGTACATGCATGTACATTGTACATGTAGGTGAGACTAAATCTTGCATGTACCTGATTGTGTCAGTGTCTCTTCGAACATGGTGTCCTCTCCAGAGTCGTCAATGTCCTCCTCTATCTCCTCCTCCCCCCCACTCAGCTCCGTCACTGTCACACTCCCACTCTCATCATACTCACCACCATCACCACCCTCACCACCCTCACCAATGTCGCCAGCACTAGCCTTATCAGACTCCCTCTCTGCTTGTGTGTGTTCAGTAGCACGGCTCTTTTCACTGGTAAGCTTCTCATCCTCAATACCAGTTGACTGTCTGGGTATATCTCCCATTGCGTTCAAATTCAACCCTGACATTATGCTCATTTCCGAGTCGGTCACGTCAACCAGATCACTACTTGAGTCCATCGTTTGTGAAGCAGTGTTCGGATCATGCTCTTTATGTCGATCTTTGTGAGCAGGTCTGTCGTTCTCTGGTTGTTTCGCTATCGCTGGTAGTTTTGCAGTAAGAGGAGGAAGTGAATTCTTTAAAGGAGTGGAGGTCACCTTCTTTGACGGTTTCGAAGATGCCACCTTTACAATATTTTTGCTTTGTGGAGCTCTAGTGGCTAAAGTCTTATCAGTTTTGCTCTTTTCAGTAGCTGGGCATACAGAAGAAACAGCGGCCTCTGCTGGCATAGTGGGCTTAGGTTTAGACGCAGACACTAATTGACTCTCCTCGGACACAATTGGTGATATTTCGTCTTCAGATTCAGAGATAATGGGGCTACTACTGGACTGTGTTGTGACTGAGCTTTTGCTTTCAGATTTCAAAGACTGAGGGGCAGTCTCCGTGCGTTCCTTGGCTGAAGCATCTCTAGTTACTTTGGGCTCAATCTTGCGATTGTCCGTGTTTGCTTTAGGTTGTATTCTTGGTATGCTGGAAGTATATCTGGGAGTAATTTGCCTTGGCACACTGGATTTGCTGGCAGAGGGAGTAGGCTTTGGAGCTGATGTAGAGTCAGGGTGGATGTGGTAGGGATGCTTCCATCTCAGGCTCAGTTCAATCTCTCCACCCGGTTCTCCAGAGGTCTACATGTATGCAACAGTATTGAACGGCTTACATGTAAATCTATTCAAAAGTAATGGTACATGTACAGTGTGTACATACATGTACACATGCATCAGTGTTCTCCCCAAGCTAAGTTCAATGCATGACGGGAGGGCATAGTTTAGGTGGAGCCTGTGGCCACATCAGAGCACATGGATTATCCCTACTCCCACATCAAAAGAAACTCGGTACTGAAGGCTTGCTGGGCCGACATGCCTTAGGTATGCTAGGGAGAACACTGTGCATGCATGTACATATGTACAAGTGTATAGGGATCAAATGAGACAGTAATGTAACCAAAGTTAATATGCATGCACATGTACATGTACATACTGAGCAGCATAGAAACATGTACATGTAGTGTATACATGTACTTCAATATTAAAAATTATGATGCATGAAATCATACATGTATGTACATGTACATGTACATTGACTCATTTGGTTTACCTGAGTAAGTGTGTAGGTATCAGTGATAGAGGTCCTTCCTTGTGCTAGAGGTAGGAGGGGCACTTGAACCAATAGATACCTCGACTCCTCACTTTCATTATCATCAAATACATACACATTAAGACTCTACAGTGTATAACATAAACAGATAGCATGATATGAACACACATCATCAATCACAAAATAATAAGATAAGAGGAACTTGAATTGGGCAATTTTTTTGAAAATGGAACGTACAACTCAAAGTGTACTGGCAACATTAATTCAAAGCTTATTGCAAGCTAAATCAGGGACATCCAATATGCACGTAATCATTGCACTGTGGTTTTACACAATGTCATCATTGGGTGCTCTAAAAATTTCTATCATGGACACTAATACCTATGGGAGCTATAATATTATGCTGTTACCTGTAATTATGCTATAACTGCATGATCCATATGGCCATACTTGTGCCATACATTATTAATCTTGTAACAGTTATATTAGAGACACTACATGAGGTACATGTGTATATGTACATGTATATACATGTACATGTACATACTTGTTTCTTGAGGTAGCTGTCAAGGTGTGCATCCATTGAGACAGGGAATAGCTTGTCATCAGAAAACTGAGGATCGGTGGAGTGTGGAACGATGGAAGTGTCATGATCAGGAAACGTGTAGAACTGGTAAATCACATACGCACTGGGAGACTGACCTGTACAATAAGGTACATGCAATACATGGTACAAAGGTTGGATTGATTAAAATTATTCTCAGTATTCTCCTCCTCCCAATATACATGTAACACACATGACATAATATGAGGGTGGTGCAATCGAATACAATGCATGATCCAGTTTAATGCAATAGATTAGCATTAATT
This sequence comes from Cliona cf. orientalis, assembly GCA_963930775.1. Lineage (NCBI taxonomy): Eukaryota > Metazoa > Porifera > Demospongiae > Clionaida > Clionaidae > Cliona > Cliona cf. orientalis. The sequence continues at coordinate 8,908,005 of OZ005691.1, forward strand.
TTTATGAATTTCATAGCATTTATAAGTGTAATACCGTACAGCCAGAAAATTTGGCAGGGAATTAAATTTGGCGGTTTGGCGGTCTATAATATTATTACAACTGCCAACTTAAAGTCACCAAAATTTCCTACTCGTATATAATATACGTATGGCGATCCCATACCGAACCACCAAATTTAAATCCGCCAATATTCTTGCAATAGCGATTTTGGGCTTAACCGCCAAATATAATTCCCGCCAATATTTCCGGCTATACAGTATATGGTGCAATATCTCTCTAGCCTCTCTTGCTCTAATGCACCTAGGGAGAACCCTCACAATTATATCTAATCACATGGGGGATACCTGTGGTATTTGGAATGAGACCACAGCACTTATTAACAGAGATGACCAGTTCGTTGTAGTCGGGTCCTTTGACGGTGGCCTGCTTAGAGGTAGCGGCCAGAGAGGGCGCTCCTTCCTCAAAGAGAGACAACGCCCTTTCCCTTTCCTGTACGTTAATATCACGAATACTAAAGGCCATAAATATCACAAATGAGGTGCATTATGTGAGTTATACGAAAAAAGATTAGAGCCATAGCATGTATTTTTATGTACATATACATGTAGGTGCCAAAACATGTACATGTAGGTAGGACTAGGGGCAGTGTATATACAGTGCTTCCCCAGCATACCTGAATTAGGGTGGGCCACCCGGTTTGTGAATTTGGGCTAATTGTATAAACATTAAAGAAATGGGTGGAATTTAAAGTCACAACTTAATTAAAATCCTATGAATATCATTAAGCACCTGGATTGGATTCTGTTCTGGGGGATTCCCTGATATACGTACATATAGTACATGTACATGATTAAGATAATGGAAAGATTTCTTTAAGTACATGTACTTGCCTGTTAATGAGCTAATGATGTTTATTGATACTGAAATCAAGTTTTTGCTTGTTTTCAGGTGGCAGATGATGTGCTTTATGCTTGTGAGAACTGGACTGTCTTTTATGGCATTGAAAGATTGTGATACTGACCTGGTAGAGTCTAATGGCCTGTGTTATGGGTAGCTTTAGTTTGATCCAGTAGTCTAGAGTGCCGGCACTAACACACTCTCCTATGCTCTCCACACCACTCAGCACAGCCTTCCCGTGAACTTTGCCCCCTGAGTTGGCGATGATGTCCTTTAACCTCACACTGGAGACGGCTAGCCTCTGGTACTTGAGACCGAGCGCCTGGTGAACCTCAATGCACACACAGCCCTGCACAGACATGTAGGAAATAATTATTATTATTAAATTATGTAGAGCATACATGTACATGTAAATTGGAGATACTGATACATGTAGATTAACCGAGTACATGTACACGTAGGAAATAAAATAATAATATTATGTAGAGCATACATGTAAATTGGAGATTTCTGTACAACCTTGGAGACCCCTTTCCCAATTAACCTCATCAGAACAATGCAATTGGTATGCGTAATAATATGCCTTATGAATGTCATTCATCTCAGCTTACGAGTAAGAATAATGCAATACATACATGTACACATACACTGGTATTAAAGAGTAACACAAAAAATTGTCATGAGACTACAATGTACATGTATATAATATTACATGTACATGTATGTATAAGTGACCAGTCACCTTTTGTAGGCTCTGAAGGAAGGAGTCATTGACAGTGACAACATAATTAGATGTAAAGTTGAAGCACGGCCTGCAGTGAAAATAATATGCATGCTCAGATAAAATCAGGCATCAAATTGCACTTATAGCATCAAACGAACGCATGGTAGAGGAGTAGTGACTGTATGTGTGGTGTACCTAGCTCCCTGTTTGACTGGTGTGACTTGAGTCTCAAAGTTGGAGTAGTGTATGCTGATGAAGATGGCTGGGGTGGACGTGTGCAACTGGGAGATCACCTCAGGAGACAGAAACAACTATAAATGAGCAGAAATAAAAAAATACGGATGTTGAATGTTATAAAAGATTGAAATCAGTACTTAGAAAAATGTATACCTACATGTACACTGTTAGACGTACGATAGTGTCTCAGGTACATATAAGTGCTTTTACATAATTCACAATTTAGCCCGGCTGTGCATGGGTGCTTACTTACCTAGGTGTGAGTACCTGCCCGGAATACTATTACAATGGCATGATTTTTATGAACATTTCGATACATACATGTACATGTACGTATACATGTGCAGTGTACATGTGTATACATGTACATGTGTATACTGTAGCTGGAAAATTTGGCAGTTTGGTGGTCTATATTACAACTGCCAAAATAAAATTCACCAAAATTTCCTACTCGCATACATATGTATGGCGATCCTGTACCGAACTGCTATTTAATTCCCACCAATATTTCCGGCTATACAGTATGTAAATATTTTCCATTCTCATTCATTTCGTCCATGCATCCACCCCCACACCGATATTAACTTTGTGTGGGCATATCTGGCGGCTGACCTGTGCTAAGTGTAGCTGTAGCAGGTTCTGTCCTCTCTCCAGCTCAATACTCTCCTCCAACCCAGTCCCACTGCCCTCGTACTCAAACTGTGTCGTGTCCAGTTTATACTGCCTGGTTCCGTAGGCGATGTCTTTCAGCTGGCCTTCGAGCTTCTTTATCCTTGCTGCCTTGATATCTACTAGCTGGGCGTACTCTCGAAGCTCAGAGGCATGCTGCTGCCTCAGCTCCTCGCGATGACTCTTTAGAGACTCAATCTAAAAGAGAAATGTGTATACATTGAATGGATTCTGCTACATGTATTATTATAGTCCGAGCTTAAGACATGGTATTGCACATGTGCATACACGTGTATGCATAATTATATTATATGTACATGTACATGTACATATGTACATGTACACATGTGGACTTATTCACACATACATATGTACATAGTACATGTAAGCACTACACATGTACATGTAGAAATTCTCAAATACATACATGTATAATCCAGGCTATGCACATGTTCACGTTGGTCGATTGTCATCAATCAGCTCAAAGAAGGGCTTATAGGAGTCTTGGTTCAAATTAATAATTAAATTTTACCTCTTTCTTGTAGTCTTTGTTGATATTGTGTTGTAATTGGAGGAGTTTCCTCGTCTTTTCCAATTCATTGATGGTGTCAGCATGGGCCAGTCGCAGATCCTCAAGCTCACGATGATGCTCTGCAGAAAGGTATTCAAGGACATGTACATTGTTATGCGTAACTGTTCATGCATTTTTGTAAGTATCGTACCCTCGTGAAAGAGGGCCCACTACGGAATATCAGCCCACCCCCCCCCCCCACTTTGGGCTCAATATATATGTAACCCATGGACCCTATTTCGCGAGGGTACGGTACATGTACATAAATATATACAACATGCTTACAGTGTGTACACATACATTGTACATGTACATGTACACGGACATTGTCACTAATGCTAACCCTTATTGTCTTCAAGTGTTTCGAGGAAGGACAGAGATTTCAGTGGTTCTCCTTTCTCTTTCTTCTCTCTAATAATAGCCAGTGCCTCCTCCACCTCACCCCAGTCTAGGGAACTCTCCTGGAGGGAGGGAGGGGGGTTGGGGAGAGAGAGAGAGAGAGAGATGGAGCAGGCCAGATTTATAAATAGCATTGTCTGAAGCACACATACTTTGTCGTAGAACTTCATTTTGTCTTGGAGCTGTTGGTGCTCCTCCTTCAGTTGGTAGTAGGTCACCCTCAACTCGCTCAGCTCCACATTCAACTTCTCACTTAACTCTACAAATATAACAAAAATTAAATGCGCAAAAATATATGCGCAATATTAACTACCGTATACTTTCTAATATAGGCGCCCCCAAAAAATAATTACAGATCGTGCAGGCGCCTCCAATTAGAACTGAAAAATTCACGAACCGGTCAAAGGGCGCCAAAATTAGGGCGGCGCCTAAGACCTGCAATTAGAACGGTTCTGGAAGTTTTGCCAGAGCACAAGCGCTATCACTAATCGGTCATATTTAGTGGCAGTGAATATGACAGTGGCGAGAACAACAAATATATGGTTCTAATTTCAGTTCTTTTTGGAAATTTCATTCTGATCGCTGAATCATTCTCAAGATGTCGATACAGTAGCCATCAGAACGATTGTCTCTAACCCCAGAAAGACATCAGAGCAGTCGGTAAGTGCCCATATAATTGTAAGAGACAGCTTAGTTGGACATCTAAACTGCTAGCTTGATAGATCGATCGACGGTACGGTACGGTACTGCGGTATTGCCACATTGCACGTGGCAATACGTTCCAATTAAATAGGCGCCGCCTAAAAATAATTGATGTCCGGAAAGGCGCCTTAAATTAGAACCGAAAAAATTGTGCAGGTCTCAAAGGGCGCCTAAATTAGGGTGGCGCCTATATTAGAACATATACGGTATAATACGGTACAGGGTTATTTGTTTTCAAAATGATTTAACACGAAAAATTATCGCACAAAATATTTTGGACACGAAAATTATTGGCGATTTACGGTACAAGTCTGTCGATTAGTAGACTAATATTCATTTCTAACCTCTTTCCCTGGTGAGTCTGGTAATGGTGGTTGTCTTCTCCTCAGTTTGTTGCCTGGCTTCTCCCTCCAGCTGCCTCACTCTCTCCTCCAACCGCCTCAACTCACTACGCTCAACTTCAGCACTCTCTGCACGACTGAAAACAAATTGTACAAGTCATAATAATTCAGTGTTCTCCCTAGCATACCTAAGGCATGTCAGTCCAACAAGCTTTCAGTACAGAATTCCCTTTGATGTGGGAATGGGGACAACCCAAAAGCTTTGATGTGACTACAGGCTCCACCCACACCATGCCCTCTTACATATTTCATGGGAGAACACTGAATATGATTATTACATGTACATGTATGTACATCCACCCACAAGTGATTACTACATGTATCTCTATGATTTTATCGACTAAATTTGGTACAAGGAGGAGATATGCACATATACATGTACATGTATGTACAATGTACAGTATGCATGCATGTTTGTATGTGCATATGTACATATGCATAATGTATCATAATAATGTATATTCCTATGGAAAGGCACAATGAAAATAATGTGAGTTCCAGATTTAAAATAAAAATAATAAAAATTCCTGCTACACATGTCATTAAGTTACATGTAATTGGCTCACCCCTTCATTAGCCTGTCGTTAGCCCTCTTGAGCATGTCTCTCTCAGTTCTAATATCCCTCACCATCTCCTCCAGCTCAGACACTGCTTTCTCTGAGACTGACTTACTACGCAGCTCACTCTCCAGCTCAGCTCTCTGACTCCGCTCCTGAAAGGTCAAAGGTGAAATTAACAAGAGAGTGTACAAGTAATAGATGTAGATTGTGCATTCATCACTCAATGTGTATACTCACGTACATGTAAACGTCATGTTGTACCATTCGAGCATATTATGTACATGTACATATAAGGGATTTTCCCTATTTCCAGTGGTTGCACTGAAAGAGCACACACTATGCAATTTGATTAGGTCCTTTAGGGTGTATGGACCTTACCAACCTGTCGCCAGATTTGTACCGTATGGTATTATTGCATCATTACATGTACACTGTACATGCACTATAAATATTGTCGATGTATGGCATAATTAGATCAGTGTGTGTATGCAGATGCACCTACATGTACATTCTTCAGTTGCTGGTTGAGTAGCTCCATCTCTTGAAGCACTCGAGAGTGACTCGTTCTGGCAGCATCAAGGTTCTAATAGAACAGCGAATGAATCAATTTCAACAATGTACATGTATTAAGTGGTCAAGATTTACATGTACATAATTATATACCTGTTCCAGAGTGCTGTACTTTGCTTGCAGCGCCTGTAGTCTGTTAGTCTTGTCTCTCATCTCTCTCTGAAGCTTCATCGCTTTAACCTCCTCATCAGCTGCACTCCTATAATAATATACATGTGTACCAGTTGAAATAAGTCATGCACAGTGTAACGACTCTTGTGGTAAGGGAAAGGGCTTACCGACCGGAGTTTTTACTCACAAATTTAATGTTGAGAACATGGAAGGCCTCACTACGAGGCTACTATAATTATAAAAAAAAATGGGGTTCCTATCTTATTGCAGAAGGAGGGGTGGGTGGTGGGGGAGGCTGCCATTGTTTTACACCACATACATGTAATGTGATTTACATTCCCTGATATGCATGCAAAGGTGTGGGTTCTTAATTTTACACGCTGTACATGTGTAGCCATACCCTTCTTCCCACCCAGAGAACATTAAAGTTTCACATACTTTTCCATCTTGGTGATGTGTGCCTGCAGCTCTTCTTGTAAGCTTAGCTTCTCCTCCTCACTTCGTAGCGACTTCACCCTCAGCTACAAAATTAATTAAGGGTTAACAAACAAGCATAATTATTATACACCAAACAAATCACTGTATACTGTATGAATGCACACATGTACATGTAGTACTGTAACAATGAAATCCCCCTATTCTGAACACCTTTGGGATACATGTACATGTACATGTAGCTCAAAGTGTCTTGATTAAAGGAGGTATCCTCATTTCAGGGGTAGTTTTGTACACTGTTCTACATTATGTAGCTGGGACCGTGCATGGTGTCCAAGATGTCCTCATTTCAGGGGTTATAGAGGGGTCCCACTGTAAACATACAAATGTACATGTACACATGTACATGAACACACCTGTTCTTTGAGTCTCTCATTCTCAGCTCCGACCACTGCTAGCTCTTGCCTCAGCTGCAACGATGCCTCCTCACTAAAAACATGAGTAAGTAGCGATGCTGATCAATACAATGTATTACAGAATTAGTCTAATATGCATTATACATAATATTATACACGTGTATGGAGGCCTTCACGTCTATGTTGATAGCAGCCAAACTGTACTAGAGCATCACAGATTTTTTTTATATTATCTACATGTACATTGGTACGTCAGCCGTAAGAGAAAATAAAACTCTCATGGTATTCTCCCATAGCAACCCTAAACAAAGTGGGAGAGAGGGAGGGGGCATGCATGTATAGCCTTATAAATTACATGTACTATAATATACATGCAGTTGGAGCTAGGGTGAATGTTGAAAGTGGTTCCACTAGAACAGCACCATTGATAACTCACAGCTGTTGGTTGTCTCTGCGTACTTCCTCCAGTAGGTTGTGACACGGGGCCATGCCCACCTGGGCAGACTGGGTGGCTGCGTCCGACACTGATACACCCACAACACCAACAACATCACTAAAGAAACACAAGAAGTCACAAAATTTAATGTACGTATATATACATTGTAATTATAACTCATTGTGCAGTGGGAGTGCTCGTAAATGTACAATACTTGTGTATACATGTAGCTAACATGCAGTTACTGTCTAATGCTTTAATACATGTACATGTACATGTACAAACCTTTTCTTAGGGACATCATCAGCTGGTATTGATTTTTGCACTTTCCTGTTCAGCCCCTGTGTCAAGCATATGAAGATAAAAACAAACCCAGTGCATTTTAAGATGTAATTGTGTGATTTCTCACTGTACTGATCCTGCTCTGTATGTGGTCATAGTGAGAGTGCCTCTTCCCTTTAGTCTCCAACTGCTGCCGCAGAACAATGTTCTGGAGGGAGTGCATGTACATGTATATGTGTACGTGTACATCAATACTTCCCCCCCCCCCCCCCCCCCACACCCAACCCCCACAAATGCATGTTTCCCCCAGCATGCCTGAATCAGGGTGGGCCACCCGATTTGACTTTGGGTTAATTGCATAAGAAATGGGTGTAGTTTAAAGCCACAACTTAATTAAATTCTATGAATATCATTAAGCACCCAGTTTGGATAATTATGTAATGCTGTGTACAAGTTTCACACACAAACACACACACGTGTACACAAATACTGACAGTGCATGGTCGAATGCATCCCAATTATTGTCAGATTTTGACCTCTGTTCATCATTGGCCTACTTTATGATGATCCAACCTTTTCCCATAGCCGGCAAATTGCCTACAAAAACTTTGGTTGCTAGGCAACTACCAACAAATAATATTATTATTGCTGTATTGTTATGTACATATACATGTACAACATGAATATTATTATACATGACATTGTACAATGCATGTGCATGTATGTTGAATTCTTACCTTACTCTTGAGAGTTGTATTCTGTTTCTCTAGCTCTCTGATCTTCCCTTGGAGCTCATCCAGTCGGTCTTCAATACCCAGATCTCTGTGACGACCTGTAGAAATTATGTACACATACAGTATACATTGTTTACACTGGCGTAAGAACCAGGGGGGCTGGGGGGGCAATTGCCCCCCCAGTCATAAGATTGGGGGGGCAGAGCCCCTCTGATTTTTAGACTGCTGTACAAGCCAGGGGGTGGGGCTCACCCTCTGAGGTTTGCACTTTTCTTTTTCATCTGTTACCACAATCAGGGTTGAGATATTCATGATTGTGGTGTATCTTAGCCCCACGGTGTGTAGATATCAATAATTGTCACATGTGAACACAGATCAGTAGTCACTACTGATCTGTGTTCACATGTGACAAGCTAAGAGTCCAGAATGTCCTCGAAAATGCACTAAAAAAGCTCTCAGAAGGTCTAAAACTCCAAAATTTTCCTGCGGGAGCATGCCCCCAGACCCCCTAGCTTTCGCACGCTATGCGCACGTAAAGCAAGTCTTCACCTGCTTACTTTCAGCCCCCCTGCTCAAAAACATCTTCCTACGCCACTGGTTTACAGTATGTTCAGTGGAAGCCCTCTATTCCGGACACCCTAGGGACAGCTTAAAGTGTCCTGATTAAAGGAGGTGTCCTCATTTCAGGGGTAGTTTTATACACGTCTCTATGTAGCTGGGACTGCTCATGGTGTCCTGATTAAAGGAGATGTCCTCATTTCAGGGGTGTCGTGTTCCACTGCATATACAATATTCCCAGGCCTTTATCGACTTTGTTTCGTGTGGAAGTGGCAGCGATAATTAAAATAAAGCAGGTGGAGTATGGAAGCTGACGGTAGGCACATCATCCAGGAATGGAGTGATGTTTACTAGCATGGGGCATGCACATGTACATGTACATAATGTAATATTATCAATTTTCACCAATTTCACCACCTGCTCTCATTGGTGAGACTTTTATCACGCTAATTTTTGTCCTGCATTAAAGATTGCATGGTGAATATGGTGACCTTTACTGCATTGGCAGATTTTTATCCAGCGAAATTTTTTGGTATACGGCATATGATGTACATGTAATCCATGTCGTGATGTATGTGTATAGTGTATATGTGTAGCTCTGACCTGCAGTCCACTGTCCATCTCGTTTTGCTTCTTTCTTCTCGTCAGAAGTGAGGCGAAGCAACTTGGTGGCCATTCTACAAGTTCATGTACACAGGTGGTACATATATATTAGTCTTAATGATTATGGTCACTAGACTGAGTGTTTATAGCACTCTGGACTCACTTCTTCATTTTCTCCTCTTGCGATCGAGCATGTTTCTTCAAAATCTATAAATATATAAATAACATACGTACACTGGATGTAAACACGAGTCGAGTAGATGAAAGCAAGAGGAAAGAGAGTGTCAGAGCTACATGTGTACGTGTATATTAAAATCTACTCTTGATGTAAGGTGGGTTTCAGCATGCCATTGTGTGTATACATGTACATATACAGCTGTAGATGGTAAACCCAGGGCTGCCATGATCTTTTGACAATAAATCCTAAGGAACATCCCCCAAATCCTGAGATAATCATGGAGAACACTGGGAGTAGAAGCGTAATATTCCTAATTAAATTTGCATGTGCTAATGAAGCAAAATTGATGCTTAAAAATCCAGGGTAAAATTCTAATCTTTGGCAGCACGGTAAACCTAGGTCGGGGAGAATATGAGAAAAGCTCTATTATATAATTATACAGATTTGGTCTCACTAGGTTCTCCTCCATGAGCCTGAGGTGTTTGTCCTCCAGCTGACCTCTCTCCAGGAGCACCACCGCCCTCCTAGCGTGAGGATCGCGAACATCACTCTCTACGTAAATCATGGAGAAAAGACTTTATTATGGGACCAATATTACCAGACTCCTCCGTACGTACCTGTCATTGTTCTCTCGTCTACATCTGATAGCCAGTTTTGTAGCTGTTTGGTAGTTAGGGGTGCGTTATTTAGAACGACAATTGACGACCATTTCCAATCAATCGCACGGCTCGCGTTTGAAAGATGGGTGGGGCTCAACCACTATTGGCTTTGCAGAAGATGGTGAATATTAAATACTGGTATTACGTATATGAATATTATGCTTGTATCCATGCAATAATATTACAAACGTACAATTGATAATTTGGAGCTGCCTGGTCAGGTGAGCCTATTAAAGCATAAGAATACAATGTTGGCCCCCCTCCCGAGTCTCTGACAAAAATAAAAAAAATTATTATGAGGCACTCCTGTTATTATTGGTGGATTAATTGACTCATGCACTGAACTACAGATTGAACTGACCTCTTTCACATTAAAATAAAAAATACCTTCACTATTATAGAGATCTTTAGATCCTAGTTGTAACAAATACTGTTATCTGATTGGTCAGGAGCAGGTATCTATTTCTCATATAAACCTGTAAAAAGCTCATATAAACCTGTAAATTTTTCATATAAACCTGTAAAAAATTGTTGCCTATGGTTAGGATTGTTGCTAGGCAGCAGTTTATATGTCAAGCCTATGGGCATTGTTGCTAGGATCTAAAGTTGTTAGACACTGTTTAGTCGGTTTCTACGTGATTTAGAAGACCTCAGGGCTCAGTAGAACCCTCGCTTCGCTCGGGATTCTACATAGAGCCCTTCGGCCTTCTAAATCACGTAGAAACCTCCTAAACAGTGTCTAACTATTATATAGAATCACGGGATGCAGACCACTGAATCCTATGATCCCATGCCAAGCTGCTCTAGTATAGTCACACATACATGATTTCACATGTACCTAGCTAGTGCATTATATTATATTATGCAACGATTAGCTATCACATCCCAAGTAGCTAGCAGCTTCATTGTACCATGGTAAAGGGTTACTATGTATTATAATACTATATGTAAGTAGCATCCTTAAGTAATATAATGTTACGTAATCGTCAAAATTTAATTTTAATAATTAAGTGGCATAACTTGAAAATGAAAGCAGATGACAAGTATTTCTAGAATCATTTTCCATATTCATCTCTATATCGGTGCCAAAATTAATTTCATGATTTGATACCCTTACAATTAGACATATTATCTTTACTGTTTCAGAAAAGTAAATAATAATTGCTACTAGGAATGTAAATATAAACAGTTATTATAATTATATTATTATACATGCGAATTATAATAGGTAGCTAGTACCAGTATGAGACTACTGAACAATAATTATTAATCAGGAATGATGACAAAAAGATTCACACGTGTATTATTAATCGTAACTAATCATAATTAAGAATTAAGGAGGAGCACTAGCTAACAACTTTTGCTAAAATCTTTAAAATTAGTTTTCTGCCAATCTTTGTGAGTCCTATATCATCAAAATCTTCTGCATCCAGCTGATCAAACCTGGAAGGTGTTACGCCATTTTCTGTACGAATGATTATGGATTTTATTTAAACATAAACACTGAAGTATACATCTTGAGGCCCCACCCCCTCAAAGGATGCATGCTATCTCAGCTCAGGAGCTCACGCGTGCCCCACTATGCCCACATAATAATAATATAATATTATTATCGCTAGTAGCTACCATATATGTGCAAATTTTTGCAGGATAAAAATTTCACCAAGATCAGCTATATAATATAGGGGTATAGCTATCTTTATTGCAGAAAAAGCTCGTAAAAATTATCACATCCTCTATGCAGTCTTTAACACAGTACAAAATTAATGATAAAATTTTACCAATAAGAACAAAGGGCAAAATTGAGCTGCTTCCAAACGACAGAGGGGCCCACTGGGCCAGATTTAGTTTGAAGTGTACACTTATTATGGTGACATTCTTGAGTCAATATTGCCTGTCTGAAACACAGAAAAACGTATTACGTAAGGGCCTCACTTTCATCCCAAACCAAAAAAACTGACAAAACCTACATAATGGCATAAATAAAATAACTCTCTGAAACATGTGACCCCTTCCAATGAAAACCAAAACTTCAGCTACACCAAATCCTGAAACATTAACAGATAACGGAAACCTAGATACCGTTACCTATTTACACAGAGTCAGATCGGAAATTTTAGACGACTCAAACTTATTATATCTTGTGATAGAAGAGATCAGAGACTGGATATAGCACTAAGAAAATTTACCCCTGACTGAAATTTGATCATAAATAAAGCAGACAAAGCAAGGGTGTAGACACCGGAGGGGGGGGGGGAGCTTTGGGGGCTGAAGCCCCCCCCCCCCCCCCCCCCCCAGATTTTCAGCTTTACATTATACTTTATTGGGAACAATTGTTGACTTGTATCAAATATTGGCTTTTATCAGTCTAAAACCTCCAAAATTGTAATTTTACACTACCAAATTCATGAGAATTCCTCCTCAAAAGTGCATTTTTATGACATTTTCAATAACAGGGTAGAAAAATTTCCGCGCTTCGCGCACAATAATCATTAACCCCCCCCCCCCCCCCCCCACATTATAAACTGTGTTTACGCCCATACATGCAAAGTCTCCACAATAGTCGTAGAGGATAGAGATGAGTATACATCAGTAATGAACTGGAACACCTATAAACAATCCCAGTGTATACAAAACACTAAACGATAATCAATAAAGTTAACCTTAGCAAATTAGTGCCTACATGACATAATATTATGAAAACTGAGTGGGCATGATGCATAAAAGTATACAAGTACTGCTAGCACAGCACAGCATCTTGTATAAAAAATGATTTGTATGAGATTCAAGTTGTGCGTCTTCATGTATATATCAAACGGGGGATGGGGGGGGGGGGTGGATTTCTGTAGACTCAGATATTTCCCAGCGTTAAGCAAGTAAAGGTGGTTCGCCCCACATGGACATTATGTAAATCATCACCAGCCCCACCCACTAAGACGTAAGTCTAAGTGCAGCCCTGACAAGCTTAAGGATAGCAAAATTAGCTTGCAATTATATTACTATAGCTACCTTTTTTAGTTTACGAGGAACAGCATAGAGTGGCACACCTAGTCTCGTGACCCAGCCCCCCTACAACACACGCATGCATTTTAGGGGGCTGGGTCACGAGACTATGACGCACCCTCCTCAGCCTCTCAGATGATGGAAAGATTATTCCAATACAAGCGCCACCCCTATTAAAGCATCCTTTGAGGTCTGCACAGCTTCTAATCTGATTAGAAGCGGCTTTGCAAATCAGTCAAAACGGGTCTCTCGGAATATTTTTTTTATGTTTAGTGTATGGTGTGATATTATGTTATGTACCAGATGGAAAAGTTGAGGAGGGTGTGCCACTCTATGTTGTTCCTCATAAACTAAATAAGGTAACTTTGATGATTAACGATTTTTATAAAATCAGCAGAGTGTCTGATGGATCTCAAACTTAATTGGTCTATTGGTTAGTGATATCAAGGGCTATGTAATAAATATCTCATTAATTGCCATAGCAACATGCTTTATTGTCAGGCACCAGAAGTTAACTGATTAATGTTCTGGGCATGTTATGGTTTCCTTTATTGTTTTTCTTGGAGTTTATCACAGAGCTCATATTATTATATTAAGCTGCTTGGATAATCTACAAGTATGCACAGATAATCTACAAGTATGCACCTTTACACAGCTGTAAGAAGATTTTGTCTGTTGCTACCATAGTGCTTGAATCATATATTATAGTGAACAAGGATAGTATAAAATTTAATATTAGCCATACATAGCAGTGCTTTATGCTACATACCCAAGCCTCATATTAGATAATGGAAGCCAGTCACCATTCATGAGATCAGGGCAATAACCAACTTATTAGTGACTTCCTATATAGCAACTATCATCATGTGGCCCAAAGAAGCCCTTTACAAGAAATTTTCTGGTTCAACTACATGCATCTGTGGCCCACCTGAGTCCATATCCATAATTGGATTATCTTAATTAGTAACAGCTGCTGGCCTTTTGGATAAACAGGTTAGCTCTAGTAACATCACAGGCACAGCAAATTCCTTGAGGACAATAATACTGACCTTTAGTTTGGTTTCTGAGGTTACCTCAGTCTGTGCTCATCAGCATGGGACCAAATCAGGGCCGTAGGAAGGGATTTACAACTGGGGAGGCTCTAGCTATGTAGAGCTTTGTCACAATTAAGCGCGCGCGAAGCGCGCGCGCAAAATTTTAAGCCACGCCCAAAAATAATTAAACCACGCCCAAAATCGCACCGTTCAGCGTTCGTGAGCAACTCTATTGGCTTATCGCCTATCGCAGGACTGTGGCTTGTGCTCATACCTAGATCGACGAACTTGCTGAATCAGTGCCAGCTGTTTTGCGTGCGGTTTTCGTACCAATCGTGCGCACGCGCGTACGTGCAAATGCCAATGATATTATGGTGTTGAGCGGTCAAAGGTCAAGTGGAAGGCACAAAAAGTGGGGCGGCTCGAGCCGCCCCTGCCGCCCCGCCTCCGACGGCCTTGCAAATTTGGAACTCAGATATCTACCAGTTTGGAGTCTACATACAGTGACTTAGAAGTGCTTCTCAAATTGCACACCCTCAACTTGCAAAGTCAAACTTACATGTACAGTGGAACCCCGCTTAACGGACACCTGCGATATAACGGACAATTCTTAATGTCCGGATTATATTTCCATAGATTTCAATATATTTAAACCCCCTCAACAGCGAACACCCCGCTATTCCGTACAACGGACACTTATTTTGGTCCCATTTAAACCTGCACAATAGTAAACAACCTCGCATAACGGACAGTTAGGCCACACCTACCATTGAAATCGGTCAATTTCAGCGACCAGTAACTACAGTAAAGCCTAAAATTAATATGTCTCATATTCTTGCCTAGGAGCTGTCAGTTAACAGATCTCTCATCAATACGATCTTTTCGTCGTCCACAATAGGGCTAATTATCATAGCTGGCCGCGATTGTAGGACCGGCGTGGTCAACCACTAACCCCTGAGCTAAGGACACCTCGCTACAGCAGACAAAATTTTTGGTCCCAGTGGTATCAGCATTAGAGGGGTTCCACTGTACATTAAGTTCAAGAAATGCTGCTCCTATTGAGATTATGTATGGCATAACAAGTAACAACAAGGAAACCATAACATGCTAAAACATTAACCCACTAACCTCTGAAACTAAAGGTGCATGAGTTTTATTGTCACTGGCCTCAAGGAACTTGCTGTTCCTGTCAGAGTGATGTTACTAGAGCTAACCTCAGCATCAGATCAAATATGGAGCTCAGATTTCTATTTGGAGTCTACATACAGTGACTTAGATGAAGTATTTCTAAAATAATAATTATTACACACACTAGATAATAACTATGATTTCCTTTTGCAGTGTTTACCAAAACATGACATTTCCTACACACATTTGTCAGAGGATAGGGCAGAATTTTTGCTAGTTTGAATGAAATAAGCAGAAAATTTGCTCTATCCTACACATTTCCTACCCGCATGAAATCCATATCTTCGTCTAGTGACACCCTCAACTTGCAAAGTCAAACTTACATATACATTAAGTTCATGAAATGCTGCCGCGTCCTATTGAGATACAATATTATTATGTATGGCATAATAAGTAACAACAAGGAAACCATAACATGCTAGAACATTAACCAGCTAACCTCTGAAACTTAAAGGTGAGTTTTATTGTCCTCAAGGAACTTGCTGTTCCAGTCAGAGTGACTTTACTAGAGCTAACCTGTTTATCCAAAAGGCCAGCAGCTGTTACTAATTAAGATAATCCAATTATGGATATGGACTCAGGTGGGCCACAGATGCATGTAGTTGAACCAGAAAGTTTCTTGTAAAGGGCTTCTTTGGGCCACATGATGATAGTTGCTAGGAACTCACTAATTAGTTGGTCATTGCCATGAATGGTAACTTCCATTATCTAATATCGGTGGCGTAAGAAGATGTTTTTTAATAGGGGGGCTTTAAAATATATTGTGCGCAAAGCATGCTAAAATCTTTTTGGACCACATTCAAATGCCTTTAATAGATCATGCCCATTTTTGTGCTAATTTGGCTTTAAAGTGGATGCTCATTCACAAAATCTCTAGCAAAATAGACTTCTTCTTACCAGGCTTATGTGGCACTACGCCCACTTACCTGAAAAGATTGGGGGGGGGGGGGGGGGGGGGGGGGGGGGGGGCTGAACATCTGGTGCATAACAATAAAGCATGTTGCTATGGCAATTAATGAGACTTTTTTATTAGGTATCCCTTGACATCACTAACCAATAACACAGCTAGAGCTCATATTATTAAGCTGCTTGGATAATCTACAAGTATGCACCTTTACACAACCGTAAGAAGATTTGTCTGTTCACTGCCATAGTGCTTGAATCATAGTGAACAAGGACAGTGTTATATTATAAAAAAAATTATCCATACATAGTAGCGCTTTATGCTACCGTCATAACCAACATCCTCACAGCCTACAATTTTTGTTACCTCAGCAGTGGTGGAGGAAGACGGCTGTGACGGGGGGGGGGGGGGGGGGGGGGGCACAGTGGGTGTATCACATGTCTACCACAATAGAGATCTATTAAAGGACCGTCATACACGGGGGGGCACATGCCCCTGGTGTCCTCCTGGTTCCGCTGCCTATGCTCAGTCTCTGCTCCTCAGCATCGGATCAAATTTGGAGCTCAGATATCTGTTTGGAGACTACATACAGTGACTTAGAAGTGTTTCCAAAATAATTATTACACACACTAGACAATAACTATGATTTCCTTTTGTAGTGTTTACCAAAACATGACATTTCCTACACATATTTGTCGGAGGATAGGGCAGAATTTTTGCTAGTTTGAATGAAATAAGCAGAAAAAATGCTCTATCCTACACATTTCCTACCCGCATGAAATCCATATTTTCGTCTAGTGTACACCCTCAACTTGCAAAGTCAAACTTACATGTACATTAAGTTCATGAAATGCTACTCCTATTGAGATACAATATTATTATGTATGGCATAATAAGTAACAACAAGGAAACCATAGCTAACATGCTAGAACATTAACTAGCTAACCTCTGAAACTTAAAGGTGAGTTTTATTGTCCTCAAGGAACTTGCTGTTCCTGTAACAGTGATGTTACTAGAGCTAACCTGTTTATCCAAAAGGCCAGCAGCTGTTACTATAGCTACGTCGAATAGATCAGCAATTTAAGTCAAACTAAGTTGACTTAAAACAATCCCATGTATAACACATGGAGTAGATGGCTTAATTCAGTCCATGAATAACCATGAATAACCCATGGGATCCTTGACTTAAATCAATCCCATGTTACCTTGGCATTTTCCTATCCTTTAAGTAAAGTTGTGCATGACGCTCAATTTGTGCTCCTCAACATGGGACCAAATTTGTCTTGTAGCAGTCTACTATAATAATATGGGTTTGTGGTCGTGTGATCCTTGTATGTTTTAGTGGCAATTGAGACCTTAGGGTGTATGAGATGCAAACTCAAATGGAATTACCATATCCAATTATTGATCTGATGCCTCTCTTATGTTGCTATGGCAATTAATGAGACTTTTTTTTATTTATTACACAGCCCTTGACATCACTATAACCAGTATAGCTACCAAGTTTGAGATTCATCAGACACTCTGATGATTTTATAAGAATCGTTAATCATCAAAGATATAGCTAGTCATTTCCCTATTAAAATAATTATATGAGTGGGCAAAAACTTTTGCCCACACTATAAGGCCACTCCAAGTCAATCATTAGTTTCTGGTCACACCAGTTGTCTCAAGTACATGCGGGCGAGCGGGTGGTTAGGACTATGGGACTATGACTAATTGAATTAAGACAGGAAGAGGAAGTACTTAAATTATACCACAAATGCATGGTCAGCAAACCTCGAGTGCAAACAATAGCCTGTCAGATCATATCGGCTAGCTATGAGCTGTTGAAGTACACTGGCAGGTCAACAGAATGCAGGATGACGAACTGATGTGACACAGTGACTTGGAAGTTTAGAGTATTCGATTCACCATGTGCAGCAAGGCAATGAGCTTGAGATCGAGATCTCGAGAGGATCACGTTTATGATGACTCAATACGTGTAATTTTACGTCATCTTTTCTATGAATATCATTATAGTCCTCATAAACTGGCTTTTCAAAATACCATGCGGGCGGGTGACCAGAAACTAACGATTGATTTGGAGTGGCCTAATATTATAGCTATTTACAAATTTTGAGGATTTTTATAAAATCAGCAGATCTGATGGATTTCAAACTTGGTAGCTATATAGCTATTCTGGTTATTGATGCCTAGTCTCGCAAGCCACACCCTTCAATCTCCGCACGCGAGAAAGAGGGTCTGGTAACTTCGCGTACATGGAGTTGTACACGCTCCAAGATCTTGGAGCGACCAATCAGATTGCATGCAGCTTTTCAGCGTTACCACAGCGCAATAACCGCGCATTGTTATTAAACACCGCGTGCCTATATGAATGATAGGCAATCGCGCGCCGCGCAATCTAAACTTAACGTGACGTCACGTAAAACGGTCCATCATTGCATTCCAGCAGCACAACTCTATGTACGCGAAGTTACCAGACACTCTTTCTCTCGGAGATTGTAGGGTGTGGCTTGCGAGACTAATTGATGCCAAAACCAAAATGTTTTAATACGTCTAGCCGTATATCAACTTGCCTTGAGGTGATCAATATTTGAGGCACCAGGTGTTAATAATACGATTATTCTTTAATCTGTATATTTTTAAATGATAATTGGAACAAAAAGTGCATTATTTCAGCTTCTCGAGCTCCACTCACGTCTCTTCTGCTAGAACCTTCGATCCGCTAATTGATGACGTAAAGTGAACTTGAGTTTCACTTGCTCGTCATACGTCGTCATAACAGGTCGTTTTATAGCAAGTGACCACGTACACGTAGTGCGTGCATGGCTTTGAGTAAGCGCAGGCGGTGTGCTCCAGTCTTTTCCTCCCCCGCATTAAGGTACCATTAAATTGCGTGGGCGTGAGGTGGGGGATATGACACCTAAACCACATCAAAGTCATTAGTGAGGTGCATGTTGTGTAACCACGCCCTTTTAATTGCACAGGTCTCAGGGGTGTGGCTGCTAGAGCCGGAAGTGTTCATTTAATATCCTCCATGGACCGGAAGCCGAGCCGGAAGGGAGGGGCCAGGCCACGCCCAAAACAGCCCCACCCTGTTCCCCAAGGACCACCATTCTCAATCAAGTGCCTACTAACCACCGGATGTCCACCGGAAGCCCACAATCAATCCCAATTAAAACACACAGCTTCCTCAAGGCCAAAACACACACAAACACTTGGAGGCCGTTCTGCCACACCGCCCACGCAAGAGCTCACCTCATTTCCTGTGTGGGCGGAGCAACAACACGTCATTGCAACCACATCCGCTTCAAACCATCGTCAGCTTCCGTCCAGCCGTACAGGCCCCTCGATCGCACCGCCGTACAGTGCCTCATTAACTGACATGGCCTCACCTTTGACCTCCTGCCACGCCCCCAAAGCCTCCTGGCCGGGTTCAAAGGTCACCACCGCATCCGGGACACGCCCACCTATCGCCGCAGCCAAGTCCCCGGCCCCGATGTCCAAGCACTGGCCCGTGAAGCCACGCCCAATCGGAAGCAATAAAACCTGCATTAGGCCAAATAAAATTGAATATTAGTTTCTCATCCCCGCCCGCCTCTAGTTTTTCCTCTGCCTGACCACATTTTATTTCATGAATATCATTAAAACTATCTGCACAAGGCATTACGTCATAGACTCGCCCATTTGTTAATGAAATTCATGATGACATTTAATGATATTCATGACAAAAAATAAAATAAAAAGCCACCCTCCCGCCTGGGGAAATTCCTGAACATAGGATGAGAAACTAATAATCAATTTTGCTTGGCCTTAACGCACACGCACACACTCCACACAGTGCCAGGAACACGCCCACATGCTTAATTAGGCCTAATTAACCTTTTTTTTTTTAAGTCGTTGCGGTTAATAGTTAAGAAAGAATGCTTTGATCTTGCTTTGAAGTGGGCAATTACCGGCGTTTTCTTCAGGGGCCACTTCCGGTCGCTAATTACACGCGCATAATCATCCCTGGCCGATTCTAGACACGCCCACCTTTGACCAAAAGCACTCGTATGGGCTCTTCGGCCACGCCCCTTCACGATTCGCTAATTAAATTAGCCAATCCTGACGCTCACGCCCACGCACTTTGATGCTACCTTAATAATCATTATTACTAGAGTCTGGGTATATACGAGGCTAGCGCTACGTAGGCCACTGCAGATCGACGTCAGTTCTCTCAAGGAGAATTAAGGTGAGTATGTAATTATTATACTGCATGCAATCTGATAAGTCATTCCTTCTCTGCATGACTACTTACTAAACAATTGTAGAATACTATGATAGACGATCATATTTATACTCTTCATGAGGTAACTGTTGGTCTGCTGTTGACCCACATTTCAATGTGTGTTGTGTGTCTTAAATTATTGTGATGTAAAATAATATGAAAATTAATTATATTAGTTCACTTCTTAGATCTGCAAGGTAACTATTCAAATTCTGGATGAGTGAAATTTTAACTCGGATACAGCATTAATTTTTTCTTTAGACTGGCACATGCAGCACAACTAGAACTTTATTCTGTGTGCTGATGTAAGTTTTGATACTATAAGACTTATCATAATATAATTGAAGGGCTCAGAACCCCCTGGCAGAGCGGCCTAACCCATAAATGTTGAGTTAGCCCCCCTAAATCTTGAAAACATGTTTAAAATGCATTTCATGAACAACAGAAAATTCACATTTTTGAAAATTTGAGTGATTTGGTAGAGTAGGGTGTTTGGTTTTTAGTCCATTTTTGAGCTTTTTAGACAATTTCCCAAATTCAATTTGGGGTTAGGCCACTCTGGTTCTCGACCCTTCAATTATAACACATAATATGACCTACCATTCATCCAGCTTTTTGCTTGAATATCAAGCAAAAATTGTACCCATCCCTTCCAAAAATCACCAAATCCCGCATTTTGGGCCCTTATACTTCTATACACTTTGCATGGAGAGGCCAACAGCATTTTCAAGCAAAAGTGTTCCACATATCAGTCCATATCGAGCCGCAAATAATTTTACAAATCTGAGGATCAAGCAACGTACGTTATCTGGCAAGTTGGTAGGTATGCTATTATGTAACGCTATAATATTTATATATATATATAATATATTATAGCTACATTGTGTAGCTATATGCCTCAATTGATGTCATTACAAAGAACTGACTCTAATGATCATCATGCATGCATATAGAGTTGCAATGGAGGTTTGCCTTATTGTATGGTTTCTCCAGCAATTTGTGGTCCTTTCTATAGTATACGAAGTGCCTCAATTTTTCAAAGAATATTAATGTGAACTTTCTAAATTTCTGAAATACATTGATTTTTACACGTATAACGTATTGCACTTCTACATACTTGAGGCATTCACTGCGTGTTTATATATACTGTATAAGAACTTACATAGCAGAAAATTTTTTGCTGGTGCAAAATTTTGTGGATCTACCCATCACCCATCCAGAAGAAATTTCCGTGATTCTATCGACGCCACCGTCTTTCCCTATGCATTTAATGTTTCATGGCTCTTATTTTTGTGGTAGCAGATCATCCATGAACACAACGAAGATTTGCAGTAGCTATGCAAAAGTTTCCACTATGATAATATTATGGTAGCGTAAGACCTCAACTATCAGCCGAGTTATCAGTTCTGCTCATAAATCAACTTAGGAACACTTTCAGATCTTGCTTCAAAGTTCGACGACCACCGCTTCTACACGAGAATATGCATATGAAGACAATAAGACAATCAGAGACGACACTATAGTCCTCCAAATCCCAATGGTCGGGCCTCGATTACTGTCCACAGACATTTGTTATCGGCTGCATGCTCATACGTATCGCATCAATGCAGCAATTTTCGGCCAAATTGAGCCTTTTGTCTGCTCAGGATGGTTAAGGCAGAAACAGCCTTATATCAGCTTGTATAAGCCAATTACAACCAATTACATGGCCATGAATCTCATTGACCTCGAGTGATCTCCCATACTTTGTATAGAAGCTGCAGTGTGCAATGGAGTGCAGACGCTATGATCGATCTTTCGGGTACAAAATTGGCACTAGACCAGGACCTTTCTTAGAAATCTAAGTTCTACCATGGATAGAGAACACGGTGGAGAGTGGAAATGGTGTCCTGTATCAACCATGCGCCAACAGTATGTTCATTAATTAGCTAGCTCGTTTTTGTAGCCTCAAAGTGCGCATTTCTAGCTTTGCCTAGTTCCAACGCACTTTATTCTGTGCAGCGTTTTCAGGAAGTATTGAATTCTTTACACAGCTAGGACATAGCTGATCCCACTTTCGATGCCATATTCGAGCATTTTTGTACCCGGAAAACGAGAAAATGTATTTTAAGGAAGCCGAACTGTGACCCCCACCTATTTAGTTAATTAAACACCATTGCCATGGTAACGGATGTTTTTAATAAACTTTGTTCTTCATGCAAACTTGTAGATGTGTGTTTGTGTTGCTGTAACTTTGTACTTCCGAGTCTTCAGTTTTAACTTTTGTACCAGCATGTTTGGCCATTTTGGTGGTGTAGACACCATCTGATCCTGCCTGCTGAGTGTCGACTCTTACCTGTTCAAAATTGCCACTCCTGGTCAACAGTACTGAAACCAGCAGGTGTGATTACACTTTACCAATTATAACAACTCGTTCTTATGCAGCATTACTGAGATACAGTGAAACGAGCTATGAATAATCATTACTGCATTGTATATAATACATTTTATGATTGATAAAGGCACGATATAAATGCTAATATTAACTTCGGCGATGCTTTCTGGGGTTCATATGAGTAGCTGCTGTCTCCGGATCCTTTCTTTTGATCTGGATAAAAGTAAGTCAAGTGTCTAATATCAGATTAGGCCATGCAGCTAGCTTCCAGTCCCTACGATCCACCACCATTCAGTAAGCCATGTCACGCCCATTCAAATTGGTTCAACACCATTCTATACCCTTCTCTCCCCTGTTTTCACGTTGTAGAAGTAAATTAAGCTTACCTGGTGTCTTCAAACAAATCTAAACCTCTGATCCAGTCTTCGAGCATAAACGGAGCTCCGCATCATCTAAAATAATCATTTCCATAAATGTCTGTAAATATTGGTCGATAATCAATGTGTGCTCGGCTGATAACCACGAGGTCAGCCGGTAATTGAGGTTTTACGCTATATTAGAGTTCTTGGTCTCTCCGAGCTGTCCAACTCAAAAAACTTATCGATATGTACAGCAGAGACTGCATGAATAAGGTAGCTACTGTTGTTAGGGTAGCCCACCAAGATCCAGATTTACATGTTAAATGGCTATGTAGCTACGCATTAGTGCATTTGTGTGGTCATTACTTTTTATATATATAAAGCACAAGTGTTGCAACCATAATATTATTATAATAATATCATATATGAAAACTTGACCATGCCCTCAGTAGCTGCAGAGTTAAAATGGTGTATGTGGTAAAGGTCGTCAATATAGTGGGTTCACTTCACTGTACAGAACGATGCTGGCACCTCAGTCGCAGACTAGCCTCGGATCATTGGGAATCTGAGAGTGTCTCTGGACCTCGATAGTGAAAAATTTCAAAGCTAAGAAGAACTCAACAGCACAGTAGCTACAGCTTGATTGGTTCGGCCGTCGCTGCTCGTCAGAGAAGGCAACACGCTGCTTGTAAGGTATTCACTGGATACACGCAAGATACTCTACATATTTCACTGAATTTCAAGTCCCAGAAGGGCTCCATTGAGGCCCTGAATTTTCTCATAATTACCGCATAAATTACACCATAGGTTTCATCATAATTACTCATAATTACCTAATAACCGCAAAAAAGTAAATTGCTCATACTATATATAATATATTACACCGGAATGCCAGAAGACTTCGCTCCTTTCTGGATAGTAGGCTTGCTTCTGGAAATACATCTAAACCTGAAGTACCCAAGTCGACAGACTCCACCCGTGGCACTCGGAATGAAGGAACCACCGAGGACAAGGGTCTCAAGCAGTTTATAGAGGAGAATGTTGGGTGTGTCAATGACTTTGTCATTAGAGAAGGTGAACCATCTCTGCACCTTGAGCTAAACAATGGTGACCATATGTGGACTCCAGCGCATGTCAGGCAGTTTAAACGACTGACGGATGTGCCTGCTGAACCGGTGTCACAAGACATCCCTATTTACCAGCTCTTAGATATGGACAGTATTGAGTATTGTGGAGGAGAGTCTGACAATGCCCCTGGGGTTGTACTGAGGAAAGGTAGCCTGGAAGTTTGGACTCCGATTGCCGCCTGGTTACGCCCCAGGATTAGAGATAAAACTAATTGTACTTAATAATAATTAATTTTATGTCCTGCTGCACCTATTGTGGTGTGTTGTTTCAAATCAATAATAATAATAATAATAATAATTATATATGTGACCTTCCATGACAAAACCAACCATATTATTCATGTGCATCGACAACCGATATTTAGTTAAGGCCACCATTACCAAGTACAAGCTTTGAACTATTGCTCCTGCAAATTTGAAGTCATGAAGATGTGAGCCAAAATGTACCCAAATCGCCCGTAATAAAAAAAATGCAGCAGGCACAATGAAACTTTGCTGCGTACGTTGCACGTGGAAGTCTGTATATACACTGTTTATGCAAAATACGTGGCACTAATTAAGGCAAAGAGCCAGATGGCGGCCAAAATTTTGGAAAGAAAGCAGCAGCCGGCGTTTTGATGGAAAAGAACGAAAAGATAAGTGTGTCTATAGCTAGATCATTAGTACACAAAATCAAAGAAAAAAGTGACTGGAGAGTTTTTTCTGTGCAGCTGCTGTGCTTGCCTATATACCTGCAATTATGGCAACGGCTCCATATTATGATCATGGACGGTCAATGGTAGCTACACGGCCGACTTCTTTGAGCCATAACTCAGTAAGTATAGCGTTCTAGAAGCTACGAAGCAGATTTTTTGTGTAGAGGAATGATTCCTCTATCGATCTGTGCCAAAAAGTAAAAAAATGATAATTATCACCTTGGGCAACTAAATAGACCTGTATCTCAGATTGATATCCAGCGCAATATGGTTGGTTTTGTCGTGGAGGGTCATATATATATATATTATATTTATTGAGACATTCCTTTTGCAATTGAGGTAACCCGAAACACTGAACCCTTGAGTTTTTACAGTAGCTGCTATATTATATAATTAAAGCATTTGTGATGTGGAGGAAGAGACCTGACACAACTTTACAAACGAGTTCAAACAATGAGCAGCCTATCAAAGAAGCAGTGTATCAAGTTACAATCCTCTCCCTTTTCTCATGCAGAGATGCCTAGTGTATCAGTGCATATTAATTTTATTGCCAATATAGCTACATAGAAACATGCATTGCTTGAGTTAATCACCATAATTATTAGCGTAAAAACTCGACTATCGGCCATGTTTTTCGCCTCCGGGCATAACTCGAAGTAGGAACGGTTCTAGGCTCTACTTCAAAGACCTACAGACTGGTCTTATGGTTCTCTACACAGTGATATAAAAATAATGTACCTTTGAACAGCAGACACAGTACAGCGATCTCTTGAAACTCCTGTTCGCTGGCCTGTATTATCAATGACCACCAGGTATTATCGGCTGTACATACACCTGCAGTACAATTGGCCAAATCGAGCCTTTTTGTCTGTCGACTCTTACCTGTTCAAAATTGCCACTCCTGGTCAATAGTACTGAAACCAGCAGGTGTGATTACCCTTTACCAATTACAAGTAACTCGTTCTTATGCAGCATCACTAGCTATGAAACCGTATAGCGGGAAAGTTTCGTATGGTGCTAATTTTCGTATAGTTCGTATGCTCCATCCTTTATACGAAAATAAAAATTGCGAAAATTTGAATGTGTGAAATTTTTTTCCTTTCGCGCGTGACCTTTGACCTATACGCGCCACGCGCTGTCGCTAGTAGCAGGTGCTAAATGCAGGCCTAGCTTACTGAACGGTGCCTTTTTATCGGTTCTTTGCCTAGGCGTCGAAATGGAGTGACCTTTCTGATCCCAGTGGACCGCTATCAGCATCGATTAGCCCCACTACGATCAAGATGCTAGCTTTACCGCATACCGCCCATACTACCAGCTGCGCATGCGCGCAATCTCCCGCAGCAAGCATACGAAATTTAAAAATACGAAAATTTATTCTAAGGGTGTTCTGGTCAATCATACGAAAATTAGCACCAGCGAAAATTTCCCGCTATACGGTAATCATTACTGCATTGTATGCAATACATTTTATGATTGATAATGACATGATATAAATGCTAATATTAACTTCGGCGACGCTTTCTGGGGTTCATATGAGAAACGTCTCCTTTCTTCTGATCTGGATAAAAATAAGTGAAGTGTCTAGTATCAGATTAGGCGATGTAGCTAGCTTCCAGCCCTTACGATCCACCACCATTCAATACGCCATGTCACGCCCATTCAAATTGGTTCAACACCATCCTATACCCTTCTCTCCCTTGTATTTACGTTGTAGAAGTAAGTCAAGCCTACCTGGTATATAGCTTCAAACGAGTCTAAAACCACTGATCCAGTCTTCGAGCATAAACGGAGCTCCGCATCACCTTTGTAAATTTTTCCGTATAAACGCGTAAATGTCCATAAAATAGTAGTCGATAATCGATGTGGGCTCGGCCGATAATCGAGGTTTTACGCTATTATTATCAGGGCAAAAGATTAATATGGATTTTATGGGTTGGTTGCTGATAGTACATGTTTGTGTTCTCACTGAGAGTAGGAAGTGTTTGAATAGCTGTTACTATAACCACCAACTAGAAAACAGGTTTCCAGGGAGAGCTGTAACCATGAAACATGCAGCAATTTGCTTTATAAGGGCTTCTTCAGGGGCATAGCCAGGTAGGTAAGGGGGTGCTAGAGTACACGCGCAAAGTGCGCGCGCAAATTTTAAGCCACGCCCACTTATTAACTGTCAAGGTCGAAGTTCAAATTGTCAACGAGAGCGCGTTCTGAATGTAGCTAGCGAGCTAGCTCAAGGTTTTCGGCCAAATCTTGGGATGAGATAAGTTTCCTGTCTTCTAAGCTATTTTTTGTAGTAGATGATAGTTTGGAGTAGCCAAGGGGGTGCTGGATACCCACTCAGTGACTGGCCAACTGCTCGTTCGCCTGAAGCAGACGTCTGTTGAATTGCCGTCCACTGATACCACCACCGAAGATGAAGTAGATAATCACCCTGACCACATGAAACAGCATTCCTCTCCCATGGACTATGTGAACTAGGCATGACTAGGCCAAGAGCAGAGGGGGTGCTCGAGCCCCCTGAGCACCCCCCCCCCCCCCCCCCCCACAATAACCTTCAGTTTTAGTGCATTCTCAGATTTCATATTGAAAGTCATAAGGGACTAGCTAGAGATGTAGGGACTAGAGATGTTAACAGTAAATCAAACATTGATCTCACCAGCTTGGGATTTGGATGAGATAGTATCCCCCTCCTCCCATGCATATCTGATTCATATTGTGTATGTTTCATCCTTTCCCTATGATCACTACTGGCTGGCTGAGACTGTTGGTTGTATATGCAAGCACACCTTTCACCTCTTTGCAGGTGTGCAGTACATGTACATCAATGGACGGTAAATTAACATGCCTGTAACCTTATGGATTTGTAGACGGCAGAGTGTGGAAGACACAAACAGACAAGATATAGACAAACTGTATACTATAACCACGTGTATGCACCGAGGGTTAATTAATATTGCTGGAAGAGAATAGAAGTGTACAGCACTACCAGGAGTAGCAATTACACATGGATGACTAATTAAGGCTGCTTGGCAGCTGAACGCTATTCACGGTTGTATGAGGAGGGCATGCAGAGGTAAGATCTATATGTCGCTTTGGAAACCCACCTGGTGACCAGTAATAATTGACTAGCTCTCAGTGTACTTAAAGCCAGGTTCTGAACTCTTAGCACGCTCCCGACTAACGGCCTCTTATTGCTCGTGTTTGCGGTCAATTAACACTTGTACTGTGACGTCATATCGCATCAAGCACGTACAAGCCACGGCGTTGGGGCCGCATAGCTGCAGATTGGAGCTCAATATCTCAAGCAAAAGCCGTCCAGGGTTATTCCACCCAACATTTCACAGGTCCGACAGCAGGTCGTTGGGATGGATTTCGAGGATCTTTCGGAGGGATTACGAATAAGTTTGTTCGTTTTGAACTCTTACTTCATAGTTACGGTCAGCTGAGTGTTGCTGCTTCAAGGTTGGAACTCGTGATTTAGTAATCTAGAGGGCGTGGCTAAACGCCGTGCATAGCGCTTAATTAGTTAATTGGTTGCATTTGATTAATTATTAATATCAAAGTACTTGAGTTAGTCTTTCATTTAAACACCATAATGAGGCCTCTATCCTTTTATTTAGAGGCAGCACCAGCCTTTGAAGTATGTCTAGTTCAGCAGTAGTTTCCAGTTGATACCTGGTCTTAAGTACACAGAGCTGTTAGTAGTAGTATTTAAGCTTTCTACAGTGCTATATACAGTGTACAGTAGATAAGTCTTAAAGTGCATACCCAATACATATCCCATCCTTACTGGTCTGACCTTCAGTCCTTGAAAAATTTAAAGTGAGCAAAGTTCTTGAATATAAACCATGTCAACGATAATAATGACAAAGATCTGTTGTGTGTATGCACCACAAAGTTATTAACTAAACCATGGGAGGGCAGAGTAGGAATGGACATGCTGATCTCACCTCTGCCCTCCTCATACAACCATGGATATACCATACAGCTGCCAAGCAGCCTTAGCCATCCATAGATAGCACTCCAGCTCGATCAGCATGTCCTTTGCATGTTTGTAGAATCTTTGACGACTGCTTGTCCAAAGTTCACTGCATTGTTTGCATCTGCTGGAGGTCTGTAATAGTGTTGACAGGCAATTGCTGTATTGACATGCCTGCCATGGCTGCTGCAGTTGAGGCTGCGCCTCTAACTGAATATGCAGAAAATATCTCTGTGTCCAAACCACTTTTTTTCAGGATCTGCTTTATCCATTTGGCAATTTTACATGGTAGGACAAAACGAGCTGTTGGTTTTCTTCAGCAGGGTTTATTTAGGATGAAAAGGCTTTGCTCCCCTGAGATGGGCCATGATCAATGGCATACTGACTCTAGTACTAGTAATTACTTATTAACCTAAATTCATTTATTAGAAATGACATCAACAATGAAGTAGCTACACACAATATTATGTTACCATGTCCCCTCCCAACTTGTTCCCAGCCCTTCCAAGTTCAATTGTCTTCCATAATTCCATGCATGAGGAAGGCTTATCTGGTGTAGGTATACTCCCCTGAATTTTCGGAATTCCTTACCCTTGATAGACCAGAGGAGCTATTAGCCAGAACAAGAGCCAATATCATTTATCAAAGATTGTAAACTCCTTTTTAGGAACCTACATACAAGTGGGTGCTTTTCCACTGGAAAACCATCAATAGACAAATGAGCAGATATCATCACTGAATGATAGCAATTCGGTGATCTGTACTGTTTACCAGTTTGAAATTTCTTTGCAAGGAATCCTTGGACATTCTACTGCAAAGGGATATTGCTGCATATTCTCCACTGAACACCACGCTTGCCATTTCTTCCATATGCCGAGTCATACTTAGCTTCGGTTTTTGATATCCAGGTTGCCAAGATGAGGTCAATAGCCTCTTCTGAAATTCTTTCTTCTTTGAACCGCATCCTGTGACCTTGCAGACGATTAACTGAAGAGCGTTGCTCATCATTGGGAAACCACAACTGGTGATGGCTCCACTACCCCTGATAGTTGCAGAAGCAGGATGGGGAAGTCCATCTTTAGAAACCAAGTTTAAGTTTGCCAATTTGAAAGTGGAACTACTATCACCTAGTGATCGAACCTTGAAGGACCCATGAAATTAGGAACCAAGGTGGGTGTACCCTGTGAAAGTGCTCCAATCCTGGAGAAAGGCATCCATTGCCTGTCGTTGGATCCAGGCACCAGCTAACAAAGAGTTTGAGGCGAGCAGAAAAGATCTAAGTCCAAGGGACCAAAGGTGCTATCAATCATGGAGAATATCACCTGGTCGAGGATCTAATCAGAACTGTCTAGTATGTGGAGAACTTTCTCTTCTTGAGTCCAACAGCCTCCCTAGAACTTCCGTCGTAGTATATGCTCCCCAGCCTGTCATGGAAACATCTGTGCTAAGGCATGGGAGTACAATTTCGTGTACATCGGCCGTTTCCGCTCATAAATATTATTTGCATCTAATTTTCAGATCATTAACGAGTGTGCACATGCTCGCTCTCCATATATTTGTATTGAGCGGTGAGGCAGCTAGCAGTCAAGAAGCTACTAATCGATTTTCGGACCAGAAGTCGATAAGTTACGGCTGTAAAAAGTGACTTATCGGAACATTAGATTCCTCTGCTTTATAGATTCATCTGGGAGAAGTGGATCTGATTGCTTGTAGGTGAGCGGTAACAAGAAATACATGAACTAGCAGTGGATTTTGGTGCTTGTTGAGCACACAAGTCGACACCTTGCTCAAGAGCAAGCCTTTAGTCCATCCTCCTAGATAGTTTGAGATACTCTAGCATCTATTTAACTACTTTACAAAGTTAGGAGAGAAACTAAGGTCATCTTCTGTTCCGGAATTTGCGATTTTTGTTTGTAAATACCGTGTGCCGCTTTTGGTTGCCACACCCACAGAACTGGTACTATGGTAAGTTACCCAATTTGGTCCTAAATTAGATTAAGGTACCAATAATCAAAGAACCAAATCTGATGTGCATATCTCAAAGAGTTTTCCAGATACAGTGAGTTTTGTATCACCATATTTTTGACACAAAATTGCATGTCCCATGCCTTAACGCACCTGATCGAGTATCACTGTATCTCTGGGGATACATGATAAATTCTCCTTCCATTCCAATTCCCCAAGTGGTTGATCCACCGCTCTAAATCCTCTTGAGCTGGAGGTGAGATGGTCATCAGACCATTGAAGTCTGCCACTCAAAGTACCTTGTGCTTCAGTTGCTGAAGGCTTCCATAATGAAGGGGAGCTGGATAAATGGCCAGTATCGATACAAGCAATATCATCATCTAACTTTGGAGTGTAAATATAGCTAGTCATAAGATGGAAGCGAGTATCTATCGGTAATGCTTTTTCTCTTGTTAGGCTTCTCAGTTACAGCTTTTAGTTATTTATTGTACTTCATGGCAGATGGCATAGCTAGCTACATTTTGCTCACTTTGATGGTGGCCCGGAGACCATAGCTCATCCTCCAGCTGCTCTTAATCATCTGAGAGTATGTTCCCTTATAACCTGTCCCTTTCATCATCATTAATTTTTATGAACAATTTGATCTCTGTATCTGAATCCGAAACTGAAAGGGCTGAGACAGAATATATGGGCAACAGATCAGACCTGCTCCATCTGTAGATGACCTTGGCATTTCCTACCCAAAAGGCCATGGGTACATTGATGGGTAGCTACACCGGACAAAATTTTGTGGCTAGGGAAACGCATGGGCTGCATTGCCTTGGTGAGCTGCAGAGCTCCAAACAGCTGCATTGCTGTTATGAATATTACCAGCTGCATTGCCAGAATTTAAATATTTCTGTCCTGCTAGATGCGGGCGTGGCAATTATTGTTGCTAAATTAGAACTTACCAAACTTACGTGAGAGGTCACCTTTTTCGGTCTCAGGTACGTTAAGGCCTGGGTACGTAGAGGTCAGAGCGTAATCATGTGCGCGCCATATATCCCTACGGCGTTTAGTCACATGATCGCGATCATCGCCATATAGTTGCTATACAAAGTTAAGAGGCGGTTGAGGTGGCGGTGAAATCATCTAGCTGAGAGCATCTATCCATCACACGAGGGAAGTATTCTATATTTTGAGTTATAATTCCATTTGGCATGACGAAAGATGGTTCGAGGTGGAAGATATTCAGGTAAGTATGGTCGCATGACCACCAGGTTTCTTACACTTTATGCTGCCGTAGCTTTGTCTGCCAATCGATCTGCCTGCCAAATGTGTTTCAAGTAGTTTGGCATAAGGGCTATCTACTGAGCCTATTGAGACCGCCATCCTGGTTGATTTAGACCACCGCCTCTTGCGATTTAGATATTCCAATGGCCATCGTTTATGACGTCATAGGATCGAGACTAATTAAGAGGCGTGGCTGAAAGGTAGTTCTGCGGTTTAAGGAAGAGTTGCTTTATCTCATGGTGAAAGTAAGGTGTCCATATCATGTTCCATTACAGAGATTCATGCTGTCAAAACTATCCCAAAAAACACTCTGAAATGGGTGTCCCAGTCCTTAACTGGCCTAAGGTGGCGTTTCTTTGTCCTGAAGTAGCTCACTCAGGACTCCTCCATTCTTCAGTTGCTCGGGATAAGTGCCTATGATATGCTGTTCATAATTGTGATCGTCTCTGAGAAAACCCGGCATATGGGATATTTTGTGAAAGTTGAGTTTGATGTAGATATGATTGATTAGTTCTACCATGGAGTTAACCCATGTTCAAGTTTCAGACCAATTATGCGCTTTGTTATGGAGGTATAGTGCTTTGTTTGCGATCTCGCCACACCCCCAGTAATTGAGAATAATATTATACCATCTAATAATTACACGTACTTGCATTCGGTATGTCGCCAAATGTAGCTAGTAACTATACTTGCTAGTATGCCCTGTAGATCGATTCGCTAAATTCAATACATTAGCTAGTTTCCTGCTATATAATTATAACGTATGCTCCATGTTAGCCTCCCAAGCCAGCCCCTAATAGCTAACACTTTTACATAGGAGGGATTGGCTTGCAAGGCTCAATGCTGCCAGCCAAGAGACAGCTGTCTCACAGCATGCTAATGTTAAACTGTTAGCTAATTGTAGCTATAGAAATGATGTTACTTTTACAATACCAAAAGTTTGCACTGCATTTCTGGATTGTTTCATGATCAATCTTACATGCCTTGCAGATTTTATGTGTGAAGAATTACAATGGGAAACGCCCCTTCTGAAGCAAATGGGGTCACATGTACTTGTGGAAGATCTTTACCTCCTTGTAAAGACTGGGATGGCTTTGTACTGAAATCGATAGACCGCATGGTTGATCGCGTTAATGCATATGAATTTCTTGGAGGAAGATATTATAGAATCCAAGGGTGGTCTATATATTACTGTCCTGACTGCTTTTGGAGGCCAAAAAGGGAGTATCTTCAGAAGCAAGAAGAAGAGAGAAAGAGACGGGAAGAAAGAGAGCGACGGCGTAGAGAAGAAATAGCACGCCAAAAAGAGGAAGCACGAAGGAGGGAAATTGCACGCCAACAGGAAGAAGAAAGAAGGCGTTTACAAGAACAGAAGAGGCAGGAAGAATTAAGGAGAAGACAAGAAGAGGAGAGGAGGGAAGCAGCAAGAAGGGAAGCTTTGCTACAGCAAGAGGAGCAAAATGCAGAGAAATTTGAAGAATGGACTCTGAATGGGGGAAACGAAGAGGAGGAATTCGTCAGAACAGAAACATATAAACCCTTCACAGCAACTGAGAAGTCTTATCAACAACTGTATTACTATGATAGCAGCTATTATGAAGATTTGCTATCTGAAGATGTCATTTTATCTGAAGAAGAAGTGCAAGAAGTTACTACAGTTAGCACTGAATTGGTCTCATCAGTATCTTTCTCACTTGATTTGCTAAGTGTAAATGAGGAATTGAGCAATGAATGGCTGAGGTCTGCACAAATCTTGCTTTTGACATATTATCTGCAGTCCAAAAATTTCACTCAGCTGGAAACAGACCTTTTACTGGATTTTCTAGCATGCCTTCAATTAGATCTGAGCGACAAAGAGTGTCTTTCACTTGCCAAGACCTTTCATTCTTTAGTAGAGACACATCCATCGGATTTCACAATGACATTCAAACTGGATGCTAGTCTCCCACTGCCAGCTAAACTTGCCAGCTTGTTACTTCAGAGTGGAAGAATTTTCAATGAGAACAACCTATGGATGCAGAGATGCCTTCATACCCTAGCATCCGCCATGACTGAAGACAAACAGCTACAGAACACATTCTTGGAAATTACTTGCAAAAACTGGTCCAGTTATGACTGGTTGCGACTGTTTCAAAGATGTACTGCAGCACAGCTGCCTGCAAATACACAAAAACATATTCTCCACTTGATTCAGACCTACTGTTTACAGCCAGTTTTTGTGAAGGGTGTTCTTAAAAGCGATCCTAAAAATGCCATTGTTGCTTTTACAGAACAGATAGAAAATGAGCAAAACAAGTCCTTAGTTGAACTTTTTGATGAAATTAGGGAAACAAAATTTATCAGTGAAGAGCTATTGTGCCAGGTTGAAAAGATTGCAAAGAGAGTTTATGATATACTGGAAGAAAAAGATATTGACATCAAACTTGATCATGATAAACATATCAAGTCGACTATGAACGAAACTGTAACTATTTTCAAGAGATTAAGTGACAAGGATGCATTAGTCGATGATGATGACATTGCTAATGCCATTATCACCCTCATGTGTGCAGTAGAGAAAGTTAAACCATTTTATCCTCGCAAAACACAAATTGTGTCACTTTTACTCTTACTGCTATCAAGCAAGAATCAGTCCAACAGGCTGTTGGAGGTAATGACTGGTGAGGGTAAATCATGCATTGTTGCCTTGTTTGCAACTGTCCTTGGTATCCAGGGCAAGAATGTGGATGTAATAACAAGTTCTCCCATCTTAGCTGTTCGTGATGCCGAAGAATGGGCTGCCTTCTACCATGTCTTTAACTTGAAAGTTACACACAATACAGATCTTGAAAGATCAAAGGATGCCAATGTGGATGAAGTAAAGAGAGAATGCTACAAACATCATATTGTTTATGGTACCATTGGGAACTTTGCTGCGGATATTTTACGTGAAGAGTTTGAGCAAAAACGCATAAGAAGTGGAAGACGATTTGATGCCGTGATCGTAGATGAAGTGGACATGTTGATGCTAGATGAAGGAGTGCAGTTCACCTACCTCTCTCATAGTGCAGCCATATTACGCCACATGGAGCCAGTCCTTTCTGCAGTATGGGGACTCATAGGTACCCTAAGAATGAGTATGACAGTAAATGGAAAAGTGCTTTATGCTGGAAACCCAAAGCTGTTCACAGAAACGATATTTGAGTGCCTTGATCCAGAACTTTGTAAATGTGAACACCCAGAACAAGTGCTTGCTACAGCTAAAGAATTAGGAGTAATCACTTTCGAACAATTTCAAAAGTTAACCAATGAAGATCAGGAGATAAAAAAGGCAGCCATAAGTCAACTCCAAAAGAGTGATGCTCTTACACTTTTATCTGGCCTGGAAGATTATGAGAATATGCCCGAGTTCCAAGCGTATGTTGTCAATAAGGATGGCTTACTTGAAGCCGTGACTTCAGTTACAAGTGAAGAAACTGCAGAAAAGCTTTTGTTGTTAGATTATGGCTTGGCATGCATACTCAATACCAAAAATGATGTAAAGGAAAGAGCAACAGCAATCATCAAATCAAAGTTACAGTTTTCTGATGATGTTGGCGATGCCAAAGTAAAACTTCCAAAATTTTTGAAGGAGTTTGTGATGGATCAAGTCCCAATATATGTAGAAAATGCCATAAGAGCTTTGCATATGGAGGAAGACAGAG
This sequence comes from Cliona cf. orientalis, assembly GCA_963930775.1. Classification (NCBI taxonomy): domain Eukaryota; kingdom Metazoa; phylum Porifera; class Demospongiae; order Clionaida; family Clionaidae; genus Cliona; species Cliona cf. orientalis. The sequence goes on from OZ005691.1 coordinate 8,944,001, forward strand.
AGTATGCCATCAGTCGTGGCAAGATCATTCCGGTGGACTTCCAGAACAGTGGTGTAATGGAGCTAAACAAAAAGTGGGGTGGAGGATTGCAACAAATGCTAGAAATGAAGCATCACCTCAGTATCAGTTCAATGTCTCTTGTTACCAACTTCATGTCAAATGTAGAGTTTTTCTCAAGATTCAAAAGAGAAGGAGGTATCTACGGCATGTCTGGGACACTTGGACTGGATTCACACAGTAACACGTCAAAGATTCTCAGTGATTTATATGATGTTAAAGTATGCAGCATTCCAACTTTCAAAGTACGAAAGCTCTTTGAGAAAGCCGCTGTCATTGTTGAAAATAGTGAACAATGGTTTAGGGAAATAATTAAGACTGTTGAATCAGAAAGCAAGGAAGAAGGAACTTGGAAAAAGGGCAGAGCTACTCTTATTCTCTGTCAAGATATTAAGTCAGCTGAGGACCTGAGAGACTATGTCATCAAGAAGGCAGGTTGGAAAGAAGAATCTGTGTACTTATATGCTCATAGCAACTCCAAACAGCTCAGCCATATCAAGAAAAAGATGGGCCCTGGTGAAGTCGTTATTGCTACCAATTTGGCTGGTCGCGGAACTAATATCAAGGTAAAAGATGAAGTGAATGATAGTGGCGGACTTTTGTGTCTAGTTACTTTCTTGGCTCGCAACCGAAGAGTAGAACTGCAGGCTTTTGGACGTACTGCTCGCAGTGGAAGGCCTGGATCTGTCCGCTGCATACTCAATGCTTCTTCAATGCCCACTCATTATGAAGGTCTTAACATTCAAGCTATTAGAAAACTGAGAGCAGAAGAGGAGCTCATCAGGTTGAATCAGCTGATAAATTCAGATGTTAAAGAAGTGCAGCTTAGGGAAGCACTGTTTAAAAAACACTGTATGTTCCTTCAACAGATTCATCAAGAATTTGAGGGGAGAGATGATTTGCCAGTTGTTGTCAGTTCCATGAATGAGAATTGGGGGCAGTGGCTCCAAATGAAAAGCAAACAAATAGATCTTCTCGAAGAGGTACAGTTAGTCCATGATCTATCTCAAGCTCAGCTTAAATGGAAGCCTGCTGTACCTTCTGAGGCTTCCAGTATTGTTCAACTACCAGTGACAAACTTTTACCACCTAATACAGTTTGGTAACCAGTTCTTGGTTGAAGATGACAAAGAGAATGCTAAAAAGGCTCTCAAATATTATGATGAGAGTATCAGAATGGAACCTAGATATGCACTCATTGCTTATTATAATCGTGCCTACTGCTCCATCACTGCTGAAGTTGATGACTACAAAAGAAAGTCTTTGGAAGATATCAGATCTGCGCTTGCATGTCTTGAACACTATGTCGATGAGGTTTCAAGTGTTTATCAATGTGTGTCCTTAGTGCGCCAGGTGAGAAAAATCAGTGAAAGAGAAGTTGAAGACCAAGACAGTGAGGAAGACTACATTGGTGACTTTAACATGCAAGTACAAGCTCGATACGAGATATTTCGTTTCCTAAGAGAAAAACTGGAAGAAGCTATCAGGAAGATGGAACAACTAAAGGATAGTGGAGATGATTTTATAGCAAAGCCTGTTGGAATATTCTCACTAATACCAGGTGCTGACTACACTACTAATCTGGAGCTCACATCAGTGTGGACATTAGGTCTGGAAATTGTTTACTCCATTGAAAAGAAACCCAAGTTCTGTTGGAGTGGACTGGCCTGCTTCCTCCTTGGGGTTGCACAGATAGTGGGAGGCGTCCTGCTAACAGTATTTACCGTTGGAACAGCTGCCTCTATTGGAATGGGACTGATATCGGAAGGTATATCAGACTGCATTTCTGGTATTGAAGGCATGGTGACAGGAGAGTTTGACTGGAAAGAATGGGCCATTGCCAAAGCTACAGGACTGGCTATCTCTCTGATCAGTGGTGGTGTGAGTCGACTGGCAACTTCTGGATTCAAAGCCTTAAAAGTGGGATACAAAATTGCTAGTAAAGTTGGAAGACAATTGAAAGCCATACCAAAGATTGCAAGAAGTAGCTTTGGATCAGCTGCCAAAACAAATTTGAAAACAGCCTCCAAGTATATCGCCAAAGAAGCAGTCCTCCAGGGAGTATCTTATGCACAGAACAAGCTCTTTGATGTCGCTTTTGAAAAACTTGCAACACTCATTGGAAAGAAATGCAAAGAAAGTTTTATGACGACCATTCGAGCTGCATTTTTTGAGGGTTATCTTGGGAAAGTTGTTAACCAGAGATACATAGCATTGTTGGATGAGAGCTTTAGCACTAGGAGTGAAGTTTCAAAGTTCATGCAATCAAAGGCAGAGGCTTTCTTCAGTGATTTAGGAGATGCTGTTGTCAATAAGCTAGTTTCTGATTCGACTATCAAGCAGCAACTGACATCTGCATCTCTCAGCCTCTTTGAACAAATCTCAGAAAAGAGCCCAAAAGGTGGAAAGGTGGCATTCATTGCTAATTTGGCAGAGATGGCTGTAATGGAAACAATCGCTGTTGATACAGTTAAGAAGCTGGACTTTCTGGTTGCTCGGTTTGCCCCAGAAATGGAAGCAGTTTGCAAGAAATTTATCACAGAGGAAGGAATCACTGTCCAACCTGATGCAGGAGCAAAATATCAGAATTATGAATGTACCAGAAAACTAAAATCCGATCTTGCAGACCATGTTGGTGATGCCTTTGGTAGTGCAGTGTCCACCCTTCTACAAGGAAATCTTGGCCCCATGATAAATCACACCTTAAACAGGTCAGTTGGCAGATTGAGTCATAGAGTTCTTGACAAATATGTCGTCAAATCTGACAAGACATTAGAAGACCTAACAGCAGGACAACATGCCAACTACATACGCTCAGTCGGTGCTGACTTGTCAGACCATGGAACCACTAATATAGCTGTTGTGGGTGTGTACGCCAAGTATGTAGAAGATTCAGACAGTGCTGGTTCTCTCATGGATCTTAGAATAGCCTCTGAACACTTTGGTCAGGGAGTCACGATCTACCAGGAGAAGAAAGGCAAGTTAATAAAAGACTGCTCCATAGACCCAGCAATCAAGAAGAAAGATAGCAACATTGAGCTCATATACATTCCACCACAGGATGGCAATTCAGTTGGGCACTATGATGTCCTTATCGGAGGAAAGCGTGTTAGAGTAGAAGCAGAAAAGAGCAACTGCTTATTCCATGCTTATGCTCTTGGTCAAAATCCTAGTCTCACAGACATTCAGTTAAGTCAGGAAGCTCACACACTGCGTCAAGTAGTAGTCACAAGCATCAGAGATGAACCACACAAGTGGGGAGAGCACATCACACTTAGAGTCCAAATGGACCATCTCAGAAGAGGAAATCTCTTTGTTTTAATTGGAGCAGGGCCTCCAAATGTGAAAACGAAGGTTATAAAAGACTTTTATGCAGAAAAAGCAGTTGGCAATGAGGTATATACAATGTATGAACAAGAAAATGGCATTAAATGCAAGGCAGTACGAACTTATGACAAACCACTTAAGGTGGTTAAAGATGTTGCCACCACCCCAGATGTTAAACTAAAGATGATCAAAACCCACATGGATGGCCTGAGCTTAACAGACAATGCTGGAAGGCGCTGCTGGGCCACTAAGCCAGTCACTGGTATGATAAAGCGATACAAGGGTAAAGCTGAAGACTCAGAGGTTTCTTTCCATCTCTGTCCAAGTCGCGGTGGAGCCAACGCTGGCGATGAGTACGCTAATGCTGTGATGACAAGTACAGACTACAATGAACAAGAAAAGGCCATATGGACACCAGCAGTAAAAGACTGCATTGGAAATGAGAAATTTAGCATGACTGTGGAAGGTAAGTGTGAGGATCTTGTTCAAGACTACAAGGGAGGTAGACCATTTGACCAGAAAACAAAAAAAAGGCTCAAGAGGAGATTAGAGATGGTAGTAGCAAAAGAGCCCAAAGCGTATCGAATGGAAGAGACAAAATTTACAATTTATCTGCCTTCTAAGACTAAACAATCACATCTAGATGACATAGAAAAGACAAGTAAAGTGGAAGTAAAAACAGACATGAAAACCAAGACAGCAACATTTACCTTACCTGCTGACACTGAGTTGTTTGTGCCTAAGGATGTCAGCAAGCTTGATAAAAATGGAGAGTTACATCCCAAGGAGATTTCTTCTGCCAAGAAAAAACAGCCTGAGCTAAAGATTGGCATGCAGCCAAGATACAAACATACTCCAACAGTGTCAAAGAATTTTAAGGTGAAACATGATGCATTTAAGAAAAATTTCGACGAATTTCAGAAAAAAGGATTTAACCATTAACAGTTGAACATAACTATTTGCGTAGATTAGTAGATAGCTACATAATAGTAGATATGTTTATATCATTTCCTCCAGCACAGCTATATTATTATAATTCTTTGACATTTCAAATAGGTATCTAGTCATTGAGACGTTATAGATGTAGCAATGAAATCATTTGAGCCTATACTTTTGAACTTTTCATTTTGTGTATAAATGAAACTCTTGACCATATTCCCAGTATATAACTGCATGCATAGCGGTGTGGTAAAAGGTCGTCAATATACACAGCAAGAAAGACCTCAGTGCATAAGAATTCCATGGCTTGTTCACTGAGTTTCCAAATTTGGGAAATGAACTCAGTGTGCAAGCTTGGATACTCAGGAAGTTAATGTTGTCTTATGGTTGCTTTTACATGTACACTGAATTCATTTCCCAAATTTGGAAACTACAAGTGAACAAGGAGTGTTAATGCTTGTGCACTGCAGTCATTTATGCAGTGATAGTGCATACACAGTGCAGCATGCTGGTGCCTCTATCGCAATCACAGAGATGGAGTCTGAGACCGACCCCGACCTCAATAGTGACAGGTTTCGATGCTTCAACCACCACTAGGGACGAACTCGACAGCGCAGTATAGCTTCCAAACTTCAGATTGGTTGGCGTGGAACGCGGCGCTAAGGATATGCATGTTATATTATTATAATACAGTCTATAGCTTTATTTATCCACGGGATTACGTAAGCCAAGAAAACATGTAGATCTACACACGTGAACTTTGGCCAGCTAAGCCTATACTTTTAATTTTGTGTACAATACTAGTGATACACTTTGTGCATAAACATCCTCACTCAGCGGAAATTATCTAGATAGACAGTTCGGCTGGTGCGCATGTGCAATAAGGCCATGTGACATTAGGGACTCTCCCTTGCAATTGACTATGCGAGGTCTAGTGAGTCATAGATTCTACAAAAGTTTCGATTGACTGATACTGGTAATAGACTTAAGTCTAATAGTTAGCGAGTGCATACCCATCAACTTTTGCTACAGCTGCATGGTGAAAACAAAGGACCAACAAAATGCATGTGTGTCTTGAAAATCCCATAAGAAGCCTAATGGTACCTCATACGTAGCAGTTATATGCACATCATGCAAATGGCCATAGAATGGCTAAATATTGTAACCGTCACGCTTGCGCTTAAATTTGCATGCATGATAAAATTAATTTAATTATAATTGCTGAGAGTATCAAACAACAACTAATGATATCTATCTATATGTGACCGTCCACGAGAAAACCATGCATAATGCGCTGAAAAAAATTTTTGAGTTAAGGCCACCATTACCAACTACAACCTTTGAACTATTGCTCCAGCAAATTTGAAGTCTCTAGCCCGTGTAGTCATGGAGATATGAGCAAAAATGTACCCGGATCGCCCGTACTCGAGTATTGCAAAAAATTGCAATGAACATTGCTACATACGTTGCACGCGGAAGTCCGTATACTCGCCGTTTATGGTAAATACGTGGCCCCGCCCACCAAGTCAATGAGCTAGCTGGCTGCCAAAACGTTCGAACGAGAGCAGCAGCCAACGTTTCGATGGAAAAGAACAAGAAGATAAGCGTGTCTAAAGATCGTTAGTACAAAAATTCGAAGAAAGAAGTGACTGGAGAGTTTTTCTGTGCAGCTGCCGTGCTTGCCTACCTGCAACTATGGCAACGGCTCCGTATCATGGACGGCCAATGTTTAATAGCTACACGGCCGACTTCTTCGAGCCATAACTCAGTAAGTATAGCGTTCTAGAAGCTACGAAGCAGATTTTTGTGTAGAGGAATCATTTCTCTATCGATCCATACAAAAAAGTGAAAATCGATAGTTATCACTATAGATGACTAAATTGGCCTGTATCTCAGATTGATATCCAGCGCATTATGCATGGTTTTCTCGTGGACGGTCACATATCATAGGTAGGAATGGTATATATGTTATGCGATATTTTTAATTACATGTATGCACGATTAAGAGTTGCAAAATAAACATGCACAATAGGGAGGGCGGCCCAGTATGTGCTACATACACGTGGTGAATGCCAGTGAAGACGCAGTATGGCCAAACAGTACAATAGCTTGAGTCTGGATAAGCCAGAGAGAAGTACGCTGCTAGTGTTGACTGACTACTGAGTATTTCAGCATCAATCACCTCTACCATGCAAGGGTTTATAGCGCTGGCCTCTACCAGAGCTGGTAGTTTCATGCTGAGATCCCATGCACTCATGAGGGTGGGATCTGGCTCCTGGTATTATCGTAAATATAAAATTTGCACAACTAAGTTGAAAATCACACAATTTTTACATACCAATCCTACCTACGGTATATAAACTGAAAGGGATTCCTATTTACTTGTCAGTTCTTTCCATGTTCGTAGGATGTGCTTTTTGCCAAAAAGCGTGAGCCCCAATTCATTAAAATCTCCAGCTTCTAATAGTAGGAATCCTGAGGCAGTTATACCACAGTCTGTGTTAAAATATCACTAAGTAACCACTAGAACATACAATATACTGACACTTTTACATACTGTGTACCTGAGAGTATCTTGCAATCTTTTTCGTTCACTCCTCTTGACTTTAGCCATTTGAAGAATTCTTCTTCCGACATGGCATCATTAAAGGTAAGTTTCTTCTCAGATGATTCACCTGTACATGGACAATGAATTATGAACATTCAATAGCTATCGATATATTATTAGTCAACAGATGTTATACTAATTATTATCATAACATAAACAAATATAAACAATCATACTAAAGGTTCATAATAATAATGTACTGTAGTCTGTGACTTTAATATTGCCAACTATACACAAGTTATGCGATTATTAATTCCAAACACTGTAAGCATAACTACCTCTCTCAGGGGAAGGTTGAGTATCCGCTCCACGGCTGATTTGAAGTGATGGGAGATTCTTGGCCTTCGTATGCACAACTGATTCCGCTTCAGAAGGAGCTGTATAAAAAAATAAAAAAGTATTACAGGCGATCACCGAATATTTCAGTAGCAATCTACATGTACATGCACGTACAAGTATCTTTACCTTGTGCTAGTGAAGAGTATGTCACTCTCAAGATCCTCAGTATGTCGCTATAGTGATGCTCGTCTTCCTCGAGGATGCTAGTGAACTGGACATAGTTCCGAGAATCTAACTTTACTTTTTGCTGAACCAGATCGACAAGACGGGCTGCTCGGTCAGCTTCTTCAATGTTTCTGTTTCTGAGCCCACTAGCGTTATCTTGTGAAATTAATCCTTTCTCGAGTAGACATCCACTCAATCGGACAAGGTTGTTGCAAACAGCAGCTGTCAATTTTGTTGTACAAGAAATCATGGTTCGGTACTCAACAGTATTGCCGGTACCACAAACAGCTTCGGCACGGTTACCTATAGTTAGCACAGTATAGTGATCATAAATCCAGATAAATATATTATACAAAAATAATAGTTATAATTATAATACCTTCACACTGTGTCCAAAATAAATGCTTAGACAGGAATCTTTGGCCCACTCCCTCGTCCAAGGTACAGATCCAAGACGTCTTTCCTATCTTAGCTGAATGAGGATCTCCACTTCCACAAGGACAGAGAAGGGCAAAGGACGGAGTTGAATTGGTGTAGTCCAGCGTGACATTAGCTTTCCTTAGACCTGCAAAGAGAGCTTCCTTGATGGTCATGCAAAGATCGGATGAAGGTTGCTCGGTGATGAAAAGGTGCAGTTCAAATTGATGATAGGAATCAATCAGAGTCACGGAACAAGGCACTTCAAATTGAGGAATTGTGAACTGTATACAATTTAGGTGAAGGCAATTTGGTGTGACCGACCTGGCAGACATCTTCAGCTTCCACGGACCAGGAAAGTGATTTTCTGGAGAAGTTAAGAAAGAAGAAAGGGCACAGAAGATGCCACGACGAGCAGGGCCATCAGGAAAATGAAGGACAAAGGGAGCAACTAAAGAATCATCCGAAGTACGTTCTTTTGAGAGATCTTCCTTACCAAGCATTCGAAGTAGGCAGGGTACAAAGCACTTGCCATTCATGAAGTCAGCAAAAATGAATTGCCTTCGAAAGAGCTTCATCAAATGTTCTCATTCAAACAGGCCCGGTACATAATGCTTATTGAAGACATCTTGAGAGAGAAACTTAAACGTGATGAGTGCATGATTGAAAAATTCCTGCCACGATTCACTGTCTGTGCAGTCAGGCGAACATTTGACAATGTCATGATGAACTTTTACCAGTTCTGAAATTTTGTCAAGAAGCACCTGCGGGTTGGTGAAGACCACATCAGGAAGAATCTCGGGATAGTAAAAGATTAGCGATAGTTCATCAAGGTAGATCAGAGCTGCTTCCAGAGCACTCTCGTCAAGGTGAAGTCTACGAGCGACTTCAAGGCATTCGTTTCGACTTAGAACACCACGCTTCAGTTTTTGAGTGATTTCATCCAGGATGATCTCCAATGCCAGCCACTGTAGTGGTAGCTGTCTTGGATCTGATTGGCGCATACTGGATACTCTCGATCGTATTTTTCCGGCTCCTGCTTTCTCATCATCTCCAGGGAACCTCGCATTCCATGGGAATAGCACATCATTCGTCCTTTCCTGATAATAAACGATTTCTTTTTTGAACGTTGGAAGCAACATTTCTCGCAACTTCTGATTTTTTGCTTCCCTAGATTCCTGACACATGTTTTCTTGGTCTTTGTGAGTTCCTATCATGACTATTTGTGGAACGTCGCTACTGCCCTTCTCCTTGCTAGATCGGTGAGAATGAAGAGATCGAAGTCCTTGCTGAATCAGCTGCTCAGTGGTGTAATCAGATTCGTACGGGGTGCCTAAAGGTTTGCCATGTTCGTAATATTCAATCATTGGACGGTTAGAAAAGTCTTCAGAAAGTTTGAAAACGAATACTATCATGGACATCTTCTTCAAGAATATCGGCAATACCTCATGGAACTGGGGCTGCCCTCCGCAGTCGGAAATGAGTAGCTTGTGGATGTAGGTGATAGGATCTTCCGTCTCAGGGCACTTGTCAATCAGCTCGAACATCTCGTCAAGAACATCGTGGATCACTTGAAGGACCTCAGGATCAACTAAACTTGGTTGTGAAGCAGTAGATGGCTGTGGTTGTGTAGTGGCATCATCATGGCGCTCCTGGGTAGCTCCTCCATCAGGTTGTTTTTCTTGCACGGTACTAGGAACTGTCTCCTCCTTACGGACGTCACCTTCTGCTCTGCTTGCTGATTTAGCCACTACTTTACGCTTCAGTTTTGAAAGAGTGTCTATCAGTTCTTTTCCCAGTATGTGCTTCGATATATGCGTGCACACCCACATACGCTGCTTGGACTTGTACTTGATCCATTTCCCTCCTGATTCCTGCATCTGGATCATGGTGACGGGACGGGTGGCTATGGGAGTGCTAGTTCGTACATCGGGAGGGTCTTCACCTGCAACAACACTCATGGTGCAGGTCTTTCCAACACCTGCGCTCCCATAAATGGCCATCTTATCAACGAAAGCATCGACATACCCTTTCTTCATGGATACATCAAACAATCGTCTAGATTCACTCGTGCCTATTGTGCGTGTATAATTGAGGCTTTGTAAGGCGTTTCCGAGATAGATATTTCATGCATTCTATTAGATTAAGTACAGTATAACTATTGTCTGCATCGGCCACAATCATGGGCTATACTAATAGAAGTCTAAACATGAACTTAACAGCTGGGTACATATAGTTACAGGAAGGTACAAGGTGTAAGTGTCCAAAATGTGGATACATGTTGTTGCTGATGCAGCTGGCTCATTCTTGCCACGCTTTCGTTTGTACAGTTTACTATGAGCACTTGCCAATAGTAATGAATATCATTATTAGCTTGTGGTTTGTGTTACATGCTGTGGTTTGTAGTCTTGCAATAGTGCATTCCTGCATATTGTAATGGTCGCTATGGGAAGCATGCACCCTAACAATCCTTATCAGTGAACACAAGGAGGTACCGACAGATGACAGAAATCACCCCATCACCTAGTCCAAGGTGTAAGTTATAGTTATATGGCAGGCATCTGCCTTGTATTGGCCCTTCGCAGATGCCTGCCATATAACTGACTTGTTAGATGTTGACACAGGAATTTAATTAGGACCTTATACACATGTATAATTTGACCATGTTGCTGCAGTGTCAGTGTGTGCACTAATATGAACCTATGTTACTCTTTATTGGAGAATATTCTGTCACTAGCCTACTGGATTAAATTCGTCCCCAGACCCTCTCTTCCAGCTGTTCAATGTTGCACACACAAAAAAGTGGGTGGCATGTAACACTGAAAAGCTGGTAATGGGCTTTAAGATACACTAATAAGGTGCTAACTGAGCCTGGTGCTGGTGTTCTTTGCTTGTAGTGGTCGCTACACTAGGCATACTGCTCATACCAGGATTTTTTTTTGCTTCCTCCAGGTTTATGCATCCATAAGCATTTTAGGCAGCATATACGTGTGCAAAAAACTGAATTCGCAGCTAAGCTAGTTTATACTGATATTTCCCACATTTTAAACATGAAGCTAGCCAAAATGCCCATAAAAAAATTACTGGTGGCATGCAAAATGTTAACTTGAACAGCTAGGCTAGTACTCGGGTAATTTTCCTACCTTGTTGCCTGCTGCTTTTCTGAATTCAAAATTAATTCTAGTGAAAGCACACCCAATTAACATTTTGTGGTCAATACAGTGCAGTGTGTAAACAGTACACGGCTACAGTATAATGCTGTACCAGGGAATATAGGTATGCCTATCTCCTAGGTAACATCTAACAATGTAAGATGCACGCATGGGCTCTTTTTCATGATTATGGAGTATTGTTCGTTCATGATCCCAGCTACATGTACATGTACTAGGCATGCATGCACAACAATAGAAATTAAAAAGCTGTCCATATGTGACAGCAATGAATTAGTTAACGTAGTGACCACAATACAGATAGATATTACTGTAGTAGAGTGGGCAGAGCTTCAAAGTTTTGTAAGCACATAATATACAATTGTCCGGAAACCATGACATAGTTGAGCTGGATGCTTAGTAGAGCCATACAATGCAAGCAGGCTTCGCCGAATTTGCCAACCATTACTACATTGCCATTATTATTGTATTGCATTATTATTATTATTATTATTATTATCAAGGAGACCACACACTAAGCAGAAAAAAAAAATTGTCACATGCACTAGATACATAGATCTGCGTATGTATGCATGCACACAGCATGAAGGTGTTACACTAAATGACCTCCAAAGTGCAAGAGGAAACTAAATGCACGCACACAATGTACATGTAGACTACTATGCTATAGTGACTATTCCATGTCTTCCTCCAGTTGACTCCTGTGACAGAAAGCCCAAGCATCGTACAGATGGCCAAAGCAGTCCTGGAGACATAACTCCTGATGACCATTAATTATTAAGTGAATAGTTATGGTTGTAGTAGTACTAGTCCTCTACCAATGGGTGCCCCTGTAACGCTTACATAATATTATTATTCTGGGATACTATCATTTAGACAGATGTTCAGTGCAAAGTCATCATCTAAAAGATTTCTCATTCAGCAGCTGTTACTCATACATACAATATAATTATTATTTCGAATTCCTTAATTGACTCTGATGAAGCACATAGTACTAAGACTCTGATACATACATACTCAATTTTTAATTATGAGTAGCCCAGTGACCATTTTTGATGGATCATAACTACAACTCATTCTGATGTCCAAATAAATTTTAGTGATTTTACACCAGATAGATGGATGGAGAGGAAACCAATCACTTCTGAATCATCTCTAAACAAAAGATTAGGTACATGTAGGATGATAATGTCCTAAACAATGTAGTACAGTACATACAATGTAGCTATAATAATTACAAGTATAAAAAACAATAAAATTGAAGGATGAAGTAGGGATGGCAGGATCAAAAAGTACACAAACAAGATTTGTAAGGTACAAGCATCTGCTATACATCCCTACTACGCTTGCTTTTCTCGATTATTATGCACATAGCTATTAATGTTGATGTATTTGTCGAGTGTGGCATGTGGGAGACATTCAGGTTGTTCTCTGGTTGTCACAATGGTTCAGGATAGTCAGTTTTGATTCAGTTGCATTTAATTTCTGCACCCCTCAAAAAGCAAGCGTAGGGATGTAAAGCAGATGCTTATGCCTTACAAATCTTGTTTGTGTACTTTTTGATCCTGCCATCCCTACTTCATCCTTCAATTTTATTGTTTTTTATACTTGTTTCTGTTCTTTTTTTATTGCTCTTAGCATAATTTATCACTGAATGGCATCTTAAATGGCTTGCTCATTCAACTCTCATGCAGTGTAATTAAGTGGCTAGTAGATGGGAGGTACCGAAGTTCATGCGTGCGCGCAAAGTCTTAGCCACTCCCTTCAAGGTGGTTGACAAAGAAGGCTGCCCAGGTAGCGGTGTGTCTCTTCAAGTTGTGAACTGGCTTGTTATGCTGACTGCTGAGGCCGCCGGGAAGCCTCTTGATACCTAGTTCACTGTATAGCGCTCAGCTCGCACTGGCCTAGCTAGCTCGCGCGGGAAAGCCTGGCGCCTAGCTCGAAGCTAAAACTGAACGCCGCGAGTGTCTGAGCGCTGAGCGATCGAGCTCGAGCCAGGCTAGTTACATTGTACGCGGTCCGGTACGCGGTACGCAGGCACTGCGCACGCCACGCCCCTGATCATAATCACGTGATTTCACCATGGCAACATATCCGAGCATGCGCATTGTATGACAAAATGGCGTATCAGACACACCCACTAGTTAATGCGCCGCCACCATTTCGTATAGCTGTCGAGATAACGTCAAACAAACGTGCCATGGACCTGCGCGCTACAAAATAGAGTGGATTTATACGAGAACTAAGGCGAGCGGTCCAGACAGTCTTGAGTTAGCCCTGATAATGAAAAAGAAAGAAAGAAAGAAAGAAAGAGAAATGGGCTATTTTTCAAATATCTGCTTCTGGCATGCACAATTGTTTTGATGAATAATCTTGGTCTTGCTAGATGCATAATTTGCTGGAGATTCTGATTTTCACACTTAGAAATTTCACAAAATTACCTATTTTGAGATATTTGGGTATTTGTAATGTATTACATATATGGCATATCCGGGCCATCCCTACTTATAGAGTCTACCGACTCTATGATTATTATTCCATATCCTCCACTAGCACTACTACCATAATGATTATTATCACGATAATGCAAGTCAGAAGATCTGTAAACAACAGATGTTATCCTAGTGTTGTGGTTACCACTACATGTATTGTGAGGTGTGTTGGTACTAGATGTACATGTATGGTTGCTAGGTTACAGTAAACACAATCGTAACCTAGCAACCATACATGTACATCTATATTATAATAATAATTTCTTATATTACCAATACAGTACACACATCATTAAACACAGCTGAAACATTCGGAATGCACAGAGGGATATCCTCCCCCCCCCCCCCCCCCGCCAAAGTAGCTCAGTATTGTATTGATATCTACTGTAATTTGTAATAACATTCACACATGTAAATGTGTAGCTACATACATGTATGTGTTAATAGCCTCGTATCCAGGCCATCCCATGTTTTTCAACGTTGCAACGTTCAAAAACATGGGATGGCCTGGATACGAGGCTATGTGTTAAAAGGTGGATGGCTCCCAAGACCTCCTTGATGAACAGAGATGAAGGGAGAGAACTACCGTTGCTATGGCTGAGAGCCATCAAGATCAAGGAGAAGGAGGAGGGACTAACACCTCAGGTAGACATTATTTTACATTCTTGCCCTGGTGATAACTACATTTGACATTAAATGTACATGTATGTACACAGCAATAAGTATGGGTCCACAACTGAGAACTCTGTCACTGAAAAATCTTAAAAGATATGGCATGAATCGTACATGTCACAGTACAGTGTCATTGTGCAGAACAGATCTGTGAATAACAGATGGCTATCCTAGTATTGTGGTTACCATAGACACAGTGGGTGAGGTGGGTAGTTCCCTAGTGTGCACGCACACAACTGATATTCTGAGAAGCATACTGATAACTACCGTAGATCGGGATATTTTCGCCAGTAAAATATTTCACTTGTAAATTTTTCGTGTAGTCTAATTTTCGCCGCCAGGCTGAACTTGGTATAGGTCGTCATACATTACTCAAATATTTCGCGCGTTTAATTTTCGCCACCTAAGCAACTGGCGAAAAATTTTTAACGGTAAAAATTTCCCGATCTACGGTATTTAACTACATGTAGGTTGGTAGACATGGGCAAACAGAATTCGAGCACGTAAATTTATGCAACATTTTTAACTAGTCTTTGATACCTACAGTCAATACTGTATTTCTTCTAAAAATTCGGAATGAAAATAATATTGCTTTAGCTTCGCCGATTTTTAGCGGTTAATATTCAACATTCTGTCTGCATGCACATTCTATTCCCGTTCATAGCATGTACGCGTGACGACCTTTGCCAAAAATTAGAGACTATTTTCAATCATTCGGTAAAGGGTACCAAATAATTAGAAGGGCTGAAATTTTAGGAGTATGGTAGTAAAGAGTTCTAGCTGTTCATTTCAATCTCTGATCGTTCACATCTATCTATAATAACAATGTATAATCATAATTCTGTACATATACACATGTAGCTGCCTAATCGCATTACTAAGTAATTTTGATTATTAGCTAAGGTACTTCTTTAACCTCGACTATCAAAAATTAAAGGTTGTCACAATTTTTCAAAATGCCCACACTCAATGGGGCATTCAAATTAACAGGCATACTCCTCCATCATTAAATAGCAAACCTCCTGCTTGTCCAGCGGGCAGGGTTAGTACATGTATGCATGTACACAGATTTTAATGAAGAGTAAGTATAATTAAGTACACACATGTGGCTCAATATCAGACTCTAGTTTGCGTAGCAATACACGTTCATAAAAAAGATGTGACAGGTCAATCAATGAATGTGGCCACAAATATGCATGTACATGTACACAGATTCTAATGAAGAGTAGGTACGATTAAGTACACCCAATTCAACTTGAACCAGATGATTTTGACTCCGCGCCTTCTTGAATTTTGATCCCATACTTGGCTCTAGTACATCTACATCTGTTCAAATGCACAAACCCGCCCTAAATATTTGGACACCTACATTCCAGTATTATTTAGAAATCTATAAGAGGTATACAAGTTATTCAGAAACCTCTTATGAAGCAAATTGATTGGTCAGAATGTTATGCATATAATATGTATATTATTATTAGACCACAAACATGTACACGTGATCTGTGTGTAATTAATTGAGTATAATCATTCTTGTAAGAGATTACAGTGTACACACACAAACAGCAAGCACAGGCATTCAATTCTCCCCTCACTCCTACAGCTGTCTGCACATGGCTCACCTCTGAGATACAGCTTCTGAACCACTTCCAGTGCTCCTAATTCCTTTTCCTCATACAGAGCTGTAGCGATGATCCACCAGCAGGGAGCAGGATGGTGGGTTAAAAAGTAAGCTGAATATGCTCGCTTAAGCTGGGCAACTACAGGATATTGCTGCTCGAGCTCTTCTCGCTTGGACCATGGAATATGGAGCCACTCACGTACACCCTCTAGTCTCCCTTCGCTAACACCCTCCATTACTATGTTCAAGTTCTCCAACGTGAGTGATGGTTCTAATATGTGTGGAGGTGGCAGATGTGGTCAGTGTGAGCATCAGTGTAATCAACAAATGCACTGCTACACACACAATGTACATCACTGCAGGCATGAATTTGCTGTGTCATGTACACACGATCATAAGCATCCTCTACATTCTAATACATATACATGCCACACCCACATGTACCTGGAGCCCTCTGAACATAATCCTTTGCAGCTTTCTCAGCAGTCTCTTCTCCATAGTAGTGAAGTCGTCCTGCTATATTGCTCCATCCCATGAGGGCGTCGGGAGAGCAAGTGATGTAATAGTGTATGCGTTGCTCTCGTCGTTGCTCCTCATCATCACCACAGTCACGGTCTATTCTCCCACTAACACTGGCTGGTATATTGAGACGGGTCCACAGATCATCAGTGGCCACAGATGATAGAACTTTAGTCAGATTGCTGTGTGTTAGGCTGGTGTCTGTGAGATTTCAAATACAAAATTAATGAAAATTAAGCATAGTGCTAGTGTAGCCATTGTATGGATCTAAATCTCACACACTTACCAGTCAGCTCCTCAGCGTAGTGAACTATACTGTCCCCTAGAGAGTGTTCCTTATATGAAGCAGGATACCCGTGAAGCTCATCAATTATCCTTCTCCAGCTGGCCAGAGGGTCTCTTAGTAGCCACTCCCTCACTAGAGATGCAGTTTTCTCTTCATCAGTCGAGCATTGTGATGATATTTCATCACATTTGGATCCAGGAAGGCGGAGTATATGTTCACCAATATCCCACCAGTCTATTCCAGCCAGAGTGCTGGTGATGTTGCTGATAGTGAGAGCTGTAGCATTGGAGAGAGCACATCAATCAGTGTGGGAACAATAATAAAGCAATGGACGTAGGTAGTACACAATCTCATCCATAATTTTTTGAATGCTCCATGTGTTAATAATAAGAGTACTTTTCGGCTCCATAATTAATTTTTCATAGCTAGTAGGAATCACTATCCCCCTCCAGCACGAAACAAAGGGGGTTTTTACAGGAGAAGCTGGACCTAAGGTGGTACATTTGACCTTCCTGTATACATTGATATAAATTACTTGTAAACTAGGGAGTGTGGTTCGCAAGACTACAATCGCCACATCACAATAGAAGCAGCATGAAAGCAATCAAATCCCCTACATGTGTCCTAGGTACCGAATAGGGGATTTAATTGCAAATCAGTATTGCTCCAACTCTGGGGCAATTGAAACGATCACGGTAAAATCTCCTAGTACATGTATGCCCTTATTTGGAGCGGGAGAGGGATCCTGGGGTATACCAGTACTGTCAAGTTGACTGGTGAAAATTTAATAATATTATAATAAAATTAATGATGTTGATCAAACGCAGCCTAGTAGACCATCATGTTTTCAAGTAGTTTTGGAGATGACGATCTCACCTAGTTTACGGCCTTTCCTTATTTCTCGTTTAATTCTTCGTCTCTCTTGTCGACTCAGTGAGTTCAAGTAGCCTTGCTCAGTAAAGATGGCTCGCTTCTCCCCGCTCGTCTGGCGGTTGGTCGCGGTGATCGGGCTGGTGGCGTCGCGGAGACTCGGAGAGGCTGACTCATCCTCTTCTTCTTCGCTGCTCTCTTCCCCAGAGCTACTCGACTCCGCCATAGCTAGCTATAACACTCACTCCACTCAGATCATCTGATTGCTGGCCTTGCCCGGGCGCCCTGTTTGAGTGGAAAACATTACGTCATGCATGTGGCATTATCACACATTATCTACACTTAATTACTTTAGGCTGATACTTATTATCCGATATCCGTTTTGGGTGGGTGGGGCTGGTGCAGTTAGCTTCGTACGTAAGGTAAAGGGACGTCGTCAAGGAAATAACGAGAGCAATACCCGGTATTAATTATAATTTTTGATCTGGCCTGGACATCAAGAGTGGACTGGCTAATATAGCTGTACCTTTTGTCCATGGTCTATAAACCCTTGAAAACTATTATGGTTAATTTCATAATGATAATAATTACGTATTATTATTATTATAGCTATACGTAAACTAGCTATAGCTATGCAGCATGCACGATGGTGCAGGCACAGTAGCGCATGCATGCACATGATTATGAGAACAAGAATTAATTTTTAATGGCGCATATCAGCCAAAGTGGAGCATAAAACTATAATCATAGAGTCGGTAGACTCTATAAGTAGGGATGGCCCGGATATGCCATATAGCGTAATGGGCTTTTCCATTTTATAAGCAAACACCCCCTATTGAGGAGCAAATTGTGAAATGACCCCTCAGGAACTAATTAACTCGTTTTGCCCCCTAAGGATAATTAATTTGGACAGTTGAACCCCCTAGGATCAATTAAATTTATCTGAAATCCCTTTGGAAATTAATAAGTGGTTGTTTGACCCCTCCGGAATCTGCTTCTTGATAAAAAATACCCCACAAGATTAATTAAAATCGCCAAAAGAGCCCCATAAGAACCAATTAAATTGCCAAAAGGACTCTCAAGAAACTCACAAAAAAAGCCCCCTCAGGATGTAATTATCACTCCTCAATGGGGGGTGTATGCCTATTAAATGGAAGAGCCCAATGGGCTTTTCCATTTTATAAGCAAACACCCCCTATTGAGGAGTAAATTGTGAAATGGCCCCCCAGGAACTAATTGACTCGTTTTGCCCCCTAAGAATAATTAATTTGGACAGTTAAACCCCCTAGGATCAATTAAATTTATCTGAAATACCCTCTGGAAATTAATAAGTGGTTGCTTGACCCCTCTGGAATTTATTTTTTGATAGAAAATATCCCACAAGATTAATTAAAATCGCTAAAAGAGCCCCATAAGAACCAATTAAATTGCCAAAAGGACCCTCAAGAAACTCACAAAAAAGACCCCTCAGGATTTAATTATCACTCCTCAATGGGGGGTGTATGCCTATTAAATGGAAGAGCCCAATGTGCCAATTACCGACAGGTATCAACTATCGGAAATACGGGTATCGATTATCGACATAGGGCCTTAGTATAGGCAGTGGGCGTGGCGCGTTTAATAATAACTTCGCGTGGTCGATCGCGACTCGCTTCTCTGCTTCAGGCTGGACTTTTGAAGGTAAATTTTTGCTTCATTTGTGATAGGATGACCCTCACAGTGTCTTACTTTCTCAATACAGGGGCAAAGACGCGATGGTGCCGTTCCCGAGGCGCTTCTGCCAAGATTGAAAAAACGATAAAGATCGAACAAGCTCACCTATGAACATGAAGTTGTCTCAGTAGTTAGAGCTCATGATTATGCACCTGCTAGTATTTTTTATATAATTTTCTTACTCTTGGATTGCATGCACTGTGATGACAAAGCTCCAAGTGACGATAATTGATTGTATTGAAAGTATACGGTGTGCCGATAATACGTACCGACTGTTGATAACTGGCATTCGCAATTATAAGCTAAAATTGCCATTGCAGACGTATTTTGATTGGCAGCCCAATGAGACTTTAGGTACTTGTAGCCCTGGCGACCCCCTACCTTTTGGTCCAAGTTCGAAGTTCAGGCGATGTTCCTAAGCAACAGCACACGCGGGAGAAAACCGTATGGCGATAATTGGCACTTTACGCTATGTAGTACATTACAAATACCCAAATATCTCAAAATAGGTAATTTTATGAAATTTCTAAGTGTAAAAATCAGAATCTCCAGCAAATTATCTATCTAACAAGACCAAGATCATTCATCAAATCAATCGTATATACCAGAACCAGATGTTCAAAAAAATGGCCATTTCTCAATCTTTCTTTCTTCTTTCTTTCTTTCTTTCTCATTTCCAGGGCTAACTCAAGACTGTCTGGACCTCTCACCTTAGTTTTCATATAAATCCACTCTATTTTGTAGCGCGCAGTGCAGTGGCACGCTAGTTTGGCATTATCTCGACAGTTACGTAATAGTGGGTGTGTACGGCGCATTAATGATTGGGTGTGTCTGATACGCCATTTTTTTTATATAATGCGCATGCTCGGAATGGGTTGCCATGGTGAAGTCATGTGACTGCGCCTGGCCCTAGGCGTGTCTAGTCTAACTCTAGCGCTAGCGCTATCGCTAGTGCGTGCAGCGGTACGCTGGATCGATCATCAGTGGCGTAAGAAGATGTTGTTGAACAGGGGAGCTGTAAATAAAATTGTGCGCAAGGCGCGCAAAATTTTTTTGGATCACACCATATGCCTTCAAACCATGCATGCCCATTTTTGTGCTAATTTGGCTGTAAAGCAGACTTTACATCACAAATTTCAAGATGTCAATGTCTAGTAGAATAAATATCTTCCTAAGTTTAGGCCCACTTGGCTGACAAGATGGGGGGGGGGGGGGGGGGGGGGGGCTACAGCCCCCCCAGCCCCCCTGCTTCTTACGCCAGTGATCATGGATATGAATATGAAGGTGCAAGGCTCGAGGAGCGGTAAGGCGCTAGGCATAGGCGAGCTACTCGCTAGCGCGAGCAGCGCTAGTACTCCGCTGGATCGATCATAGATATCATTACATACTCACATGATCGCAAAGTCTCGAGGAGCGGTAAAGTTACAGATCATAAAATTATGCCGGGTAGCTAGCTGCTGCCAACAATAAAACTTAGAACTTTATTTTCTCCCTAAGCGGAAGAGTCTCATCACTACTTGGGCCGCCTAAAGCAGCCTTCTTTGTCAGCCTGCTTCATCATATTAATACAAGCCATATGAACGCTAGTTAATGAGGGGCGTGGCTACGTATTTTGCAAACTTTGGTACCTCCCATCTTCCACTTACTTACACTGGACAAAAATTATGAGCAAACCATGTAAGATGGCATTGATAAATTACACTAAGTGCATTAAAAAAGAACAGAAACAAGTATAAAAAACAATTGAATAAAATTGAAGAATGAAGTAGGGATGGCAGGATCAAAAAGTACACAAACAAGAGATATCGCAACTAGCTACTATACATCCCTACGCTTGCTTTTTGAGGGATGCAAAATAACCAGTAATAATGCGATTGAATCAAAACTGATAAACCCAAACCATCGTGACAACTAGGGAACAATGTCTCCCATATAGCTATACCACACTCAACAAACACGTCGACATTAATAGGTGCATAATAGTCGAGAAAAGCGAGCGTAGGGATGTATAGTAGTTGCGATATCTCTTGTTTGTGTACTTTTTGATCCTGCCATCCCTACTTCATTCTTCAATTTTATTCAATTGTTTTTTATACTTGTAATAATATTATATCAACATAAAAATTTAATATTGTGCATAACAATGATCATAACAGAATGGTCATGAGTGAACGACAACTAAAAATATCAACAAACAACAAACTGAAATTAATGCAATACTATTAAGCGATGTTTTAATTCGTCTTTAAGTTTTGCTGGAAGGGGAAGAGTGTCAATATCGCTAGTACTCTTCAGCCAATTCAATAACTTTTCCAGACACAGATTTTGAAGCTTGATATCTGTAGCAAAGAACCAGCAAAAATTGATAGCAGTACCTGTACACATGCAAGACACAGTACAGCATGCTACAGACTAGTGCCATAGTATTTTATACATTGTCAATAGAAAAGTATTGAATGAATGTCAATTGTAAGATAATTCCGGTTTCTGTTTACACATTCTCCATTCCTTGTATTACAATAAGCAGGGGGCGGGGCGAGCGCCCCCTGCTACACCTGATCATGATTGTTGTATCTAAGGCATGCATGTGCAACTCACAAAATAGAGGATACCCGGTAGTTGTATAGTATACAAGCAAAAAAAACAAAAATTGAATTGGTCAAGTAGCATAAACATATATGGTCCATGAGCGTCACAAACAGTGCCCTTTTGTTGGATACTGCTAGTTTGGATTTGGTACTCCATAGCCACGCCTATTGACACGATGCAAAATTTATACATTTTCATAATTCGGAATGGGGAGGGGGGTGTACTGATATCTACTGTAATTCATAAAACTTGTATACATGTAGCTATGTGTTAAAAGGTGGATGGTTCCAAAGACCTGCTTGATGAACAGAGACAAAGGGAGAGAACTAGCTACCGTTGCTATGGCTGAGCACCATCAAGAACAAGGAGGAGGAGGAGGGACTAACACCACATCCTCCACGAACCGACCACTGCCAGGAATGACTTGGTACCAGCGTCAGACACGCCCAATAGCTGACTATTTAAGAACTCTAGTCAGGCAGACATTATTTTACATTCTTGCCCTGATGATAACTACGTTCGAAACCACTGACATTAAATGTACATGTTTCTAGATAGCAATAAGTATGGGTCCCCAACCGAGAACTCTATCATTTAAAGATATGGCATGAATAGTACGAGCATCCAGTGTCATTATGCAGAACAGATGTATATAAGCATCACATAGCTATCCTAGTATTGTGGTTACCATAGACACAGTGCATGAGGTGGGTAGGTCCTCACAACACGTTACTGATATCCTGAGTAGCATGAAGTTTAATTGTCACCAATTAAACGTAGTTAATGGAGGGAGGTCCTCGCAAGGCGGGGCTATAGCAATATGCATGTGACTATAATATAATAATATGCAGATGCCACGTGTGCAGGTTCACGCATGCGCAGGGCCGCGATTGACAGAGTCTCGTGCAGGTAGTCGGCTGTTGACAACGTTCTCCGATCGTCTGCCTTTAAAAGCTTTGCTCATCACGATTTTTCCCCTTTCGCCCTGTTGTGCATGGCCAGTCCTAACCAGATCGGGGACAACACGCGCTCTGTCGATTTCACCGTGCCATCAGAGTCCATCACACTGCCTGAATCCTTCTACGATCTCTCCGAGTCATTGGAGCGCTACTCTCAGTCGCCAACTATCGATCTCCCTGACCCCCGGTACCAGTTAGTCATGTCAGACGTACATTCAGAGGCAGACCACGACGAAGGTACATCATCAGCCTTCACCCCGGAACAGCTTGCGTGCATTCAGGAGCTAATTCAAGCCCACGCAGCACAGTCCTCCACAGCATCCGGTTCGTCGCTGCCTACCACCACGACGACATCAGCATCAGCGGGAAATCTGGGTAAGTCAAGTATCCGTCACAGCTAAGTACTCGTAATATTATTGGTATATTTCATTCCCCTGTGCATAGTAGACAGCAATAAATAATTCTGTTGCATTAAGCGATCCGCGCGCACCCCCCCCCCCCCCCCCCAATTCCCCCTGTCCAACCCCCCATTCCCTTCAGATATCATGCACTCACAATCAATTACCATCTTGTGCTATGCTCACGTACTGTGTCCTGCATGCCTGCAGGATCATATTTGCTCTGGTAAATAGCATTCATCATACCATAGTGGCCGGACAACTTTTTCATCGTGCTTGTAGTTCAGCATCGCATGCCTACATCGATATCAGCCCTGCATGCCTGCAGGAAAGCACAAAGTCCCACAAGCGTGTGGGTAATAACGTCTGTCATAATATATCTCCCGCACGCCTGCGGGTCCACTAGCTGCAATACCTCTGCACGCCGGCAGGATCGCATTCGCTCTAGTCAAACGCGTTCTTCATAACATAGCGGCAGGACAACCTCATCGCCATATCTGTAGTTCACCTTCGCACGCTCCTACATCGATATCAGCCCTGCATGCCTGCAGGAGAGCACGAAACACCCCCACAAGCCTGTGGATATTATTGTCTGCCATAATGTATCTCCCGCACGCCTGCGGGTCCACTAGCTGCATACCTCTCATTCGCCGACTTGCCCCACCCACCCCCCCCCCCCCCTGCATGCCTGCAGGGGAGTGCTATTGCCGCCCCTGCATGCCTGCAGGACAGTACTGTTGTTGTCGCTAATTGCATGCCCGTGACGTCATACTTCATTGTTATATGCTCCCAGACAAAAATCACGTTTTCAATTTCTACCTAGGCCTAAGCTACCTGCTGTTACACTACGGTAACCTTCATTCTCTGCTACTCTTCCAAACAGGCCTTTCATTCGGCATTCCAACGGCATCCTTGGCCCATGTCCCAATTTTTCCCATGGGCACCTCTTCCAGCAGCTCACCGCTAACAGTGCCATCCTCTACCCTTACCACCCCTGCGCTACTTCCCACCTCTACTACACCAATCACCAGTACCAACGCCTCACCAACTATCTCCACCAACCAAGGTTTCTCTACAGCACTTCCACCAAAGCTTGTAAAGAAAATTCTAGACTTAGAATTCGTAGACATGGCGGAACTAGTGCCTGATGCTTGGCAGCCACCGGAGGATGAAAATCCCAAATGCTGCCACCAGCCCCGCAGAGCCCCGAAGCGTGGCCCGGTAACTGACATTCTCTTATGGGTGGAATATTTCTCTATAATGGCAGGTATTCTTACTACCAAATACCCCGAGAGAGCACCAGACCTCTTCGCTTACCAGAAAACCATTGTCCATGCCAGTCGGTCTTTTTCAGGGGATCACTGGGTAACCTACGATCTCTGCTATCGTCGACAAGCAGCTGCAACCAAGAGCCTGCGCTGGTCCATTATCGATTTTTCGTTATATAATGAGACCTTTACGGGTAGAACTAGAGTACTACCACGGTGCCGCTATTGCCTTAGTGAACACCATAGATCCTCTGACTGCACATTTGCACCGGACCAGTCCCCGTCCACTCCCAAAGCAACCCCCAGAGAGTCCACCTCTAGACCACAAATCTGCCTCCTCTTCAACACTAAGAATGGTAACCAGTGTCGCTTTCGTCCTTGTCGTTTCTTGCATATCTGCTCCAACTACCAGGAACCCCACCCAGCAGCTACCTGCAGATATGCCAGGCCTCCACCAAAGAAGTACCCGCACTTTGACAATGGGCAGCCCCCAAAATTGTGACCAGCAGCTTCTCTCACTTCAGTCACCTCAAACCATTAATTAATTCACGGCCACAACCTGGCTACAACAAACTGCTACATTAACTCTTGCCATTTCTTACTTATACATTTATAATTCCGCCCTCGGGCGTGATCACCCACCTATTGGTGTACCTTACCCCCTTTGTAATTATATATTCAAAAAAAAAAAAAAAATTATCCTGAGTGAGCAAATAAACGAGTTTTGTAATTAATTACAAATTACTTTTATACAAACGCACACTTAGTCTATTCTTACCTACATATGATATCGTTGCGCCTGGCATGCCCAACTGATTATAATATTTTCTCCTATACCCGATGTTATACCCATACTTGTAGGTCCCGGCGGAACCTATATGTATACAACAGACCTCCTTGCTCTTCATTCAGCCAGCGCCTGCCAGGCAGCCCGCATCAATCACCGTATTGTTCATGTTCACACACCACTTGATACACAGCAATGGCAAGCCTACCTTCAACATCATCCTGATGCAAATTTTGCTACATATATCCTCTCAGGATTGCAATACGGATTCCGCATTGGAGCGCGACAGGCTGCCCAACTACGGTCAGCAACAACCAACATGCTCTCATGATCAGCTACACAAAATCCGCAAGTGATAAGCGATTATCTCAGAAAAGAGTTGGACGCAGGCAACATTTTTGGGCCATTTAACCCCCACACTATTACCGATCTGCACACCAATCGATTCGGAGTAATACCCAAAAAACACCAACCAGGACAGTGGCGACTCATCACTGATTTGTCATTCCCAGAGGGCGCCAGTGTTAATGATGCAATTGATTCATCATTGTGTTCCCTCGTCTACACGTCAGTGGAACACGTGGCCGAAGTGGCACTGAAATTAGGCCCTGGCTCCCTCCTCGCAAAAATCGATATCAAATCTGCATACAGACTTATCCCAGTCCACCCTCTGGATAGGCACATGCTCGGTATGCAGTGGGAAGGACTCGCTTATGTTGACGGTATGCTTCCATTCGGTCTGCGCTCCGCACCAAAAATCTTTAATGCAGTGGCTGACGCATTAGAGTGGTGCATTGCCAAGCAAGGAGTTACCCATATTTTCCACTATCTCGACGATTTTCTCGTAATGGGGCCACCGCAATCTGATGCTTGTAAGGCCAATCTGCATACCCTACAAACAGTATGTGCCAAGCTCGGAGTACCTCTTGCCCCAGAGAAACAGGAAGGACCCACCACGACACTCACTTTTCTTGGAATAGTCATCGACACAGTACGGGGCGAACTCCGCCTCCCCGCTGATAAGCTGCAGTGCCTACTAAGTGCAGTCGATATGTGGCTCTCAAAAAAGGCGTGTACATGACGAGAATTGGAATTTCTCATTGGGACATTGCAGCACGCTTGTAAAGTACTCAAACCCGGACGATCATTCTTGCGTAGGGCTATTGCCCTTCTTAGTGTCACAAAACGTCGACACCATCACATTCGATTGAATGCAGACTTCCGATCAGACATGATGTGGTGGAAAGTATTTGCCTCTCATTGGAATGCCACTGCTGTCATTATACAAAAGGGTCCACCGGACGTCACTATCACTTCCGATGCATCCGGTATATGGGGCTGTGGGGCATGGTGCCAGCAGAGATGGTTTCGACTGCAGTGGGTCGAGTTTATCCAGAAGAAGTATATCGCCGTAAAGGAGCTACTTCCTATCGTAATTGCTAGCCTGATATGGGGTCCTCAGCTTGCGGGAAAACACGTCTCGTCCAACTGCGATAACTCAGCTGTGGTCTCTGTCCTCAACAGCAGGACAAGTAAAGACAAAGATATGATGCAACTTTTGCGGTGTTTATTTTTCGTAGAGGCATACTTTCAGTTCCACCTTGAAGCCCATCACATTCCTGGCATCTCAAACGAATGCGCAGATGACTTATCACGTAATCGTCTAGCCGCGTTCCGTACTAAGCTCCCTCAAGCTAACCACTATCCTATCCCCTATACCCTCTTCTCTTTTGCAGTGGCTGCTCAAGCCGCAGGCGGACTGGTCCTCCCCCAGCTGGATTCAGCAGTTCAGTACTTTTGTGAAAATGCACTAGCCGAATCTACTCGTAAGACTTACCAATCAGCTTTGCTGCATTTTGCTCACAGTACTCAATTCTTTCACCATTTCCAGTATCTGAATCCCTGTTATGCTACTTCTCTTCCTATCTGGCTTGTCAGAACCTATCCCCACAAACAATCAAAACTTACCTCGCAGGCATTAGACACACACAGATTATACTAGGTCTCCCGGACCCAAAAGAATTTTCTTCTCTCCCTCGCCTGCAACAAGTGCAGGCAGGTATCCAAAAGACCTATGCTCTTCGTTCAACTCAAGAAAGGATCCGCCTTCCAATCACGCCGGCAATTCTGCGTCAATTGCACAACCACTGGAATATAACATCGACGACTATTTGCACGGATATTATCATGCTGTGGGCAGCAGCAACCCTTTGCTTTTTTGGATTTTTCCGTTCAGGAGAAATTACGGTCCCATCACAAATTCGATCCGTCTAAGCACCTAGCATGGGGGGACATTGCGGTAGACGACAGATCCTCCCCCAGCATGTTGAAAGTTCATTTAAAATGGTCCAAATGTGACCAGCTCGGAAAAGGAGTCGATGTCTTTGTCGGTCGTGCTAATGATCTTCTCTGTCCTGTGGCTTCAACTCTTCAATATATGGCAACAAGGGGAGCATCTGCCGGCCCATTTTTCGTCAGAGAAAATGGTATGCCGCTGACAAAATCATATTTCGTATCATCAGTTAGAGAAGCTCTTATGGCAGTGGGTCTTCCATATACCAACATTTTGCTGGCCACAGTTTTCGCATAGGCGCAGCCACTGCAGCAGCAAAAGCAGGCCTGGAAGATTCAACCATCCGTGCGCTTGGCCGGTGGAATAGTGCAGCATTTCTAACATACATCCAGACTCCACGGCAACAACTAGCACAATTCTCCCTAACATTGGCACAGTCATAGTTTTTCCAAGATAATACGTGCACAATATTCATATTATTATAATGCATGCAGTTATACACCTCACATTGTTATTGCATATATTTCGTGTAATTATTATGCTAATAATCATTTCTCAGCTCTTTGCATTGCAGTCTGGTGCCACAAGATATCTAATCTGCTTCAATCTTTGGGAGGACGGAACTGTCGTTCCTTCCCTGGACCGGTAGACCCCAAGTCTGGCTCTACAATTCCCCCAAAGATTCGAGGTAGCAAGCAAATATATTATTATGTATGCAGGGGCAGGTATATATATTCAAGTAGTTTTTGTTTGTATGCATGCTATAAATGTGTGGCTTCCGGATGGGGCTGCCGGCAGAGGACCTCCTTCCAAACTGTTCAATCAATCCTGATGGCATACATACAATACTAGTTATGGGGCTATAGAGCAAGTTAATGATCGAACATTAAATGAAGTTTAATTGTCACCAATTAAACGTAGTTAATGGAGGGAGGTCCTCGCAAGGCGGGGCTATAGCAATATGCATGTGACTATAATATAATAATATGCAGATGCCACGTGTGCAGGTTCACGCATGCGCAGGGCCACGATTGACAGAGCCTCGTGCAGGTAGTCGGCTGTTGACAACGTTCTCCGATCGTCTGCCTTTAAAAGCTTTGCTCATCACGATTTTTCCCACCCGGCCTCTCCCTAAACTCAAATACCATCATATAGACCTACGGATTGGTTGGATGTTTTGTCTTTTCCACTTCTCCGTCTAGTTCTTGCTAGGCGTGATCTGGTCCTCAGTCGGTAGACTCCAAGTCTGGCTCTATAATTCCCCCAAAGATTCGAGGTAGCAAGCAAATATATTATTATGTATGCAGGGGCAGGTATATATATTCAAGTAGTTTTTGTTTGTATGCATGCTATAAATGTGATGCTTCCGGATGGGGCTGCCGGCAGAGGACCTCCTTCCAAACTGTTCAATCAATCCTGATGGCATACATACAATACTAGTTATGGGGCTATAGAGCAAGTTAATGATCGAACATTAAATATTGATAACTGTACATGTACATGTAGATGTAGGTTGATAGACATCGGTAAACAGAATTTGAGCACGTAAATTTATGCAACATTTTTACTAGTTTTCGATATCTACAGACAATATAGTAAGAGTTCTAGCTGTTCATTTCAATCGCTTATCGTTGACATCTAATTCTGTACACGTACACATATAGCTGCCTAATCGCATTACTAAATAATTTTAATTATTAGCTAAGGAATTTCTTTAACCTCGATTATCAAAAATTAAAGGTTGTCATAATTTTTCAAAATGTCCACACTCAATGGGGCATTCCAATTAACAGAATGTGTAAACAGAAACCGGGGTACCTTTAACTAGCAAACGTCCAAGAGGACATTCAGGCTGGTCCAGCGGGCAAGGTTAGTATATGTAGGGATAATTTTAATGAAGAGTAGGCATAGTTAAGTACACACATGTCACAATGTCAGATTCTACGTGAGTTTAGTGTAGCAATACGTATTCTTAAAATAATAATATATTATGTGACAGGTCAATCAATGAATGTGGCCACAAATAATATTATCTGGATTCAGAATGCATGTTACCCACTCTCAACCTACCAACAAAACTCAATCACATAGTCATAGCATTACCTCTATAGAGATAATTATGTTTTTATTACTATAGGCCACAAACATATACAGTCATAATCTGTGTGTGGTTAATTATGCATAGGATTACAGTGTACACACACAATTGAATGCACAGGAGTGCAAAACCCTCACCGCTACACGCATGCATGACTCATGCACATGTAGATCTATAGTAGCTAGCATATCTCAGTGTGTATGCCTGCTCAATATAAGGAGTATTGAACTTGATACATACTACCATAATATGGTAGCATGTATCTAGTTCAATACCCAGCACCTGAGGTACTCCAGTTTTCTTCAGAGTCAGTGGATTATATAGGCTAGGGGGAAGGCACCTTCCTATGTCACTATAATAACTGAAAGCCTCTGTGACTACTTAAACTCAATTATGCACTTGAGAGCCACTGCCTGTTTACACTGTCACTGCACTGACAACTGACCAGCAAGGCACAGAATGGCAACCACAGCTGCACACTACTATACCACTGGGCAGGACTTAACGTGACCACTCTTCCTTGATGCCTGGTAATCCTCAGATGCATACTTTCTGTTAGACGACCCTTACCACACGGACGGACAAAAATCGCCAAATGATTGCAGTAACCCTCCGTCTACGCTTGCGGCGAGGGTTAACTACAAGCAGCGCTCTGCTGATAGTACACTGTGAGTTCATGATACACAGGCTATCAATTCTCCCCTCACTCCTACAGCTGTCTGCACATGGCTCACCTCTGAGATACAGCTTCTGAACCACTTCCAATGCTCCTAGTTCCTTTTCCTCATACAGAGCTGTAGCAGTGATCCACCAGCAGGGAGCAGGATGGTGGGTTAAAAAGTAAGCTGAATATGCTCGCTTAAGCTGGGCAACTATAGGATACTGCTGCTGGAGCTCTTGCTGCTTAGACCATGGAATATGGAGCCACTCACTTACACCCACTACTCCCTTGACACTCTCCATGACTGTACTCAAGTTCTCCAACAAGAGCGATGGTTCTAATAAGTGTAGAGGTGGACATGTGCACAGATGTGATCAGTGTGAGCATCAGTGTAATCAATAAATGCACTGCTACACACACAATGTACATCACTGCAGGCATGAACTTGCTGTGTCATGTACACACGATCATAAGCATCCTCTACATTCCAATACATACACATGCCACACCCACATGTACCTGGAGCCCTCTGAACATAATCCTTTGCAGCTCTCTCAGCAGTCTCTTTTCCCCCGTAGTGAAGTTGTCCTGCTATATGGTTCCATCCAATGAGGGCGTAGGGAGAGCAAGTGATATAATAGTGTATGTGTTGCTCTCGTCGTTGCTCCTCATCATCACCACAGTCATCGGCTATTCTCTCACTCACTGGCATATCGAGACAGTCCCCCAGATAACGAGTGGCCACGGATGATAGAACTTTAGTCAGATTACTGTGTGTTAGGCTGGTGTCTGTGAGATTTCAAATACAAATGAAAATTATTTAAGCATGGTGCTAAGTCTATAACCTGTATTACATGTACTGTACCATAACATTATTAATTTGTACGTGTAGAAAAGAAAAATTTTGTCAAGCCCATGCAGTTACCTTTGTATTGTAGAGAGTTTCAGTAGAAAAAATATTTATCAATGTGATAAAGGTTGCTATATACAGTAATAATTATGGTAACATTAATTTTGTTACGTATTATTATTATCATTTTATTCCTAGTGCTACATATAGAGAATTACATGTACTTCATCACTATCAACCAGTACACTAAATACAGACACAGCATACATTACGTTACCATGACAACATCCACTTAGCAGAGATGACTATAATTATAACATGATACTTTATGGCTAGACTTTGCACCACACTAGCCTTTCAGTGTCCCCACAGACCACACCCACTGTCAGTAGCTAGCCATCAACATTGACATGCTCTGCCAGTCTTCCTAGACCTGGTATCAAGTGGTACACACAACCAACAGCAAAACTTGATCCTCTAGGAAGAACTACTAAACTGGGAGGGAGCAATCCGATAGTGGATCATCTAGAGTCCATAGTTGATAGCTAGTGAACAGCAGACTGGTCCAGCCTAACTCAGTCGGCAAAGGTCAACTGCTATCTCAGCACATACCAGTCAGCATTTCACAAAAAGTTGGCAAGTTTCTTGCTTATATAATTCTTTGGTAATTTTTTTGGAAAAAGTGAAACAGTAGTGGTGACTTACTATGATGCTTGATTTAAGGTCCGCACAATTGTTTTAGTTCTACGGCATACATGCATGAAATAATACTGCATAGCACTGTAAGATATAATGGCTGAGACAGAAACTAAAATGTGACCGGATTTGGGAAAACCCTCCATAAGGGATCCGCGTGCGATTCGCGCAATGCGCGTTTTTAGGAGCTCAGGTCGAAATTTGTCGAAGTCCAGATTTTGTCATAATATACATGTCGAACAACCCTTCTTCTAACTATTGCCGTCTTCTACCAAGGCTAGTCGTGCTATACGAAGGCAAAATAAGTCTTCATTTTGACCCACCTAGTTGGCATAGCCGCCGTACACAGAGCCCGTTGCTATGGGCGCTAATTATAATTCTCTACCTAGATTCATTGAACTACTGTACATTCGCTCACCTTTTTAGTTTCTTGGGCAACTGAGAACAATCGGCTGTCATTGTCAACAACGAAATTCAACTCTTGCTCGATCTTTATGTTCATTTCAAACGGCTCCATCCAGGTCCTTTTAATTGAATCCGGGTCATGCGTAGTATGCGGAAACGCCATACGCGTGCATAGCAACGCCTTTAGACCATAATTTCTCGATTATTGGGGGTGTGACGCGATTGAAAACAAAGCGCTGTATCTTAACAACGAAGCGCGCGATCGGCCTAAGACTTGAACGCGGGTTAGCTCTATGCTAGAGCTTATCAATCATGCATCAACGGGGTTTCATTTAGGGGGGGGCGTCGGGGTCACTCGCCCCCCCTTGGAAGCTGAGTGCCCCCCCCCCCCCTTGAGAGTAGCCACCATCAATACATGCACAAGTAAAAAATGTGAATGGTAAAAGTGTCCAAAGCGGCAGTTTTGCTCATTTTTAAGCCATTAGCTAAAGCTTTGTGCTACGCGCGGTATAGGAGACATATCCCAAATCCTTATAACATTTGACTTGAAATAGAGGGGAACCAGTGGATATTCCCCATTCGAGTGCTCAGAAGCCGCCAGAAACAATCTCAGAGGTTGAAACATTAAAAAATTTTCCTGGGGGAGCATACCCCAGACCTCCCCTAATATAATGAAGTTAATGAGCACAACGTCATTTTTCACAGGTGGAAAAACATACATACTATAGTCTTTGCCCCCCCCCCCCTTGACAAAAATCCTAAATGAAACCCTGATCAAACTCAATTTTCTGAAAGAATCTCATACAGAGGGTTTTTTCCAAATCTGATCACAAATTATGAAAGCACTAGAATTGTACATGTACATAGTTAATATTATAGTCTCAGTGCATTTAGAAATCAGTTGCCTACTGAGGCCTAGAGCTCTAAGCTGCAGCTACTTGTGGGATGATATACAGCATGCATGCAGTCATGAAAGTTTCTCCCATACCCTCCCTCTTATTATTAAAATTTGAGTCAGCATAATGGATAGGAGAGGGGGTTTCTAGCTGGAGTGTAGCCATTGTATGGATCTAAATCTCACATGCATGCAGTCATGAGAGGAGCTGGGAGGGGCTGGGGGTGAGCTAGGCTAGTCATGAGGTCAGAGTCAACCCAGCGACAGATGAACTGCAGAGGAGGTCAGACATGGTCACACGTGATCGCTCAGGAATTTAATTAATCCCATGTGTATTTGTCAACTCAGCTGTTTTTATGCAGAGTATGGTGGACTAAAGTTTATGCTCGCTCCAAATGGTAAGGATTCAACCAATAATAATATTGATACGGAGCGATGGTCAAGCCAGTGGTGAGCTACAGTGACTTGCTGTTTTGTATTGCATCACTATGGTAACAGTTTTGCTGACAAAGCAATTTTGGGCTTGGATGTGATCTTTTCTGAATAAATGGAGTAACCATTCCTAACCCACTGTACTCAAAACATTTACTCAAATGCCTAAATCTCGTGATCTGGCAATCTTCATGCCGATGATGATTACAAATCAATCACCTTACCCCTTGTGCATGCGTAGCCTCATCCCCACGTGGGAGTGGCCTGGGGACGAGGCTAGTGCATGGCATAAGGTAATAACTTTCTATTCTATTCCATGTGTTTCAGTTTAGTCTAGCTAGGCAGACCCTTCTCCCACACACTACTGGTAGATAGTAATTGAGTCAGCAAATTGCATAATGGAAAGGATAGGGGAGAGGGTCTAGCCGGAGTGCAGCCGTTGTATAGTCTTAGTCTCACACACTTACCAGTCAGCTCCTCAGCGTAGTGAACTATACTGTCCCCTAGAGAGTGTTTCTTAGACAAAGGAAGAAAGAGGTGAAGACCATGAATTATCTTTCTCCAGCTGGCCAGAGGGTCTCTTAGTAGCCACTCCCTCACTAGAGCTGCAGTTCTCTCTTCATCAGTCGAGCATTGTGATGATATTTCATCACATTTGGATTCAGGAAGGCGGAGTATGTCTTCACCAATTCCCCTCCAGGGTAATCCAGCCAGAGTGCTGGTGATGTTGCTGACAGTGAGAGCTGTAGCATTGGAGAGAGCACATCAATCAGTGTGGGAGCAATAATAAAGCAATAATGGACGTAGATAGTACACAATCTCATCCATAATGTTTAGAATGCTCCATGTGTTAATAACTTTTCAGTTCCATAATTAATTTTTCATAGCCAGTAGTAATTAATGCACTTGTCAATGGACGTACATGTAGACACTGTATAGGCGGGAATATTGGTGGGAATTAAATCTGGTGGTTGAGCCCAAAATCGCTATTACAAGAATATTAGCGGATTTAAATTTTTGGTGGTTCGATAGAGTATCGCCATATGCACATATGCAAGTAGGAAATTTTGGCGGATTTTAATTTGGCAGCTAGTTGTAATAGCGTGAAACATGTCAATCAAATAGACCATGCTTGATATAGGGTATTCACATGTGTATTAATTTTACTGTGTAACTGGTTTCATAGGTTTCATAGGTTACGGTACATTTCAGTGTTACTACAGGTTTATATTGTTAGTTTATGGCTGCGTGGATACAGTAGGTTGCCACAGGTTATGGCTAGTTACAGTAGGTCACAACAGGTTACGGCTGGTTACAATAGGTTACAGCTGGTTACAGTAGGATACAACAGGTTACGGCTGGTTACAGTAGGTTACAACAGGTTACAAAAGGTTACGGCTGGTTACAGTAGGTTACAACAAGTTACGGCTGGTTACAACAGGTTACGGCTGCATGGTTACAGTAGGTTACAATAGGTTACAACAGGTTACAGCTGGTTACAAGAAGTTACAGTAGGTTGCAACAGGTTACGGCTGGTTACAGTAGGTTACAACAGGTTACAACAGGTTATAATAGGTTACGGCTGGTTACAACAGGTTACAGCTGGTTACAGTAGGTTACAACAGGTTACGGCTGGTTACAATAGGTTACAGCTAGTTATAATAGGTTACAACAGGTTACGGCAGGGTACAATAGGTTACAACAGGTTACAGCTGGTTACAATTAAGTTATATCTGGTTATAACAGGTTACAATAGGTTACGGCTGGTTACAGTAGGGTACAATAGGTTATGACTTATGGCTGGTTATAGTTGGCTTAATACAATAGGTTGCAAGAGACTACACCACGACACAACTGCCACTGCTACTGGGATGAATTTTTTCATGATTATAATATAGACGAAAATACCATACTGGAACTAACCCTGCCATACAGACCCTGGAGACTCAGAACCCTGTTAATCATTTATACCCAGAACCTAGCCCTACCCTAGACTTACCCTTGCTAACCATTTATACCCAGAGGCTGCCTAACCAGCATAAACATGAAAATAATACTGGCAATATCACAAAATTGCAGCTGCAGTGTGACCTTTGTAACCACTGTAACCTCTGTAACCAGTTACTTCTTGAATAATTAAAAGTAGGTGTACCCTATATCAAGCACCATATGCAATCAAATCCCCTACAGGTGTATGTTCTCCTAGGACATACTAGGTACTGAATAGGGGATTTGATTGCAAATGTTGCTCCGACTCTGGGGAAATTGAAACGATCACTGTCAAATCCCCTAGTACATGTATACCCTTATTCGGAGCGGGAGGGGGATCCTGGGGCATACATGTACCTGTGCTGTTGAGTGCCAGTCTGGTGCATTAAAATTAATGATGTTGATCAAATGCAGCCTAGTATTAAAATCATCATGTTTTCAAGTAGTTTTGGAGATGACGATCTCACCTAGTTTACGGCCATTCCTTAGTTCTCGTTCGATTCTTCGTCTCTCTTGTCGACTCAGTGAGTTCAAGTATCCTCGCTCACTGTAGAGGGCTCGCTTCTCCCCGCTCGTCTGGCGGTTGGCCGCGGTGATCGGGCTGGTGGCGCCGCGGAGACTCGGAGAGGCTGACTCATCCTCTTCTTCTTCGCTGCTCCCTTCCCCAGAGCTACTCGACTCCGCCATAGCTATTGACTCAGCTCAATATCAAACCATTGTTGGCCCCGCCCTGTTTGACTATAGTCACGTGTCATATGGGTGTTATCACATGACACGATGTGACCACACCTACTGGATATTGCATGATGATAATATTATGATCTGAGCTGTTGGTTCAAGATGTTGATCAAAGTGAAGGTATGCAAAAAAGAGAGATAGCCAGAACGTGTTTCATACTGTTTGTGGCTTTGTGTGTGTATGTATGTGTGTGTGTTCATACATATAGTCCATGGTTTATAGGAAGGGCCTGGGTACGAGGCTAGTTCATAGCCAGCCTGGATACCCCCTTGCAGGGCTGCATATGTTTAGGATTTCTTTCAAGGAGATGGAATGATGGGAAAATGGCGTTTCCGGTTTACTAAGAGAGGTCACGGAACACGTACATTATATTGTATCAAAGAAGTCTAGATGATCGGAAGTTGGTTTATCCCCATAGAGAATGTACACATCCAATTAAACGAATTATGAAACATTTTCGCTATTCCAACTATGGAATGGCCACGCATTTCTGGCAACGGCCAACCTGGTCACCCCGTGCAGGGCTGCATAAGGTTAGAGTTTCTTTCAAGGGGATGGAATGATGGGAAAAATTATGGCATTTCCGGTGTACTGGGAGAGTTGAACTCTATAATTTGATTATTTTGTCACTAGATATCGATATTAAAATCTCAAGGGGGCAAACTGGCATCCCTAAATCCCTGCCCAAGTACACATGTACGTGTACAGTAGGAGTCAAAAAAAGGTGACGTTTTCGTTCCGTTCCGTCCCATCGCGACGGCGCGCGAGCCCGTTCCGCTTGCCGTTCAATGATTGCTAAAAGCACGTTTCCGTCCCGTTCCATTCCGTCCCACCCTCGTACGTTGCTCCGCCCACTGCGAAAACGTTTGCCATTTTGCTATTGAAGTGCAAAGACGAGCCGCGTGTTTGTACACAGATCGAGCGCTTGTGGCAGGTGTCAAAGTGAACGACTCTTGATCGCCAGAGAATAACATCTTTACAGAGATTCTGTACGCTTTTGTTCGACCATCAGTCAGCCGCGTGTTCGTACGCCGATCGAGCGCTTGTGGCAGGTATCAAAGTGAACGACTCTTAATCGCTAGAGAACGAGATCTTTACAGAGATTCTGTACGCTTTTGTTCGACATCAGTCACTCACTGACAGAACTGACAGAAATCTACATGTACTTGATCCTGTGAGAATCTACCACTGTCAGACGATTGCCTGAAAGGTAGGTACACTGTTGGTGTGGTTACTAGTCATATTCTGTGCATACTGTATCACTATAGTCTAAGCCAAGCTCGTATGTATTTAGTTGTCCAACTTACTTGTGTAGACAATGCCTATATGCACATATCGATACATTTGAAAGAGATTTTGTTCTGGTTTATACATGTAGATGCCTTACACCACTTACGTGAAGTTGAGGATCATCCACCATCACTTGCATGGTCTTAGGCCCTACACTATTACCAAAGTGTTAGAAGAGGAGGGAATAAAAGTGAGCAGATTTGGAGTCCACAAGTTCCTCCTCACATACAGAGAGACTGGGTCAGTTCAGAGACGACCAGGCTCTGGGAGGCTTTCTAAGGTCACCATGCAAGTCAAAGAGCTTGTCGAAGAACAAATGCAAAAAGACAATGAGACCACCGCATACCAACTGCATCACTTGCTAGTTGAGAATGGAATTGAGATTTTGCTCAAAACGGTTCTACGCTGTCGCACTACGCTGGGATGGACATTTCGAGGGAGTGCTTACTGTCAGCTAATCAGGGAAGCAAACAAGGTGAAGTGTCTGCAGTGGAGTGAGGAACACAAAGATGACAATTTTGATGATGCCATCTGGACGGATGAGGCCACTGTACAATTAGAAACTCACCGGCGATTTTGCTGTCGCAAAATTGGCCAAGCCCCGAAGCCAAAGCCTAGGTACGTTTGAACATGTACACATGTACAAGTGTGTTCCAGCACACCGGTGTGTAATGATACATAATTATAATTATGACTACTCATTTTGTTTTTTGTTGTTTTTTTTCTAGAGCAAAGCATCCAGTGAAAGTACACATCTGGGCAGGTATCTCGAGAAAAGGAAGAACTGAGATCTGTATTTTCGAGGGAATTATGGATAGGTTTCTGTTTACTGAGATTCTGGACAGAACTCTCGTTCCTTTTATCGAAAAAGAGTTTCCAGATTCACATCGATTTATGCAGGACAATGATCCGAAACACGCGTCTATCTATGCAAGAGATTTTATCATCGAGAATGGGATCAATTGGTGGAAGACGCCAGCAGAATCCCCTGATCTTAACCCCATAGAGAATTTATGGCATGAGTTAAAGGAATTCAGCCGGAGAGAGGTGAAACCACGGACAAAGCAAGAACTTATTGATGGAATCTTGAAATTCTGGGAAACCGTCAGCATTGAAAAGTGCAACAGGTACATCAATCATTTGCCCAAAGTTATAGAACTAGAAGGAGCTGCTACTGGGTATTAACTTGAACCATCCAAAAACTACTACCATGCATCCCATATTTTCTTATTCAATTATTTGTGTCTAAATTTTAATTAGTAAGATTGCAATTCCATCATTCTGTTTGTTATACTTGGTTGCATGAATATGACAAGTAATTTCAATATTAAATTTTAATAATAATAGTAAATCTGCATATGTTTGTTTAGTCTTATAGTATTAACTTTAGTCAGTGTTAGTGTTGAGACCCTTCTTCCTCCTCTTGGCTCTTGCTCTATTGCAAGCCTGGCTGATTTGCTCAGAGCATTTGTTCCATTTCTCTTCAAATACCAGTGGACTATTCCAATAGTTTGGGAACAGTCTGCGAATCTCCTCTTTCAACGCCATCAATTCTTGCTGTGGTAGTCCTGGTTTGCCACCATACCCCTTTGCCGTACATTGAGCCATCACCTCCTCCCCGAAGAAAGCTTCTCTGGCAAGAGCTACTGCTAGAGTTGTCATTTTCCCCTCCTTTCCAACCAGATCAGCATAGTTATGCACAACAGAGCTGACAGGTAACAGACTGCTCTTCAGGATGGATGACGATGGCAGAGTTGGTGGTGCCTGCTCCCGAGATTCTCTTCGAGGGAGCTGAGGAGGAGGATGTGGTGGTGGTGGTGGGGTGCTCAATAGATGACGGGGTGGAGGGTGATTTGATGCATGAGGTGTGAGGGGCAGACTGGGGGGAGGATGACGTGGTGCACAGGGAGTGTAGGCCAGAGTGGGTGGAGGATAATGTGGTGGCTGGGGGGTCTTGGGAATAGGGTGGGGTCTATAGTCAAGAGGTGGCAATGGAGGTGGCAGTGGTGGTGGGCTTGTTTCTGATCTGGGAAGTGGGGAAGTTGGGAGATCCTTGGGTAGACCCCCAGCCTCAGTTGACACTGAATTCAGCTGTGGAGGGGGGATATCCTTGGGTGGGATAGCAGGCAGGTGAAGGGAAGTCTCCAGTCTATCAGTGAATGTCACTAAATTTGGTGGCCCAGGAGGAATACCCCTGGGTGGAATGGGAGGGGGAATGAACAGCTGCTGTTCTGCACAGCTGTCTCCAGTCTAGCCACTATTGCCTCCAACTCTCTTAGTCTCTTGGATTTGTCTGCATCTGAACATAAGCATTAGATTATCATAATACATCAAATGTATTACTGTATAAGCTTAATTAGTGCACTTACCTGCTGCCTGTAGCTTGACAACCTCTGCCTCAAGATATTCCAAGCGTTTACAGTTGTTATCCACTGTCAAGTTTAGTAGCAGATCACCTGTAAAATCAATGATAGAGGTTGATCACTAATCACACACAGTAAAGTACATGTATGCACATCCATATGTACATGTACATGTACATGTACATGCACATGCACCTGTAAAAATGACTTGAGTGTGTCTAGTGCACTGCTACACATACATGTAATCTTACCATCGTCACTATCTTCCTTCAGTTGTTCATCGTCGCCTTGTCCTTCCTTTTGTGAGCAATTATCTCGTGGGTTGTCGGCTTGGATCGGAGAAACTCTGTTGGCTTGTAGCTGCTCTAGGGAGGGTTGAACAAGCTCGAGGGGTACAGTGGAGTTACTAGTCTGTGCTTTGGAGAGAGAATTGGAGGTCTCCTCCAGCGTGGTAGCTGTATCAGACTGCTCTGCTGGACTTGGAGAAGTGGATACTTGTTCTGGTGGATCACTCTGTTTCTCACTGGGAGTTTTACCATCACTAGCTGTATCAGGCTGCTCTGCTGGACTTGGAGAAGTGGCTGGTGGATCACTCTGTTTCTCACTGGGAGTTTTACCATCATGCACTAGCTGTATTAAACTGCTCTGCTGGACTTGGAGAAGTGGATACTTGTTCTGATGGATCACTCTGTTTCTCACTGGGTGTTTTATCATCACCACTCACTATGATGATTCTGCCCTTCTTCTTCGTGGTAGATGTACCCTTCCCTTGGCCAGAACGTGGTGCATGATTCTCTTTTCCACCTCTGTTTTTTTTGGTGGCTCAGTTCTAGCTTTCTTCTTGGGTGGGGGATGGGGTTCATCATCCTTTTCTTCCACTTGCATGTCACTCATGACTGCCTTCACTTCACCTTCAGTTCCTACTGCAACCACTTTACATGGGTACTTCTCCAAACCTTTTACTTTGCAGAAAGTGTCTGGAGCCAAATCATCAGGCCTGGGGGTCACAATCTTCTTCACAGCCACGACTGACAGGGAGTCTCCCTCTTCAGGCCAGCAAACTAGACAGTGAGTACGAGTGGGGACTTTGTTCTTTGGGCCTCTGTGTGTGAGAGTACGCCAGGTCATCCTTGAGTAGCTTCTCTATCTTGTCTGGATCTAATAAGATGGCTGAGTGAATAGCTTCTCTGAATTGAAATCTGGTCTGGATCTGATAAGATAGCCCACGGAGCCATAGCTAGCTGTTTATATACAGAACGCTCTGCACTTTGACCGCTAGACAGCGGCGTTGAGTACCCGTTGAGTAGCGCTAGCGCTAGCGCACGCGCGAAACAGTAATTGATGAATAATTGAACGTGCAGCGCCGCCCACCGTTCAATTACCGTTTCAGGAAATGGAACGGACCGTTCCTTACAGCGTATTTCAGTTGCGTTCGAATTTCTCACATCCCGTGAACGGATCACGGAATAAATTTTGCTGACGATGCATGCTATGCACGAGTACGCGTGCGCGCGTATCCCGTACACCAGTACAGTTTCGATTCTAAATTTGAAAATCTTAAGGCGGGAAGTTTAAACTTTGAAGTGAAATGTCCGCGGAGCCTGGAAGAAAGCGAGCCTATTCAGTCGACATCAGATGGCGAGTAGTTTATCAACGAATTGGCATGGAGTTGCGTTTCTACGAGATAGCAAATCGATTAAATATCGCTACAAGCACAGCTCATAGAATCTATCAACAATTCGAACGCACAGGAAACGTGGAACCAATGCAAAGGAAAGCTAGACCAGAGCTGAGAGCACTTGACGAGCATGATGAATTGCTCGTGATTGGTATAATCATGGAAAATCCAACTCTCTATCTTGATGAAGTCAGCAAGCATATTGTGTCCCTTACAAACATCACTGTATCACCATCAACCATTTGCAGGCTACTGAGACGATATGGCATCACGAGAAAACGAGTCAGGCAAGTAG
Organism: Cliona cf. orientalis; assembly: GCA_963930775.1. Lineage (NCBI taxonomy): Eukaryota > Metazoa > Porifera > Demospongiae > Clionaida > Clionaidae > Cliona > Cliona cf. orientalis. The sequence continues at coordinate 8,985,879 of OZ005691.1, forward strand.
CATTGCAGAGAAATGATGTATTCCGAGGAACTTTCATGGCGCACTGTTCACTGTTTTCTAGGGATAAGTTTGTATGGTTGGATGAGACTGGATCTGATAATAGAGATCATGTTCGAAAGTATGGGTATGCTTTGCGGGGAATGAGGCCAGTCACACACCGCTTTTTAAGTAGGGGCAGAAGAACAAATGCGATTGCAGCAATGTCACAGGATGGGATGATTGCACTAGAGCTGGTATCTGGGGCTGTCAATGGAGATATCTTTTTTGACTTTGTCAGCAGTTCCTTGATTCCAATGATGATGCCATTCAATGGAATCAATTCACGATCAGTGTTGATAATGGACAATTGCTCTGTCCACCACGTCAACGAGGTGAAGAGCTTGCTACAACAGGCTGGTATTATCACACTGTATCTACCCCCATACAGCCCTGACTTTAACCCAGCAGAAGAAGCATTCAGCTAGGTTAAGGGTTACCTAAGAAAACATGATGACCTCTTACAAGCTGGAGCATCATTACAATACATCCTCCAAGCAGCATTTGAATCAATTACAGACAAACATTGTGAATCATGGATAAATGATTGTGGATATGTATAATGTCATAATACATGAGTGTGCATGCTTGATAGTCGATGTTGCGAGTTATTTCATTGATTTCATGTCTTCCATTATCGTATCCTTCATTTCGTCATATTGATCCTGAGAGATTGCACCACCTTGCAGCAGGCTATGCCATTTACTTAGCTGATCGATGCACTCAGTGCGTAAATTAAGACGTTTGGTAGGGGACCGTGATCCAGATGAAGTAGTAGTACTTGGGCTATCACACTGACTGCCACTTTTCTTTCTACCAGTAAAGAAGGGGAGATCTGGTGGCGCATCCATGGAACTATGCTTCCCATTCTGGATACAGTGGGCCCAGCAGGCATACTTTGCAGCATCAAACTTCGATCCATGTGTTTCTTTCAGCTCTGCCATGATTGCCTCCACTTGTGTGATAGTGCTACCTCTCTTTGGGGGTGGAGCCTCCTTGGGAGGTTTTTCTTTTGGACGTTTTCCACGAATAACAGCGGAAGCACTGGATTCACCACCTCCACCAGAAACATTAACATAGGCATAAAGCATTAATTTACGGCTTTTCTTATGCACTGCATACATCTCGGACACATCGTCATCATCAAGCAGCCACTTTTGCTTGCCGTTTAGTCCATGACCTGGCTCAATATACCCTATATCATCACTAACATTGCCTCCACGATCTTTTAGTGCTGCCTTAATGCTCTCAAGTGAACTGAACGGAATTGAGCCCAGTTTCTCAATCTTGTACTCCTTCTTCCTTGCTTTGTTGATCAGCTTGACAGTGTGAGTAATTTGCTGGGGCTTAAGGGGCGGCTCTTGTACATGAACACTGGCTCTGCTTTCAGAGCTACACTGTGTTAAAGAAGTGTGTGTATGTATGTGTGTATATGTATGTACAGTAGTCATACTAAACACAGTACAACAGTGTACAGTCACATGATAAGGACGGGGGGGGGGGGGGGGGAGGGGGAGCCCCATGACTAATGCGCACTTGAATATCAATTTTGATACTGAACCTAAATGCCTCAATATAAACCTACAGTTCAATGATACCTGTACATCCATGGGATTCTTTTGGTGGTAGAATCGTGTGTGATACATGGTATCACAGTAGGGCTGAGAATATCCCGCACTATAGGCAGGCCAATTGTGGTAGTCTCCGTATTGGTAGTCACCATACCATGGCATAGAGCTGCCGCCGGCCTGATCACCATAGTCATCACCACCATACTGCTCAGACTCATCACTCGAGTCTATTTTTTCGGCCATTTCATCCAAAAGGGGACCTTTCAGCGCCAAAATTCAATGATTAATAGACCATAGCGGCTATAGATCGACGTTAAGACCACGTGGTCCACCATGTATAATTTCTCGGGTCTGCCTCAGACGTGCCGGCGCATGCGTGGTTGGCATTCCGTGATCCGTTTACGGGAAGTGAAAAATTCGAACGCAAATGAAATACGCTGTACCTCTGGAACGGGCGTTCCGTTTCCGTTCCAATGGGACGGAACGGAATGAAAACGTCACCGTTTTTTTGACTCCTACTGTATATTAAAATATTACTGAAATGATCTATTGTTTCTTATTAATGCTTTCTCTCTCCCTCCTCCCCCATTTCCTACCCTCTCTCTCTCTCTCTCTCTCTCTCTCTCTCTCTCTTCCCTTCCCTCTCTCTCCTTCCATCTTCCACCCCAATGTCAGTCAACTCAGACCCTCACAGGAAAGGAGGTATATACATGTACACTTATTGTATGGTGTATGCTAGTCATTACTACAAGAACTAGAGCTCTGTAGAGCACATACCCCGCGTGCACATTGCGCAATCTATAGAATTTCTTTGTATGCCATGACTATAATAATTAATTTTTATGAACTTTACAAAAATTAATTGGTGGAAATGCTGCTTAATTATACATAGCTACCAGAGGTCCCGGTGACAAAAGCACTCTCTTCGCACTAGATCTAGACTACTAGGAGATATGAACTGATACATCCAATACTCTGTTGTAATAGTATAGCCGTCTTACATTATGTTTTGGTTCCATAAGGCTGCAGATTTCAGCTCCGTCAGAGGAATCGGATGGACTATAATAGTATTACAGATTTCAAGAACATTATTAATTTCGACGATCTTTACCAGTCATAATATTATCCTTGGCTACTTCGTTGTGCGCATGAGCAGACAACATAATGTGCATGCATTATGCATTGGTAGGCACTGTTGATAGGCGTGGCTACGTTAGCTAACAAAAAGGCACTATTTGTGACGTCCATGGACCGTGTCCATTGATTTGACGCACACTGAAGCCAGTTTTTCGCCGAATTCGATTGATTTGTTGTGCTTACGAGTCTCTTAGGTGTCTATATCTCGAGATATGGCGATTTTTGTGCTCACAACGACAACGACAATGACACGACCAATTACTTTACCCCTTGCGCATGCGCGCGGGGTAATAATAACAGTATAATAATACTTGGAGCAATACTACATGTGTATGCACGTATCACCAGTGTGAGGCCCCCTTCCTTTCCCGCCTCCCCGACGCCATCTCCCTCTCCCCCCCCCACCCCTCCCTGATTCCCTAATGCACATGTGAAGTATTACTATAACACATACTCTTGATACACACATACATGTACATCGCTAGATTGATATTGATATTGAACCCACTGACAAGGTAAGAGTCTTGTGTTTGAAATGTACATGTATGCATCACGACATTAAGTGTTTGACATGCTGTTGATTATTATACTCTTTTATATTATATACATGACATTGTATAATATACACACATGTACATAGGTGGAGCGGATTAAAGAGAGAGTGGAAGAGAAAGAGGGTATTCCCCCTCCACAGCAGAGGTAGGGTTGCTAATGCCACACTTTATCTTGTCCGTAGAAATTTACTCTGTGTACTCTTTTCTATTGACACTGTAGATTGATCTTCAGCGGCAAGCAAATGTGAGTTGGACGATAATTATTCCTCATCATTATTTCCATCGTTTGATGCCCCCTCCCCTTCAATAACATCTCTCTCTCTCTCTCTCTCTCACACACACACACACACACACACACACACACACATATCGTCCTAGACCCTGAGATAATCCCCAAAACAGCCTATAATAATATTATAGTAATATCCGTTATAGTGTGCATAGCAATCTGAAGTTATCTCTAGTTGTATTATTATCGATCCCTATTATTATCTCATGAGGTGCATCCTTGCCCTCCTCTTGTTTCCATACAGGAATGATGATAAAACTGCCGCTGATTATAAAATCCAGGGTGGTTCTGTGCTGCACTTGGTGTTGGCACTCCGGGGTGGAATTTAGCGGCTCAGCTACATAGTAAACACACTTCTCTGCTAAGGTAGTAATGCTGTGCATGCGTCCCAGGCAAGCACCCGCTCCCCATAATATATCCGATTTAAAGGGGTCATTGTAGCAGCTTCTACACAAACGTATTATGGAATCTTGATCCCAGGTAAGCCCACATGCAGGCCAAAATCGTGAGTTAGGCTTAATGCATGCTTACCTGGGATACTATGGTACATGCATATTGCATTGTACCATAAGGCTTGCTCAGGACTGCAAAGGAAGCCTATGCTTGAATTACAGCTGTCAAAGCCTTACTAGCCAACATAAACACAGTAACAGTTATATTAGCCTCGTACCCAGGCCCTTTGAGAAGGAGGAGAAAGGGCCTGGTACACACTGTACGCGCATGCGCAAAGTTTACGGAGCATTTTTCGCTCTGCTTGAACGTTGCTACCGGACTACTGACTGGTACGACAAAGAACAGACCTCGCCTCTCGCTTTGTTCGAGGCTCGGTGGCTAGCGCCAGCGCCTGCTTAGCAGGCCTCTCGAAATGGGATCATTCGATAATGCATCTCTAGCTGTAGCTATGGCCCAAGGCATTAAGGCAACTCTTCTTTGTGCACACGTACAGCCCTGCAGTTCTGACCAATACTGAGCCTTGTAATGCAGATTTTCTCTCCGCCCGCGCCGCGCGTTCATAGCAAACTGGGCGCATCCAAGACACGTATCTATGCCCTCATGTAATGACACGGACTATATAAGAAAAATTATCGTCTGAAGAATATTATTTGTTGTAAATATATATATATATATATTATAATTATTATAAGTTATTGATCATTATTGATCATTAAATTTTATCTGTGTATACTTCTATAATAATAGTCTTTCTTGCTCAGTCATCTACTGCACTGCACTGAAGAGGCCCAATAAGGCCAAAACAGCTGCTATTGCTATCTGCAGTTGTAGATCTAATTATGCATGTACATCGCTCTCCCTCTACTTCTCAATCCCCCTTCTGTTATAGATATTTCTCTTTTCTCCGGCCGATCTTTACCTCACCCCTCTTCATTGTGGCCCTGCATGTATGATTACACTCACATGCATCGTAACCCTTATGTCTCATTCCAACTGTATAGTACATGCATACTTGACATTGCAAAGATGAAAGGGCAGAGCAAGCTAGCCTTCTGTCTATCTGTATGTGCAGCATTTGCACTACCTCGGATTTTGAATCTTAACTGCAATCCAATATGATAATAATATTATTATTATTGCCCTAAAATCATTGTGTTTCTAGCCATTATTAATTAAGGTCATGTCATGATCATGCAATAGTTTGGCACAAGTGCACAAACTACCAAATTTAACATCGCACCATTTCAGCATAGATTCAATACTGAAACTATGATTCTGCTCCATTTAGCCACTTGTATTCTACAGCTAGTGCTAGCTATGTCTTCATGGATTCATTGCATACCTGTGCTTCTTATACAGTTTTTTGCTTGCCTATAGCTACGTGCACACTATGCTATATACGTAGTGCTTGATACAGCTGTCACAAAAATGCAAAATAATTAATTTTGACACTGCTGGAGGTGTATCTAGACTTGTTCAACCACAAGAACACATTATCACAACTACGTAAAGCTAAAATCTGCTGACAATACAGTTGTAAAACATCAAGACCCCCACTCCCCGAACGTCACGCATAATGATATTAAATTTTCCACAAGGACTTTGCAGGGACAAGCACCCTTATTAAAATTATTGACATAAAAATTAAATATTGTGCATAACGATGATCATAACAGAATGGTCATGAGTGAACGACAACAAAAAATACCAACAAACAACAAATTGAAATTAACGAAATACTATTAAGCGATGTTTTAATTCATCTTTAAATTTTTCTGGAAGGGGAAGAGTGTCAACATCGCTAGTACTCTTCAGCCAATTAGATAACTTTTCCAGACACAGATTTTGAAGGTTGATATCTGTAGCAAAGAACCAGCAATAGTTATTGATAGCAAATTATGGCCAGTACCTGTACACAAGCATGATATAATATGACACAGTACAGCATGCTACAGACTAGTGCCATAGTGTTTTATACACTGTCAATAGAAAAGTATTGAATGTATGTCAATTGCAAGATAATTCCAGTTTCTGTTTACACATTCTCCATTCCTCGTATTACAACAAGCAGAGGGGCCGGGGCGAGCGCCCCCTGCTACACCTGATCATGATTGTTGTATCTAAGGCATGCATGCGCACTCACAAAATAGAGGATACCCGGTAGTTGTATAATGTATAAGTGTAAAAACAAAAACTGAATCGATCAAGTAGCATAAATATGGTCCACCAGCGTCACAAACAGTGCCCTTTTGTTGGATACATGATTAATTGGTCACATGAACATTCCATCCCATAGATCATTGGCCTGCCTTGGCTTCCGGTAAATCCTTGCTCGTGTTCAGATATAGCTGCACAAAATCTCAAAAAAGTGAATTTGTTGCCGTGTCGACCAGTGGTGTGACGTCATGCATAGGGCTTTAATCGCTGTTAGCTTACGCAAGGCATGCGCAAATAATTATATTCATAGACCACCCTTCCTGACTGTGGCGCGCATATACGTCAACCGCGGTTAGCTGATGATAACATTCCATAGTACCACTTAAGGATAGACTGATTTAACATAAGAAACTTGAATTCTCATAATATTTATATATGAACACTGACCATATGTGACCCTCCACGAGGAAACCAAGCATAATGCGCGGAAAAAAATTTTTGAGTTAAGGCCACCATTACCAACTACAACCTTTGAACTATTGCTCCAGCAAATTTGAAGTCTCCAGCCCGTGTAGTCATGGAGATATGAGCAAAAATATACCCGGATCGCCCGTACTAAATTATTGCAAAAAATTGCAATGAACATTGCTACGTACGTTGCACGCGGAAGTCCGTATATTTGCCGTTTATGCAAAATATGTGGCCCCGCCCACTAAGTCAAAGATGTAGATGGCTGCCAAAACATTGGAAAGAGAGCAGCGGCCGGCGTTTCGATGGAAAAGAACGAAACAATAAGCGTGTCTATAGATCATTAGTATAAAATCGAACAAAGAAGTGACTGGAGAGTTTTTTCTGTGCAACTGCCGTATTTGCCTACCTGCAACTATGGCAACGGCTCCGTATCATGGATGATCAATGTTAGCTACACGGCCGACTTCTTCGAGCCATAACTCGGTATAGCGTTCTAGAAGCTACCAAGCAGATTTTTGTGTAGTGGAATGATTCATCTATCGATCTATGCCAAAAAGTGAAAAACGATAATTATCACCTTGGGCAACTATTTTGGCCTGTATCTCAGATTGATATCCAGCGCATTATGCTTGGTTTCCTCGTGGAGGGTCACATATTATTATTCCCAGTAGCTGCATAGCGTAATCGTACATGTAGTAAAAGGCAGGGTTTCATCTAGAAACAAAAATTTGGGGTGGAAGTGTGACAAATGAGTGGGCGTATTTAGCACACAAACTTCGTCGAGACGTATTTTAGGAGAATTCCTCCAATTTGTTTCGAGTAAGTTTGATCAAAAACAAATGCTAGTGATTTGATTTGGTGACTTATTATGATATTATGATGCTTAATTCAATTGAATTCAAATTTTTAGCGGGGGAGAACTTCCCCCGCCCCCCCCCCCCCCCCCACCCCACTGGATGAAACCAAGAAAGGTCGTCAATAGAATGTGTACATGCATGCACATTCCAATGCCGGCACCAGAAATCATGGAGATGGAGACTAAGACCGACTCTCAGCCTTGATAGTGACAAGTTTCGATGCTTCTATCACAGAGACCAACTTGATAGTGCAGTACACCTTCCAAACTTCAGGTTGCCATTGGTTGCGGCATGGCACGCTGGCTAAGGAACTACTCTAAACTTGACTACAATAAACTTAAGCTGATGTAATGACATAATAGTAAGTCAATGGGGTATTCCAATTAACAGGCATACACTGTACATCCACAGCCATGGGTGACCTTTAATTAGCAAATGTCCAGGGTGATATTTTTTAGGCTTCCCCAGGGGACAGGGTTAAATTCTCGTTTGTGAAGCATAATTTTGCATAAAAAAATTGTGGCAGGCCAATCAATGAATGTGGCCACAAATATCTGTATTCAGAATGCTTTATATTCATGACATTGTACGCACTGTGAATACACTCAACACCGTTACCACAAATTTCAATCACACAGTCGTACACATTACTAGGCCACGAACATGTACACTCATATTAAGTCTGTGTCTGAATAATCGAAAGATAATATAACAGCAAGCAGTGCTTTGTTGATAGCTAGTACACTGTAAGCTCATGATACACAGACTATCAATTCTACCCTCACTCCTACAGTTGTCTGCACATGGCTCACCTCTGAGATACAGCTTCTGAACCACTTCCAGTGCTCCTAGTTCCCAATTCTCGTACAGAGCTATAGCGATGATCCACCAGCAGGGAGCAGGATGGTGGGTTAAAAAGTAAGCTGAATATGCTCGTCTACGCTGGGCAACTACAGGATACTGCTGCTCGAGCTCATCTTGCTTGAACCATGGAATATGGAGCCAGTCACCTACACCCCTCATGATCAGTCCCCCTTCCTTAACACTCTCCATGACTGTATTCAAGTTCTCCAACATGAGCGATGGTTCTAATATGTGTGGAGGTGGACATGTGCACAGATATCGATGTGGTCAGTGTGAGCATCAGTGTAATCAACAAATGCACTGCTACACACACAATGTACATCACTGCAGGCATGAATTTGCTGTGTCATGTACACACGATCATAAGCATCCTCTACATTCCAATACATACACATGCCACACCCACATGTACCTGGAGCCCTCTGAACATAATCCTTTGCAGCTCTCTCAGCAGTCTCTTCTCCCCAGTAGTGAAGTTGTCCAGCTATATGGCTCCATCCCATGAGGGCGTCAGGACAGCAAGTGATGTAATAGTGTATGTATTGCTCTCGTCGTTGCTCCTCATCATCACCACAGTCATCGACTATTCTCCCACTCACACCGCCTGGTATATCGAGATACTCCCTCAGATCACCAGTGGCCACAGATGATAGAACTTTACTCAGATTGCTGTGTGTTAGGCTGGTGTCTGTGAGATTTCAAATACAAATGAAAAATATTTAAACATGGTGCTAAGTCAACAACCCGTATTACATGTACTGTACCATAACATTATTACATCGTACGTGTAGACATTTTTGCTGGATAAAATTTCATTAAGCCCAGTTACATGTACCTTTGTATTGTAGAAAGTTTCGGTAGAAAAAATATTTATCAATGTGGTAAAGGTCGCTATATATACCCTCTATATATGTTATAGTTATAGCACGGGGCCAGGGATTTATGGCAGTAAATCGACCCGAGTCCGAGGGCGTAGCCCGAGGACAAGGGCGGTTTACGTCGCCATAAATCCCTGGCAACCGTGCTGTAACTATTATATATCCCACCTGATTGGCTAAAAGTCACGCGCACCGTAGTTTACATGCATAGCAACAACCGTTCTAACCTAGCAACAACAGTTCTGAACAGAAAGAGAGTTGCACAGAAAACAAACCAGCAAAGAAACAGCCGATGACGGATGGCTTGAGTCGCGGAACCATGCCATGGCTAGTTGAATCAACCAGTGCTTCTGCTTTCCATGAATAGAAGACAGTCAGGTAGCTTCGAAAACAAGTTTAGAATAGTTTCGCTGTTCAACAAACTCCGGCAATGGCTACTGAATGGATTTACGCTATCTAGACTTGGACTAGCAGTTAGCACAGTTCACTTGCCATTGCACTGTTGAACTTGCCACGTGGCAAAACTGTCAGATCGAGAGATAGCTAATTGGTTCCTGATTAGTGTCAATTAGTGCGCGTGAGTTTCCGTGTCTGTGTAAACAATGTCTACTGTGTTGTATGGTACCTTAGTGCTGTGCACACGCAAATGTATTAGATACTAGAGTTACACTTTGTGTAGCAGTCCTCGCTCAGCGAGCCACTATGCCAACCAATATCCTGTATTGAACTTCCTGTTTATGCATGATGAATTTGTATTATTAAATTTTTAGGATTCCCCCGCCTTCCCTGTAAATTAAATTTGTGTTGCACGTGTAGATCACGTGACAAGGGAGTGGTTCCTTTTGTCTATGCTGAAGTATTAGCAGCAAAAGGAGCTCCATTATGTGTCAGTCTTGGAAGAATGAAGCCAAGAGTAGACCAATTGACAGGCCACATCTAGCAACATCTTTACCGTCAGCGATAGGACAAACAACTTTGGGCCAAGAAGGTGCGATCGTTTTTGGCCGCGCGAAAATTGATTTACCCGGTAAGCACAGTTCAGCCGAACCGTCGAGTTTGTAGGCCTTGCATGACCATCTTGAGGGAGCCCACAACTTTCGACTCAGTAGCACATGGCGACGTGGCCTGAGTCGCCGAAGAGAGTAGGAAAGAAAATTTAGACGCACGCGAAAGATAGGCCATGAAGCCATACGAAACGACTCTCGAGCCCGAGTAGAAACCTCGCTTCGCTCGGAATGATGACATGATTGCTTGTGTGAACTAAAACAGTGGCTCTGGTTGGTCAAAATAATAGCCAGAGGGAGGAATATATGGATCATATATTCCCTTGTACCCCTCAGGGAGGGAATATATCACAGTTATACCCCACTTGTTATAGTACAAGAGTATACATACATGTAGGTGGGATATATGAATCATTTACACACGACAAAAAATTATTGTCATAAAATTTAATAATAATTACTTCACCACTATCAACCAGCACACTAATTACAGACAGTTTACATTACCATGACAACATCCACTTAGCAAAGATGACCATAATAATTAACATAATACTTTATGGCTGGACTTTGAACCACACTAGCCTTTCAGTGTCCCCACAGACCACACCCACTGTCAGTGGCTAACCATCAACATTGACATGCTCTGCCAGTCTCCTAGACCTGGTATCAAGTGGTACACACAACCAACAGCAAAACTTGATCCTCTAGAAAGAACTACTAAACTGGGAGGGAGCAATCCGATAGTGGGTCATCTAGAGTCCATAGTTGATAGCTAGTGAACAGCAAACTGGTTCAGCCTAACTCAGTCGGCAAAGGTCAACTGCTATCTCAGCACACACCAGTCAGCATTTCACAAAAAGTTGGCAAATACGTGGGTATACGTATACCACACCAAGTTTCTTAGTATGTAATTCTTTGGTAATTTTTTTGAGGAACGGTAGTGGTGACTTACTATGATGCTTGATTTAAGGTCCCCCCAACTGTTAAAGTACTACTATATACATACATGCATGAAACAATACAGCATAGCATTGTAAGATATAATGGCTGAGACAGAAACTAAAATTATGAAAGCACTTACAGTCTCAGTGCATTAAGAAATCAGTTGCCTACTGAGGCCTAGAGCTCTAAGCTGCAGCTACTTGTGGGATGATATACAGCATGCATGTAGTCATGAAAGTTTCTCCCATACCCTCCCTCCTATTAATAAACTTTGAGTCAGCATAATGGATAGGAGAGGGGGGTTCTAGCTGGAGTGTAGCCATTGTATGGATCTAAATTTCACATGCATGCAGTCATGAGAGGAGCTGGGAGGGGCTGGGGGTGAGCTAGGCTAGTCATGAGGTCAGAGTCCACCCAGCGACTGATGAACTGCAGAGGAGGTCAGACATGGTCACACGCGATCACTTAGGAATTTATCTATTGCTCAGGAATTTGTGTGTGTTTGTCAATTCAGCCGTTTTATGCAGAGTATGGTGGACTAAACTTTATGCTGCTCTGAATGGTAAGGATTTAGCTAACAGTTATCTAGAAAGAAAGGGTTTACCAATAGGCTGGACCGGTATCAGTCCTGCGTTTTTAGATGGAGATTTTCAATGTTGCCAGCAGTGTCAAACTGCGGGGGCATCGGGGATGCAGGCACTAAATCAACTGGAAATCACCTTTTAACATTGACACCGAGCGATGGTCAAGCCAGTTTTACGACTGGTGAGCTACAGTGACTTGCTGTTTTGTATTGCATCACTATGGGAATAGTTTTGCTGATAAAGCAATTTTGGGCTCGCACATGATCATGTCCTACCTCTTCAGGATGAACTGAAGTAACCATGCCAAACTCACTATACACTAAAAAAATCTACTCAAATGCCTAAAACTCATGATCAGGCAATCTTAATGCTGATGATAACAGATCAATCACTTTACCCCTTGTGCATGCGTAGCCTCGTCCCCACGTGGGAGTGGCCTGGGGACGAGGCTAGTGCATGGCATGAGGTAATAACTTTCTATTCTATTCCATGTGTTTCAGTTTAGTACTCTAGCTAGGCAGACCCTTCTCCCACACACTACTGGTACATAGTAATTTTAGAGTCAGCATAATGCATAATGGCAAGGACAGGGGAGAGGGTCTAGCTGGAGTGCTACCATTGTATGGATCTAAATCTCACACACTTACCAGTTAGCTCCTCAGCGTAGTGAACTATACTGTCTCCTAGAGAGTGTTCCTTAGACGAAGCACTATACCAGTGAAGTCTATCAATTATCCTTCTCCAGCTGGCCAGAGGGTATCTTAGTAGCCACTCCCTCACTAGAGCTGCAGTTCTCTCTCCATCAGTCGAGCATTGTGATGATATTTCATCACATATTTCATCACATTTGGAATCAGGAAGGCCGAGTATGCGAAAACTAATATCCCTCCAGTCTATTCCAGCCAGAGTGCTGGTGATGTTACTGACAGTGAGAGCTGTGGCATTGGAGAGAACACATCAATCAGTGTGGGAATAATAATAAAGCAATAATGGACGTAGACACAATCTCATCCATAAATTTTAGATGCTCCATGTGTTAATAATAAGCGTACATTTCGGCTCCACAATTAAATTTTCATAGCTAGTAGTAATGCACCTGTCAATGGTATGCCCCACTATCCCCATCCAGCACGAAACAAAGGGGGTATCAAGGAGTTTTTACAGGAGAAGCTAGACCTAGGGTGGCACATTTGACTTTCCTGTATGCATTGATATAAATTATTTGTAAACTAGGGGGTGTGGTTCGCAAGACTACAATTGCCACATCACAATAGAACAGCAGCATGAAAGTAATCTAATCCCCTACATGTGTATGTTCTCCTAGGACATACTAGGTACCGAATAGGGGATTTGATTGCAAATGTTGCTCCGACTCTGGGGCAATTGAAACGATTATGCACCTATCAATGTGATGCCCCACTACCCCCCTTACGGGACATGTGGGGCAATACAGGGGATTTGACAGAATAATTAATCAATTGCCCCTACTAGGGGCTTCCTCTTTCTGTCAACTGCCCCACTGACTGGTGCAAATTATAATAAAATTAATGATGTTGATCAAACGCAGCCTTTATCATGTTTTCAAGCAGTTTGGAGATGATGATCTCACCTAGTTTACGGCCTTTCCTTATTTCGCGTTTAATTCTTCGTCTCTCTTGTCGACTCAGTGAGTTCAGGTAGCCTCGCTCAGTAAAGAGGGCTCGCTTCTCCCCGCTCGTCTGGCGTTTGGCCGCGGTGACCGGGCTGGTGGCGCCGCGGAGACTCGGAGAGGCTGATTCATCCTCTTCTTCTTCTTCTTCGCTGCTCTCTTCCCCAGAGCTACTCAACTCCGCCATAATATAACACTCAGACCAACATCTGATTGCTGCACCGCCCTGTTTGAGTGGAAAACATTGCGTCATGTGGCATTATCTATGACTATAGGCCTAGGCTGACATAGGCGTTTTGCATATTAATTTTGGGTGGGTGGGACTGGTGCAGTTACGTACTTCGTAAGGTAAAGGTCGTCAAGGAATAACTATCTGGCCTGGGCATCAAGGGTGTAAACAGGCTACTTATAGCACAATTTTGGGATTGGCTGAATAGCTGTACCCTTTGGCCATGAAAATTATATTGTTTAATATTGGGCTATTCCAGTTAATAAAGATACACCTCTGTTGAGGAACGATAATTGTATCCTGAGGGGGTAGCTTGACTTGATGAAGTCTTGGGGGGTGTTGAGGCTATTTTAATGATGTTCTGGGGGTAAAATGCTGCATTTTAACGATGTCTTGCAATTGGGGATCACAGCCTCCATTTTAATTAAGTCTTCTGGGGGAAATTTATCCGATTACTTGTCTTCAGGAGAACTGGAAAAGTGTTCCTCAACAGGGGTGTAGCTATTCTTATTAACTGTACTGGCCCATTATGGTTAATTTCGTAATTTCTAGCTAGATCTATACGCAAACTAGCTATGCAGCATGCAAGATGGTGCAGGTACAGTAGCGCATGAGAACAAGAATTTAATGGCCCATACCAGCCAAAGTGGAGCATAAAACTATATTATATCGACAAAAAATTAATAGTGTGCATAACGATGATCATAACAGAATGGTCATGAGTGAACAACAACAAAAATACCAACAATTTAAATTGAAATAATTAATACAATACTATTCACCAAATAAGCGATGTTTTAATTCGAATTTAAGTTTTGCTGGAAGGGGATGAGTGTCAATATCGCTAGTACTCTTCAGCCAATTAGATAACTTTTCCAGACACAGATTTTGAAGGCTGATATCTGTAGCAAAGAACCAGCAATTATTCTTGCTAGCAAATTTATGGCCAGTACCTGTTTTTATAATTGGCCCAGTGAGCTTACTGTTTTGTATTGCATCACAATGTTGCTGACAAAGCAATTTTGGGTTCATACGTAATCATGCCTAAATCTTGTGATCTGGCAATTTTCATGTCATTGATGATTACAGACCAATCACTTTATCCTTTGTGCATGCGTATAGCCTCATCCCCACGTAGGAGTGGCCTGGGGACGAGGCCAGTGCATGATACGAGGTAATAACTTTCTATTCTATTCCATGTGGTTTAGTTTAGTCTACCTAGGCAGACCCTTCTCCCACACACTAGCTACTGGTTGATAGTAATTTTTGAGTCAGCATAATGGAAAGGAGAGGGGAAAGGGTCTAGCCGGAGTGTAGCCATTTTATGGATCTAAATCTCACACACTTACCAGTCAGTTCCTCAGCGTAGTGAACTATACTGTCTCCTAGAGAGTGTAGCTTAGTCGAAGCAGGATACTGGTGAAGCCCATAAATTATCCCTCTCCAGCTAGCCAGAGGGTCTCTTAGTAGCCACTCCCTCACTAGAGCTGCAGTTCTCTCTTCATCAGTCGAGCATTGTGATGATATTTCATCACATTTGGATTCAGGAAGGCGAAGTACGAATTTACCAATATCCCTCCAAGGTATTCCAGCCAGAGTGCTGGTGATGTTGCTGATAGCAGTGAGAGCTGCAGCATTGGAGAAGGCATATCAATCAGTAATAATAATAAGCAATAATGGACGTAGATATTACACAATCTCATCCATAACTTTTAGAATGCTCCATGTGCTAATAATAAGACTTTTCCGTTCCATAATTAATTTTTCATAGCTAGTAGTAATGCACCAGTCAATGGTATGCCCCACTATCCCCCCTCCAGCACGAAATAAAGGGGTTTTTTTACAGGAGAAGCTGGACCTAGGGTGGCACATTTGACTTTCCTGTATACATTGACATAAATTATTAAATTTTGTAAATTAGTGGGCGTGGTTCGCGAGACTACGATTGCCACATCACAACACAGTGGCGTAGGAACCAATTTGACAATAGGGGGGCTGTAGTGCCGCCGTAGGCGGCCCTTCTAGGGGGGTCTGGGGGCATGCCCCCCCAGGAAAACTTTGAAAATTGCATGCTCTGAGATCAATTCTAGTGTAATCTGAGCCCAAACCTTTCAATAGTAGTGAGGTTGTGGAAAAGGTGTGAGAACAAGCTTCTTGAGTACATGAGGAAACACACATGATATTACATATCATTAATAATTAATATTTTATTGCATAATTCAAGTTGTGTTGTTGTTTTATCAATTTATGGAAAAAAACCCCTGAGTTAAGGCCACCCCTCTATAAAGGCCACTACCTCATTCCCCAATGGTGGCCGTTATAGAGGGGTTCCACTGTACATGTTCACCCACTCACCTCTACATACAAAGCCACGAAAATCAGAAACGTGATCTGCAGCTATTATTGGTCGGAGTACGAGACTATCTTCACATGTATAGCAAGTAGCTAGTTAAATACAGCTCCATAATAATATTATTATAATATTATATTATGTAGGGTGATCGATATCAGCAACTTTCAATCATATCTACATTAAATAATAATTACATGGATAAGAGTGACATATTCAAGGCGTATGATGAACAATAATAAGCTTAAGCATGCGCTACACATAGTTTTATGGCAACTTTTAATGTGATTATCATCCGAAGGTAGTAAAACTACAAGTAGGGATAGGTCTACACTGTACCTCGCTAACTGCTAGCTTGGACCAACTACGCCGCTACTACTATAGTACAAGTATAATAATAATATTATTATGCTCATACGCTTAAGTACAGTGCTGGTATGTACGTAATCAACCCCATCACAAAAAGGACCAAACTTCCTCTTCTATGCATGCACCCTCCATACTAGGATGACCAGAATGTTAATTACATGGCTTGCAATAATAATGAGACTTGAGCCGTGAATTATAATTAGCTATGTGCATGGCTGACAGGTCTTCTATCATTCGATCCACCGTTCCATTCCATTCCTTTCCACCATTCCAGTCCCGGACCAGTTCATTCCATTGTGCTTTTCATGTATAATATAAAAGAAATTATCTCAGGCTGTTTCTTGCCCCGGCCCCCCCCCCCCCCCCCCCACCCGTGTGTATATTGCATAGGTCTTGCACCCTCTTCTCCCTACCCCACCCCATTCTTCATTATATATAGTCCTAGCTGCATCTATGACTACTCTCTCTATTATTATAATAATAGAGAGAGTAATATTGATATTATCATAAATCTTTAATAATTTGTAAATTAATGTCATGACCCATACAAACCCTAGCATATTATTATGATTCTTTATCCTATTCCTGCTGGATTTGTACGGGTCATGATATTACAAATTATTAAAGATCA
The DNA here is from genome assembly GCA_963930775.1 of Cliona cf. orientalis. Taxonomy (NCBI): domain Eukaryota; kingdom Metazoa; phylum Porifera; class Demospongiae; order Clionaida; family Clionaidae; genus Cliona; species Cliona cf. orientalis. The sequence goes on from OZ005691.1 coordinate 9,002,906, forward strand.
TATTATGATTCTTTATCCTACGTAAATGTCACCAGAACTTATGCATAAAGTGCATACATACATGTACTTATGTCTTCAAAATGCCATAAGAAGCCTACTTAGAGTTGGTAAATTAAATAAATATAATTGCTGAGAGTTTCAAACAAACATTATTTTAATGATATCTACCAATACCATAGGTGGGGATGGTATAATATTTTTAATTACATGTATGCACAATTAAAAATTGCAAATAAACATGTACAATAGAGAGGGCAGCCAAAGGTGTGCTACGTACACGTGGTGAATGCCAGTAAAGATGCAGCATGGCCAAACAGTACATTGCATGTCAATAGTTTGAGTCTGGAGAAAGCCAGAGAAAAGTATGCTACCGCTATTGACGGACTACCGAGTATTTCAGTATCAATCACCTCTACCATGCAAGGGCTTGTAACGCTCGCCTCTACCAGAGCTGGTAGTTTCATGCTGAGAACCCATGCACTCTCGAGGGTGGGGTCTGGCTCCTGGTATTACTGTAAGTAAAATTTGCACAACTAAGTTTAAAATCACATAATTTTTACTACCAATCCTACCTACATGTACGGTTCATAAACTGAATGGAATTCCTATTTACTCGTCAGTTCTTTCCATGTTCGTAGGATGTGCTTTTTGCCAATAAGCGTCAGCCCCAATTCATCAAAATCTCCAGCTTCTAACCGTATGAACCCTGAGGCAGTTACACCACCGTCTGTGTTAAACATCATTAAAATTAATAACCACTAGAACGTACAACATAAAGCCTCTTGTGTACCTGAGAGTGTCTTGCAATCTTTTTCGTTTACTCCTCTTGACTTAAGCCATTCGAAGAATTCTTCTTCTGACATGGCACGATTAAAGGTAAGTTCCTTCTCAGACGAATCACCTGTACATGGACAATGAATTATGAAAATTTAACAGCTATCGATACTATTTAGTCAACAGATGTTATACTAATTATTATCATAACATACACAATATATAAGCTATCATACTAAAGGTGCATAATAATAATGTACTGTAGTCTGTGACTTTAATATTGCCAACTATACACAAGTTATGCGATTATTAATTCCAAACACTGTAAGCATAACTACCTTTCTCAGGGGAAGGTTGAGTATCTGCTCCACGGCTGATTTGAAGTGATGAGAGATTCTTAGCCTTCGTATGTACAGCTGATTCCACTTCAGAAGGAGCTACATGTATATTTAAAAATAAAATTGCATTACAGGCGATCAGTGGATAATTCAGTAGCAGTCTACATGTATAAATGCACATGCACGTACAAGTACCTTGCATTAGACTAAGTGAAGAGTATGCCCCTTTCAAGATTCTCAATATGTCGCTATAGTGATGCTTGTCTTCCTCGAGGATGCTAGTGAACTGGACATAGTTCCGAGAATCTAACTTTACTTTTTGCTGAACCACATCGACAAGACGGGCTGCTCGGTTAGCTTCTTCAATGTTTCTGTTCCTGAGCCCACTAGCATTTTCTTGGGAAATTAATCCTTTCTCGAGCAGACATCCACTCAATCGGACAAGATCACTGCAAACAGCAGCTGTCAATTTCGTTGTGCAAGAAACCATGGTTCGGTACTCAACAGTATTGCCGGTACCACAAACAGCTTCGGCACGGTTACCTAGTTAGCACAGTATAGTGATCATAAAAAAAAACAAAAATAATAGCTATAATTATAACATTATAATACCTTCACACTGTGTCCAAAACAAATGCTTAGACAGGAATCTTTGGCCCACTCCCTCGTCCAAGGTACAGATCCAAGATGTGTTTCCTATCTTAGCTGGATGAGGATCTCCACTTCCACAAGGACAGAGAAAGGCAAAGGATGGAGTTGAATTGGTGTAGCCCAGCGTGATATTAGCTTTCCTTAGACCTGCAAAGAGAGCTTCCTTGATGGTCGTGCAAAGATCGGGTGAAGGTTGCTCGGTGATGAAAAGGTGCAGTTCAAATTGATGATAGGAATCGATCAGAGTCACGGAACAAGGCACTTTGAATTGAGGAATCGTGAACTGTATACAATTTCGGTGCAGGCAATTTGGTGTGACCGACCTGGCAGACATCTTCAGCTTCCACGGACCAGGAAAGTGATTTTCTGGAGAAGTTAAGAAAGAAGAAAGGGCACAGAAGATGCCACGACGAGCAGGGCCATCAGGAAAGTGAAGGACAAAGGGAGCAACTAAAGAATCATCTGAAGTACGTTCTTTTGAGAGATCTTCCTTACCAAGCATTCGAAGTAGGCAGGGTACAAAGCACTTGCCATTCATGAAGTCAGCAAAAATGAATTGCCTTCGAAAGAGCTTCATCAAATGCTCTCGTTCAAACAGGCCCGGTACATAATGCTTGTTGAAGACATCTTGAGAGAGAAACTTAAACGTGACGAGTGCGTGATTGAAAAATTCCTGCCACGATGCACTGTCTGAATAGTCAGGCGAACATTTGACAATGTCATGGTGAACTTTTACCAGTTCTGAAATCTTGTCGAGAAGCACCTGCGGGTTGGTGAAGACCACTTCAGGAAGAATCGCGGGATAATAAAAGATTAGCGATAGCTCATCAAGGTAGATCAGAGCTGCTTCCAAAGCACTCTCGTCAAGGTGAAGTCTATGAGCGACTTCAAGGCATTCGTTTCGACTTAGAACGCCACGCTTCAGTTTTTGAGTGATTTCATCCAGGATGATCTCCAATGCCAGCCACTGTAGTGGTAGCTGTCTTGGATCTGATTGGCGTTTACTGGATACTTTTGATCGTATTTTTCCAGCTCCTGCTTTCTCTTCATTTCCAGGGAACCTCGCATTCCATGGGAATAGCACGTCATTCGTCTTTTCCTGATAATAAACGATTTCCTCTTTAAACGTTGGAAGCAACATTTCTCGCAACTTCTGATTTTTTGCTTCCCTAGATTCCTGACACATGTTTTCTTGGTCTTTGTGAGTTCCTATCATGACTATTTGTGGAACGTCGCTACTGCCCTTCTCCTTGCTAGATCGGTGAGAATGAAGAGATCGAAGTCCTTGCTGAATCAGCTGTTCAGTGGTGTGATCGGATTCGTACGGAGTGCCTAAAGGCTTGCCATGTTCGTAGTATTCAATCATTGGACGGCTAGAAAACCCTTCAGAAAGCTTGAAAACGAACACTATCATGGACATCTTCTTCAAGAATATCGGCAAGACCTCGTGGAACTGGGGCTGCCCTCCGCAGTCGGAAATGAGTAGCTTATGGATGTAGGTGATAGGATCTTCTGTCTCAGGGCACTTGTCAATCAGCTCAAACATCTCATCAAGCACATCGTTGATCACTTGAAGGACCTCAGGATCAACTAAACTTGGTTGTGAAGCAGTAGATGGCTGCGGTTGTGTAGTGGCATCATCTTGGGGCTCTTGGGTAGCTCCTCCATCAAGTTGTTTTTCTTGTACGGTACTAGGAACTGTCTCCTCCTTACGGACGTCACCTTCGCCTCTGCTTGCTGATTTAGCCACTACTTTACGCTTCAGTTTTGAAAGAGTGTCTATCAGTTCTTTTCCTAGTATGTGCTTCGATATATGCGTGCACACCCACATACGCTCGTTAGATTTGTACTTGATCCATTTCCCTCCTGATTCCTGCATCTGGATCATGGTGACGGGACGGGTGGCTATGGGAGTGCTAGTTTGTACATCAGGAGGGTCTTCACCTGCAACAACACTCATGGTGCAGGTCTTTCCAACACCTGCGCTCCCATAAAATGCCATCTTATCAACGAAAGCATCGACATAGCCTTTCTTCATGGATACATCAAACAATCGTCTAGATTCACTCGTGCCTATTGTGTGTGTATAATCGAGGCTTTGTAAGGCACTGCAGAGATGGATATTGCATTCTATTAGATTAAGTACGGTATAATTATTGTCTGCATTAGCCATAACCATGGGCTATTAATAGAAGTCTAAACATGAAGTTAACAGCTGGGTACATGTAGTTACAGGATGGTACAAGGTGTGGGTGTCCACAACGTGGATAGTTGCTGATGCAGCTGGCTCACTCTTGCTGTGCTTTTGTTTGTACTGTTTACTATGTGCACACATGTGCAGTGCCAATAGTAATGAATATCATTATTAGCTTGTGGTTTGTGTTACATGCTGTGGCTTGTAGTCTTGTAATAGTGCATTCCTGCATATTGTAATGATTGCTATGGGAAGCACCCTTAACCAGTGAACACAATGAGGTATACTGACAGGTGACAGAAATCACCTGGTCACCTAGTACAAATTTGTATCCTGACTGGGGCAAGGTGTACAAATTTGTATCCTGACTAGGGCAAGGTGTACAAATTTGTACACCTTGGTCAAGGTGTACAAATTTGTATACTGACTAGGACCTGGTCTGGTCAAGATCTTATAAATACAAAATTAATAGCTCACAAATTTGAACACGTTAGTCACTCTAATTAAAGTGCACTACTAAATAACGTCACAACGTCCCTGCAGATCATGTGCTATGTTTTTTCGACTGTGTTTGTAAATAATGCTACCCGCCCGCGTTATTGCATTGGATGAGAAATAAATTGCTGTGGCCTAATGGAGGGGGAAGGCAAGATGTTTGTTTGTATATCCGCACTAGCGGAATAGTTCGTATCTCAAGGAGGGCAGGTGGTGTTATATCAAACGTAAGAAATACAGCCCTCTTGGAGTTTCATGCATTATCATTGTTCTTCAGATTAGTAGATGGAGGATCTCCGATCCTGGGACCAGTGCCACTAGGGTAAGAAAAGTAATACCAGCCTGTAGTATAGCTGAGCTAGCTAGGGTTGGGAAGTCCAAGACCACCCCCCCCCCCCCCCCCCCCCAATGAAACATTGCATGCCCATATACCCAATCCAATCCCATCTGTTAGCATTTGCCTGCCAGCTCTCTAGTCACTGTAAATAATTTAATCAGCACAAAACTTGCTAGGCTTTCACTGATTGATTGAGTAGCTCTCAGTTGTCTACATGCCATATCTCCCCTAATCTTTTGTCTGTATCATTCACACTGGAATTGCTAACGGGTTATCAGTCAGTGTAAGTAGCGATATCCAACCTCCAAGGGCCTCCAGTAAATCGAAAATATCTCAGCTCTGGCTAGAAGTACACTCACGGGAAAAAATGCGCTGGATAGCTCACTGAATGAGCTATCTACTGACGCCTTAACCGTGCAGATCGGTTCCGCGGAACCGCTGCTAGCTTCGTTTTTGTATTAAGTTCTCGGCTGTTTAGTAATACTGTACTGGCCCATTGCTAGACATAGTTTCTCAAATTTTACAGAAGTTGGAAAAAAAATCATGGAGCCGCCTCGGAGAGTCTACTACCAGGAACCGATAGTCACAGCTGCTCCAAGAATAATTGGGACAACCAACTCATGATCAGTGAAAGATGATGATAACTTCAAAATGGAGGCCACACAGTGATGCACTAGGACCCAGGATATAATCGTAAGTATAACAACATTTATTTGGCATGTATTAAGTTCTCGGCTGTTTAGTAATACTCTTGTCAGCGTTTGGTTACACCCTTGAGATAAGATATGGGTCTGGCCCAGAGAACTTTTGCATCCACCCGCTATATGTGTGACTTAGCTTAATGACCCTGTTCCACTATTGTAGCACCAAGTAGGGTGGCTAGGTTTGCTGAATCAACAGCATGACCAACAATGGCAGAATGCCCTGTTTGTTTTGGCTATAGTATTATTCATCTGCTCTGGAAGGTGTACAAATTTGTACACCCCATCACACTTATAACCTTGACTGGGTGTACAAATTTGTACATTCACTTCCAGGTTGTACAAATTTGTACACTCATGGAATAAACTACATCAAAATGACCATTGTGCTTTTTATTTATCTAGATTGTTTCTTCTGCTGGATAGACAGTCAGAAATATAATACATCCTGAAGAAAATCCTGCAGCAGGACAGTAAATCTTGAATTACCTCAGTAAATATTTGCACTTGTTCATTTTTTTTTAACCATATAGTAGTTTTTTTTAGACAAGCACTTTTCTGGTGCTGTTTTTTGCTCAGTTTTGTGTGATAATTGGCATAAAATTCACTAATCATAATTGGAACTTACTAATCAGACACTGTTTCTCATGATCGTTCACATCTATCAATAATAACAATGTATAATCATAATTCTGTACATATACACATGTAGCTGCCTAATCGCATTACTAAGTAATTTTGATTATTAGCTAAGGTACTTCTTTAACCTCGACTATCAAAAATTAAAGGTTGTCACAATGTTTCAAAATGCCCACACTCAATGGGGCATTCAAATTAACAGGCATACTGCTCCATCATTAGGTGAACTTTAAATAGCAAACCTCCAGGGAGATATTCAGGCTTGTCCAGCGGGCAGGGTTAGTACATGTATGCATGTACACAGATTTTAATGAAGAGTAAGTATAATTAAGTACACACATGTGGCTCAATATCAGACTCTAGTTTGCGTAGCAATACACGTTCATAAAAAAGATGTGACAGGTCAATCAATGAATGCGGCCACAAATATGCATGTACATGTACACAGATTCTAATGAAGAGTAGGTACGATTAAGTACACCCAATTCAACTTGAACCAGATGATTTTGACTCCGCGCCTTCTTGAATTTTGACCCCATACTTGGCTCTAGTACATGTACATCTGTTCAAATGCACAAACCCGCCCTAAATATTTGGACACCTACATTCCAGTATTATTTAGAAACCTATAAGAGGTATACAAGTTATTCAGAAACCTCTTATGAAGCAAATTGATTGGTCAGAATGTTATGCATATAATAATATGTATATTATTATTAGACCACAAACATGTACACGTGATCTGTGTGTAATTAATTGTGCATAATCATTCTTGTAAGAGATTACAGTGTACACACACAAACAGCAAGCACAGGCATTCAATTCTCCCCTCACTCCTACAGCTGTCTGCACATGGCTCACCTCTGAGATACAGCTTCTGAACCACTTCCAGTGCTCCTAGTTCCTTTTCCTCATACAGAGCTGTAGCGATGATCCACCAGCAGGGAGCAGGATGGTGGGTTAAAAAGTAAGCTGAATATGCTCGCTTAAGCTGGGCAACTACAGGATATTGCTGCTCGAGCTCTTCTCGTTTGGACCATGGAATATGGAGCCACTCACGTACACCCTCTAGTCTCCCTTCGCTAACACCCTCCATTACTATGTTCAAGTTCTCCAACGTGAGTGATGGTTCTAATATGTGTGGAGGTGGACATGTGCACAGATGTGGTCAGTGTGAGCATCAGAGTAATCAACAAATGCACTGCTACACACACAATGTACATCACTGCAGGCATGAATTTGCTGTGTCATGTACACACGATCATAAGCATCCTCTACATTCCAATACATACACATGCCACACCCACATGTACCTGGAGCCCTCTGAACATAATCCTTTGCAGCTCTCTCAGCAGTCTCTTCTCCATAGTAGTGAAGTCGTCCTGCTATATTGCTCCATCCCATGAGGGCGTCGGGAGAGCAAGTGATGTAATAGTGTATGCGTTGCTCTCGTCGTTGCTCCTCATCATCACCACAGTCACGGTCTATTCTCCCACTAACACTGGCTGGTATATTGAGATGGGTCCACAGATCATCAGTGGCCACAGATGATAGAACTTTAGTCAGATTGCTGTGTGTTAGGCTGGTGTCTGTGAGATTTCAAATACAAAATTAATGAAAATTAAGCATAGTACTAAGTCTATAACCCGTATTACATGACATTGTACTGTACCATAACTTTATTACACCGTACGTGCACATGTAGACATTTTGTTGGATAAAAATTTTGTGAAGCCCAGTTATCTCTGTATTGTAGAAACTTTCGGTAGAAAAGAATGTTCATCAATGTGGTATATACCCTCTATGAAATCATTAATACAGGACAAAAAAATTAGCATCATAACAAATTAAATTTTTGCCAATGAGAGCAGGTGGTGAAATTGGCAAATGGTGAAAATTACTATGTATACGGTAATAATTATTAATGTCACACAATTAGAGAGTTACTTCATCACTATCACCCAGCACACTTAATTACAGACACAGTATACACTACCATGACAACATTCACTTAGCAAAGATGACCATAACAATTAACAAAATTATTACCATATTATGGCTAGACTTTGAACCACACTAGCCTTTCAGTGTCCCCACAGACCACACCCACTTTCAGTGGCTAGCCATCAACATTGACATGCTCTGCCAGTCTTCCTAGACCTGGTATCAAGTGGTACACACAACCAACAGCAAAACTTGATCCTCTAGGAAGAACTACTAAACGGGGAGGGAGCAATCCGATAGTGGGTCATCTAGAGTCCATAGTTGATAGCTAGTGAACGGCAAACTGGTCCAGCCTAACTCAGTCGGCAAAGGTCAACTGATATCTCAGCACATACCTGTCAGCGTTTCACAAAAAGTTGGCAAATAAGTGGGCATATGGATAAAGAGAAATGCAAAAGCACTAGAATTATATATAAGTCTCAGTACATTTATATATAGAAATCAGTTGCCTACTGAGGCCTAGAGCTCTAAGCTGCAGCTACTTGAACATGTGGGATGATATACAGCATGCATGCAGTCATGAAAGTTTCTCCCATACCCTCCCTCCTATTATTAAAATTTTGAGTCAGCATAATGGATAGGAGAGGGGGGTTCTAGCTGGAGTGTAGCCATCATTGTACGGATCTAAATCTCACATGCATGCAGTCATGAGAGGAGCTGGGAGGGGCTGGGGGTGAGCTAGGCTAGTCATGAGGTCAGAGTCAACCCAGCAACAGATGAACTGCAGAGGAGGTCAGACATGATCGCACGTGATCACTCAGGAATTTAATCAATACTGCGCGTGTTCGTCGATTCAGCAATTTTTATGCAGAGTATGGTGGACTAAAGTTTATGCTCGCTCCAAACAGTAAGGATTTAGCTAACAATTATCTAGAAAGAAAGGGTTAACCAATACGCTGGATTGGTGTCAGTCCTGCATTTTAGACGAAGATTTTCAATGTTGCTAGCAGTGTCAAACTGCGGGACACAGAAGGGCTCAGGCACTAAATCAACTGGAAATCACCTTTCTAACATTGACACCGAGCCATGGTAGAACCCATCTTATGATTGGTGAGCTACAGTGACTTGCTGCCTTATATTGTAACTATGGGAATAGTTTTGCTGACAAAGCAATTTTGGGCTCGCACATGATCATGTCATACCTCTTCTGGATGAACTGGAGTAGCCATGCCAAACTCACTAAAAATTTCTCAAATGCCCAAATCTCGTGATCTAGTAATCTTCATGCCGATGATGATAACAGACCAATCACTTTACCCCTTGTGTATGCATAGCCTCGTCCCCACGTGGGAGTGGCCTGGGGACGAGGCTAGTGCATGGCATGAGGGAGTACATAATAACTTTCTATTTTATTCCATGTGTTTCAGTTTAGTCTAGCTAGGCAGACCCTTCTCCCACACACTACTGGTAGATAGTAATTTGAGTCAGCACAATGCATAATGGAAAGGACAGGGGAGAGGGTCTAGCCAGAGTGTAGCCATTGTATGGATCTAAATCTCACACACTTACCAGTCAGCTCCTCAGCGTAGTGAACTATACTGTCCCCTAGAGAGTGTTCCTTATATGAAGCAGGATACCCGTGAAGCTCATCAATTATCCTTCTCCAGCTGGCCAGAGGGTCTCTTAGTAGCCACTCCCTCACTAGAGCTGCAGTTCTCTCTTCATCAGTTGAGCATTGTGATGATATTTCATCACATTTGGATCCAGGAAGGCGGAGTATATGTTCACCAATATCCCTCCAATCTATTCCAGCCAGAGTGCTGGTGATGTTGCTGACAGTGAGAGCTGTGGCATTGGAGAGAGCACATCAATCAGTGTGGGAACAATAATAAAGCAATGGACGTAGATAGTACACAATCTCATCCATAATTTTTTGAATGCTCCATGTGTTAATAATAAGAGTACTTTTCGGCTCCATAATTAATTTTTCATAGCTAGTAGTAATCACTATCCCCCTCCAGCACGAAACAAAGGGGGTTTTTACAGGAGAAGCTGGACCTAAGGTGGTACATTTGACCTTCCTGTATACATTGATATAAATTACTTGTAAACTAGGGGGTGTGGTTCGCAAGACTACAATCGCCACATCACAACAGAAGCAGCATGAAAGCAATCAAATCCCCTACATGTGTCCTAGCTAGGTACCGAATAGGGGATTTAATTGCAAATCAGTATTGCTCCAACTCTGGGGCAATTGAAACGATCACTGTCAAATCTCCTTGTACATGTATACCCTTACTCGGAGCGGGAGGGGGATCCTGGGGTATACCAGTACTGTCAAGTTGACTGGTGCAAATTTAATAATATTATAATAATGATGTTGATCAAACGCAGCCTAGTAAACCATCATGAGATTGTTTTCAAGTAGTTTTGGAGATGACGATCTCACCTAGTTTACGGCCTTTCCTTATTTCTCGTTTGATTCTTCGTCTCTCTTGTCGACTCAGTGAGTTCAGGTCACAGCCTTGCTCAGTAAAGATGGCTCGCTTCTCCCCGCTCGTCTGGCGGTTGGCCGCGGTGATCGGACTGGTGGCGCCGCGGAGACTCGGAGAGGCTGACTCATTCTCTTCTTCTTCGCTGTTCTCTTCCCCAGAGCTACTCGACTCCGCCATATAGCTAGCTATTAACACTCAGATCAACATCTGATTGCTGGCCCCGCCCTGTTTGAGTGGAAAACATTACGTCATGTGGCATTATCACACATTAATTATCTACACTTAATTACTTTAATTTAGGAGTTTTGGGTGGGTGGGGCTGGTGCAGTTTAGCTTCGTAAGGTAAAGGTCGTCAAGGAAGTAATTCTAAATTGATCTGGCCTGGACATCAAGAGTGTAAACAGTATAGTATATAAGCTAACTTATTGCACAGTTTAAATTTAGGATTGGCTGTACACACCTTTTGGTCATGGTCTATAAACCCTTAATTAGTATGGTTAATTACATTATTAAAATTAATATAGCTATACGTAAACTAACTATAGATATATGCAGCATGCAAGATAGTGCAGGTACAGTAGCGCATGAGAACAAGAATTTTAAATGCCCATACCAGCCAAAGTGGAGCATAAAACTATAATATTATTATCAACATAAAATTTAATATTGTGCATAACGATGATCATAACAGAATGGTCATGAGTGAACGACAACAAAAATATCAACAACAATTTAAATTGAAATTAATATAACTGTAATACTATTCACCAAATAAGCGATGTTTTAATTCGTACATGTATGTACCCCGCAGTTGTAGCTATATGCACAGTATGTCATGCATACGGCCATAGAACGGCTATAATTATAATAATATAAGGAGTGCATGCTCCAATCCCCTGAGCCCATCTCCCCGTTTACAATATTGTCCTAATGATATATACACACCACAAACCAAGAACTTGTCGTATAATGAAAGATGGTACGTTCCATGTGTGCATGAGCCTTAATAGCAATACTCCAGCCGTTGCTTTTCGCATTCCATTCCATTCCACTGTGTCATTCCAGTCCACTGAATCTCAACACCCAATAATTTTTATCTTGATTATTTTTCCAATGTTTCGTGATCATAATACACGTATATAGCTAAAAGAAATTATTCCACAGCTCTGCTTGGGGCAGGAGCTGGCCCACCAGACTAGCTTGAGGTGTCCAGATTAGTTAGCCTATGCACGTTCACCCGGGCCATTCACCTATAATTATACAAAGCTACAAAAGTCTGAAACGTGATCTGCAGGTATGGGTATAATATTATTATAAGGACGTTGGAGACTATCATCACAAGTATAGCAATCAAAATTAATTATTATTGTTATTATTATGTAGGGCGATCAGCAACTTTAAATTTCAATCGTGCCCACAATTATAAATAATATGTACATGGATGAGAGTGACATATTCAAGGCATAATAAGCATGCGCTAAACATACTTTCATGGTAATTTTTAACATGATTATCACCCAAAGGTAGTGAAACTACAAGTGGGGATATATAGGTCTACACTTTACCTCGCTAACCGCTTGGACCAACCATGCCCCTATTATACTAGTTTAATATTATGCTCATAAGTACAGTGCTGGTATGTACGCAATCAACCCTGTCATTAAAAGGACTAAACTTCCTCTTCTATGCATGCGCCCCTCATACTAGGATGACTAGAATGTTGTTTACATTATTATAATATGGCTTGCAATAATAATACTATGATTGAGACTTGAGCCGTGAATTGCACATGTATGGCTGACAGGTCCTCTATCATTCCATCGTTCTATTCCATTCCATTCCAGTCCATTGTCCATTCCACCGTTCCATTCCATCCGGTCTGGACCAGTCCACCGAATCCAAACCTCCAAAAATTATCCACACCTTTCCATTGTTCATTAGCAATATTATTGCTAGGTAAAAGTCAAGTTCATTTCAATGAGAGTATAGCAACATGTATGATAATTATGTACAACTTAAGCTAGCTGATCATGATTGATTAGCTACTATACGACCTCCAGAAAAGTAACTATTAAAATTTAATTTTGGAAAAATTACAGTACTATTATACCTCACATGGGACCTCCCCTTCCTGATAACCTCTCTCTCCCCTCCTCCCGGGTTAATCACAAATTTGCAAATGTCATGCATGTAAGTTTAACCTTACTTTCAATTTACTTTGCATGGCAATTATTATTAATTGCCTATTTCTTGTCCCCACCTGTGTGTAGCTATATTGCATAGATCTATCACTCTCAGTCTTCTCCCTACCCCACCTCTTCTTCGTTATGGTCTTGCATGCTTCTTTACTTCGTTCCTGCTAGGGTCTGTATAGCTACACATGTATAATAATAATAATTATGTGTACGTATTGCCCGTATTTGTATAGCACTTTCCCTGTGAAAGATTTTCAATATCAGATGACTTTGCAAAAGCATCAACAGACCTACATGTAGTATCTATAGCTGTCCACACAAAGCCAAGAAGCATGCATTGTTGATATATCCTAATTAATGTGACCGGTCAGTTGAGTTATAAGAATTATCGCGGTTAGACCTCCACACTAGTTTTTGAAATGAATCGATCACTGTCTCTATATCCACTGAGAGTGTATCAAGAGGCGAAGAAGGCCATGGCGGTTGGCAAATGTCACCAGAAGTTTTGAATAAAGTGTATGTGTATATCCTTAAAATACCTAATGGTGCACGTATACATGTATGTACCCTGCAGTTGTATATGCACAGTATGTCATGCATAATATGGCCATAGAACGGCTATAATAATATTATACCGTAAACCTCACGCATACGCTTAGAGTTGATAAATTAAATATAATTGCTGAGAGTATCAAACAACTAACTAATGCTATAGCATAGGTAGCATTGGTATGTTATGCGATACATTTAATTACAATGCATGTATGCACAGTTATTAAAAGTTGCAAAATAAACATGCACAATAGGGAGGGCGACCCAGCGTGAGCCATGTACATGTGGTGAATGCCAGAAAAGTCGCAGTACGGCCGAACAGTGCAAGTACAACATGCAGTTTGAGTCTGGAAAACGCCGAACAGTACAATAGTTTGAGTCTGGAATAGATAGAGAGAAGTACGCTGCCAGTGTTGACTGACTATACTGATTATTGCAGCATCAATCACTTCTACTAAGTGCTGGCCTCTATCAGAGCTGGTAGTTTCATGCTGAGACCCCCCGGATGCACTAAGATTTTTGAGAGTGTGATCTGGCTCCTGGTATTATCGTAAATATAAAATTTGCACAACTAAGTTGAAAATCACACAATTTTTACCTACCAATCCTACCTACAATATTATAAACTGAATCCATGGGATTCCTATTTACTTGTCAGTTCCTTCCATGTTCGTAGGATGTGCTTTTTGCCAAAAAGTGTGAGCCCTAATTCATTAAAATCTCCAGCTTCTAATAGTATGAATCCTGAGGCAGTTATACCACTGTCTGTGTTAAAATATCACTAAGTAACCACTAGAACATACAATATACTGACACTTTACATTATTGTGTACCTGAGAGTATCTTGCAATCTTTTTCGTTCACTCCTCTTGATTTCAGCCATTTGAAGAATTCTTCTTCCGACATGGCATCATTAAAGGTAAGTTTCTTCTCAGATGATTCACCTGTACATGGACAATGAATTACGAAAATTCAATAGCTATTGATATTATTAGTCAACAGATGTTATACTAATTATTATCATAACATAAACAATATAATTATAAACAATCATACTAAAGGTGCATAATAATAATGTACTGTAGTCTGTGACTTTAATATTGCCAACTATACACAAGTTATGCAATTATTAATTCCAAACACTGTAAGCATAACTACCTCTCTCAGGGGAAGGTTGAGTATCCGCTCCACGGCTGATTTGAAGTGATGGGAGATTCTTGGCCTTCGTATGCACAACTGATTCCGCTTCAGAAGGAGCTGTATAAAAAAATAAACTTGCATTACAGGCAATCACCGAATACTTCAGTAGCAGTGTACATGTACATGCACGTACAAGTATCTTTACCATGCATTAGTGAAGAGTATGCCTCTCTCAAGATTCTCAATATGTCGCTATAGTGATGCTTGTCTTCCTCGAGGATGCTAGTGAACTGGATATAGTTCTGAGAATCTAACTTTACTTTTTGCTGAACCAAATCGACAAGACGGGCTGCTCGATCAGCTTCTTCAATGTTTCTGTTCCTGAGCCCACTAGCATTTTCTTGTGAAATTAATCCTTTCTCGAGCAGACAGCCACTCAATCGGACAAGACCACTGCACACAGCAGCTGTCAATTTTGTTGTGCAAGAAACCATGGTTCGGTACTCAACAGTATTGCCGGTACCACAAATAGCTTCGGCACGGTTACCTAGTTAGTACAGTATAGTGATCATAAATCCAGATAAAACTATTATACAAAAATAATAGCTATAATCATACCGGTAATACCTTCACACTGTGTCCAAAACAAATGCTTAGATAGGAATCTTTGGCCCACTCCCTCGTCCAAGGTACAGATCCAAGACGTCTTTCCTATCTTAGCTGGATGAGGATCTCCACTTCCACAAGGACAGAGAAGGGCAAAGGACGGAGTTGAATTGGTGTAGCCCAGCGTGATATTAGCTTTCCTTAGACCTGCAAAGAGAGCTTCCTTGATGGTCGTGCAAAGATCGGGTGAAGGTTGCTCGGTGATGAAAAGGTGCAGTTCAAATTGATGATAGGAATCGATCAGAGTCACGGAACAAGGCACTTCAAATTGAGGAATCGTGAACTGTATACAATTTCGGTGAAGGCAATTTGGTGTGACCGACCTGGCAGACATCTTCAGCTTCCACGGACCAGGAAAGTGATTTCCTGGAGAAGTTAAGAAAGAAGAAAGGGCACAGAAGATGCCACGACGAGCAGGGCCATCAGGAAAGTGAAGGACAAAGGGAGAAACTAAAGAATCATCCGAAGTACGTTCTTTTGAGAGATCTTCCTTACCAAGCATTCGAAGTAGGCAGGGTACAAAGCACTTGCCATTCATGAAGTCAGCAAAAATGAATTGCCTTCGAAAGAGCTTCATCAAATGCTCTCGTTCAAACAGGCCCGGTACATAATGCTTGTTGAAGACATCTTGAGAGAGAAACTTGAACGTGATGAGTGCGTGATTGAAAAATTCCTGCCACGATGCACTATCTGCGCAGTCAGGCGAACATTTGACAATGTCATGATGAACTTTCACCAGTTCTGAAATCTTGTCAAGAAGCACCTGCGGGTTGGTGAAGATCACTTCAGGAAGAATCTCAGGATAGTAAAAGATTAGCGATAGCTCATCAAGGTAGATCAGAGCTGCTTCCAGAGCACTCTCGTCAAGGTGAAGTCTACGAGCTACTTCAAGGCATTCGTTTCGACTTAGAACGCCACGCTTCAGTTTTTGAGTGATTTCATCCAGGATGATCTCCAATGCCAGCCACTGCAGTGGTAGCTGTCTTGGATCCGATTGACGCTTACTGGATACTCTCGATCGTATTTTTCCAGCTCCTGTTTTCTCATCATCTCCAGGGAACCTTGCATTCCATGGGAATAGCACATCATTCGTCCTTTCCTGATAATAAATGATTTCCTCTTTAAACGTTGGAAGCAACATTTCTCGCAACTTCTGATTTTTTGCTTCCCTAGATTCCTGACACATGTTTTCTTGGTCTTTGTGAGTTCCTATCATGACTATTTGCGGAACGTCGCTACTGCCCTTCTCCTTGCTAGATCGGTGAGAATGAAGAGATCGAAGTCCTTGCTGAATCAGCTGCTCAGTGGTGTGATCGGATTCGTACGGAGTGCCTAAAGGCTTGCCTTGTTCGTAGTATTCAATCATTGGACGGGTAGAAAACTCTTCAGAAAGCTTGAACACGAATACTATCATGGACATCTTCTTCAAGAATATTGGCAAGACCTCGTGGAACTGGGGCTGCCCTCCGCAGTCGGAAATGAGGAGTTTGTGGATATAGGTGATAGGATCTTCCGTCTCAGGGTACTTGTCAATCAGCTCAAACATCTCGTCAAGCACATCGTGGATCACTTGAAGGACCTCAGGATCAACTAAACTTGGTTGTGAAGCAGTAGATGGCTGTGGTTGTGTAGTGGCATCATCATGGCGCTCTTGGGTAGCTCCTCCATCAGATTGTTTTTCTTGCATAGTACTAGGAACTGTCTCCTCCTTACGGATGTCACCTTCTGCTCTGCTTGCTGATTTAGCCACTACTTTACGCTTCAGTTTTGAAAGAGTGTCCATCAGTTCTTTTCCCAGTATGTGCTTCGATATATGCGTGCACACCCACATACGCTGCTTGGACTTGTACTTGATCCATTTCTCTCCTGATTCCTGCATCTGGATCATGGTGACGGGACGGGTGGCTATGGGAGTGCTAGTTCGTACGTCAGGAGGGTCTTCACCTGCAACAACGCTCATGGTGCAGGTCTTTCCAACACCTGCGCTCCCATAAATGGCCATCTTATCAACGAAAGCATCGACATAGCCTTTCTTCATGGATACATCAAACAATCGTCTAGATTCGCTCGTGCCTATTGTGTGTGTATCATCGAGTCTTTATAACGCGTTTCCGAGATGGATCTTCCATGCATTCTATTAGATTAAGTATGGTATAACTATTGTCTGCATCGGCGCTTTTGTTTGTACTGTTTTCTATGAGCACACGCATGCAGTGGCAATAGTAATCATTAGCTTGTGGTTTGTGTTACATGCTGTGGCTTGTAGTCTTGTAATAGTGCATTCCTGCATATTGTAATGGTTGCTATGGGAAGCACCCTTAACAATCCTTATCAGTAAACACAAGGAGGTACCGATAGATGACAGAAATCGTCCCATCACCTAGTACAAGGTCCAACGTAAGGTGCACACACTGTTCATGGAGCCTTTTTCATGATTATGGAGTATCGTATACCTCATGATCCCAGCTATACATGTACTAGGGCATGTACAATATAACAGAAATTAAAGAGCTGTCCATATTATTATGTAACCTTTTCATTCTTATTATATGACAGCCATAAATTCGTTAATGTAGTGACCACAATATAGATAGGTATTACCGTAGTGTAGTGGGCAGAGCTCCAAACTTTGTAGGCACATAATATACATGTATGCATGCACACAGCATGAAGGTGTTACACTTTGACGTCCAAAGTATAAGAGGAAGCTAAATGCACTCAATGTAGACTACTATACTTCAGTGACTATTCCGTGTCTTCCTCCAGTGGACTCCTGTGACAGAAAGGCCAAGCATCGTACAGGTGGCCAAAGGAGTCTTGGTAGACATAACTCCTGATGACCATTAATTATTAAGTGAATAGTCATGGTTGTAGTAGGTCCTCTACCAATTGAAGTACCTCAAGGCAATTACACATATACCGCTACACAGCATGGGTGCCCCTGTAATGTACATATAATATATTCTAGGATGCCATCATTTAGACAGATGTTCAGTGTAAAGTCATTATCTATGAGATTTTCTCATTCAGCAGCTAGCTGTTACTCATACATACAACATATTATTTCGAATTCCTTAATTGACTCTGATGAAGCTTATAGTACTAAGACTCTAATACATACAGAGATGTACATACAATTTTTTAATTATGAGTAACCCAATGACTATTTTCCATCTAGATTTTCAGATAGATGGACGGAGAGGAAACCAATCACTAGCTTCACCCCTAAACAAAATTTTAGGTAGGATAATGTCCTAAACGATGCAGTACAGTATTATAAAGTAGCTATAATTATATTCCATATCCTCCTCTAACACTACAACCATAACATTATATAACATTATCATGATAATGCAAGTCAGAAGATCTGTAAACAACAGATGTTATCCTAGTGTTGTGGTTACCACTACATGTATTGTGAGGTGTGTTGGTACTAGATGCACATGTATGGTTGCTAGGATACAGTACACACATACATTGTAATTCAACAGAAAAATTTTCATAATTCGGAATTGGGGGGGAGGAGGTGTACTGACATCTACTGTAATTCGCAATAACATGTACACATGTGTACATGTACATGTACATGTAGCTACATATATGTGTTAAAAGGTGGATGGCTCTCAAGACCTGCTTCATGAACAGAGACAAAGGGAGAGAACTACCGTTGCTACGGCTGAGAGCCATCAAGAGTAAGGAGAAGGAGGAGGGACTAACACCTCATCCTCCATGAACCGACCACTGCCAGGAGTGACTTGGCACCAGCGTCAGACACACCCACTAGCTGACTCAATTATCAAAAATTAAATGTTATCATGATATTTCAAAATGCCCACACACTAGTAACTCAATGGGATATTCCAATTAACAGCAACACACCATAAAAAATATGTGACAGGTTAATGTAACCACAAATATGATAATGGATTCAGAATGCATGACATTATTATGTAGCCACTCTCAACCACGCAACAAAATTCAATCACATAGCATTACTTTTATAGAGTTATACATACATGTAAATGTATATTACTAGGCCACAAACATGTACACATGTGGCCTGTGTGTGGTTAATTACCGTATTTATGCTAATAGAATGCAAGGTAAAAAATAATTACAATTTTAAATTTTGCGCGATTTTCCTACAGTTGTCTGCACATGGCTCACCTCTGAGATACAGCTTCTGAACCACTTCCAGTGCTCCTAGTTCCCTTCCATTGTACAGAGCTGTAGCGATGATCCACCAGCAGGGAGCAGGATGGTGGGTTAAAAAGTAAGTTGAATATGCTCGCTTAAGCTGGGCAACTACAGGATACTGCTGCTGGAGCTCTACCTGCTTAGACCATGGAATATGGAGTTGATCTAGAATACCACTTCCATATCCAGTTAGTTCCACATTACTGACACCCTCCATGACTGTATTCAAGTTCTCCAACATGAGCGATGGTTCTAATATGTGTGGAGGAGGTGGACACGTGCACAGATATGGTCAGTGTGAGCATCAGTGTAATCAACAAATGCACTGCTACACACACAATGTACATCACTGCAGGCATGAATTTGCTGTGCCATGTACACACGATCATAAGCATCCTCTACATTCCAATACATATATACACATGCCACACCCACATGTACCTGGAGCCCTCTGAACATAATCCTTTGCAGCTCTCTCAGCAGTCTCTTCTCCCCAGTAGTGAAGTCGTCCAGCTATATGGCTCCATCCCATTAGGGCGTGGGGAGAGCAAGTGATGTAATAGTGTATGTGTTGCTCTCGTTGTTGCTTCTCATCATCGCCACAGTTATCGATTATTCTCTTACTCACATTGTATGGTATATCGAGACGGGTCCACAGATGATCAGTGGCCACAGATGATAGAACTTTAGTCAGATTGCTGTGTGTTAGGCTGGTGTCTATGAGATTTCAAATATAAATTAAAACTATTTAAGCATGGTGCTAAGTCTATAACCCATATTACATGTACTGTACCATAACATTACTAGGAGTACAAATGGTGCAAATAGTGCCTCATACAAGCACATAAATGAGTGAGCATGCATGAGCTACTCTTCATAGCTGGTACAGACTCTACAAGTACTATTAAAGTTAAAGTCTGTGAAGGCTACAGTCCATAATTTTGGACTTGGGTACAGGTGAGACTGCTGCTACTACTACATATTTTTCAAGTATGGGCCCATCAGGGCCAGTATCACTATGATTCTTTAGAAAGGTAGGCTGTTTTCAGAAATACTTTGAGGAGGAGAAGAAAGGGCCTGGGGATGACCAGAGAAGACAGAGGCAAGGGGCTAAGTCTTATCTTATTAATGACTGGACATCCTCAATTTATTCTTCCAAAACTGCTTCAAAGTCTCTCTGGTTTATTTAGCTCTAGCACGAAAGTATGTCCTCCAAGCCTCCAAGTCCTCCTGTCTTTCTGTGCCACATGCAACGTGGCACGCGTTTCTGAACCCCAAGCGATCTTTATCAGAAATAAGAACGATCTTTACCAAAAATTAATTGCATTCCAAAAGCGTGACAGGCATACATGTACATACAACGCTAGCCGCCAATCCCTGGCCCACTGTCCGCGATTCAATGCCTCGCGCTAATGCGCTCGGCAATTACACCGTATGTGTAAATATTTTTGCTGGATAAAAACTTTGTTAAGCCCAGTTAGCTATCTTTGTATTGTAGAAACATTCGGTAGAGAAAACGTTCATCAATGAGGTAAGAGTCGCTGTATACCCGCTATAAAATGTGAGCGGATTTGAGAAAAGGGCCCACTTCGCGCATTTCCCGAAATTTCGTTTTAAATCGCGCGTAACTTCTGAACTGTAGTAGCTATGAGCTTCAGACTTGGAGCAAACATTCTTCAGTCATTAGTCAACACTCGCTGTAAATGTCGCGCCCCGCCCACATCCGGTGTGGGCGTGGCGCCCGCGCGTATCGATCGCGTTCGAAATCGGCCGTTTTATGCCTCACTTCAAGCGTTCAGTGCTTTGGACAGGAGCTTTGCCAGACTCTCTAACGTTGGATATATTTAGTAGAAGGCCTGACCTGCTTACAAACCAAGCCAGAAGCCTAAGGCTCTTATAGTTTTTGTGTGGTGACAGCTTGAAAAGTGCCAAAAATTCGCGTTTTGCGCAAAGTGGGCCCTTTTCTCAAATCCGCTCACAAATAATGTACATAGGACAAAAAATTACCGTCATAAAATTAGTTTTTGCCAATGAGAACAGGTAGTGAAATAGGGGTAAATGGCGAAAGTTTCCACGTACATAATATTATAATAATAATATTATTGTTGCATGGAACATGAAGCTTTACAAGGTGAATTTTGTGACTCTATAGCTGCATGAACCATACTGTACCATGTTATTATTTTTATTCCTAGTGCTATCAACCAGCACACTAATTGCAGACACAGTATACCATGACAACATCCACTTAGCAAAGATGACCACAATAATTAACATAATACCTTATGGCTAGACTTTGAATCACACTAGCCTTTCTGTGTCCCCACAGACCACACCCACTGTCAGTGGCTAGTGATCAATATTGACATACTCTGCCATACAGTCTTCCTAGACCTGGTATCAAGTGGTAAACACAAACGACATCAAAATTTGATCCTCTAGGAAGAACTACTAAACTGGGAGGGAGCAATCCGATAGTGGGTCATGTAGAGTCCATAGTGAACAGCAAACTGGTCCAGCCTAACTCAGTCGGCAAGGGTCAACTGCTATCTCAGCACATACCAGTCAGCATTTTACAAAATTTAATAGTTGGCAAAAATAAATGGGCATACATGCATGTATACCACACCAAGTTTCTAGTTCTTTGGTACTTGAATTTTTTGGATGAAGTGAAACGTTGGTGGTGACTTACTATGATCCTTGATTTAAGGTTCCCCCAATTATTGTTTTAGTGCTACTGCATACATGCATGAAACAATACTGCACAGCACTGTAAGATATAATGGCTGAGACAAAAACTAAAAATTATGAAAGCACTAGAAGGGGGTTCTAGATTGAGTGTAGCCATTGTATGGATCTAAATCTCACATGCATGCAGTCATGAGAGGAACTAGGAGGGGCTGGGGGTGAGCTAGGCTAGTCATGAGGTCAGAGTCAACCCAGCGACAGATGAACTGCAGAGGAGGTCAGACATGGTCACACATGCATGATCGCTCAGGAATTTAATTGCATGTTTGTTGACTCAGCCGTTTTATGCAGCGGACCAAAGTTTATAGTAAGGATATAGCTATAGCATTTATTAGAAAGAAAGGGTTTACCAATAGGCTGGATCGGCATCAGTCCTGTGTTTTTAGACAAAGATTTTCAACGTTGCTAGTAGTAGTGACTAGGTAGCACTAATTGTTCGTACATTCAATGCATCTGTTTATTGTTTATTGTTGTCTTGGCCCTAGTTGTCTATCTTTTTTGAGCTAGGTTTCTCCCTCACTTCTATATAAGATTTTTTCTTTCCTTCATTTTTGTCATCCTGATGAGGCTAATCACGTTAGCTGAAAAGCTTTGATGAATTGATTATTGATGAATGAAAGAATGTTGCTACTATTGTGAGCGTTTACCAGCACACAGTCATCTACACTGTACCTATGATTACAGACCAATCACTTTACCCCTTGTGCATGCGTAGCCTCGTCCCCACGTGGGAGTGGCCTGGGGACGAGGCTAGTGCATGGCATGAAGTAATAACTTTCTATTCTATTCCATGTGTATCAGTTTAGTCTAGCTAGGCAGACCCTTCTTGCACACACGACTGGTAGAGAGTAATTTTTGAGACTACATAATGCGTAATAGAAAGGATCTAACCGGAGTGTAGCCATTTTCATGGATCTAAATATCACACACTCACCAGTCAGCTCCTCAGCGTAGTGAACTATACTGTCCTCTAGAGTGACATATCCCCAACCATAGAGCTTATCAATAATCCTTCTCCAGCTGGCCAGAGGGTCTCTTAGTAGCCACTCTCTCACTAGAGCTGCAATTCTCTCTTCATCAGTCGAGCATTGTGATGATATTTCATCAAATTTGGATCGAGGAAGGCCGAGTATGCGAACACCAATATCCCTCCAGGGTATTCCAGCCAGAGTGCTGGTGATGTTGCTGACAGTGAGAGCTGTAGCATTGGAGAGAGCACATCAATCAGTGTGGGAACAACAAAGCAATAATGGATGTAGATAGTAGACAATTTCATCCATAATAGTATAATTACTGCTATACCTCTGTATAATAGCTCATAAGCTATTTTGCCTATTTTGAGTGAAATACCATTCTGGGTCAACCAATCAGATTTCTGTATCACCATAGCTACTACTGTGAAATACGAATATGATTTGGTCAGTCACTTCCTTAGATACAAGAAGTTACATAGCAACCCCAGTCAGTTAAAAATGGCAGAAAGGAGTGAACCTAGTATGCTTAACTTGCTGGTAGACCCAGAATGGTTCACCACTACAATTGACACTGAAGCTGGAAACAACCAGGAAGACATGGAAGCATTTATTGACCAATTACTGGAGCAAGCGGAAAGTCCAGAATTGGAGGCTCCGCCCGCAGAGACGCCAGCTGTCACTCAACCAGTTCAAGCCGGTCCTCAGCAGTTTGTACAAGCAAGCGACAAGGACTTACAGCGTTTGATGGACAAAAACACAAATAAGAACACGCTGAAGTCTACCAATACGTGGGTAAGAAGGTTTGAAGGATGGCACAGAACTTCTTACTGACAAAAGTGTTGCTGAGATGGACAATATTCTTGGCCATTTCTATGCAGAGTTGAGGAAGGAAGACGGTACTGATTATGAACCAGACAGCCTTCGAGTGATACTTGCTTCCTTGGATAGACACTTCCGAGACAGCGGATTGCCGTTCAGTGTTTTAAGGGACGAAGCGTTCAAAAACAGCAGAAAATTCTGAATGGAAAAGCCATAGCTAGAGCTACATGAGCGAGGCATGGGAAAGCGTAAAAACAAGGCGGATCCTTTAACAGAAGAAGATGAAAAGGCCTTGTGGGAGAGCGGAGTCCTAGGTGGTGATAACCCCTCGACTCTCAACCACACAATATGGTATCTGCTGAGTCAGCAACTTGGAACGCGAGGCAACCAGGAGCATACAGAAATCATGATGGAAGATTTGACCGAGTGCCTCAGACTAATCAGGTGCGATAATATTATGTGGAGTGGACAGAACTCACAAAGACTAGACACGGAGGACTAGTCAAGCCTGAAAGACAAGTTCCCCAGCGAATATTTCCGAATAAAACTGATCATTGCCCTGTCTAATTCCTCAAGAAGCTTGTCTCGAAACGACCATCTTCACTTCGTGTAACAGGGCCGTTGTATCTAACACCACTCAGAAAGCCACGAGAAAGCCTTTGGTATTCTGTTCAAAAGGTCGGTGAGGCGACTATTAAGATGTATATGAAAACCATTGCTTGAAATGGTGGTATTGACACAGATGGGCGTTGATTCACCAATCACAGAATCCGAAAGACCACCGTTCGTAAACTGCAAAAAGCTGGTATTTCCAATGAATCAGATAAGATAGCATTGAATACTGGACACAAAGTGAAGAGACCCTTCGAGACTATGCGGCTACAGACATGGAAGACCACAAGAAGATCAGCAACATACTAAGTGTAAAGCCAGCAATGGGTGTCCCTTGTAATACAGTACAGTCAGTCCCTCAGGCTTCCATGCGTCAGCCGCTCCAGCCACTGAGCCAAAACATTCCTCCCTGTGTTTTTAATAATTGCACCGTCTAATTCAGTGCAAGCAGCACTTCATCTAGTTTGATGCAGATGCAGGGATCATCATCATAACAATCTTGTTACCATTCTGATCTACCCCGTAAGAAACGGGCAAGGAATTTGGATTCTGACGATGAAAGCTGATCATGAAAACTGTAATGGGAGTGACGTATTCAAACGTATCTTATGTACATGTATATCTTGCATAATTATTATAGTATTGTTATGCCATTCACTTTTTCTCCATGAAAAAGCTCTTGCTATGTATTAATTTTATTAAATAATATACTATTAAGGTTACGGGATAGTATTCAACGCGCAATTTATAAATAATTGCGCACGGACACAATTCACATACGTCTTAATGCGGTTTAGTCGGAAACGCGAACGAACGTCGACCATTTCCAGAGTCCAAGTTTCTTGCGTCAACTTTTGAAGTCCAGAGACTTGAACGAACTGACTTCGCTGTCGTTGACGATAGTCCATCGATCGGAGCAGGGCCAGGTATAGCGTTTTTTCGAAAACTCTTAAATGGTGAGTCGTCAGACAAGGTTTTGTCCTGGAGGGCCGCCATTAAGCGAGTCACATGTCAGCTGAGCAGTAAGTTTTTATGTTCGCTTTCTGTTCGTATAACTCGACAGAGTTTATATATACTTGGCCCTGTAGAGACTCGTAAGCTATCATTTCATTTGTAGCTATATCATTACATAGAGGCTGTTTACCTTGGCAAAAACAAAAACTGACGCAGGAAATTGCAAAACTTACCCGCGCTTGTAGATAGACAGTGGTAGGTTTGCTTTTCGTTTTTGTGGACCATGGGGCAGGCATCAGGAGAGCTACTTACCTGTACCTTGACTGTGCAAAGAACGTGGACAAAAACTGGAATATAACTGTCTCATTTATTATTCATGTGAATTTTGACCATGCATGGGCGGAATGCTATCCCGTAACCTTAACATGTGATAGGTAGGTTGTTTGTTCAATTATATTGTTCGTACCATTTTGTCGACCAAATACCTATTTCAAGCCCCTATTTTCCCCTAATTGAACAAACAACCTACCTATTACCTATTCTAATCTTTATACACATGACATTGTAGAATGCTCCACGAGTTAAAAATAAGAGTAAATTCGTACACAACCATCCATAATTAAGACTACAATTAATTTCATAGCTAAACAATGTCAAAGTAATCTTAAGAGAAATTAAAAATCTAGCCTAGTATAATATTATTATATTATATAAATTGTATCATCAAGTATAGTTTTGGAGATGACGAAACGGCGGCGGATGCGTGTCGTGGTGAGTGCTCACACCCCCTTTTGTGAATTTCTTTGTTCCACATGAACACAACTAATGCATTCTACAGGTTAAAGTTAGTAGTTTCTAATCTCGAGAGTTCTATTGGTAGCTTCTTCATGACCACAAAAGGTACGCAATGATGGGCACAAGTGTAGCAAACACGACAAGAAAGAGCATTCTCTGTAGATTAGCGCCACAAAATGGTCATATCTGAGGCGATTATGAGCAGTAATGCACACTACAATGATCTCAAGAGCATGGGCAGCAATTTCCAGATGTTCAGCTCTGTCAGAGTACCCTCTGGAGGTACACAAGTGAACAGCGACACGCATCCGCCAGCTACTTACCATACCAAATGTATTACCGTTTCCAATCCCTCTTCCTCCTCTATTATCTATGATCTCACCTAGTTTACGGCCTTTCCTTATTTCTCGTTTGATTCTTCGTCTCTCTTGTCGACTCAGTGAGTTCAGGTAGCCTCGCTCACTGTAGAGGGCTCGCTTCTCCCCGCTCGTATGGCGGTTGGTCGCGGTGATCGGGCTGGTGGCGCCGCGGAGACTCGGAGAGGCTGACTCATCCTCTTCTTCTTCTTCGCTACTCTCTTCCCCAGAGCTACTCGACTCCGCCATAGTTAGCTACCAGTGGCGGAACCACGATTTGTAGAAGGGGGGTTCCAATGGTGTAGTTGCGCGCGCGAAGCGCGCGCGAAAAGTTTGAAGCCACGCCCACTTTGGGGTAAACCCCCGCCCATTTCGATCGTTTTTGAGAGAAACTATCAGTCCTACCAGTCCAATCGACCTGTTTTTGAACAAATTTTCAGCTAAAGCATGCTAAGGTGAGCCATAGCAGTAGTTTTCTTAGCTCTGTAGACAGAGAGGGGGGTTTCATTTAGCTTATCAATGAGCACTTCATAGCCTATCATCAGTTATTCTTAGTGCTAGGTGCAGCCCAAAGGGGGGGTCCGTGGAACCCTAGGAACCACCCTAAATCCGCCACTGGCTACAACACTCCACTCAGATGTCAACATCAGATTGCTGCCCCCGCCCTGTTTGAGTGGAAAACATTACGTCATGTGGCATTATCTATGACCACACTTAGTAGAGGCTGACATAGGCCTAATATCCGTTTTGGGTGCACCGGTGGGTGGGGCTGGTGCAGTCAGTTTCGTAAGGTAAAGGTCGTCAAGGAAATAACATTATTTTGATCTGGCCTGGACATCAAAAGTGTAAACAGTCTAGTATAGGCTACTTCGTTTAAATTTGGGATTGGCTGTATAATAGCTGTACCTTTTGGCCATGGCCTGGTCTATAAACCGTTGAAATTATTATGGTTAACTTCATAATATGTATTATAGCTAGCTACACGTAAACTAGCTATGCAGCAGGCAAGATGGTGCAAATACAGTAGCGCATGAGAACAAGAATGTTAATTAATGGCCCATACCAGCCGAAGTGGAGCATAAAACTATCGACATAAAAATTTAATATTGTGCATAACGATGATCATAACGGAATGGTCGTGAGTGAACGACAACAAAAAATACCAACAAACAACATATTATTGAAATTAATGCAATACTATTCACCAAATAAGCGATGTTTTAATTCGACTTTAAGTTTTGCTGGAAGGGGAAGAGTGTCAATATCGCTAGTACTCTTCACCCAATTAGATAACTTTTCCAGACACAGATTTTGAAGGTTGATATCTGTAGCAAAGAACCAGCAATAGTTATTGATAGCAAATTATGGCCAGTACCTGTACACATGCATGACACAGTACAGCATGCTACAGACTAGTGCTATAGTGTTTTATACATTGTCAACATAAAAGTATTGAATGAATGTCAATTGCAAGATAATTCCAGTTTCTGTTTACCCATTCTCTATTCCTCGTATTACAACAAGCAGGGGGGCCGGGGCGAGCGCCCCCTGCTACACCTGATCATGATTGTTGTATCTAAGGCATGCATGCACACTCACAAAATACAGGATACCCACTGGTAGTTGTATAGTATACAATGATATAATTATATACAAGCGTAAAAACAAAAACTGAATTGATCAAGTAGCATGAGCGTCATAAACATGTTGGATACTATATAGTTTGGATTTGGTACTCTATAGCCATGCATGCAGAACAGATGGCTATCCTAGTATTGTGGCTACCATAGACACAGTGCATGAGGTGGATAGGTCCCCACAACAGATATCCTCAGTAGCATATTATTGATAACTGTACATGTACATGTAGGTTGGTGGAAATCGGTAAACAGAATTTGAGCATGTAAATAATATAATATGGAACATTTTTACTAGTTTTTGATATCTACAGACAATAGTAAGTGTTCTAGCTGTTCATTTCAATCTCTGATCATTGACATCTACATGTACAATCATAATTCTGTACATCTACACATGTAGCTGCCTAATCACATCATTAAAATTAATAATTTTGATTATCATATCATATAATGTAGCAGCTAAGGAACTTCTTTAACCTTGATCATTAAAAATTAAAGGTTATCATAATTATTCAAAATGCGTATTCCAATTAACAGCCATACACCTCCATCATTGGGTGAACTTTAAATAGCAAACCTCCAGGGAGATTCAGACTTGTCCGGGGGCAGGGTTAATACTAGGATGTACACAGATTTTAGTGAAGAGTAGGTATAATTAAGTACACACATGTCACAATGTCAGATTCTAGTTTGTGTAGCGATACATGTTCATAAAAAAATATGTGACAGGTCAATCAATGAATGTGGCCACAAATACGTATCTGGATTCAGAATGCATGTTACCCACTCTCAACCTCGCCACAAAACTCAATCACATAGTCATAGCATCATCTCTATAGAGATATCTAGGGTGATGTAAACCATCGAGGGGGCGAGCTTCGCTCACAGCATATAGTAAAAAGTACATGTACAAGTAGCTATAGCTATTGTCATTTATTTTAATAACTGAGCACAATCTATTGTCTCTATATTAAAAGATCAAGAAAGGAGGAAAAATATATAGTTTAATATTAAACAATTATTGTGTGCTACATTCCCAGTAGCTATACCGTATTTCTTCTAAAAATTCGGCCCTTCTAATTATTTGGCACCCTTTACCGAATGATTGAGAATAGTCTCTAATTTTCGGCCAAGGTCGTCACGCGTATATGCTATAAACGGGAATGGAATGCGCACACAGATGGAATGTTGAATGCTAACCTCTAAAAATTCGGCGAAGCTAAAGCAATGCTATTATTTTCATGCTGAATTTTTAGAAGAAATATGGTATGTAGGGAGCTTTGGCCCCTATGAGGCTACAGAATTGTCTGGGCAACTATAGCTAGTTTGGACCCGTGTTCGTAGCCGATTAGGGAAATTAGATCATACCTAGACTTAGACTACATGGCCTTGTTGCTGTAGAAACATTTGTGTACTGATGCCTTACCTTTGCTTGTTTTCTAGTCGTCTACTCGAGCTGGATGCGAGCACTTGAGCTAAATCTTTTGGTGAGCTACATTTAGAGTTAGTGCGGCCAACATTGACGATCTTAACCGCAATGATTGTGCGCATGCGCTGTGAGCGAGCGAACACATGGACGATGTATAATTACATACATACAAACATACAAATAAACGTACATACATGTACATACATACATAAGTATAGCGATTTTCTCATAGTACTGATTAGTGTGGGGCTCACTCAGGCTCGCCTCAATTACTAGGCCACACATAATTTATATGTATGCACACTTGTTAGAGATTACAGTGTACACACACAAACAGCAAGCAGTGCTTCGTTGATAGTACATGTACACTGTAAGCTCATGATACACAGGCTATCAATTCTCCCCTCACTCCTACAGCTGTCTGCACATGGCTCACCTCTGAGATACAGCTTCTGAACCATTTCCAGTGCCCCTAGTTCCTGGTTCCTGTACAGAGCTGTAGCGATGATCCACCAGCTGGGAGCAGGATGGTGGGTTAAAAAGTAAGCTGAATATGCTCGCTTATGCTGGCCAACTGCAGGATACTGCTGCCAGAGCTCTCGTCGCTTGGACTGTGGAATATGAAGCCACTCACTTACACGCACTACTCCCTTGACACTCTCCATGACTGTACTCAAGTTCTCCAATATGAGCGATGGTTCTAATATGTGTGGAGGTGGACATGTGCACAGATGTGGTCAGTGTGAGCATCAGTGTAATCAACAAATGCACTGCTACACACACAATGTACATCACTGCAGGCATGAATTTGCTGTGTCATGTACACACAATCATAAGCATCCTCTACATTCCAATACATACACATGCCACACCCACATGTACCTGGAGCCCTCTGAACATAATCCTTTGCAGCTCTCTCAGCAGTCTCTTCTCCCTCGTAGTGAAGTCGTCCTGCTATATGGCTCCATCCCATCAGGGAGTATGGAGAGCAAGTGATGTAATAGTGTATGTGTTGCTCTCGTCGTTGCTCCTCATCATCACCATAGTCATCGACTATTCTCCCACTCACAGGGCCTGGTATATCGAGACACTCCCTCAGATCACCAGTGGCCACAGATGACAGAACTTTAGTCAGATTGCTGTGTGTTAGGCTGGTGTCTGTGAGATTTCAAATACAAATGAAAATTATTTAAGCATGGTGCTAAGTCTATAATCAATATTACATGTACTGTACCATAACATTATTACACCGTCACTTTGTTGGATAAAAATTTCATTAAGCCCAGTTATCTTTGTATTGTAGAAATTTCGGTTGAAAAATGTTCATCAATGTGGTAAAGGTCGCTATATACCCTCTATGAAATCATTTACACAGGTCCAAAAAAATAGCATCATAAAATTAATTATTTGCCAATGAGAGCAGGTGGTGAAATTGGCAAATGGTGAAAATTTCAATGTATACGGTAATTGTTACATGTTATTATTTTATTCCTAGTGCTACATATAGAGAATTACTTCATCACTATCAACCAGCACACTAATTACAGACACAGTATACATTACCCTGACAATATCCACTTAGCAAAGATGACCATAATAATTAACATAATACTTTATGGCTGGACTTTGAACCACACTAGCCTTTCAGTGTCCCCACAGACCACACCCACTGTCAGTGGCTAACCATCAACATCAAGAGTATATAATAGAGAGGGAGGGAGAGTATCCTACTTCACTATGGGCCTGTGTTACAACACTTTACGGGGGTCATGACCTTTGTAATGATATTCACAGGCTTGAGGCCTCAGTCCTAGCCGTTTGTGGGCATGTAGCTAAACCTCATGTACTATAGAGCACTAATGCAGGTTGATGCAGCTGCTATGTGATGTTGTAGGACAATCTGTGAAACCACTTTGTATGTGAATATCATTACAAAGGTCATGACCCCCGTAAAAGGTTGTAACACAGGCCCATAGTGAAGTAGGATACTCTCCCTCCTTCTCTATTATATACTCTTGTCAACATTGACATGCTCTGCCAGTCTTCCTAGACCTGGTATCAAGTGGTAAGCACAACCAACAGCAAAACTTGATCCTCTAGGAAGAACTACTAAACTGGGAGGGAGCAATCCGATAGTGGGTCATCTAGAGTCCATAGTTGATAGCTAGTGAACAGCAAACTGGTCCAGCCTAACTCAGTCGGCAAAGGTCAACTGCTATCTCAGCACATACCAGTCAGTATTTCACAAAAAGTTGGCAAATAAGTGGGCATATGTATAACATACCAACTTTCTTGGTGTGCATAAATCTACCACACTCTAAGCTGAAGCTACTTGTGGGATGATATACAGCATGCATGCAGTCATGAAAGTTTCTCCCATACCCTCCCTCCTATTATTAAAATTTGAGTCAGCATAATGGATAGGAGAGGGGGGTTCTAGCTGGAGTGTAGCCATTGTATGGATCTAAATCTCACATGCATGCAGTCATGAGAGGAGCTGGGAGGGGCTGGGGGTGAGCTAGGCTAGTCATGAGGTCAGAGTCAACCCAGCGACAGATGAACTGCAGAGGAGGTCAGATATGGTCGCACGTGATCACTCAGGAATTTAATTAATCCTGCACGTGTTTGTCGACTCAGCCGTTTTTATGCAGAGTATGGTGGACTGTAAAGTTTATGCCCGCTCCAAACGTTAAGGATTTAGCCAATAATTATCTAGAAAGAAAGAGTTTACCAATAGGCTGGATCGGAAACAGTCCTGTGTTTTTAGATGAAGATTTTCAACATTGCTAGCAGCCCCAAACTGCGGGGTAGGCGGGGCTCAGGCACTAAATCAACTGGAAACCACCTTTTTAACATTGACACCGAGCGATGGTCAAGCCAGTCTTATGATTGATGAGCAGTGACTTGCTGTTTTGTACGGTATCACTATGGGAATAATTTTGCTGACAAAGCAATTTTGGACTTGCACACATGTCGTAGCTACCTCCTCTGGATGAACTGGAGTAACCATGCCCAACTCAAAAAAATGCTCAAATATATGCTTAAATCTCTTAATCTTGCAACCTTCATGCCAATGAACATTCCAATGATAACAGATCAATCACTTTAAATACCCCTTGTGCATGCGTAGCCTCTTCCCCACGTGGGAGTGGCCTGGGGACGAGGCTAGTGCATGGCATGAGGTAATAACTTTCTATTCTATTCCATGTGTTTCAGTTTAGTCTAGCTAGGCAGACCCTTCTCCCACACACTACTGGTAGATAGTAATTTTTGAGACAGCATAATGCATAATGGAAAGGACAGGGGAGAGGGTCTAGCCGGAGTGTAGCCATTGTATGGATCTAAATCTCACACACTCACCAGTCAGCTCCTCAGCGTAGTGAACTATACTGTCCCCTAGAGAGTGTTCCTTAGTCGAACTACCATAACACCGGTGAAGCCCATCAATTATCTTTCTCCAGCTGGCCAGAGGGTCCCTTAGTAGCCACTCCCTCACTAGAGCTGCAGTTCTCTCTTCATCAGTCGAGCATTGTGATGATATTTCATCACATTTGGATTCAGGAAGGCAGAGTATGACTTCACCAATATCCCTCCAGTCTATTCCAGCCAGAGTGCTGGTGAGGTTGCTGACAGTGAGAGCTGTAGCATTGGAGAGAGCACATCAATCAGTGTGGGAATTAACAATAATAAAGCAATAACGGACGTAGATAGTACACAATTTCATCCATAATTTTTAGAATGCTCCATGTGTTAATAATAAGAGTACTTTTTGGCTCCATAATTAAATTTTCATCGCTAGTAGAGTAGTAATGCACCTGTCAATGGTATGCCCCACTATCCCCATCCAGCACGAAACAAAGGGGGTATCAAGGAGTTTTTACAGGAGAAGCTGGACCTAGGGTGGCACAGTTGACTTTCCTGTATACATTGACATAATTTTTTTGTAAACTAGAGGGTATGGTTCGCGAGACTACAATTGCCACGTCATAACAGAAGCAGCATGAAAGCAATCAAATCCCCTACATCATGTGTGTCCTAGGACATACTAGTTACTGAATAGTATAGCCGTCTTACATTATGTTTTGGTTCCATAGGGCTGCAGATTTCAGCTCCGTCAGCGGATGTGGATATAACGAGCATTTATTAATTTCGACGATCTTTACCAATCATATTCTTGGCTACTTAGTTGTGCGCATGGGCACAAAACACAATGGGCATGCATTATGCATCGAGTGGGCACTGTCGATAGGCGTGGCTACGTTAGCCAACAAAAAAGCACTATTTGTGACGCCCGTGGACCGTGTCCATCGATTTGACGCACACTGAAGCTAGTTTTTTGCCGAATTCTATTGATTCGTTGTGCTTACGAGACGCTTAGATGCCTACATCTCGAGATATGGCGATTTTTGTGCTCACAACAACGACACAACCGATTACTTTACCCCTTGCTGCGCATGCGCGCGCGGGGTAATAATTATAGCTATATACGTAAACTAGCTATGCAGCATGCCAGATGGGTGCAGGTACAGTAGCACATGAGAACAAGAATTTTAATGGCCCATACCAGCCAAAGGGGAGCATAAATATAGGTTATAGCACGAGAGCGAGACAGTTCAGTGATTTATTGACCGAGGGCGAAGCCCGAGGTCAATAAGCCACTGAACTGTCGAGATCGAGTACTATAACCGATTTGTAGTACTGAACAAAAGAAAACTACAAGGTGCAAACCAGAGTTATTGTCCTGTGGGTTTAGTTATAGTCCTGCGGGGAAGGCAGTTGGGTGGTAAGCTGTTGTCGGCATGGAAATTTCACTCTGATCGCTGAATCATTCTCGAGTTGTTGGTACATGTACATCAAAGCAGTCGGTAAGTGCCTATATAAATGTAGGAGACAGCTTAGTTAGGTATCTAAACTGCTAGCTCGATAGATCAATCGAGCCACTGAGATCGAGTACTATAACCGATTTGTAGTACTAAACTACAAGGTGCAAACCACAGCTAGTGTACATAGGTACAAGGTGCTTTCCCTCAGCTGCTACCCATGCACAGGACAATAACAAGTCAGTTATATGCCTTGCAGGAGTTATTGTCCTGTGGGTTTAGTTATAGTCCTGCGGGGAAGGCAGTTGGGTGGTAAGCTGTTGTCGGCATCCTTTGATTTGTATGGCTTCAGTACTACAAAACTTATTATATCAACAAAAAACTAATATTAATATTGTGCTTAACGATGATCATAACAGAATGGTCATGAGTGAATGACAACAAAAAATACCAACAAACAACAAATTGAAATTAATGCAATACTATTCACCAAATAAACGATATTTTAATTCGACTTTAAGTTTTGCTGGAAGGGGAAGAGTGTCAATATCGCTAGTACTCTTCAGCCAATTAGATAATCTTTCCAGACACAGATTTTGAAGGCTGATATCTGCAGCAAAGAACCAGCAATAGTTATTGATAGCAAATTATGGCCAGTACCTGTACACATGCATGACACAGTACAGCATGCTACAGACTAGTGCCATAGTGTTTTATACATTGTCAATAGAAAAATATTGAATGAATGTCAATTATTGCAAGATAATTCCGGTTTCTGTTTACACATTCTCCATTCCTAGTATTACAACAAGCAGGGGGGCCAGGGCGAGCGCCCCCTGCTACACCTGACCATGATTGTTGTATCTAAGGCATGCATGCGCACTCACAAAATAGAGGATATACAAGCGTAAAAACATGCAAAATCTGAATTGATCAAGTAGCATATTATACATGGTCCACGAGCGTCACAAACAGTGCCCTTATGTTGGATACTAGTTTGGATTGGGTATTTTATAGCCATGCATGCAGAACAGATGGCTATCCTAGTATTGTGGTTACCATAGACACAGTGCATGAGGTGGGTAGGTTCCCACAACTGAGTAGCATAATTATTGATAACTGTACATGCACATGTACATGTAGGTTGGTTGACATTGGTAAACAGAATTTGAGCATGTTAATTATTATGCAACATTTTTGCTAGTTTTCAATATCTACAGACAATAGTAAGAGTTCTAGTTGTTCATTTCAATCTCTGATCATTGACATCTACATAATATTATAATCATAATTCTGTACACATACACATGTAGCTGCCTAATTGCATTATTAATACATGTAATTAGCTAAGGAACTTCTTTAACCTCGATTATCAAAAATTAAAGGTTGTCATAATTTTTCAAAATGTCCACACTCAATGGGGCATTCCAATTAACAGAATGTGTAAACAGAAACCGGGGTCACCTTTAACTAGCAAACGTCCAGGAGGATATTCAGGCTGGTCCAGCGTAGTCTCACGCAGCCAGACTCTTACACCTCGGAAGGGGGAGGGAGAGAGTCTGGTAAAGTGCTATACATTGAGTTGTTCCAGCACCTCGTACGAGGCGCACCAATCAGATTGCATCTTTAGTTTGCGGTGGTATATCCAATTGTGAACGGAAAACAAACACGCATGCGCAATAGTATCTCGTCCGTTCACAGTCGGATACGCCACCGCAACCATAAAGATGCAATCTGATTGGTCGCACCTTGTACCAGGCGCTGGGACAACTCGATGTATACCGTATTTTTTCTAAAAATTCGGCATGAAAATAATAATATTGCTTTTTATTAGCTTTGCCTAATTAATATTCAACATTCTGTCTGCGTGCGCATTCTATTCCCGTTTATAGCATATACATGTGACGACCTTTGCCGAAAAGTAGAGACTATTTTCAATCATTCGGTAAAGGGTGCCGAATAATTAGAAGCACCAAATTTTTAGAAAAAATACGGTAGCAATTGACTAGACTTTCTCCCTCCCCCTCCCGAGTTGTAAGAGTCTGGCTGCGCGAGACTACATGTAGGTCCAGCAGGCAGGGTAGTAAGAAACTTGAATTCTCATAATGTTTATATATGAACACTGACCATAATATTATTATTATTCCCAGTAGCTGCATAGCGTAATGGTACATGTGGTAAAAGGTAGGGTTTCATCTAGAAACAAAAATTTGGGGTGGAAGTGTGACAAATGAGTGGGCGTATTTAGCACACAAACTTCCTTGAGACGTATTTTAGGAGAATTCCTCCAATTTGTTTCAGGTAAGTTTGATCAAAAACAAATGTTAGTGATTTGATTTGGTGACTTATTGTGATATTATGATGCTTAATTCAATTGAATTCAAATTTTTAGCGGGGGAGAACGATGAAACCAAGAAAGGTCGTCAATAGAATGTGTACATGCATGCACATTCCGATGCCGGCACCAGAAATCATGGAGATGGAGACTAAGACCGACTCTCAGCCTTGATAGCGACAAGTTTCGATGCTTCTATCATAGAGACCAACTTGATAGCGCAGTACACCTTCCAAATTTCAGGTTGCCATTGGTTGCGGCATGGCACGCTGACTAAGGAACTACTCTAAACTTGACTACAATAAACTTAAGCTGATGTAATGACACACTAGTAACTCAATGGGGTACATGTATTCCAATTAACAGCTAGGCATATATCCACATCCATGGGTGACCTTTAATTAGCAAACGTCCAGGGGGATATATACATGTATTATGAGGCTTGTCCAGGGGACAGGGTTAATCTACATGTACATGTACATGCACAGGAGAGTTGGCATATTATAATAAGTACCCTAATATGTGGCTACAATGGCAGATTCTAGTTTGTGAAGCAAAATTAATGCATAAAAAACTTGTGGCAGGCCAATCAATGAATGTGACCACAAATATCTGTATTCAGAATGCTTTATATTCATGACATTGTACGCACTGTGAATACACTCAACACCGTTACCACAAATTTCAATCACACAGTCGTACACATTACTAGGCCACGAACATGTACACTCATATTAAGTCTGTGTCTGAATAATCGAAAGATAATATAACAGCAAGCAGTGCTTTGTTGATAGCTAGTACACTGTAAGCTCATGATACACAGACTATCAATTCTACCCTCACTCCTACAGTTGTCTGCACATGGCTCACCTCTGAGATACAGCTTCTGAACCACTTCCAGTGCTCCTAGTTCCCAATTCTCGTACAGAGCTATAGCGATGATCCACCAGCAGGGAGCAGGATGGTGGGTTAAAAAGTAAGCTGAATATGCTCGTCTACGCTGGGCAACTACAGGATACTGCTGCTCGAGCTCATCTTGCTTGAACCATGGAATATGGAGCCAGTCACCTACACCCCTCATGATCAGTCCCCCTTCCTTAACACTCTCCATGACTGTATTCAAGTTCTCCAACATGAGCGATGGTTCTAATATGTGTGGAGGTGGACATGTGCACAGATATCGATGTGGTCAGTGTGAGCATCAGTGTAATCAACAAATGCACTGCTACACACACAATGTACATCACTGCAGGCATGAATTTGCTGTGTCATGTACACACGATCATAAGCATCCTCTACATTCCAATACATACACATGCCACACCCACATGTACCTGGAGCCCTCTGAACATAATCCTTTGCAGCTCTCTCAGCAGTCTCTTCTCCCCAGTAGTGAAGTTGTCCAGCTATATGGCTCCATCCCATGAGGGCGTCAGGACAGCAAGTGATGTAATAGTGTATGTATTGCTCTCGTCGTTGCTCCTCATCATCACCACAGTCATCGACTATTCTCCCACTCACACCGCCTGGTATATTGAGATACTCCCTCAGATCACCAGTGGCCACAGATGATAGAACTTTACTCAGATTGCTGTGTGTTAGGCTGGTGTCTGTGAGATTTCAAATACAAATGAAAAATACCGTATTCGCTCGATCAGACGCCGCTCTCGATTAGTCGCCGCTCTCGAATAGTCGCCGCACCTCCGGAAGTGTTGAACGAAATAGTGGCCGCTCTCGAATAGTAGCCGCGCCACGCCTACTATTCGAGAATACCAGCACGTGGATATGCCTCGCGACTCGTTTTCGATGCCAGGTACACAATAAACAGCCTAGAACAAGTTCTAACCTTCTTCTACATCAGCAAAGGGGCCAGAATCTCCTCGATCAGCGGTATCAATCGACCATTTCTCTAAGGATTGCGTCTCTGGCAGCTACTGGTATTAATAAACGCCGCTCTCGAATAGTCGCCGCTCTCGAATAAACGCCGCACAAACTCGGGCGGTGAAATAAATAGTAGCCGCGGCGTTTGATCGAGCGAATACGGTATTTAAACATGGTGCTAAGTCAACAACCCGTATTACATGTACTGTACCATAACATTATTACATCGTACGTGTAGACATTTTTGCTGGATAAAATTTCATTAAGCCCAGTTACATGTACCTTTGTATTGTAGAAAGTTTTGGTAGAAAAAATATTTATCAATGTGGTAAAGGTCGCTATATATACCCTCTATATATGTTATAGTTATAGCACGGGGCCAGGGATTTATGGCAGTAAATCGACCCGAGTCCGAGGGCGTAGCCCGAGGACAAGGGCGGTTTACGTCGCCATAAATCCCTGGCAACCGTGCTGTAACTATTATATATCCCACCTGATTGGCTAAAAGTCACGCGCACCGTAGTTTACATGCATAGCAACAACCGCTCTAACCTAGCAACAACAGTTCTGAACAGAAAGAGAGTTGCACAGAAAACAAACCAGCAAAGAAACAGCCGATGACGGATGGCTTGAGTCGCGGAACCATGCCATGGCTAGTTGAATCAACCAGTGCTTCTGCTTTCCATGAATAGAAGACAGTCAGGTAGCTTCGAAAACAAGTTTAGAATAGTTTCGCTGTTCAACAAACTCCGGCAATGGCTACTGAATGGATTTACGCTATCTAGACTTGGACTAGCAGTTAGCACAGTTCACTTGCCATTGCACTGTTGAACTTGCCACGTGGCAAAACTGTCAGATCGAGAGATAGCTAATTGGTTCCTGATTAGTGTCAATTAGTGCGCGTGAGTTTCCGTGTCTGTGTAAACAATGTCTACTGTGTTGTATGGTACCTTAGTGCTGTGCACACGCAAATGTATTAGATACTAGAGTTACACTTTGTGTAGCAGTCCTCGCTCAGCGAGCCACTATGCCAACCAATATCCTGTATTGAACTTCCTGTTTATGCATGATGAATTTGTATTATTAAATTTTTAGGATTCCCCCGCCTTCCCTGTAAATTAAATTTGTGTTGCACGTGTAGATCACGTGACAAGGGAGTGGTTCCTTTTGTCTATGCTGAAGTATTAGCAGCAAAAGGAGCTCCATTATGTGTCAGTCTTGGAAGAATGAAGCCAAGAGTAGACCAATTGACAGGCCACATCTAGCAACATCTTTACCGTCAGCGATAGGACAAACAACTTTGGGCCAAGAAGGTGCGATCGTTTTTGGCCGCGCGAAAATTGATTTACCCGGTAAGCACAGTTCAGCCGAACCGTCGAGTTTGTAGGCCTTGCATGACCATCTTGAGGGAGCCCACAACTTTCGACTCAGTAGCACATGGCGACGTGGCCTGAGTCGCCGAAGAGAGTAGGAAAGAAAATTTAGACGCACGCGAAAGATAGGCCATGAAGCCATACGAAACGACTCTCGAGCCCGAGTAGAAACCTCGCTTCGCTCGGAATGATGACATGATTGCTTGTGTGAACTAAAACAGTGGCTCTGGTTGGTCAAAATAATAGCCAGAGGGAGGAATATATGGATCATATATTCCCTTGTACCCCTCAGGGAGGGAATATATCACAGTTATACCCCACTTGTTATAGTACAAGAGTATACATAGGTGGGATATATGAATCATTTACACACGACAAAAAATTATTGTCATAAAATTTAATAATAATTACTTCACCACTATCAACCAGCACACTAATTACAGACAGTTTACATTACCATGACAACATCCACTTAGCAAAGATGACCATAATAATTAACATAATACTTTATGGCTGGACTTTGAACCACACTAGCCTTTCAGTGTCCCCACAGACCACACCCACTGTCAGTGGCTAACCATCAACATTGACATGCTCTGCCAGTCTTCCTAGACCTGGTATCAAGTGGTAAGCACAACCAACAGCAAAACTTGATCCTCTAGAAAGAACTACTAAACTGGGAGGGAGCAATCCGATAGTGGGTCATCTAGAGTCCATAGTTGATAGCTAGTGAACAGCAAACTGGTCCAGCCTAACTCAGTCGGTAAAGGTCAACTGCTATCTCAGCACATACCAGTCAGCATTTCACAAAAAGTTGGCAAATACGTGGGTATACGTATACCACACCAAGTTTCTTAGTATGTAATTCTTTGGTAATTTTTTTGAGGAACGGTAGTGGTGACTTACTATGATGCTTGATTTAAGGTCCCCCCAACTGTTAAAGTACTACTATATACATACATGCATGAAACAATACAGCATAGCATTGTAAGATATAATGGCTGAGACAGAAACTAAAATTATGAAAGCACTTACAGTCTCAGTGCATTAAGAAATCAGTTGCCTACTGAGGCCTAGAGCTCTAAGCTGCAGCTACTTGTGGGATGATATACAGCATGCATGTAGTCATGAAAGTTTCTCCCATACCCTCCCTCCTATTAATAAACTTTGAGTCAGCATAATGGATAGGAGAGGGGGGTTCTAGCTGGAGTGTAGCCATTGTATGGATCTAAATTTCACATGCATGCAGTCATGAGAGGAGCTGGGAGGGGCTGGGGGTGAGCTAGGCTAGTCATGAGGTCAGAGTCCACCCAGCGACTGATGAACTGCAGAGGAGGTCAGACATGGTCACACGCGATCACTTAGGAATTTATCTATTGCTCAGGAATTAGTGTGTGTTTGTCAATTCAGCCATTTTATGCAGAGTATGGTGGACTAAACTTTATGCTGCTCTGAATGGTAAGGATTTAGCTAACAGTTATCTAGAAAGAAAGGGTTTACCAATAGGCTGGACCAGTATCAGTCCTGCGTTTTTAGATCGAGATTTTCAATGTTGCCAGCAGTGTCAAACTGCGGGGGCATCGGGTATGCAGGCACTAAATCAACTGGAAATCACCTTTTAACATTGACACCGAGCGATGGTCAAGCCAGTTTTACGACTGGTGAGCTACAGTGACTTGCTGTTTTGTATTGCATCACTATGGGAATAGTTTTGCTGATAAAGCAATTTTGGGCTCGCACATGATCATGTCCTACCTCTTCAGGATGAACTGAAGTAACCATGCCAAACTCACTATACACTAAAAAAATTTACTCAAATGCCTAAAACGCAATCTTAATGCTGATGATAACAGATCAATCACTTTACCCCTTGTGCATGCGTAGCCTCGTCCCCACGTGGGAGTGGCCTGGGGACGAGGCTAGTGCATGGCATGAGGTAATAACTTTCTATTCTATTCCATGTGTTTCAGTTTAGTACTCTAGCTAGGCAGACCCTTCTCCCACACACTACTGGTACATAGTAATTTTAGAGTCAGCATAATGCATAATGGAAAGGACAGGGGAGAGGGTCTAGCTGGAGTGCTACCATTGTATGGATCTAAATCTCACACACTTACCAGTTAGCTCCTCAGCGTAGTGAACTATACTGTCTCCTAGAGAGTGTTCCTTAGACGAAGCACTATACCAGTGAAGTCTATCAATTATCCTTCTCCAGCTGGCCAGAGGGTATCTTAGTAGCCACTCCCTCACTAGAGCTGCAGTTCTCTCTCCATCAGTCGAGCGTTGTGATGATATTTCATCACATATTTCATCACATTTGGAATCAGGAAGGCCGAGTATGCGAAAACTAATATCCCTCCAGTCTATTCCAGCCAGAGTGCTGGTGATGTTACTGACAGTGAGAGCTGTGGCATTGGAGAGAACACATCAATCAGTGTGGGAACAATAATAAAGCAATAATGGACGTAGACACAAGCTCATCCATAAATTTTAGATGCTCCATGTGTTAATAATAAGCGTACATTTCGGCTCCACAATTAAATTTTCATAGCTAGTAGTAATGCACCTGTCAATGGTATGCCCCACTATCCCCATCCAGCACGAAACAAAGGGGGTATCAAGGAGTTTTTACAGGAGAAGCTAGACCTAGGGTGGCACATTTGACTTTCCTGTATGCATTGATATAAATTATTTGTAAACTAGGGGGTGTGGTTCGCGAGACTACAATTGCCACATCACAATAGAACAGCAGCATGAAAGTAATCTAATCCCCTACATGTGTATGTTCTCCTAGGACATACTAGGTACCGAATAGGGGATTTGATTGCAAATGTTGCTCCGACTCTGGGGCAATTGAAACGATTATGCACCTATCAATGTGATGCCCCACTACCCCCCTTACGGGACATGTGGGGCAATACAGGGGATTTGACAGAATAATTAATCAATTGCCCCTACTAGGGGCTTCCTCTTTCTGTCAACTGCCCCACTGACTGGTGCAAATTATAATAAAATTAATGATGTTGATCAAACGCAGCCTTTGTAGTAAACTATCATGTTTTCAAGCAGTTTGGAGATGATGATCTCACCTAGTTTACGGCCTTTCCTTATTTCGCGTTTAATTCTTCGTCTCTCTTGTCGACTCAGTGAGTTCAGGTAGCCTCGCTCAGTAAAGAGGGCTCGCTTCTCCCCGCTCGTCTGGCGTTTGGCCGCGGTGACCGGGCTGGTGGCGCCGCGGAGACTCGGAGAGGCTGACTCATCCTCTTCTTCTTCTTCTTCGCTGCTCTCTTCCCCAGAGCTACTCAACTCCGCCATAATATAACACTCAGACCAACATCTGATTGCTGCACCGCCCTGTTTGAGTGGAAAACATTGCGTCATGTGGCATTATCTATGACTATAGGCCTAGGCTGACATAGGCGTTTTGCATATTAATTTTGGGTGGGTGGGGCTGGTGCAGTTACGTACTTCGTAAGGTAA
This sequence comes from Cliona cf. orientalis, assembly GCA_963930775.1. Classification (NCBI taxonomy): domain Eukaryota; kingdom Metazoa; phylum Porifera; class Demospongiae; order Clionaida; family Clionaidae; genus Cliona; species Cliona cf. orientalis. The sequence goes on from OZ005691.1 coordinate 9,046,440, forward strand.
AGGTCGTCAAGGAAATAACTATCTGGCCTGGGCATCAAGGGTGTAAACAGGCTACTTATAGCACAATTTTGGGATTGGCTGAATAGCTGTACCTTTTGGCCATGAAAATTATATTATTTAATATTGGGCTATTCCAGTTAATAAAGATACACCTCTGTTGAGGAACGATAATTGTATCCTGAGGGGGTAGCTTGACTTGATGAAGTCTTGGGGGGTGTTGAGGCTATTTTAATGATGTTCTGGGGGTAAAATGCTGCATTTTAACGATGTCTTGCAATTGGGGATCACAGCCTCCATTTTAATTAAGTCTTCTGGGGGAAATTTATCCGATTACTTGTCTTCAGGAGAACTGGAAAAGTGTTCCTCAACAGGGGTGTATTCTTATTAACTGTACTGGCCCATTATGGTTAATTTCGTAATTTCTAGCTAGATCTATACGCAAACTAGCTATGCAGCATGCAAGATGGTGCAGGTACAGTAGCGCATGAGAACAAGAATTTAATGGCCCATACCAGCCAAAGTGGAGCATAAAACTATATTATATCGACAAAAAATTAATAGTGTGCATAACGATGATCATAACAGAATGGTCATGAGTGAACAACAACAAAAATACCAACAATTTAAATTGAAATAATTAATACAATACTATTCACCAAATAAGCGATGTTTTAATTCGAATTTAAGTTTTGCTGGAAGGGGATGAGTGTCAATATCGCTAGTACTCTTCAGCCAATTAGATAACTTTTCCAGACACAGATTTTGAAGGCTGATATCTGTAGCAAAGAACCAGCAATTATTCTTGCTAGTAAATTTATGGCCAGTACCTGTTTTTATAATTGGCCCAGTGAGCTTACTGTTTTGTATTGCATCACAATGTTGCTGACAAAGCAATTTTGGGTTCATACGTAATCATGCCTAAATCTTGTGATCTGGCAATTTTCATGTCATTGATGATTACAGACCAATCACTTTATCCTTTGTGCATGCGTATAGCCTCATCCCCACGTAGGAGTGGCCTGGGGACGAGGCCAATGCATGATACGAGGTAATAACTTTCTATTCTATTCCATGTGGTTTAGTTTAGTCTACCTAGGCAGACCCTTCTCCCACACACTACTGGTTGATAGTAATTTTTGAGTCAGCATAATGGAAAGGAGAGGGGAAAGGGTCTAGCCGGAGTGTAGCCATTTTATGGATCTAAATCTCACACACTTACCAGTCAGTTCCTCAGCGTAGTGAACTATACTGTCTCCTAGAGAGTGTAGCTTAGTCGAAGCAGGATACTGGTGAAGCCCATAAATTATCCCTCTCCAGCTAGCCAGAGGGTCTCTTAGTAGCCACTCCCTCACTAGAGCTGCAGTTCTCTCTTCATCAGTCAAGCATTGTGATGATATTTCATCACATTTGGATTCAGGAAGGCGAAGTACGAATTTACCAATATCCCTCCAGGGTATTCCAGCCAGAGTGCTGGTGATGTTGCTGATAGCAGTGAGAGCTGCAGCATTGGAGAAGGCATATCAATCAGTAATAATAATAAGCAATAATGGACGTAGATATTACACAATCTCATCCATAACTTTTAGAATGCTCCATGTGCTAATAATAAGACTTTTCCGTTCCATAATTAATTTTTCATAGCTAGTAGTAATGCACCAGTCAATGGTATGCCCCACTATCCCCCCTCCAGCACGAAATAAAGGGGGTTTTTACAGGAGAAGCTGGACCTAGGGTGGCACATTTGACTTTCCTGTATACATTGACATAAATTATTTGTAAATTAGTGGGCGTGGTTCGCGAGACTACGATTGCCACATCACAACAGAAGCAGCATGAAAGCAATCAAATCAGGGCCCCTACATGTGTATGTTCTCCTAGGTACTGATTTGATTGAAAATGTTGCTTGGACTCTGGGGCAATCGAAACGATCACTGTCAAATCTCCTAGTACAGGTATAGCTACCCTTATTCAGAGCGGGAAGGGGGATCCTAAAGCATACTGGGTACTGTTGACTGTGGCAAATTATATTAAATATTATTATTAATATTAATGATGTTGATCAAACGCAGCCTAACGGTAAACCATTATGTTTTCAAATAGTTTGGAGATGACGATCTCACCTAGTTTACGGCCTTTCCTTACTTCTCGTTTGATTCTTCGTCTCTCTTGTCGACTCAGTGAGTCACAAGTTCAGGTAGCCTCGCCGCTCACTGTAGAGGGCTCGCTTCTCCCCGCTCGTCTGGCGTTTGGCCGCAGTGATCGGGCTGATGGCGCCGCGGAGACTCGGAGAGGCTGATTCATCCTCTTCTTCTTCTTCGCTGCTCTCTTCCCCAGAGCTGCTCAACTCCGCCATAGCTACGTAGCTACAACACTCCACTTAGTCTCGCAAGCCACACCCTTCAATCTCCGAGAGAAAGAGGGTCTGGTAACTTTGCGTACATCGAGTTGTGCTGCTGGAATGCAATAATGGACCGTTTTACGTGACGTCACGTTAAGTTTAGATTGCGCGGCGCGCGCTTGCCTATCATTCATACAGGTGCGCGATGTTTAGTAACATTGCGCGTGTGCGTGACTATGGTAACGCTGAAAATCTGCAATCTTGTTGGTCGCTCCAGGATCTTGGAGCGTGTACAACTCAATGTACGCAAAGTTACCAGACCCTCTTTCTCTCGGAGATTGAAGGGTGTGGCTTGCGAGACTACACTCCACTCAGATCAACATCAGATTGCTGGCCCCGCCCTGTTTGAATGGAAAACATTACGTCATGTGGCATTACCCCAAATTATCTATCACCACCCCCCCCCCCCCCCCCCCCCCCCCCGGTAGAGTAGAGGTCCAAGTTGTCGACCTAATATCGGTTTTGGATGCACCGGTGGGTGGGGCTGGTGCAGTCAGTTTCGTAAGGTAAAGGTAGTCAAGGAAATAACATTATTTTGATCTGCCTGGATATCAAAAGTGTGAATAGTCTAGTATAGGCTATACTTATTGCATAGTTTAAATTTGGGATTGCCTGTATAATAGCTGTACCTTTTGGCCATGGTCTATAAACTCTTGGAAATTGTGGTTAATTTCGTAATAATAATATTTATTATAGCTATACGTAAACTAGCTTTGCAGCATGCAAGATGGTGCAGGTACAGTAGCGTATGAGAACAAGAATGAAATGGACCATACCAGCCAAAGTGGAGCATAAAACTATAATTATTATAATATTATCGACATAAAAGTGCATGACGATGATCATAACAGAATGGTCATGAGCGAACGACAACAAAAAATACCAACAACAATTTAAATTGAAATTAATGCGATACTATTCACCAAATAAACGATGTTTTAATTCAACTTTAAGTTTTGCTGGAAGGGGAAGAGTGTCAATATCGCTAGTACTCTTCAGCCAATTGGATAACTTTTCCAGACACAGATTTTGCAGGTTGATATCTGTAGCAAAGAACCAGCAATAGTTATTGATAGCAAATTATGGCCAGTACCTGTACACATGCATGATACAGTACAGCATGCTACAGACTAGTGCCATAGTGTTTTATACATTGTCAATAGAAAAGTATTGAACAAATTTAATGTCAATTGCAGGATAATTCCGGTTTCTGTTTACACATTCTCCATTCCTCGTATTACAACAAGCAGGGGGCCGGGGCGAGCGCCCCCTGCTACACCTGACCACGATTGTTGTATCTAAGGCATGCGCATGCACTCGCAAAATAGAGGATACCTGGTAGTTGTATAGTATACAATGATATACAAACGTAAAAAAAAAACTGAATTGATCAAGTAACATAATAATATTATACATGGTCCACGAGCGTCACAAACAGTGCCCTTTTGTTGGATACTAGTTTGGATTTAGTACTCTATAGCCATGCATGCAGAACAGATGGCTATCCTAGTATTGTGGTTACCATAGACACAGTGCATGAGGTGGGTAGGTCCCCACAACTGATATCCTGAGTATAGCATAATATAATTATTGATAACTGCACATGTACATGTAGGTTGGTAGACATCAGTAAACAGAATTTGAGCACGGAAATTTATGCAACGTTTTTACTAGCTTTCGATATCTACAGACAATAGTAAGAGTTCTAGCTGTTCATTTCAATCTCTGATCATTAACATCTACATGTATAATCATAATTCTTTACATATACACATGTAGCTGCCTAATCGCATCATTAAATTAATAATTTTGATTATCATATTATATTATATAGCAGCTAAGAAACTTCTTTAACCTTGATCATTAAAAATTAAAGGTTATCATAATTATTCAAAATGCGTATTCCAATTAACAGCCATACACCCTTCATCATTGGGTGAACTTTAAATAGCAAACCTCCAGGGAGATTCAGACTTGTCCGGCGGGCAGGGTTAATACTAGGATGTACACAGATTTTAATGAAGAGTAGGCTTAAGTACACATGTCACGATGTCAGATTCTAGTTTGTGTAGCAATACATGTTCATAAAAAAATATGTGACAGGTCATTCAATGAATGTGGACACAAACACGTATCTGGATTCAGAATGCATGTTACCCACTCTCAACCTCGCCACAAAACTCAATCACATAGTCATAGCATTACCTCTATAGAGATATCTAGGGTGATGTAAACCATCGAGGGGGCGAGCTTTCGCTCATAGAATAGTAAAGGTTTGCCTCCTCTATTGTCTTCTATCCAAAGTACATGTACAAGTAGCTATAGCTATTGTCATTAATTTTAATAACTGAGCACAAATCTATTGTCGCTATATTAAAAGATCAAGAAAGGAAGAAAAATGTATAGTTTAATATTAAACAATTGTGTACTACATTCCCAGTATATGTTGGGAGCTTTGGCCCCTATGAGGCTACAGAATTGTCTGGGCAACTATAGCTAGTTTGGACCCGCCTTCATAGCCGATTACGGAAATTAGATCATACCTACATGTAGACTTAGACTACATGGCCTTGTTGCTGTAGAAACTTTTGTGTACTGATGCCTTACCTTTGCTGGTTTTCTAGCCGTCTACTCGAGCTGGATGCAAGCACTTGAGCTGAATCTTTTGGTGAGCTACATTTAGAGTTAGCGCGGCCAATGTTGACGATCTTAACCACAACGATTGTGCGCATGTGTTATGAGCGAACAAACATGTGGACGATGTATCGTTACATACATATAAACATACAAATAAACATACATACATATATATACATACATACATAAGTATAGCAATTTTCTCATAGTACTGATTAGTGTGGGGCTCACTCAGGCTCGCCTCAATTACTAGGCCACACATAATTTACATGTATGCACGCTTGTTAGGGATTACACTGTACACACACAAACAGCAACCAGTGCTTTGTTGATAGTACACTGTAAGCTCATGATACACAGGCTATCAATTCTCCCCTCACTCCTACAGCTGTCTGCACATGGCTCACCTCTGAGATACAGCTTCTGAACAACTTCCAGTGCTCCTAGTTCCTGGTTCCTGTACAGAGCTGTAGCGATGATCCACCAGCTGGGAGCAGGATGGTGGGTTAAAAAGTAAGCTGAATATGCTCGCTTACGCTGGGCAACTACAGGATACTGCTGCCAGAGCTCTTGTTGCTTGGACCATGGAATATGGAGCCACTCACCTACACCCCTCAGTCCCCCTTCATTAACACTCTCCATGACTGCATTCAAGTTCTCCAACATGAGCGATGGTTCTAATATGTGTGGAGGTGGACATGTGCACAGATGTGGTCAGTGTGAGCATCAGTGTAATCAAGAAATGCACTGCTACACACACAATGTACATCACTGCAGGCATGAATTTGCTGTGTCATGTATATACACACGATCATAAGCATCCTCTACATTCCAATACATACACATGCCACACCCACATGTACCTGGAGCCCTCTGAACATAATCCTTTGCAGCTCTCTCAGCATGCAGTCTCTTCTCCATAGTAGTGAAGGCTTCCAGCTATATGGCTCCATCCCATGAGGGCGTGGAGAGAGCAAGTCATGTAATAGTGTATGTGTTGCTCTCGTCGTTGCTCCTCATCACCACCACAGTCAAGGTCTATTCTATTACTCACAGTGTCTGGTATATCGAGACGGGAACACAGATCACCAGTGGCCACAGATGATAGAATTTTAGTCAGATTGCTGTGTGTTAGGCTGGTGTCTGTGAGATTTCAAATACAAATTAAATACAATCATGTACTGTACCATAACATTATTACACCATACCACTACTGGACTAGAATAGTCTGAAAAGCAACTTGATAGTGTCTTATGTGTGTCTTAAAATGTGTCTGTGAAAATGATCTCACTGAAAAGTGTCTAAAAAGAGTATAAAGGTCTCCAACTAGGACTCTGAAAAGAGTCTTAAAATTATGCATGGTCTTGAGTTACTTTAAGATGTAGTCTTAAAAGAGTCTTAGCAATCTGAAAAAGTCTGAGTTGATAATGGTATTTTAAGATGTAGTCTTAAAAGAGTCTTAGAATCTGAAAAACGCTTGAATTTGAAAAAGGATAGAAAATTATAGCAATCTGAATAAGACCTGAAATTGTTAGAAATTAATGCTAATTTAAGATATAGTCTTAAAAGAGTCTTAGCCAATCTGAAGAAGTCTGAATGGCAAGCATCTGAAAAGTATCTGACGTGTGCTCAGTGTAATGTTATAGTGCGCGGCGCGGCGCCAGTATCACGTGAGGAGGGAAGTTTTGAATTGGATCCATGGAACGGTCTATTACGGTTGGGTAGCTATTATGACGGACTGTTTGAAGAACGCTGTCACAGTGAAGAAATGGACGCAAATAAGCGTCGAGAGCCTCAAGATTTTCATTAAACTGTCCAGCCGATACAGATAAAAAGCGCAGTCGACGGTCATGCACTGCTCAGCTTCTAGGAGGTTGATTTCGATTTAGCTGATAAGAAGGCTCTGGACTGAAATCAACGTTGAGATCATCAGTCACAAGCCAACAAGTAAGTATGTAACGTAAATACGCTAACAATCCTCAGTCAGCTCCGAATTTGTTATATTTTGTCCTCTGTTTTTCTAATTAGTGCCCCCCTCTCTCTCTTTTCCCCGGTGTGCATTCCTTGGCTTTAATTCTTGTGATGGAATACCACCCAGGCCCTTTGAGGAGGAGGAGGAGGAGGAGAAAGGGCCTGGTTCATAAGTACTGTGTGCGCATGCGTTATTTTCCCAGTAAAGCTGGGAATTCGTATTTTTGTCCTTGACCTAAGAAATAAGCCTAAAAATCAGTTGTTGTCAGTGTTTTGGGCTGTTATGACCAATTTACCTATCATAAGTGAGTAATATTGACAAAAGAACAAAGTAGCTATGAGAAGGACATGTCTAGACTTCACCGACTTTAGATGCTTAGTATACCTTGTCTGTACATGTCCGACCGCATGGTAGTGATAATATACAGCGAATTGTACTAGGAAATCCTCTAAATTTTGCACATGCACGTACAGTGTGTACCAGGCCCTTTCTCCTTATCCTCCTCAAAGGATCTGGATACAAGGCTAAGTTGGTTCTCTGACTAATAACATTAATTTTTATCTTGTAGGGAATGAAGGAATGTCTGCTGGAAAGATGTGTTGCAGTGGCACTAATTATGATATGACGACAATGATTTGACGAGGAAGGTGACCAACTGAAGGTAAATTGCATACTGTATTTACAGAGCTAGAAATAACAGCTGGTCATCGGACATTTTCCGACCAAATTGTTGAAATGACCGATCAAATTCCCCATGCAACTCCATAAAATCTTATACTGTGTCCTAGCAATGTCCGACCAAAACATGAGCCTTATTTCTAGCCCTGGTATTATCATCTAAGTGGATGGAGAAAGAGAAGGGTCTGGTAGCTACTAGCCTCATATATACCCAGGCCCTTTGAGGGGAGGAGAAAGGGCCTGGTACCTATTGCACCATAGATATTATAGACTACGTAAACGGGATTGGAAACCGCTCACGTGAGCGATAGAATGTGTACACGCACTCTGTGTTATGGTTTGCATTCTTGGATAGACCTGTTGCTATGACAATTTGAGCAAAACATAAACGTGGCCAGCAAGTTTAAGTTTCTGAAGTCTCTCTGCTCTACGCTACAGTCCCACAAAGTCCAAGAAGCAAGAATGGCCGATTTTTGGCCCTTTTCACGGCCTGCTTACTCACAGAAGACAGCAAAATCAGTGTCAAAACTGTCATAAATAAGATAGCACATCCCGAAATGGTGGCAAGGGCAAAGCCACTGCACCGATATACTGAAATAAACAGTTTTCAACTGTTCTTGATCAGCCATTTTTTGCTTCTTGGACTTTGTGGGACTGTAGCGTATATAGACCAGAGAGACTTCGGAAATTCAACTTTGCTAGCCACGTTTAGAGTAGGGACTCCTTACTGGAATAAGCCTAGTTCAAGTTCGAAATTACTGTTACTTCACTGCTATTAGTCGATAAGTGCACTGTGGTCGCCATTTTCAGCCATTTTTTGCTCAAATTATCATAGCAACGGGTCCATCCAAGAATGCAAACTATAACACGGAGTGTGCATACAATGCACGTATACGTACGTTCTATTGCTCACATGAGCAGTTTCCAATCCCATTTACGTAGTCTATAATATCTACATATATGATTGCACGCATATGCACCAACTACCCCAAGAAAACCTGGGTTGCTGCAAATAACTGTATGCTTTTTCACCCTCCTCCCATGGGCAAGGGTACAAGGCAATGTCATATCGGTGCAGCCTCGTACTCTAGGCCGCAGGAGGAGGGCAAAAAGTGTACAATCATTTGTGGCATCCCAGGTTTTAATGGGGTAGTGAGCACATGTGCGTGCAATACCTTTTTCCTCCTCCTTCCAGGCCTGGGTACGAGGCTAGGTAGCTACGCATTGAATGTTCATACAACTTCCTCTGTAAATTTACTGTGGAACTTATTGGATTCTATCTTTGGCTAACAGATTGGAAAATTAAAAAATAAAGAAAAGAAGAAATTTGAGAGAAAACACAAACAATGAGACTCTAGTAAGGAATGTTCTTAGGATTAAGTTTAATGTATATTATTATTATAGTGCTGACGTTAGTATTTTTATACTTTGTTTAATTTTATGGTTTTATCCTTAACTTTAATGTTAATCCTTATTGTTTATTCCAACTGCTATTCTTTATTCTTCATTCTTACAATAATTTGTAATTAATTGTACATTCCATTCATGTGGCACAAATAATTAACAAGTATAAAAATAATTGAATAAAATTGAAGAATGAAGTAGGGATGGCAGGATCAAAAAGTACACAAACAAGAGATATCGCAACTACTATACATCCCTACGCTTGCTTTTCTCGACTATTATGCACCTATTAATGTCAACGTGTTTGTTGAGTGTGGTAGCTATATGGGAGACATTATTCCCTAGTTGTCACGATGGTTTGGGTTTATCAGTTTGATTCCGAATCGCATTATTACTCTGGTTATTTTTGCATCCCTCAAAAAGCAAGCGTAGGGATGTATAGTAGTTGCGATATCTCTTGTTTGTGTACTTTTTGATCCTGCCATCCCTACTTCATTCTTCAATTTTATTCAATTGTTTTTATACTTGTTTCTGTTCTTTTTTAATGCACTTAGTGTAATTTATCAATGCCATCTTACATGGGTTGCTCACAATTTTTGTCCAGTGTAATTAAGTGGAAGATGGGAGGTACCGAAGTTTGCCAAATTCGTAGCCACGCCCCTCATTAACTAGCGTTCATATGGCTTGTATTAATATGATGAAGCAGGCTGACAAAGAAGGCTGCTTTAGGCGGCCCAAGTAGTGATGATACTCTTCCGCTTAGGGAGAAAATAAAGTTCTAAGTTTTATTGTTGGCAGCAGCTAGCTACCCGGCATAATTTTATGATCTGTACTTTACCGCTCCTCGACTGAGACTTTGCGATCATGTGGTATGTAATGATACCTATGCATAGGCTCCAACTTTTCCTGAACAGCTCCAGGGACATAGACCACACCCACTAGATATGGCCATCATTAATTAAAACTCCACCCACACCACACCCAATATGATTTAATTTGATGACCACAATGCCCTTCTAGAGCATGAATTTGCAAGCCTAGTAGAGCTCTTGTAGTGTTGCTACTGCAAAAACCAAAGTTTGTAAGGCACTACCACAAGCAGGTTGTTCATTTTACCACCAATAAGTGATTAGTTGTACTATTACTACAGTGTTTATGCTAGTGTCTGGACCTCTTCCGGGACCAATAATACAATTATAGAAGAGCCTTCCTGGACGCGGGACAATTGCTAAAAATCCGGGACTGTCCCGGAGATTCAGGGACAGTTGGAGCCTATGCCTATGATCGATCCAGCGGAGTACTAGCGCTGCTCGCGCTAGCGAGTAGCTCGCCTATGCCTAGCGCCTTACCGCTCCTCGAGCCTTGCACCTTCATATTCATATCCATGATCGATCCAGCGTACCGCTGCACGCACTAGCGCTAGAGCTAGACTAGACCTTGTACCTCGCCTAGGGCCAGGCGCAGTCACATGACTTCACCATGGCAACCCATTCCGAGCATGCGCATTATATAATTAAAAAAATGGCGTATCAGACACACCCAATCATTAATGCGCCGTACACACCCACTATTACGTAACTGTCGAGATAATGCCAAACTAGCGTGCCACTGCACTGCGCGCTACAAAACAGAGTGGATTTATATGAAAACTAAGGTGAGCGGTCCAGACAGTCTTGAGTTAGCCCTGGAAATGAGAAAGAAAGAAAGAAAGAAGAAAGAAAGATTGAGAAATGGCCATTTTTTTGAACATCTGGTTCTGGCATATACAATTGATTTGATGAATGATCTGGGTCTTGTTAGATAGATAATTTGCTGGAGATTCTGATTTTCACACTTAGAAATTTCATAAAATTACCTATTTTGAGATATTTGGGTATTTGTAATGTATTATATATATGGCATATCCGGGCCATCCCTACTTATAGAGTCTACCGACTCTATGATAATCTTTTTAGACCAATATCAGATTGCTTTAAGATACCTCTAGTATTTGTGCATGTCAATACTTAAGACCAGTTTCAGTACATTCTCATGAACTTTTTAGATTTTTTGTTAGTCTGTTTTCATACCCTTTTAAGTCGAAATTGGGCCAAATTTTTAGACCAATTTCATACCATTTTCATATACTATTGAGAAACTTTTCAGACTTTTTATGTCAGATGCTTTTTCAGAGACACAATCCAGACTATTTTAAGACTACTTTAAGACCATACTCTCCAGTAGTGTACGTGGCTTAAAATTTCGTTAAGCCCAGTTAGTTTGTAGAAAGTTTTTGTAGAAAAATATTTTATCAATGTGGTGCAGGTCACTATACACCCTCTATGAAATCATTTACACATGACAAAAAAAATAGTGCCATAAAATGAATTTTTTTTGCCAATGAGAGCAGGTAGTGAAATTGGTAAATGGCCAAAATTTCCACGTATACAGTAATATTTCAGTGTCCCCAGAGACCACACCCACTGTCAGTGGCTAGCCATCAACATTGACATGCTCTGCCAGTCTTCTTAGACCTGGTATCAAGTGGTACACACAACCAACAGCAAAACTTGATCCTCTAGGAAGAACTACTAAACTGGGAGGGAGCAATCCGATAGTGGGTCATCTAGAGTCCATAGTTGATAGCTAGTGAACAGCAAACTGGTCCAGCCTAACTCAGTCGGCAAAGGTCAACTGCTATCTCAGCACATACCAGTCAGCATTTCACAAAAAGTTGGTAAATAAGTGGGCATAATATGTATAACACACCAAGTTTCTTGGTGTTTATAATTCTTTGGTAATTTTGTTTGGTAAAGAGAAACGATAGTGGTGACTTACTATGATGCTTGATTTGAGGTCCCCCCAATTGTTTTAGTGCTACTGCATACATGAAACAATACTGTATTGCACCGTAAGATATAATGGTTGAGACAAAAACTAAAATGAAACCACTAGAATTATATAATTAGCTATAGTTTCAGCGCATTTAGAAATCAGTTGCCTACTGAGGCCTAGAGCTCTAAGCTGCAGGTACTTGTGGGATGATATACAGCATGCATGCAGTCATGAAAGTTTCTCCCATACCCTCCCTCCTATTAATAAAATTTGAGTCAGCATAATGGATGGGGGTTCTAGCTGGAGCGTAGCCATTGTATGGATCTAAATCTCACATGCATGCAGTCATGAGAGGAGCTGGGAGGGGCTGGGGGTGAGCTAGGCTTGTCATGAGGTCAGAGTCAACCCAGCGACAGATGAACTGCTCTGGATGAACTGGAGTAACCATGCCAAACTCACTGCTTAAAAATATTGCTCAAATTCCTAAATCTCATGACCTGGCAATCTTCATGCCGATGATGACAACAGACCAATCACCTTACCCCTTGTGCATGCGTAGCCTCGTCCCCACATGGGAGTGGCCAGGGGATGAGGCTAGTGCATGGCATGAGATAATAACCTTCTATTCTATTCCATGTGTTTCAGTTTAGTCTAGCTAGGCAGACCCTTCTCCCACACACTACTGGTAGATAGTAATTTTTGAGACAGCATAATGCATAAAGGAAAGGACAGGGGAGAGGGTCTAGCCGGAGTGCAGCCACTGTATGGATATAAATCTCACATACTTACCAGTCAGCTCCTCAGCGTAGTGAACTATACTGTCCCCTTGATCATGAGTGCCATAATCCCAACGGTAGAGGTTATCAATTATCCTTCTCCAGCTGGCCAGAGGGTCTCTTAGTAGCCACTCCATCACTAGAGCTGCAGTTCTCTCTTCATCAGTCAAGCATTGTGATGATATTCTATCACATTTGGATATAGGAAGGTTAAGTATGCGTTCACCAATTGTCCTCCAGGGTATTCCAGCCAGAGTGCTGGTGATGTTGCTGACAGTGAGAGCTGTAGCATTGGAGAGAGCACATCAATCAGTGTGGGAACAATAATCATTAATGGATGATTGTAGATTAGTACACAACCATCCATAATCAAGACTACTTTTCAGTTCCAAATTAATACAAAATTAATCATAATTTTTCATAGCTTGCAAAGTGATCAGCCTTGATAGAAATTATTAAAACATGAACACAGTCTAGGCCACTTCAACTTAATACTCTATTTCTCGGGCCCGACCGACCCTACTTTCAGAGAAAATTTTTGTTAGTTTTGAGGTCAGAGGTCGGGTTTAATTACGTTCTGAGCATGCGCAATAGGTTTTTCGAGATAAATCTCCTAGGATATGCCCAGTTACCGTAAATCTGGAAATTTTCGTTGTAAAAATATTTTCATAGTCGGTGGCGGCTACGAAATTTAATCTTACGAAAATTAGTATGCACTATTAGGCCACACAAATAAAATATTCTGTTTCTCGTCCTACAGGATACTCCAAAGCACATAAGGGACACGGATGATTTTGATATTTGATACCACACCCCTAGCCACACCCATTAATTGCTAACAAGCTGAAATGGCAACTTTAACAGTGATTAGCTCTATATCTGCTCCATTTCCAGTATCACTTCAGTTATTGATGATCTTTTCTGACCAATATTGTTGGTAGAAGCTGAGCATTCAATCGATTTTCGACATTTGTAGAGCATCCACTCAGGCCTCGAGCGACTAACGACGAGACCACGCCCCAGAATGGTTAATTATGATGACGTCACCCAGCCAAAATCTGAATATCAAAGCTAGACACGGGGGGTTTGATGTACGTGCGGGCGGGGACGAGAAACAGAAGATTAACTTTGCATGGTCTCAACGCTAATGCGGTAAGGGGTCGTTCCTACGAAAATATTTTTACACGAAAATTTATCATACGAAAGTTTCTGTACACGAAAATTTGCAGATCTACGGTATTTGAATTTATTTTCATTTACAAGCCGGCCTACCGACCCTATTTTGAGGAAAGGCCAGCCCGAGAAACAGAATATTAAATTGAAGTGGCCCTAGTTATCTCCTCAGTAGAAATTTACTTTTCTGTGGTTATGAGGTAATTGTGGTGTAATGTATGATGAAACCTATGGTGTAATCTCTTAGGTAATCTTTGAGGTAATTATGAGAAAATCCAGGGCCTCGCTGGAGCCTTTCTCAGACTTGAAAATCAGTAAACATGTAGAATATCTTTCGCGCGTATCCAGCGAATAGATTACAAGCTGAGCGCTCCTTTCTCTGAGAAGTACTGTTGGTTGAACTTCACGTGTTTCCTTGGCTTATGTAATGCCGTGGATAAATAAAGCTAGCCTTGCGCTATATATAGCACGCATCATTGTCACAAGGGGCTGTCCTGCGCCGCGCTGCAGCAGCGTGACCAACCTGAAATTCGGAAGGAATAGCTACTGTGCAGTTGAGTTCGTCTCTGTAATTGAAGCATCGAAACTTGTCGCTATCAAGGTTGAGAGTCGATCTTAGACGCCATCTCCATGATTTCTGGGGCCAGCATCGATCGATGTGTACGCATTCTATTGACGACCTTTTACCACATGCACCATTGCACTGTGCAGCTACTGGGGAGATGGTCAAGTGTTCATAGCTAATATATAAATTGTATCATCAAGCAGTTTAGAGATGACGATCTCACCTAGTTTACGGCCTTTCCTTATTTCTCGTTTGATTCTTCGTCTCTCTTGTCGACTCAGTGAGTTCAGGTAGCCTCGCTCAGTAAAGAGGGTTCGCTTCTCGCCGCTCGTCTTGCGGTTGGCCGCGGTGATCGGGCTGGTGGCGCCGCGGAGACTAGGAGAGGCTGACTTATCCTCTTCTTCTTCTTCGCTGCTCTCTTCCCCAGAGGTACTCGACTCCGCCATAGCTAGCTACAACACTCTACTCAGGTCAACATCTGATTGCTGGCCCCGCCCTGTTAATTGAGAGGGAAACATTACGTCATGTGGCATTATATTACTAGCGGTAATACCGCGCATGCAGCATAATATCGCGACCACCTAGATTGCGACAAAGGTGGGCGTGACATCGTTAATTTAAGGGCGTGGTTTCCGGACGTCCGCTATTTAGAGGCAGTTTTGCATTGAAAAGTCACGTTGGGAGCTTGGATCTTGTCCGCTGTCCGGAATTGAGAAGCGTCCGCTTCTCGGAGGTTGCTAATGTACTATAACTATGCAAAATTCAATCGGTAACACGGTACTTGTCCGCTGTAGAGAGATTGTCCGCTTCTCGGAGGGTCCGTTATCAGAGGCTCGACCAAAGTTTCTTGACTATAATAGCTACATGTAGCTATAGCTAAAAGATTATGGCGCAGCTCTGCTTGAGATTAATCTGGCAGGCAGAAGCTGGCCCGTCAGACTATACTATAGCTTTGGGCGTCCAGATTGTTAGCCTATACATGTTCACCCACTCACCTCTACATACAAAGCCACGAAAATCTGAAACGTGATCTGCAGCTATTATTGGTCGGAGTACGAGACTATCTTCACATGTATATATAGCAAGTAGCTAGTTAAATACAGCTTCATAATAATAATATTTATTATATTATGTAGGGTGATCGATATCAGCAACTTTCAATCACATCTACATTAAATAATAATTACATGGATAAGAGTGACATATTCAAGGCGTATGATGAACAATAATAAGCTTAAGCATGCGCTACACATAGTTTTATGGCAACTTTTAATATGATTATCATCCGAAGGTAGTAAAACTACAAGTAGGGATAGCTAGGTCTACACTGTACCCCAGGCTCGCTAACCGCTAGCTTGGACCAACTACGCCGCTATTACTATAGTACAAGTATAATAATAATATTATTATGCTCATACGCTTAAGTACAGTGCTGGTATGTACGTAATCAACCCCATCACAAAAAGGACCAAACTTCCTCTTCTATGCATGCACCCCCCATACTAGGATGACCAGAATGTTAATTACATGGCTTGCAATAATTATGAATGAGACTTGAGCCGTGAATTAGCTATGTGCATGGCTGATCATGACAGGTCCTCTATCATTCGATCCACCGTTCCATTCCATTCCTTTCCACCATTCCAGTCCAGTTCATTCCATTGTGCTTTTCATGTATATAAAAGAAATTATCTCAGGCTGTTTCTTGCCCCCCCCCCCCCCCCCCCCCCACCCACCCACCCGTGTGTATACCGTAGATCTGGAAATTTTCGTGTAAAGAAACTTTCGTATGATAAATTTTCGTGTAAAAATATTTTCGTAGGAACGACCCCTTACCGCACTAGCATTAATAGTGCACTGGGCAAAAAGTGAACTATCCTATACGTCACGATGTGCATGATACATGGAGGATAGACCAGCTGCTACTATCCCTCACCTGTCCACTACTGGCCACACCAACTATCATTTTGCCTATCCCAGATGCAGGATATTACAACTATCTTACATACGTCATACTGCATATCATGTTGTGGATAGTTGTGCTGTCATAAACCTAACACTTCTATCAGGATAGATCAACTTGCGTAGTACTATCTTATAGCTGATAGTTTCTGACAGAGATCTGCATTCATGATCAGCATGGTACACTGTTCTAAAGTTGATACTCGCCGTTTCTAACGCAGGCTCACTGGGAGAAAAAGCTATCTTCTCACGATTGGCAGCTCCAGCGTGCAGCGCTAGCGCTAGCACTGCGAGGCCATCAGGGGGCGGAGTTAAACCAAGGGGTTAAATCTACAGCAGATCGGTGAACTCTGTACTCCAAGATCTGGCGCCAAAAGTTGGAGTGTTTCCATGTGTCTCTGAGAAGCTAAGAACATGCACTTGCTTTAAGTGAAAGGACATCTTTCTGGGCGGAGATTCTCTGCGCCATATAAACGTCAACAGGAGGTAAGCTTATTTAATTTTGGCATAAAAACAAGTTAGGCCTATAGCTCGTATTTAATAATAGCGTGCTGCAGGGTGAGCATTAAAAAGAAAATACCTTTCCGAGGTCAATATTGTTTGGGTTCTATGTCCGTCAGTCAGATATATTGGGGTTTGTGGGTGTACTTATGTCAGTCTAATATGTTGGACTTTGTGGGGGTATGTCTGTCAGTCTGATATGTTGGGCTTTGTTGGGATTGCTGCCAATTTCATGATAATAACTTCAAGTGTTTGAATTCTGAACTGAGAACTAGCTGTGGTACCGGAATAAGCTAAAATTGGCAGCATTCCTGTCAGTCTGATATGTTGGGCTTTGTGGGTATACTTCTGTCAGTCTGATATGTTGGACTTTGTGGTGGTACGTCTGTCAGTCTGATATGTTGGGCTTTGTGGTGGTACGTCCGTCAGTCTGATATGTTGGGCTTTGTGGGTGTACTTTGGGCTTTGTGGTGGTACGTCCGTCAGTCTGATATGTTGGGCTTTGTGGTGGTACGTCCGTCAGTCTGATATGTTGGGCTTTGTGGGTGTACTTCTGTCAGTCTGATATGTTGGGCTTTGTGGGTGTACTTCCGTCGGCCCGATATGTTGGACTTTATGGGAGTACATTCGGCAGTCTGATATGTTGGACTTTGTGGGAGTACATTCGGCAGTCTGATATGTTGGGCTTTGTACTTCACTTCCATCAATCTGGCTTTGTATGATTATGTATTTCAATAGAGTGTGGTTATCATCACTGTTTGTATATAGGATCAGTGGGAAGGATTGGTCCAGAAAAAAGGAGAAAGAAAGAAACAACAGAAGTGAAAAAAATGCAGCGATGCCTGCACTAGCGCTGGCAGTATCTTAAAAGCAGTATGGAGTTGATATGATGGTGTCAGATGAAGGAAGAACTCAAAGAATACCAATTTGTGGAGAAAACTTTCGAGACACAAGTTTGCTATAATAGTAATAATTATTACATAATAATAATATTATAGTAGATACCTTGATTGCTGTAAATTTGTTATGGAATGTTGTACTGATTATAATGATTTCTGTATAATGGTGGGGTGACGTGGTGTGCATGGGATAGTTCATGTGATTATAACATTCCCTGTATTGGATGACCGTAGAATATTTCATGTGCTCCAATATCTATCTGCTAGAGTACAGCTGTATGACACATGATGTGCCCACTATCTGTCCGCTACCCGGCACTTAGCCCTATCCTGCGGTGGGCACATCAGCAGAAATTTGAACTGCCATGCAGTCTAGGACATATCAAGACACATCCAATTTCCTATATCAATCCACCATCAATCCAATAGTTTGGGAGATGGATATTTGCCCAGTGGTGGATGCTAATTTTCGTAAGATTAATTTTCGTAGCCGCCATCGACTACGAAAATATTTTTGCAACGAAAATTTCCAGATTTACGGTATTGCATAGGTCTTGCACCCTCTTCTCCCTACTCCACCCCATTCTTCATTATAGTCCTAGCTGCATCTATGGCTACTCTCTCTATTATTATAATATTATAATAATAGAGAGAGTAATATTGATATTATCATAAATCTTTAATAATTTTGTAAATTAATGTCATGACCCATACAAACCCTAGCATATTATTATGATTCTTTATCCTATTCCTGCTAGGATTTGTATGGGTCATGATATTAAAGATCATATTATTATGATTCTTTATCCTACGTAAACGTCACCAGAACTTATGCATAAAGTGCATACATACATGTACTTATGTCTTCAAAACGCCATAAGAAGCCTACTTAGAGTTGGTAAATTAAATAAATATAATTGCTGAGAGTTTCAAACAAACATTATTTTAATGATATCTACCAATACCATAGGTGGGGATGGTATAATATTTTTAATTACATATATGCATAATTAAAAGTTGCAAAATAAACATGTACAATAGGGAGGGCAGCCGAGGGTGTGCTACGTACACGTGGTGAATGCCAGTAAAGATGCAGCATGGCCAAACAGTACATTGCATGTCAACAGTTTGAGTCTAGAGAAAGCCAGAGAAAAGTATGCTATCGCTATTGACGGACTACCGAGTATTTCAATATCAATCACCTCTACCATGCAAGGGCTTGTAACGCTCGCCTCTACCAGAGCTGGTAGTTTCATGCTGAGAGCCCATGCACTCTCGAGGGTGGGGTCTGGCTCCTGGTATTACTGTAAGTAAAATTTGCACAATTAAGTTTAAAATCACATAATTTTTACTACCAATCCTACCTACATGTACGGTTCATAAACTGAATGGAATTCCTATTTACTCGTCAGTTCTTTCCATGTTCGTAGGATGTGCTTTTTGCCAATAAGCGTCAGCCCCAATTCATCAAAATCTCCAGCTTCTAACCGTATGAACCCTGAGGCAGTTACACCACCGTCTGTGTTAAACATCATTAAAATTAATAACCACTAGAACGTACAACATAAAGACTCTTGTGTACCTGAGAGTGTCTTGCAATCTTTTTCGTTTACTCCTCTTGACTTAAGCCATTCGAAGAATTCTTCTTCTGACATGGCACGATTAAAGGTAAGTTCCTTCTCAGACGAATCACCTGTACATGGACAATGAATTATGAAAATTCAACAGCTATCGATACTATTTAGTCAACAGATGTTATACTAATTATTATCATAACACACACAATATATAAGCTATCATACTAAAGGTGCATAATAATAATGTACTGTAGTCTGTGACTTTAATATTGCCAACTATACACAAGTTATGCGATTATTAATTCCAAACACTGTAAGCATAACTACCTTTCTCAGGGGAAGGTTGAGTATCTGCTCCACGGCTGATTTGAAGTGATGAGAGATTCTTAGCCTTCGTATGTACAGCTGATTCCACTTCAGAAGGAACTACATGTATATTTAAAAATAAAATTGCATTACAGGCGATCAGTGGATATTTCAGTAGCAGTCTACATGTATAAATGCACATGCACGTACAAGTACCTTGCATTAGACTAAGTGAAGAGTATGCCCCTTTCAAGATTCTCAATATGTCGCTATAGTGATGCTTGTCTTCCTCGAGGATGCTAGTGAACTGGACATAGTTCCGAGAATCTAACTTTACTTTTTGCTGAACCAGATCGACAAGACGGGCTGCTCGGTCAGCTTCTTCAATGTTTCTGTTCCTGAGCCCACTAGCATTTTCTTGGGAAATTAATCCTTTCTCGAGCAGACATCCACTCAATCGGACAAGATCACTGCAAACAGCAGCTGTCAATTTCGTTGTGCAAGAAACCATGGTTCGGTACTCAACAGTATTGCCGGTACCACAAACAGCTTCGGCACGGTTACCTAGTTAGCACAGTATAGTGATCATAAAAATATTATACAAAAATAATAGCTATAATTATAACATTATAATACCTTCACACTGTGTCCAAAACAAATGCTTAGACAGGAATCTTTGGCCCACTCCCTCGTCCAAGGTACAGATCCAAGATGTGTTTCCTATCTTAGCTGGATGAGGATCTCCACTTCCACAAGGACAGAGAAAGGCAAAGGATGGAGTTGAATTGGTGTAGCCCAGCGTGATATTAGCTTTCCTTAGACCTGCAAAGAGAGCTTCCTTGATGGTTGTGCAAAGATTGGGTGAAGGTTGCTCGGTGATGAAAAGGTGCAGTTCAAATTGATGATAGGAATCGATCAGAGTCACGGAACAAGGCACTTCGAATTGAGGAATCGTGAACTGTATACAATTTCGGTGCAGGCAATTTGGTGTGACAGATCTGGCAGACATCTTCAGCTTCCACGGACCAGGAAAGTGATTTTCTGGAGAAGTTAAGAAAGAAGAAAGGGCACAGAAGATGCCACGACGAGCAGGGCCATCAGGAAAGTGAAGGACAAAGGGAGCAACTAAAGAATCATCTGAAGTACGTTCTTTTGAGAGATCTTCCTTACCAAGCATTCGAAGTAGGCAAGGTACAAAGCACTTGCCATTCATGAAGTCAGCAAAAATGAATTGCCTTCGAAAGAGCTTCATCAAATGCTCTCGTTCAAACAGGCCCAGTACATAATGCTTGTTGAAGACATCTTGAGAGAGAAACTTAAACGTGATGAGTGCGTGATTGAAAAATTCCTGCCACGATGCACTGTCTGCACAGTCAGGCGAACATTTGACAATGTCATGGTGAACTTTTACCAGTTCTGAAATTTTGTCAAGAAGCACCTGCGGGTTGGTGAAGACCACTTCAGGAAGAATCTCGGGATAGTAAAAGATTAGCGATAGCTCATCAAGGTAGATCAGAGCTGCTTCCAAAGCCCTATCATCAAGGTGAAGTCTACGAGCGACTTCAAGGCATTCGTTTCGACTTAGAACGCCACGCTTCAGTTTTTGAGTGATTTCATCCAGGATGATCTCCAATGCCAGCCACTGTAGTGGTAGCTGTCTTGGATCTGATTGGCGTTTACTGGATACTTTTGATCGTATTTTTCCAGCTCCTGCTTTCTCTTCATCTCCAGGGAACCTCGCATTCCATGGGAATAGCACGTCATTTGTCCTTTCCTGATAATAAACGATTTCCTCTTTAAACGTTGGAAGCAACATTTCTCGCAACTTCTGATTTTTTGCTTCTCTAGATTCCTGACACATGTTTTCTTGGTCTTTGTGAGTTCCTATCATGACTATTTGTGGAACGTCGCTACTGCCCTTCTCCTTGCTAGATCGGTGAGAATGAAGAGATCGAAGTCCTTGCTGAATCAGCTGCTCAGTGGTGTGATCGGATTCGTACGGAGTGCCTAAAGGCTTGCCATGTTCGTAGTATTCAATCATTGGACGGCTAGAAAACCCTTCAGAAAGCTTGAAAACGAACACTATCATGGACATCTTCTTCAAGAATATCGGCAAGACCTCGTGGAACTGGGGCTGCCCTCCGCAGTCAGAAATGAGTAGCTTATGGATGTAGGTGATAGGATCTTCTGTCTCAGGGCACTTGTCAATCAGCTCAAACATCTCATCAAGCACATCGTTGATCACTTGAAGGACCTCAGGATCAACTAAACTTGGTTGTGAAGCAGTAGATGGCTGTGGTTGTGTAGTGGCATCATCTTGGGGCTCTTGGGTAGCTCCTCCATCAAGGTGTTTTTCTTGTACGGTACTAGAACTGTCTCCTCCTTACGGACGTCACCTTCACCTCTGCTTGCTGATTTAGCCACTACTTTACGCTTCAGTTTTGAAAGAGTGTCCATCAGTTCTTTTCCCAGTATGTGCTTCGATATATGCATGCACACCCACATACGCTCGTTAGATTTGTACTTGATCCATTTCCCTCCTGATTCCTGCATCTGGATCATGGTGACGGGACGGGTGGCTATGGGAGTGCTAGTTTGTACATCAGGAGGGTCTTCACCTGCAACAACACTCATGGTGCAGGTCTTTCCAACACCTGCGCTCCCATAAAATGCCATCTTATCAACGAAAGCATCGACATAGCCTTTCTTCATGGATACATCAAACAATCGTCTAGATTCACTCGTGCCTATTGTGTGTGTATAATCGAGGCTTTATAAGGCACTGCAGAGATGGATATTGCATTCTATTAGATTAAGTACGGTATAATTATTGTCTGCATTAGCCATAACCATGGGCTATTAATAGAAGTCTAAACATGAAGTTAACAGCTGGGTACATGTAGTTACAGGATGGTACAAGGTGTGGGTGTCCACAACGTGGATAGTTGCTGATGCAGCTGGCTCACTCTTGCTGTGCTTTTGTTTGTACTGTTTACTATGTGCACACATGTGCAGTGCCAGTAGTAATGAATATCATTATTAGCTTGTGGTTTGTGTTACATGCTGTGGCTTGTAGTCTTGTAATAGTACATTCCTGCATATTGTAATGATTGCTATGGGAAGCACCCTTAACCAGTGAACACAATGAGGTATACTGACAGGTGACAGAAATCACCTGGTCACCTAGTCCAAGGTCCAATGTAAGGTGCATGTACTGCCTATGGGCCCTTTTCCATGACTATGGAATATTGTTCATTCAGGATCCCAGCTACATGTACATCTACTAGGCATGCATGCACAACAATAGAAATTGATATATGTAACCTTTTCATTTCTCATCACATGACAGCCATGAATCAATTAATGTAGAGACCACATTATAGATAGGTAATACCGTAGTTTAGTGGGCAGAGCTCCAAACTGTTGTAGGCACATGATATACTTGTATGCGGCATGCACACAGTGTTATACTAAATGACCTCCAAAGTGCAAGAGGAAACTAAATGCACACAATGTAGACTACTATGCTATAGTGACTATTCCATGTCTTCCTCCAGTTGACTCCTGTGACAGAAACCCCAAGCATCGTACAGGTGCATGGCCATGCAAAGCAGTACTGGAGACATAACTCCTGATGACCATTAATTTTTAAATGAATAGTTATAATTGTAGTACTAGTCCTCTACCAATGGGTGCCCCTGTAACGCTTGCATAATATTATTATTCTGGGATACTATCATTTAGACAGATGTTCAGTGTAAAGTCATTATCTAAAAGATTTCTCATTCAGCAGCTGTTACTCATACATATAACATAATTATTATTATTTTGAATTCCTTAATTGACTCTGATGAAGCACATAGTACTAAGACTCTGATACATACATACTCAATTTTTAATTATGAGTAGCCCAATGACCATTTTTGATGGAACATAACTATAACTCATTCTGATGTCCAAATAAATTTTGGTGATTTTATACCAGATAGATGGATGGAGAGGAAACCAATCACTTCACCTCTAAACAAAATTTTAGGTACATGTAGGATAATGTCCTAAACAATGTAGTATAGTACATACAATGTAGCTATAATAATTATTGTCATTCCATATCCTCCACTAGCACTACTACCATAATATTATTATCATGATAATGCAAGTCAGAAGATCTGTAAACTACAGATGTTATCCTAGTGTTGTGGTTACCACTACATGTATTGTGAGGTGTGTTGGTACTAGATGTACATGCATGGTTGCTAGGTTACAGTAAACACAATCGTAACCTAGCAACCATACATGTACATCTATATTATAATAATAATTTCTTATATTACCAATACAGTACACACATCATTAAACACAGCTGAAACATTCGGAATGCACAGAGGGATATCCTCCCCCCCCCCCCCCCCCCCGCCAAAGTAGCTCAGTATTGTATTGATATCTACTGTAATTTGTAATAACATTCACACATGTAAATGTGTAGCTACATACATGTATGTGTTGATAGCCTCGTATCCAGGCCATCCCATGTTTTTCAACGTTGCAACGTTGAAAAACATGGGATGGCCTGGATACGAGGCTATGTGTTAAAAGGTGGATGGCTCCCAAGACCTCCTTGATGAACAGAGATGAAGGGATCCGAGAGAACTACCGTTGCTATGGCTGAGAGCCATCAAGATCAAGGAGAAGGAGGAGGGACTAATACCTCAGGTAGACATTATTTTACATTCTTGCCCTGATGATAACTACATTTGACATTAAATGTACATGTATGTACACAGCAATAAGTATGGGTCCACAACTGAGAACTCTGTCACTGAAAAATCTTAAAAGATATGGCATGAATCGTACATGTCACAGTACAGTGTCATTGTGCAGAACAGATCTGTGAATAATAGATGGCTATCCTAGTATTGTGGTTACCATAGACACAGTGGGTGAGGTGGGTAGTTCCCTAGTGTGCACGCACACAACTGATACTCTGAGAAGCATACTGATAACTATTTAACTACATGTAGGTTGGTAGACATGGGCAAACAGAATTCGAGCACGTAAATTTATGCAACATTTTTAACTAGTCTTTGATACCTACAGTCAATACCGTATTTCTTCTAAAAATTCGGAATGAAAATAATAATATTGCTTTAGCTTCGCTGATTTTTAGCGGTTAATATTCAACATTCTGTCTGCATGCACATTCTATTCCCATTCATAGCATGTACGCGTGACGACCTTTGCCAAAAATTAGAGACTATTTTCAATCGTTCGGTAAAGGGTGCCGAATAATTAGAAGGGCCGAATTTTTAGAAGGAATATGGTAGTAAGAGTTCTAGCTGTTCATTTCAATCTCTGATCGTTGATATCTATCTATAATAACAATGTATAATCATAATTCTGTACATATACACATGTAGCTGCCTAATCGCATTACTAAGTAATTTTGATTATTAGCTAAGGTACTTCTTTAACCTCGACTATCAAAAATTAAAGGTTGTCACAATTTTTCAAAATGCCCACACTCAATGGGGCATTCAAATTAACAGGCATACTCCTCCATCATTAGGTGAACTTTAAATAGCAAACCTCCAGGGAGATATTCAGGCTTGTCCAGCGGGCAGGGTTAGTACATGTATGCATGTACACAGATTTTAATGAAGAGTAAGTATAATTAAGTACACACATGTGGCTCAATATCAGACTCTAGTTTGCGTAGCAATACACGTTCATAAAAAAGATGTGACAGGTCAATCAATGAATGTGGCCACAAATATGCATGTACATGTACACAGATTCTAATGAAGAGTAGGTACGATTAAGTACACCCAATTCAACTTGAACCAGATGATTTTGACTCCGCGCCTTCTTGAATTTTGACCCCATACTTGGCTCTAGTACATGTACATCTGTTCAAATGCACAAACCCGCCCTAAATATTTGGACACCTACATTCCAGTATTATTTAGAAACCTATAAGAGGTATACAAGTTATTCAGAAACCTCTTATGAAGCAAATTGATTGGTCAGAATGTTATGCATATAATAATATGTATATTATTATTAGACCACAAACATGTACACGTGATCTGTGTGTAATTAATTGTGCATAATCATTCTTGTAAGAGATTACAGTGTACACACACAAACAGCAAGCACAGGCATTCAATTCTCCCCTCACTCCTACAGCTGTCTGCACATGGCTCACCTCTGAGATACAGCTTCTGAACCACTTCCAGTGCTCCTAGTTCCTTTTCCTCATACAGAGCTGTAGCGATGATCCACCAGCAGGGAGCAGGATGGTGGGTTAAAAAGTAAGCTGAATATGCTCGCTTAAGCTGGGCAACTACAGGATATTGCTGCTCGAGCTCTTCTCGTTTGGACCATGGAATATGGAGCCACTCACGTACACCCTCTAGTCTCCCTTCGCTAACACCCTCCATTACTATGTTCAAGTTCTCCAACGTGAGTGATGGTTCTAATATGTGTGGAGGTGGACATGTGCACAGATGTGGTCAGTGTGAGCATCAGAGTAATCAACAAATGCACTGCTACACACACAATGTACATCACTGCAGGCATGAATTTGCTGTGTCATGTACACATGATCATAAGCATCCTCTACATTCCAATACATACACATGCCACACCCACATGTACCTGGAGCCCTCTGAACATAATCCTTTGCAGCTCTCTCAGCAGTCTCTTCTCCATAGTAGTGAAGTCGTCCTGCTATATTGCTCCATCCCATGAGGGCGTCGGGAGAGCAAGTGATGTAATAGTGTATGCGTTGCTCTCGTCGTTGCTCCTCATCATCACCACAGTCACGGTCTATTCTCCCACTAACACTGGCTGGTATATTGAGATGGGTCCACAGATCATCAGTGGCCACAGATGATAGAACTTTAGTCAGATTGCTGTGTGTTAGGCTGGTGTCTGTGAGATTTCAAATACAAAATTAATGAAAATTAAGCATAGTACTAAGTCTATAACCCGTATTACATGACATTGTACTGTACCATAACTTTATTACACCGTACGTGCACATGTAGACATTTTGTTGGATAAAAATTTTGTGAAGCCCAGTTATCTCTGTATTGTAGAAACTTTCGGTAGAAAAGAATGTTCATCAATGTGGTATATACCCTCTATGAAATCATTAATACAGGACAAAAAAATTAGCATCATAAAAAATTAACTTTTTGCCAATGAGAGCAGGTGGTGAAATTGGCAAATGGTGAAAATTACTATGTATACGGTAATAATTATTAATGTCACACAATTAGAGAGTTACTTCATCACTATCACCCAGCACACTTAATTACAGGCACAGTATACACTACCATGACAACATTCACTTAGCAAAGATGACCATAACAATTAACAAAATTATTACCATATTATGGCTAGACTTTGAACCACACTAGCCTTTCAGTGTCCCCACAGACCACACCCACTTTCAGTGGCTAGCCATCAACATTGACATGCTCTGCCAGTCTTCCTAGACCTGGTATCAAGTGGTACACACAACCAACAGCAAAACTTGATCCTCTAGGAAGAACTACTAAACGGGGAGGGAGCAATCCGATAGTGGGTCATCTAGAGTCCATAGTTGATAGCTAGTGAACGGCAAACTGGTCCAGCCTAACTCAGTCGGCAAAGGTCAACTGATATCTCAGCACATACCTGTCAGCGTTTCACAAAAAGTTGGCAAATAAGTGGGCATATGGATAAAGAGAAATGCAAAAGCACTAGAATTATATATAAGTCTCAGTACATTTATATATAGAAATCAGTTGCCTACTGAGGCCTAGAGCTCTAAGCTGCAGCTACTTGAACATGTGGGATGATATACAGCATGCATGCAGTCATGAAAGTTTCTCCCATACCCTCCCTCCTATTATTAAAATTTTGAGTCAGCATAATGGATAGGAGAGGGGGGTTCTAGCTGGAGTGTAGCCATCATTGTACGGATCTAAATCTCACATGCATGCAGTCATGAGAGGAGCTGGGAGGGGCTGGGGGTGAGCTAGGCTAGTCATGAGGTCAGAGTCAACCCAGCAACAGATGAACTGCAGAGGAGGTCAGACATGATCGCACGTGATCACTCAGGAATTTAATCAATACTGCGCGTGTTCGTCGATTCAGCAATTTTTATGCAGAGTATGGTGGACTAAAGTTTATGCTCGCTCCAAACAGTAAGGATTTAGCTAACAATTATCTAGAAAGAAAGGGTTAACCAATACGCTGGATTGGTGTCAGTCCTGCATTTTAGACGAAGATTTTCAATGTTGCTAGCAGTGTCAAACTGCGGGACACAGAAGGGCTCAGGCACTAAATCAACTGGAAATCACCTTTCTAACATTGACACCGAGCCATGGTAGAACCCATCTTATGATTGGTGAGCTACAGTGACTTGCTGCCTTATATTGTAACTATGGGAATAGTTTTGCTGACAAAGCAATTTTGGGCTCGCACATGATCATGTCATACCTCTTCTGGATGAACTGGAGTAGCCATGCCAAACTCACTAAAAATTTCTCAAATGCCCAAATCTCGTGATCTAGTAATCTTCATGCCGATGATGATAACAGACCAATCACTTTACCCCTTGTGTATGCATAGCCTCGTCCCCACGTGGGAGTGGCCTGGGGACGAGGCTAGTGCATGGCATGAGGGAGTACATAATAACTTTCTATTTTATTCCATGTGTTTCAGTTTAGTCTAGCTAGGCAGACCCTTCTCCCACACACTACTGGTAGATAGTAATTTGAGTCAGCACAATGAAAGGACAGGGGAGAGGGTCTAGCCAGAGTGTAGCCATTGTATGGATCTAAATCTCACACACTTACCAGTCAGCTCCTCAGCGTAGTGAACTATACTGTCCCCTAGAGAGTGTTCCTTATATGAAGCAGGATACCCGTGAAGCTCATCAATTATCCTTCTCCAGCTGGCCAGAGGGTCTCTTAGTAGCCACTCCCTCACTAGAGCTGCAGTTCTCTCTTCATCAGTTGAGCATTGTGATGATATTTCATCACATTTGGATCCAGGAAGGCGGAGTATATGTTCACCAATATCCCTCCAATCTATTCCAGCCAGAGTGCTGGTGATGTTGCTGACAGTG
Organism: Cliona cf. orientalis; assembly: GCA_963930775.1. Classification (NCBI taxonomy): domain Eukaryota; kingdom Metazoa; phylum Porifera; class Demospongiae; order Clionaida; family Clionaidae; genus Cliona; species Cliona cf. orientalis. The sequence continues at coordinate 9,075,223 of OZ005691.1, forward strand.
AGAGCTGTGGCATTGGAGAGAGCACATCAATCAGTGTGGGAACAATAATAAAGCAATGGACGTAGATAGTACACAATCTCATCCATAATTTTTTGAATGCTCCATGTGTTAATAATAAGAGTACTTTTCGGCTCCATAATTAATTTTTCATAGCTAGTAGTAATCACTATCCCCCTCCAGCACGAAACAAAGGGGGTTTTTACAGGAGAAGCTGGACCTAAGGTGGTACATTTGACCTTCCTGTATACATTGATATAAATTACTTGTAAACTAGGGGGTGTGGTTCGCAAGACTACAATCGCCACATCACAACAGAAGCAGCATGAAAGCAATCAAATCCCCTACATGTGTCCTAGCTAGGTACCGAATAGGGGATTTAATTGCAAATCAGTATTGCTCCAACTCTGGGGCAATTGAAACGATCACTGTCAAATCTCCTTGTACATGTATACCCTTACTCGGAGCGGGAGGGGGATCCTGGGGTATACCAGTACTGTCAAGTTGACTGGTGCAAATTTAATAATATTATAATAATGATGTTGATCAAACGCAGCCTAGTAAACCATCATGAGATTGTTTTCAAGTAGTTTTGGAGATGACGATCTCACCTAGTTTACGGCCTTTCCTTATTTCTCGTTTGATTCTTCGTCTCTCTTGTCGACTCAGTGAGTTCAGGTAGCCTTGCTCAGTAAAGATGGCTCGCTTCTCCCCGCTCGTCTGGCGGTTGGCCGCGGTGATCGGGCTGGTGGCGCCGCGGAGACTCGGAGAGGCTGACTCATTCTCTTCTTCTTCGCTGTTCTCTTCCCCAGAGCTACTCGACTCCGCCATATAGCTAGCTATTAACACTCAGATCAACATCTGATTGCTGGCCCCGCCCTGTTTGAGTGGAAAACATTACGTCATGTGGCATTATCACACATTAATTATCTACACTTAATTACTTTAGGAGTTTTGGGTGGGTGGGGCTGGTGCAGTTTAGCTTCGTAAGGTAAAGGTCGTCAAGGAAGTAATTCTAAATTGATCTGGCCTGGACATCAAGAGTGTAAACAGTATAGTATATAAGCTAACTTATTGCACAGTTTAAATTTAGGATTGGCTGTACACACCTTTTGGTCATGGTCTATAAACCCTTAATTAGTATGGTTAATTACATTATTAAAATTAATATAGCTATACGTAAACTAACTATAGATATATGCAGCATGCAAGATAGTGCAGGTACAGTAGCGCATGAGAACAAGAATTTTAAATGCCCATACCAGCCAAAGTGGAGCATAAAACTATAATATTATTATCAACATAAAATTTAATATTGTGCATAACGATGATCATAACAGAATGGTCATGAGTGAACGACAACAAAAATATCAACAACAATTTAAATTGAAATTAATATAACTGTAATACTATTCACCAAATAAGCGATGTTTTAATTCGTACATGTATGTACCCCGCAGTTGTAGCTATATGCACAGTATGTCATGCATACGGCCATATAGAACGGCTATAATTATAATAATATAAGGAGTGCATGCTCCAATCCCCTGAGCCCATCTCCCCGTTTACAATATTGTCCTAATGATATATACACACCACAAACCAAGAACTTGTCGTATAATGAAAGATGGTACGTTCCATGTGTGCATGAGCCTTAATAGCAATACTCCAGCCGTTGCTTTTCGCATTCCATTCCATTCCACTGTGTCATTCCAGTCCACTGAATCTCAACACCCAATAATTTTTATCTTGATTATTTTTCCAATGTTTCGTGATCATAATACACGTATATAGCTAAAAGAAATTATTCCACAGCTCTGCTTGGGGCAGGAGCTGGCCCACCAGACTAGCTTGAGGTGTCCAGATTAGTTAGCCTATGTACGTTCACCCATTCACCTATAATTATACAAAGCTACAAAAGTCTGAAACGTGATCTGCAGGTATGGGTATAATATTATTATAAGGACGTTGGAGACTATCATCACAAGTATAGCAATCAAAATTAATTATTATTGTTATTATTATGTAGGGCGATCAGCAACTTTAAATTTCAATCATGCCCACATTAAATATGTACATGGATGAGAGTGACATATTCAAGGCATAATAAGCATGCGCTAAACATACTTTCATGGCAACTTTTAATGTGATTATCACCCAAAGGTAGTGAAACTACAAGTGGGGTATATAGGTCTACACTTTACCTCGCTAACCGCTTGGACCAACCATATGCATGCCCCTACTACTAGTATTATGTTTCATAAGTACAGTGCTGGTACGTACACAATCAACCCCGTCATAAGCAGGACCAAACTTCCTCTTCTATGCATGCGCCCCTCGTACTAGGATGACCAAAATGTAGTTTACATGGCTTGCAATATTATGATTGAGACTTGAGCGGTGAATTACACATGTAGCTATGCCTGTGGCTGACAGGTCCTCTATCATTCCATTCCAGTCCAGTCCATTGTCCATTCCACCATTCTATTCCATCCGGTCTGGACCAGTCCACCGAATTCAAACACCCAAAAACTATCCACACTTTTCCATTGTTCATTAGCAATATTATTATTGCTAGGTAAAAGTCAAGTTCATTTCCATGGCAGTATAGCATCATGTACATAATTATGTACGAACAGATTATGATTGATTAGCTACTACGACCTCCAGAAAAGTAACTATTAAATTTTAATTTTGGAACAATTACAGTACTATTACATACCTCATAATATGAGACCTCCCCTTCCCGATAACCTCTCTCTCCCCTCCCCCGGGTTTATTACCTAGTACAAAAATTTGCAATGTCATGCATGTAAGTTTAACTTTACTTTCAATTTACTTTGCATGACAATTATTAATTATTGCCTGTTTCTTGTCCCCACCCGTGTACAGCTATGTTGCATAGATCTATCACTCTCAGTCTTCTCCCTACCCCGGCCACCTCTTCTTCATTATGGTCTTGCATGATTCTTTATCTCGTTCCTGCTAGGGTCTGTAGCTATAATACATGCATGTATATAATTACGTCCAGAGTCCCAATTAGAAAAAAAAACAATTTGGCCGACCGATGAGGTAATTATGAGTAATGATGAGTAATGATGATGAAATCTGTTTCAAATGTTTAGCGCGCATGAAAGGTTGTTGGGACCCAGAATTCGAACCTAGCGTAAAAGAGATCACGGACTATCCGATGATATCATTATGGCGTTTCTCTCAGTTCGCTTTCTCTAGTGAGCTCGCTTTCAGGGCAGGGGGATTTGAAATTCCCTATTCAGTCGAGCACATGGCAGGTGAAGGTCAACCGGCTCAAGCTGCACGCCCCAATATTGTACACGTATACGGAGCATGCGCAGTTTATCGATGTGCCCTAGTTCGAATTTATGGCGGCGTATTCATGAGGGACTCTGGACGTAGTCTCTAAGTTTTTCATATTATTATGGGTACGTATATATTGCCCGTATTTTTATAATAATATTATAGCGTTTTCCCTGTGAAAGATTTTCAATATCAGGTGACTGGGACAAGAGCATCAACAGATCTACATGTAGTTTCTATAGCTGTCCACACAAAGCCAAGAAGCATGCATTGTTGATATAGCCTAATTAATGTGACCGGTCAGTTGAGTTATAAGAATTATCGCGGTTTGACCTCCACACTAGTTTTTAAAATGAATCGATCACTGTCTCTATATCCACTGAGAGTGCATCAAGAGGCGAAGAAGGCCATGGCGGTCAGCAAATGTCACCAGAAGTTTTGAATAAAGTGCATGTGTATATCCTTAAAATACCTAATGGTGCATGTACATGTATGTACCCTGCAGTTGTATAATATGCACAGAATGTCATGCATAATAATATGGCTATAGAACGGCTATAATTATACTGTAAACCTGATGCATGCACTTAGAGTTGATAAATTAAATAAAATTGCTGAGAGTATCAAACAATTAATGCTATAGCATAGGTAGGATTGGTATGTTATGCGATATATCTAATTATAATGCATGTATGCACAGTTATTAAAAGTTGCAAAATAAACATGCACAATAGGGAGGGCGACCCAGCGTGAGCCATGTACACGTGGTGAATGCTAGTAAAGTCGCAGTACGGCCGAACAGTGCAAGTACAACATGCAGTTTGAGTCTGGAAAACGCCGAACAGTACAATAGTTTGAGTCTGGAATAGAGAGAGAGAAGTACGCTGCCAGTGTTGACTGGCTATACTGATTAAGCTTATTGCAGCATCAATCACCTCTACTAAGGGCTTATAGTGCTGGCCTCTACCAGAGCTGGTAGTTTCGTGCTGAGACCCCCGGATGCACTAAGCCTTTTGAGAGTGGGATCTGGCTCCTGGTATTATCGTAAATATAAAATTTGCTCAACTAAGTTGAAAATCACACAATTTTTGGGACTCCTATTTACTTGTCAGTTCCTTCCATGTTCGTAGGATGTGCTTTTTGCCAAAGAGCGTGAGTCCCAATTCATTAAAATCTCCAGCTTCTAATAGTATGAATCCTGAGGCAGTTATACCAGAGTCTGTGTTAAAATATCACTAAGTAACCACTAGAACATACAATAATATACTGACATGCACTTTTATATTACTGTGTACCTGAGAGTATCTTGCAATCTTTTTCGTTCACTCCTCTTGACTTCAGCCATTTGAAGAATTCTTCTTCCGACATGGCATCATTAAAGGTAAGTTTCTTCTCAGATGATTCACCTGTACATGGACAATGAATTATGAAAATTCAATAGCTATTGATACTATTTAGTCAACAGAAGTTATACTAATTATTATCATAACATAAATAATATATAAACAATCATACTAAAGGTGCATAATAATAATGTACTGTAGTCTGTGACTTTAATATTGCCAACTATACACAAGTTATGTGATTATTAATTCCAATCACTGTAAGCATAACTACCTCTCTCAGGGAAAAGTTGAGTATCCGCTCCACGGCTGATTTGAAGTGATGGGAGATTCTTGGCCTTCGTATGCACAACTGATTCCGCTTCAGAAGGAGTGTATAAAAAAATAAAGTTGCATTACAGGCAATCACCGAATACTTCAGTAGCAGTGTACATGTACATGCACGTACAAGTATCTTTACCATGCATTAGTGAAGAGTATGCATCTCTCAAGATCCTCAGTATGTCGCTATAGTGATGCTCGTCTTCCTCGAGGATGCTAGTGAACTGGACATAGTTCCGAGAATCTAACTTTACTTTTTGCTGAACCAGATCGACAAGACAGGCTGCTCGGTCAGCTTCTTCAATGTTTCTGTTCCTGAGCCCACTAGCGTTTTCTTGTGAAATTAATCCTTTCTCGAGCAGACATCCACTCAATCGGACAAGATCATTGCACACAGCAGCCGTCAATTTTGTTGTGCAAGAAACCATGGTTCGGTACTCAACAGTATTACCGGTACCACAAACAGCTTCAGCACGGTTACCTAGTTAGCACAGTATAGTGATCATATATCCAGATAAAATTATTATACAAAAATAATAGCTATAATTATAATACCTTCACACTGTGTCCAAAACAAATGCTTAGACAGAAATCTTTGGCCCACTCCCTCGTCTAAGGTACAGATCCAAGATGTCTTTCCTATCTTAGCTGGATGAGGATCTCCACTTCCACAAGGACAGAGAAGGGCAAAGGACGGAGTTGAATTGGTGTAGCCCAACGTGATATTAGCTTTTCTTAGACCTGCAAAGAGAGCTTCCTTGATGGTCGTGCAAACGTCGGGTGAAGGTTGCTCGGTGATAAAAAGGTGCAGTTCAAATTGATGATAGGAATCGACCAGAGTCACGGAACAAGGCACTTCGAATTGAGGAATCGTGAACTGTATACAATTTCGGTGCAGGCAATTTGGTGTGACAGACCTGGCAGACATCTTCAGCTTCCACGGACCAGGAAAGTGATTTTCAGGAGAAGTCAAGAAAGAAGAAAGGGCACAGAAGATGCCACGACGAGCAGGGCCATCAGGAAAGTGAAGGACAAAGGGAGCAACTAAAGAATCATCTGAAGTACGTTCTTTTGAGAGATCTTCCTTACCAAGCATTCGAAGTAGGCAGGGTACAAAGCATTTGCCATTCATGAAGTCAGCAAAAATGAATTGCCTTCGAAAGAGCTTCATCAAATGCTCTCGTTCAAACAGGCCCGGTACATAATGCTTGTTGAAGACATCTTGAGAGAGAAACCTAAACGTGATGAGTGCGTGATTGAAAAATTCCTGCCATGATTCACTGTCTGTGCAGTCAGGTGAACATTTGACAATGTCATGATGAACTTTCACCAGTTCTGAAATCTTATCAAGAAGCACCTGTGGGTTGGTGAAGACCACTTCAGGAAGAATCTCGGGATAGTAAAAGATTAGCGATAGCTCATCAAGGCAGATCAGAGCTGCTTCCAGAGCACTCTCGTCAAGGTGAAGTCTACGAACGACTTCAAGGCATTCGTTTCGACTTAGAACACCACGCTTCAATTTTTGAGTGATTTCATCCAGGATGATCTCCAATGCCAACCACTGCAGTGGTAGCTGCCTTGGATCTGATTGGCGCTTACTGGATACTTTCGATCGTATTTTTCCAGCTCCTTCTTTCTCATCGTCTCCAGGGAACCTCGCATTCCATGGGAATAGCACGTCATTTGTCCTTTCCTGATAATAAACGATTTCCTTTTTAAACGTTGGAAGCAACATTTCTCGCAACTTCTGATTTTTTATTTCCCTAGATTCCTGACACATGTTTTCTTTGTCTTTGTGAGTTCCTATCATGACTATTTGCGGAACGTCGCTACTGCCCTTCTCCTTGCTAGATCGGTGAGAATGAAGAGATTGAAGTCCTTGCAGAATCAGCTGCTCAGTGGTGTGATCAGATTCGTATGGGGTGCCTAAAGGCTTTCCTTGTTCGTAGTATTCAATCATTGGACGGTTAGAAAACTCTTCAGAAAGCTTGAAAACAAAGACTATCATGGACATCTTCTTCAAGAATATCGGCAAGACCTCGTGGAACTGGGGCTGCCCTCCGCAGTCGGAAATGAGTAGCTTGTGGATGTAGGTGATAGGATCTTCCGTCTCAGGGCACTTGTCAATCAGCTCAAACATCTCGTCAAGAAAATTGTGGATCACTTGAAGGACCTCAGGATCAACTAAACTTGGTTGTGAAGCAGTAGATGGCTTTGGTTGTGTAGTGGCATCATCATGGCTCTCTTGGGTAGCTCCTCCATAAGGTTGTTTTTCTTGCACGGTACTAGGAACTGTCTCCTCCTTATGGACGTCACCTTCTGCTCTGCTTGCTGATTTAGCCACTACTTTATGCTTCAGTTTTGAAAGAGTGTCTATCAGTTCTTTTCCGAGGATGTGCTTTGAGATGTGAGCGCACACCCACATACGCTGCTTGGACTTGTACTTGATCCATTTCCCTCCTGATTCCTGCATCTGGATCATGGTGACGGGACGGGTGGCTATGGGAGTGCTAGTTCGTACATCAGGAGGGTCTTCACCTGCAACAACACTCATGGTGCAGGTCTTTCCAACACCTGCGCTCCCATAAATGGCCATCTTATCAACGAAAGCATCGACATAGCCTTTCTTCATGGATACATCAAACAATCGTCTAGATTCACTCGTGCCTATTGTGTGTGTATAATCGAGTCTTTGTAAGGCGTTTCCGAGATGGATATTCCATGCATTCTATTAGATTAAGTATGGTATAACTATTGTCTGCATCGGCCACAACCATGGGCTATATCAGGAGTAGATTAGATAGGAGTGTTGAACTACATGCAAACATGTTCCGGGAGAATGACGTAGATAATATGCGAGTAAATGATTCTGAGGTCATGTAGGTGAGTAGAGCGGGTGTGTCCCACCCAGGCCACCATAGTACCAGCTGCACTATACAGCTGCAGTCTGCGTTTACATAACACCCAATTATAGTACAAGATGTGATAGCGCATGGCAGCCTTGATTACAATTTGTCTACGTCATCCTACCCAATGCTGTTACTACGTTTGTATGGTAGTTCAACACTCCTATCTAATCTACTCCTGGCTATATTAATAGAAGTCTAAGCATGAAGTTAACAGCTGGGTAGTTACATGATGGTACAAGGTGTCGGTGTCCACAATGTGGATAGTTGCTGGTGCAGCTGGCTCATTCTTGCCCACTTTCGTTTGTACAGTTTACTATGAGCACAAACATGCAGTGCCAATAGTAATGAATATCATTATTAGCTTGTGGTTTGTGTTACATGCTGTGGTTTGTAGTCTTGTAATAGTACATTCCTGCACATTGTAATGGTTGCTATGGGAAGCACCCTTAACGATCCTTACCAGTGAACATTATAGGAGGTACCAGAAATCGCCCCATGACCTAGTCCATGGTCCAATGTAAAGTGCATGCACTGCCCATGGGCTCCTTTCATGACTATGGAGTATTGTTCCTTAATACCTCATGAATCCCAGCTACAAATGAACTAGGCAGAGCTGTCCATATAATATGTACATTCAACCTTTTTATTTCTCATCACATGACAGCCATGAATTAGTTAATATAGTGACCACAATACAGATAGGTATTACCGTAGTGTAGTGGCCCGGGCAGAGCTACAAACTTTTGTAGGTGCATATGTGCATGCATATGAAGGTGTTACACTTTGACCTCAAAAGTACAAGAGGAAGCTAAATGCACTCAATGTAGACTACTATTCTATAGTGAGTATTCTGTGTCTTCCTCCAGTTGACTCTTGTTATAGAAAGCCCAAGCATCGTACAGGTGGCCAAAGGAGTCCTGGAGATATAATTCTTGATGACCATTAATTATTAAGTGAATAGTATGGTTGTAGTAGGTCCTCTACCTGTGGGTGCCCCTGTAACGATTACATTTAGATTGATGTTCAGTGTAAAGTCATTATCTAAGAGATTTCTCATTCAGCAGCTGTTACTCATACATACAACATATTATACATACTTAATTGTACATACATATTCAATTTTTTTAATTATGAGTAGCCCAATGACCATTAAATTTTTCATAACTACAACTCATTCTGACCAAATTTCAACATTAAATTTTGGTGATTAATTTTTATACCAGATAGATGGATAGAGTGGAAACCAATCACTTCACCCCTAAACAATATTTTAGGTACATGTAGGATAATGTTCTAAACGAAGCACATACAATGTGCTATATTCCATATATCCTCCACTAGCACTACTACCATAATATTATTATCATGATAATGCAAGTCAGAAGATCTGTAAACAACAGATGTTATCCTAGTGTTGTGGTTACCACTACATGTATTGTGAGATTTGTTGGTATTAAATGTACATGTACATATACATGTACATATGGTTGCTAGGTTACAGTATACACATACATTGTAATTCAACGGAACTAAACATAAATTTTCATAATTCGGAATGGGGGGGGGGGTGTACTGATATCTACTGTAATTCATAATTTATATACACATGTATACATGTAGCTATGTGTTAAAAAGTGGACGGTCCCCAAGACCTGCTTGATGAACAGAGACGAAGGGAGAGAACTACCGTTGCATTGGCTGAGAGCCATCAAGAACAAAGAGAAGGAGGAGGGACTAACACCTCGTCCTCCACCTATAGCTACCCACCTTCAGACAAATGTCAGACACACACACTAGCTGACTATTTATTAAGAACTCGAGTCAGTTAGACGTTGTACATTATTTTATGTTTTTGTTCCGATGATAATTGCAGTCTAAACTATTGACATTAAAGTTTCGTTATTAAAAAATAACATGTAATGTCATGGGTCCACATGCATGTACATGTACATATCATTTATCTGGATAGTTAAAAGTATGGGACGCCAACCGAGAACTCTAGATCTGTCACTGAAGTCTTAAAGAATATGACATGAACTGTAAGGTTTCCACAAAACATGAGTACTACTACACACTTACACCAGTACAAAAGGGCATGAGAACCCTAGCTGTCACTGAAAAATCTTTATGAATCGCAAAGTTTCCATAATACATTATTATGTGTATACTCTACATACTGTACTGTACATGTACATGTCATGTATCTAGATAGCAAAAACTATGGGTCGCCAACCGAGAACTCTGTCACTGAAAAATATGACATGATTGTAAAGTTTCCATATTATGTGTACTCTACTACACACATACACCAGTACAAAAGGGCACAAGATGTTAATTATCATGCAGAATAGATCTGTAAACAATAGATGGCTATCCTAGTATTGTGGTTACCATAGATACAGTGCATGAGGTGGATAGTTCCCTAGTGTGCACGCACACAACTGATATCCTGAGTAGCATACTCATAACTATTCAACTGCATGTAGGTTGGTAGACATCGGCAAACAGTTTTCGAGCACATACATAGATTTACGTAATATTCCAACTAGTTTTTGACATCTATAAGCAACAGTATGAGTTCTAGCTGTTCATTTCAATCTCTGGTCATTGACATCTATAACTGTTTTGTATATTATGCACATGTAGCTGCCTAATCGCATTAATTGACTGATGAAGTAATTGGCTAAGGAGCTTCTCTAACCTTGACTATCAAAAATTAAACTTGTCATGACTTCTCAAAATGCCCACACACTAGTAACTCAATGGGGTATTCCAATCAACAGGCATACACCTCCATCCTTGGGTGACCTTTAATTAGCAACATCCAGGGGGATATTCAGGCTTGTCCAGTGGGCAGGGTTAGTACATGTACGCAGATTTTAATGAAAAGTAGGCATAGTTAAGTACACACATGCCATGAATTCTACCAAGTTTAGTCAAAACTCATCATAGCATTACCTCTACAGAGATAATTATACTTTTACTACGTGGCCACAAACATGTACAGTCATGATCTGTGTGTGATTAATATTGCATAATCATTCCTGTTAGAGATTACAGTGTACACACACAAACAGCAAGCAGTGCTTTGTTGATAGTACACTGTAAGCTCATGATACACAGGCTATCAATTCTCCCCTCACTCCTACAGCTGTCTGCACATGGCTCACCTCTGAGATACAGCTTCTGAACCACTTCCAGTGCTCCTAGTTCCTTCCAAGCGTACAGAGCAGTAGCAATGATCCACCAGCAGGGAGCAGGATGGTGGGTTAAAAAGTAAGCTGAATATGCTCGCTTTCGCTGGGCAACTACAGGATACTGCTGCTTGAGCTCTTGCTGCTTAGACCGTGGAATATGAAGCCAATCTAGAATACCACTTCCATAACCAGTTGGTTCCACATTACTGACACCCTCCATGACTGTATTTAAGTTCTCCAACATAAATGATGGTTCTAATATGTGTGGAGGAGGTGGACATGTGCACAGATGTTGTCAGTGTGAACATCAGTGTAATCAACAAATGCACTGCTACACACACAATGTACATCACTGCAGGCATGAATTTGCTGTGTCATGTACACACAATCATAAGCATCCTCTACATTCCAATACATACACATACCACACCCACATGTACCTGGAGCCCTCTGAACATATTCCTTTGCCGCTCTCTCAGCAGTCTCTTCTCCATAGAGGTGAAGTCGTCCTGCTATATGGTTCCATCCCATGAGGGCGTTGGGAGAGCAAGTGATGTAATAGTGTATGTGTTGCTTTCGTCGTTGCTCCTCATCATCACCACAGTCACGTTCTATTCTCACACTCACAATGTATGGTATATCGAGACGATCTCCCAGATAATGAGTAGCCACAGATGATAGAACTTTAGTTAGATTGCTGTGTGTTAGGCTGGTGTCTGTGAGATTTTAAACACAAATGAAAATTAATTTTGAGCATGGTGCTAAGTCTATAACCCGTATTACATGTACTGTACCATAATATTATCGCACCGTACGTGTAGACATTTTTGTCGTTAAGCCCAGTTACCTTTGTATTGTAGAAAATTTTAATAGAAAAAAATAATAATGCAGTAAAGGTTGCTGTATACCCTCTATGAAATCATTTACGTAATTTTTATATGTAAAGTCATGCTGTCGCTAGGCAAAATCAAGACGCTTAGAATCGGCAAATGATGCCAAAACTGGCAAATAAAGCATTTTGAATTTGGAAAAAAAACCCACACAAATTATGATTTTGGAATGCTGTAAGGAACCTTGTAACACTGCACTTTGGACTTGTAAACAAGATATGTCTTGGTAACAAAATAATAGACAGACACACACATACACACACAGAACGACTACCACAAGTAAAATGCACCGCGGGATTAATTAACATAATACTTTATAGCTAGACTTTGAACCACACTAGCCTTTCAGGGTCCCCACAGTCCACACCCACTGTCAGTGGCTAGCACTCTGCTTGTCTTCCTAGACCTGGTATAGCAAAATTTGATCCTCTAAGAAGAACTACTAAAGAGGGAGGGAGCAATCCGATAGTGGGTCATCTAGAGTCCATAGTTGATAGCTAGTGAACAATAAACTGGTCCAGCCTAACTCAGTCGGCAAAGGTCAACTGCTATCTTAGCACATACCAATCAGCATTTCACAAAAAGCTGGCAGTATACCAACCAAGTTCTTGGTGTATATAATTCTTTTTTGGATAAAGGGAAACAGTAGCAGTGACTTACTATGATGAATTTACTGCATACATGCATGAAAGCATACATGTAGCACTGTAAAATACATGTATGATGGCTGAGACAAAAATTAAAATTATAAAAACACTATAGAATTATATATAATATATAAGTCTCAGCATAATATTCAAAAATCAGTTGCCTACTAGAGCTCCAAGCTGCAGCTATTTGTGGGATGATATACAGCATGCATTCAGTTACATGCAACTCAGGGTTGTCTAAGGACTGGGACACCCATTCAGACTCAGCTGTATCATTGCTAGTTTAGTGTCTAGAAGATAACATGATATGGACAAGAACGTTGCACCATAATGTAGACCAACCATTTCTCTAACCGCAAACTAATTTATAGCCACGCCCACTAATTAATTTCCTCCTCCTGGTGACGTCATGAGTAATGGCTATTCTGAAGATAAAATCGCCAAAGGCGGCGGTGAAGATCAGCCTGGACGACTGTTTCTCCAGGCCTTAAATAATATTCATATGCCTAATTAATAAATATCACGGGGGCAAGTCGATCTGTCATACTACTAAGCGAGAATACCACGAAGTGTGATAAATGTACCGATCATGGAGGGCTATTTACCTGAATATCTCCCATCCCGTTGAACAGCTCTTCTTGCCCCCGGGTAGTATGGCTTAAAATCGACGTTATTCGCTTTGTGCAATGGAGATATCTTCATAGCTAAGCGTCTTCATCGCCGCCTCAGTGACCCTCAGCCTTTATACAGCTACTCTATGGCCATGATCGAGATCATGTGACTAAATGTATTGCTATGTATATCGTGCACGTGATCCCGTTTGCGCGTGCGCGTACCCAGTCCTTAGACTACCTGAGAAGAGGAACTTGGCTATCTACTATAGGGATCCTCTACAGATGGTCACACTAATCTTAAGGCCAATATGCAGGTTTTCATGGATATCATAGCAAATTAGGTGCACATGGCAGGCCAGTCTGGTACATTAAAAATTGTATTGGTAACTATTCTGCTTAATCTGTGGATAGGTGGCCATTTTGGAGCTCTCTCTGATCTTTCGACAACCCATGATCCACTAAAAAAATCAAGCCTATACTTGCTATTCTGTGGCTGTAATCATTTAATTTACTACTTCAATGTAGCTACTGCTTAAAATTCAATTCTGTGAAACTAATCAGCACACTAACTAACAAAACCACAAAGAACGTGAGGTATAAGTTGTAGTTGCTAGGCAAAACCACCAAGAATACACAGTATAAGTTGTAGTTGCTGAGCAACACCACAAAGCACGAGTAGAGGTTAATTATTACTTATTTTCACCTGGTCCTAGAGCTATCCACAGCCTACTAGCACTATTATAAATAAGGGATTTATTGCACTAGCAGTGCCTTTGATCTTTATGGCTTCAGTGGTACAATGGAAAGGATATATCGCTAGGGGAGAGGGTCTAGCCACAGTGTAGCCAATGTGTAGATCTAAATTTCACATACTTACCAGTCAGCTCCTCAGTGTAGTGAACTATACTGTCCCCTAGAGAGTGTTCCTTAGACGATTCATAATACCAATGAAGACCATCAATTATCTTTCTCCAGCTGGCCAGAGGGTCTCTTAGTAGCCACTCCCTCACTAGAGCTGCAGTTCTTTCTTCATCAGTTGAGTATTGTGATGATATTTCATCACATTTGGATTTAGGGAGGCGGAGTATGCCTTCACCAATATCCCTCCAGTCTATTCCAGCCAGAGTGCTGGTGATGTTACTGACAGTGAGAGCTGTGGCATTGGAGAGAGCACATCAATCAGTGTGGGAACAATAATCAAGCAATAATCATTAAACTAATATTCTGTTTCTCGTCCTATAGAACACTCCAAAGCACATAAGGGACACGGATGATTTTGATATTTGATACCACATCCCTAGCCACACCTCCATTAATTGTTAACAAGCTGTAACGGCAACTCCAACAATGATTAGCTCTATATCTGTTCCATTTCCAGTATCACAGCAGTTATAATATTGATGATCTTTGCTGACCAATATTAATAATTGTTGGTAGTGGTTGATCCACTCGGGCTTCGAGCGACTAACAACAAGACCACACCCCCAGAATGGTTAATTATTGATCAATTAGATATGGATTGATGATGTCATCCAGCTGAAATCTGAATATCAAAAGTATACGGAGGAGGGGGGGGGGGGGTTGATGTACGTGTGGGCGGGAATGAGAAACAGAAGATTAACTTTGCATGGCCTAATAGATGTAAATTAGTACCCGTATATAGAATCCCGCGATTACGCCCCCCCCCCCCCCCCCCCCCCCCCCTTTGTGCATTCTAGGATTGGGCAAAAGTTGGGAGGGGGCTTATAAGCAGGATCCTTACATTTCCGTCTGACGACCATTACTGACCGTCGAATGCCACGTGGGAGCGCGATCTCTGTACTTTCTCTGGCTATTTGGTGGGCAAAACTTGAGAAAAACAACAAAGTAAGGCATGTGACACAAATAGCTATAGTGTGCTAGCTGTAGCTACTGTTTCTATTGACTTATGGGCTCCATTTTACAGTCAGGGAGGGGGAGGGGCTTATATGCGAGACAAAAATTTAATTATTACCTATGCAGGAACTTGAGCTAAAAATGCAGGGGGGGGGGCTTATGCGCAAGGCGGGGGGTAATCACGGGATTCTACGGTACACCACAATCCATAAATTATTACACGTGTAAGTCTACTTTTCGGCTCCAAATATAAAATTGTAAAATTTAAGGTACCATTTAATTGCGTGGGCGTGAGCGTCAGGAATGGCTAATTCAATTAGCGAATCGTGAAGGGGCGTGGCCGAAGAGGCCATACGAGTGCTTTTGGTCGAAGGTGGGCGTGTCCAGAATCGGCCAGGGATGATTATGCGCGTGTAATTAGCGACCGGAAGTGGCCCCTGAAGAAAAGGCCGGTAATTGCCCACATCAAAGCAAGATCAAAGCATTCTTGCTTAACTATTAACCGCAACGACGTAAAAAAAAAAAAAAAAAAAAAAAAAAAAAAAAAAAAAAGCCAATTAGGCCTAATTAAGCATGTGGGCGTGTTCCTGGCACTGTGTGGAGTGTGTGCGTGTGCGTTAATGCAGGTTTTATTGCTTCCGATTGGGCGTGGCTTCACGGGCCAGTGCTTGGATATCGGCGCCTGGGACTTGGCCTCGGCGATAGGTGGGCGTGTCCCGGAAGCGGTGGTGACCTTTGAACCCCGCGAGGAGGCTTTGGGGGCGTGGCAGGAGGTCAAAGGTGAGGCCATGTCAGTTAATGAGGCACTGTACGCCGGTGCGATCGAGGGGCCTGTACGGCTGGACGGAAGCTGACGATGGTTTGAAGCGGATGTGGTTGCGATGACGTGTTGTTACTCCGCCCACACAGGAAATGAGGTGAGCTCTTGCGTGGGCGGTGTGGCAGAAAGGCCTCCAAGTGTTTGTGTGTGTTTTGGCCTTGAGGAAGCTGTGTGTTTTAATTGGGATTGATTGTGGGCTTCCGGTGGACATCCGGTGGTTAGTAGGCACTTGATTGAGAATGGTGGTCCTTGGGGAACAGGGTGGGGCTGTTTTGGGCGTGGCCTGGCCCCTCCCTTCCGGCTCGGCTTCCGGTCCATGGAGGATGTTAAATGAACAATTCCGGCTCTAGCAGCCACACCCCTGAGACCTGTGCAATTAAAAGGGCGTGGTTACACAACATGCACCTCACTAATGACTTTGATGTGGTTTAGGTGTCATATCCCCCACCTCACGCCCACGCAATTTAATGGTACCTTAAATAATGTAATTCATGGGGAGTTTAAATAAATAATCTAATTCATGGGGGGTTTGGGAGCACTTGGGGGGACAGTTTTTATATGGGCACGCAGAATGGGTCGAAACTAGAGATTTGACCGGACAGATTTTTGATTCACGCCTTAGAATTAAAGTTATGGCCCTTTGAAGTTTTCCCATATGTTTGTATAGGAAGCCATGCAGTTGCATTGTTTTCCGCCCACGCGCTACGTGAAAAACGGGGAATACCCGCGCACACAAACGTGACGACCTTTACCTACTTTGGTCAAAATTGGCGTATAGACTGCCTGCTTGCATTGTATGGCTCTACTAAGCATCCAGCTCAACTATGTGGTGGTTTTGGACATTTTTTTTTCTGCTTAGTGTTCTGGTCTCCTTGAAATTAAACACTAAGTAGAAAAAAAAAAAAAGATTTAATGTAAATAATGTTTGAGACTCTGGGAAGCTATTCACGACAAACTATTCATATGAGCACGCAGAATGGATCATACCTGGAAATTTCTTGGAAGCGGAATTTTGATTCACACCTTAGAATTAAAGTTACGGTCCTTTAAAGTTTCCCATATGCTTGTATAGGGAAGCCATACGTTTGCAATGTTTTCCGCCCACGCGCTACGTGAAAAACGGGAAATTCCCGTGGTGTGCGTTATTTAGAAAAACTCTCAAAATTGGAGTATAGATTGTTTGCTTGCTTTGTAAGGCTCTACTGTGCATCCTAGGTGTATTATGTGGATTTCTGACGACTTTTACCAACTTTTTGACAAAATTGAAGTTTAGGCTGCCTGCGGCTTGCATTGGCTCTACTGTGCATCCTAGGTGTATTATGTGGTTTTCTGGACAACTTTTTTTTTTCTGCTTAGTGTTCAGGTCTCCTTGAAAAAAAAAAAAAAAAAAAAAAGCCTTATTAGGCCTAATTAAGCATGTGGGCGTGTTCCTGGCACTGTGTGGAGTGTGTGCGTGTGCGTTAATGCAGGTTTTATTGCTTCCGATTGGGCGTGGCTTCACGGGCCAGTGCTTGGATATCGGCGCCTGGGACTTGGCCTCGGCGATAGGTGGGCGTGTCCCGGAAGCGGTGGTGACCTTTGAACCCCGAGAGGAGGCTTTGGGGGCGTGGCAGGAGGTCAAAGGTGAGGCCATGTCTGTTAATGAGGCACTGTACGCCGGTGCGATGGAGGGGACCGTACGGCTGGACGGAAGCTGACGATGGTTTGAAGCGGATGTGGTTGCGATGACGTGTTGTTACTCCGCCCACACAGGAAATGAGGTGAGCTCTTGTGTGGGCGGTGTGGCAGAACGGCCTCCAAGTGTTTGTGTGTGTTTTGGCCTTGAGGAAGCTGTGTGTTTTAATTGGGATTGATTGTGGGCTTCCGGTGGACATCCGGTGGTTAGTAGGCACTTGATTGAGAATGGTGGTCCTTGGGGAACAGGGTGGGCTGTTTTGGGTGTGGCCTGGCCCCTCCCTTCCGGCTCGGCTTCCGGTCCATGGAGGATATTAAATGAACACTTCCGGCTCTAGCAGCCACACCCCTGAGACCTGTGCAATTAAAAGGGCGTGGTTACACAACATGCACCTCACTAATGACTTTGATGTGGTTTAGGTGTCATATCCCCCACCTCACGCCCACGCAATTTAATGGTACCTTAAACCTCGACGTAAACTATATTATACTTATGCAGCATGCAAGATGGTGCAGGTACAGTAGCGCATGAGAACTATAGAATTTAATGGCCCACATAAAAATTTACGCTGTGTCTACAGTGCCGGTAGCTACCGGCACCGCTGTTTAAGCGTTATATATAGTGCCCTGCATATGGCAATATAAACAATTATTTGTACATAAATTTGCCGGCACTCTAGACACTGCAAAAAAATTTAATATTGTGCATAATGATGATCATAACAGAATGGTCATGAGTGAACGACAACAAAAAAATACCAACAAACAACAATTTAAATTGAAATTAATGCAATACTATTCACCAAATAAGCGATGTTTTAATTCGACTTTAAATTTTGCTGGAAGGGGAAGAGTGTCAATATCGCCAGTACTCTTCAGCCAATATGATAACTTTTCCAGACACAGATTTTGAAGGTTGATATCTGTAGCAAAGAACCAGCAATAATTATTGATAGCAATTGAATTATGGCCAGTACCTGTACACATGCATGACACAGTACAGCATGCTACAGACTTAGTCTAGTGCCATAGTGTTTTATACATTGTCAATAGAAAAGTATTGAATGAATTTTAATTGCAAGATAATTCCGGTTTCTGTTTATACATTCTCCATTCCTCGTATTACAACAAGCAGGGGGGCCGGGGCGAGCGTCCCCTGCTACACCTGACCATGATTGTTGTATCTAAGGCATGCATGCACACTCACAAAATTAACAGAGGATACCCGGTAGTTGTATAGTATACAATGATATACAAGCGTAAAAACAAAAACTGAATTGATCAAGTAGCATTATATACATGGTCCACGAGCGTCACAAACAGTGCCCTTTTGTTGGATACTACCGTAAATCGCGAATATTTCGCGTCTAAAACATTTCATGCAATAATTTTTCGCATTAAATAATTTTCCGACAAATGGCCCTGTACCGCATTGTCGTCAATATTGCGCATGCATGTATTTCATGCGTTTAATTTTCGTACAAGCCATGCTGTCCAAAAAAATTTAACATCGAAATATTTGCAATTTACGGTAGTTTGGATTTGGTACTCTAAAGCCATGCATGCAGAACAGATGGCTATCCTAGTATTGTGGTTACCATAGACACAGTGCATGAGGTGGGTGTTGAAAATTCTTACAACTAGAATCTGTATCTAGCCTGCGCAGCGTTAGATCTCGCCACAATACAAGCTTCAACTTCTCAATAAAACACTATTATAATTGACAACTTAAACAGCAGTAAAATGAAACACAACTGACTTACTTATATAGAATAAAACTGGTCAAACTGGTTTTCAGAGAATATTCTAGAAGAAAATCTGCAAAAACACGCACAGACAGGTTCACACAAAAGCAGACAGGTTCACAGAGATAACACTACACATTCACACAATTAGAGTATTGCACAACTCAACACTAGATAATATTAAAGTATTGCACAACTCAACAATAATTATTAAGAATGATTGCACAACCAATTAAGTTGATATTACGTCAAAAGTGGACCTTTCAACACTCCTCCTCACTTGCAGACGAAATGTTCAGGCATTGTGACTATTCCTGCTATATGACGAAGTTTTGCAAACTGTTCTTTAGATAAACCTTTAGTTAGCATGTCTGCAATCATTTCAGTTGTCGGGCAATACCTCAATTTTACCATTCCATCACTGACCTTCTCTCGGATGAAGTGATACTTAATTGAAATGTGTTTGGCACGACCATGAAACTGAGGATTGCTTGCCATAGAAATAGCTGACTGGTTATCTTCAAAAATGGTAGTTGCGTCAGTTGGAGCACTGCCCAGTTCAGTTGTGAGTTGTCTCATCCATACTGCTTCTTGAGCTGAACTTGCTAAAGCCACATATTCTGCCTCAGCAGTAGATAAGGCTACTGATGACTGTTTCTTGCTCCTCCAGCTCACTGGACCTCCACTTATCTGGAATAGGTATCCAGACGTTGATCTCCTGTTATCTAGATCCCCGGCCCAGTCTGCATCCGAGAATCCAATGCATTCTCTAGAACTCAGCTTTGTGTAGAGTATACCATGATTGATGGTACCTTGAAGATATCGCATGATGCGTTTTACACCTGTCCAGTGCTGAGTGGTTGGCTTTGAGGAGAATCTTGCCATGTTGCTTACAGCAAACATGATGTCTGGCCTTGTAGCTACAGACAAATATAGGAGACTTCCAATTGCTGACTGATAGACTTGTTGATCAATGCATTTCTCGTCTTCAGTTGCTTGAATAAATTTTATGCTAGTATCAACGGGTGTGCTCACAGGTTTTGCCTCGCTCATTCCAAACTTTTGCAGGAGGCCCTCCGCATAAGCCGGCTGACCTATCCAGACGTCTCCAGTCTTGTCTAGCTGAATCTTCATACCAAGAAAGTAGTGCAATTCTCCCATATCCTTGATGTCAAATTTGTTAGTGAGAGTATCCTTTACTTCTTTCATTCTCTTCTCACTCTCTCCAGCCAAAATGATGTCATCTACATAAACTCCCATGAAGAATACTTCTCCTCCTGAAGCTCTGTAAACGCAGGGGTCACTATCTGCCTGCACAAATTCCATCATTGTCAGTTGATTGTGCAGTGCTGTATTCCAGCAGCGTGGGGATTGCTTTAGGCCATAAATGCTTTTCTTTAATTTACAGACCAAGTGCTCCTGACCTTTAGCAATGAAACCTTGTGGCTGTCTCATATAGACTACTTCCTTCAGTTCGCCATTTAAGAATGCTGTCGTGACATCAATTTGGTGAACTTTCAAACCATACTGCACTGCTAGTGCTACTATAGTGCGAAATGATTCAAGCCTGACCACTGGGCAAAAAGTTTCATCGTAGTCAGTTCCATACTTCTGCGAGAATCCTTGAGCTACTAGTCGTGCTTTGTATCGTTCAATCGATCCATTAGCATCTGTCTTCACTTTGTACACCCATTTACTTCCAACAGCTTTCCTACCCTCTGGTAGTTCAACTAACTCCCATACTTCGTTATCATTAAGGGATTTCATTTCTTTCTCCATCGCATCTTGCCATTTTTCTCGATCAGCACTAGCAAATGCATCATCTACAGTTAAAGGCTCCTTTGGCTTTTCATCAACAATATTTACTCTTATTCCATAATACTCTGGTGGTCGTTTCTCTCTGCTCGATCTCCTAAGAGTTGGTTCTTCAGGGGTAGTAGGGGGTGCTTCCTGGTGATCACTACCGATTTCTCCATCATCGTTGCTTTCAAAGTCTAGTATCACTTGATGATTCGTCTCTTGCTCAATATCACTTGACGCTTGCTCAAACTCTCTCTTTGTCTCATTAAACTTGACATCCCGACTGTAGAAAATCTTTCCTCGTTGTGGATCGTATAGTCGATAACCTTTGGTTTCATTTCCATATCCCATGAAAATGGTCTTCTTTGCTTTTGAGTCGAGCTTGTTTCTTTCATCCTTTGGAATGTGGACATAAGCATCACATCCAAAGATACGCAGGTGATCAACTTTTGGTTTCCTTTTTGTCAATGCTTCAACTGGAGTGATTCCTTCAAGACCTCTACTTGGGCTTCGATTCTTCAAATATGCAGCTGTAGATAGAGCTTCAGCCCAAAATTTGTGTGACAAATTAGCATCAATCAACATTGAACGTACCATTTCAACAAGTGTTCTGTTCAGTCTCTCGGCTACACCATTCTGTTCTGGTGTTTTTGGCACAGTGCGTTCATGTCGTATCCCTTCAGACTTCAAATAGCTTTCAAATTTCTTTGATGTATATTCTCCGCCATTATCTGTGCGAATAGCTTTCAACTTGAGACCGCTAGATTTTTCAATTAGTGCTTTCCATTCAAGGAAACGATCGAAAACTTCATCTTTGTACTTTAAAGGGTAGACCCAAACATAGCGTGTTTTGTCATCAACAAAAGTGAGGAAATACTCTGCTCCACCCAATGATTTTGTGTTCAGCTTGCCGCACACATCGCTATGGACTCGATCCAGTGGTTCTTTGGATTGTATGCCTGTACACGTTTGAAAAGGACTTCTGTGATGCTTACCGCCAACACATGCCTCACAGAATTCTGGTGCATTCGAAGGGCTGTAATCAAAATTATCAACCATCTCATTTCTGGTAAGTTTCTGAAGATTCTGCATTCCAAGGTGTCCAAAACGTCGATGCCAGATGCTCGCTTTCTGTTTCAAGTCTTGACATTTTGTTTCAGCAGCAGTTACCAAATGTGTTTCACTAGGCTTAGTGTCAAGATAGTAGAGACTTCCCGTTCTTTTTGCGACAGCAATGATCCTTTTATTCGTTCCCAATATCTGACACTGAGTTTCGTCAAATTCCGTGATTTTTCCTGTTTCTGCAGCCTTAGATACGCTCAGTAGATTGTACGACAGATTTGGCACGAAAAGCACATCATTCAACTTGCATTCTTTCGTTTTCCCATTCGATAAGCTGATCGTCAGTTTCACTATTCCTTGTCCAATTGCTTTCAACTCGTGCCCATCTCCAAGAGTTACTTTCTGCGGTGGCTCCAGACTTCTGAGTTTCGTAAACACTTTCGGATCACTACACATGTGACAAGTTGCTCCAGAGTCCACTATCCAATTACTTGCTACGTTAGCTGACAAAGCATGACTTGCTACTAGGGCATCACCTTCGCTACATGAACTGCTATCTTCGTTTTTCAGCTTGCGTGCAGCTTTATTAGCCTTCTGCTTCGTATCACTCTTTTCGGATTTAGCCTTGCTTTCATCTTCAGCTCGAATACGACAGTAACGTTGGATATGACCGAATTTTCCACAATAAAAACACTTGATGAATGCACGATTCCTGGGGCGATAAGCTGCCATTGCTTTTGTCTGTACTTCGCCGTTCCCACTGTCCTCTCGATTTTTCATTTTTCGCTCCTCGTGTAATATTCGTTCCGTAACAACGTCCATATCTGGCACAACTGCGTTCGCTTCCAGGGCAGTAACCAGCATATTAAAAGAATCGGGTAAACTGGCCAGCAACTGCACAACGCGATCCTCCTCCGACACAGGATCACCGACTACAGAAAGAGCTTCAAACACTTCCGTTAAAGATTTGATATGCTCTTGAACAGACTCTCCCTCCTTCAATCGTAGAGAATGCAACTTGCGTCGAAGCTCGAGTTTGTTGGCCCACGTCTTTTTCTGAAAATGATCTCCTAGCTTCTTCCAAACAGTGATTGGGTTCTTTGGTTCTCCAATCAAATACAGCAACGACGGTTCGATCGACAAAACAATCACAGCTAATGCTCGATCTCTCCTTGCAATGTACTTTGCGTACAGGTCTGCTTGCGTTTCAGCATTAGGGGCTGCTTCCGTTTCATTAACAATGCCCCACAGACCCTCCTTCATGAGGGCCATTCGACATTGAATTTTCCAAGTTGGATAATTCGATCCCTTCAAAGGAACAATCGTAACAGTTTTTGCGTCTGCCATCCGACCTACTAGATAGCTAGTAGTCTAAAATAGAGACTAAACTGTGACTTGTACTGCTAACTCTAAGACCTCAGCGTTCCTGGGCCCATAACCTGTTGAAAATTCTTACAACTAGAATCTGTATCTAGCCTGCGCAGCGTTAGATCTCGCCACAATACAAGCTTCAACTTCTCAATAAAACACTATTATAATTGACAACTTAAACAGCAGTAAAATGAAACACAACTGACTTACTTATATAGAATAAAACTGGTCAAACTGGTTTTCAGAGAATATTCTAGAAGAAAATCTGCAAAAACACGCACAGACAGGTTCACACAAAAGCAGACAGGTTCACAGAGATAACACTACACATTCACACAATTAGAGTATTGCACAACTCAACACTAGATAATATTAAAGTATTGCACAACTCAACAATAATTATTAAGAATGATTGCACAACCAATTAAGTTGATATTACGTCAAAAGTGGACCTTTCAACAGTGGGTAGGTCCCCACAATTGACATCCTGAGTAGCATATTGACAACTGTACATGTACATGTAGGTTGGTAGACATCGGTAAACAGAATTTGAGCATATAAATTTATGCAACAATTTTACTAGTTTTTGATATCCACAGACAATAGTAAGAGTTCTAGCTGTTCATTTCAATCTCTGATCATTGACATCTACATGTATAATCGTAATTCTGTACATATACACATGTAGCTGCCTAATCGCATCATTAAAATTAATAATATAGCAGCTAAGGAACTTCTTTAACCTTGATCATTAAAAATTAAAGGTTATCATAATTATTCAAAATGCGTATTCCAATTAACAGTCATACACCTCCATCATTGGGTGAATTTTAAATAGCAAACCTCCAGGGAGATTCAGACTTGTCCAGGTGGCAGGGTTAATACATGGATGTATACAGATTTTAATGAAGAGTAGGTATAATTAAGTACACACATGTCACAATGTCAGATTCTAGTTTGTGTAGCAATACATGTTCATAAAAAATATGATAGGTCAATCAATGAATGTGGCCACAAATACGTATCTGGATTCAGAATGCATGCATGTTACCCACTCTCAACCTCACCACAAAACTCAATCACATAGTCATAGCATTACCTCTACAGAGATATCTAGGGTGATGTAAACCATCGAGGGGGCGAGCCTTCGCTCACAGCATAGTAAAGGTTTGCCTCCTCTATTGTCTTCTATCCAAAGTACATGTACAAGTAGCTATAGCTATTGTCATTAATTTTAATAAGTGAGCACAAATCTATTGTCGCTATATATTAAAAGAGGAAAAATGTATAGTTTAATATTAAACAATTGTGTACTACATTCCCAGTATATGTTGGGAGCTTTGGCCCCTATGAGGCTACAGAATAATTGTCTGGGCAACTATAGCTAGTTTGGACCCGCCTTCATATATCCGATTACAGAAATTAGATCATACCTACATGTAGACTTAGACTACATGGCCTTGTTGCTGTAGTAACTTTTGTGTACTGATGCCTTACCTTTGCTGGTTTTTAGCCGTCTACTCGAGCTGGAAGCGAGCACTTGAGCTGAATCTTTTGGTGAGCTACATTTAGAGTTAGCGCGGCCAATATTGACGATCATAACCATAATGATTGTGAGCATGCGTTATGAGCGAGCAAACATGTGGACGATGTATCGTTACATACATACAAACATACAAATAAACATACATACATGTACATACATACATACATAAGTATAGCGATTTTCTCATAGTACTGATTAGTGTGGGGCTCACTCAGGCTCGCCTCAATTACTAGGCCACACATAATTTACATGTATGCACGCTTGTTAGAGATTACAGTGTACACACACAAACAGCAAGCAATGCTTTGTTGATAGTACACTGGAAGCTCATGATACACAGGCTATCAATTCTCCCCTCACTCCTACAGCTGTCTGCACATGGCTCACCTCTGAGATACAGCTTCTGAACAACTTCCAGTGCTCCTAGTTCCTGGTTCCTGTATAGAGCTGTAGCGATGATCCACCAGCTGGGAGCAGGATGGTGGGTTAAAAAGTAAGCTGAATATGCTCGCTTACGCTGGCCAACTGCAGGATACTGCTGCCAGAGCTCTCGTCGCTTGGACTGTGGAATATGAAGCCACTCACTTACACGCACTACTCCCTTGACACTCTCCATGACTGTACTCAAGTTCTCCAATATGAGCGATGGTTCTAATATGTGTGGAGGTGGACATGTGCACAGATGTGGTCAGTGTGAGCATCAGTGTAATCAACAAATGCACTGCTACACACACAATGTACATCACTGCAGGCATGAATTTGCTGTGTCATGTACACACAATCATAAGCATCCTCTACATTCCAATACATACACATGCCACACCCACATGTACCTGGAGCCCTCTGAACATAATCCTTTGCAGCTCTCTCAGCAGTCTCTTCTCCCTCGTAGTGAAGTCGTCCTGCTATATGGCTCCATCCCATCAGGGAGTATGGAGAGCAAGTGATGTAATAGTGTATGTGTTGCTCTCGTCGTTGCTCCTCATCATCACCACAGTCATCGTCTATTCTCATACTCACACTGGGTGGTATATTGAGATGGGTAAATAGATCACCAGTGGCCACAGATGATAGAACTTTAGTCAGATTGCTGTGTGTTATGCTGGTGTCTGTGAGATTTCAAATACAAATGAAAATTATTTAAGCATGGTGCTAAGTCTATAACCGGTATTACATGTACTGTACCATAACATTATTACACTGAATGTGTGGACATTCTTGTTGGATAAAAATTCCGTTAAGCCCCACTGGTTATCTTTGTATACCGTAAATAATTGTTACATAATGAGAATTATGTCATCATTATCAACCAGCACACTAATTACAGACACAGCATACGTTACCATGACAATATCCACTTAGCAAAGATGACCATAACAATTTACATACCGTATACTCTGGTTAATAAAACTTAAGCACCTGCGCTTAGAGTGGTAAACGGAACGACAGTATGCACTTAATAAAAGATATGCGCTTATATGGCACATAACCATGCCCATAAACGTTTGGGCACGTGATGGATGCGATCGAGGCCCACTAGCGCTAGCTGGCACGATTGATCGAGCGCTTTAAATTAGCGTTTATAGCTGCCGCTCAAGATGACGAGTGCTGGCGATTTGTCAAGCTTCAGAATGCCACGCCTATTAAGCACATGTGTTTTAAATTAATAAAATTAATAATACATGTAGCTTGTGATGAGAAGAGAGCATACGCTTAATAAATAATGTGCGCTTAACAGCGGGGTGTGCTTAATAACCAGAGTTTACGGTAATACTTTATGGTTAAATTTTGTTGGCAAATAAGTGGGCATATATAATACCGTAAAGTCTGGTTAATAAGCGCATGCGCTTATCACTCTTGGTGGTAACAAAACATGCACCTATTAGACGATGTGCGCTTAATAGAGAGTGAAGTTTTGGCCCCGCCCACTGACAGCACGTTCAAGCGCTCAATGACAAAGCTAGCAAGTTATAAACACAGCGATTCTTGGACTAAGCTCTGTAATAGTTCGTGGGAGTATAATCGGAAGCCATCGCTGGAAGAAAACCGTGGAAAAATAGCCGATTTCTTTGGCGCTCGCTTCGGTCAAGAGTCCGAACCCGTCTCAGTGGAACATCGAAGTGTTGAATACATGGAATTTAGTCGATCTCATGCAGCTGGCTATCCGAAAATAGGTTGGTAAATTAGTTCTAGCCATGTAGAGCATGGAACACTCTTGATCGAACGATGACTATTTCATTGGGCGCATGCGCTTATTAGACAATACTTAATAACAGGAAGGAAGCATGCGCTTATTAAAAAATATGCGCTTAATAAGCATGTGCGCTTATTAACCAGACTTTACGGTATTATACCAAACCAACTTCCTTGGTGCAGTGTATAATTCCTTGGTAACTCTTTTGGATAAAAAGAAACAGTAGTGGTAATTTACTATGATACTTGATTTAAGGTCCCCCGTTTGTTTTAGTACTACTGCATACATGCATAAAACAATACTGCATAGCACTATATATAAGATACATGTATATATAATGGTCGAGATAGAACTAAAATTATAAAAGCACTAGAACTATATACACTTGTACATGCGTATAATTATATAGTCTCAGCGCATTTAGAAATCAGTTGCCTACTGAGGCCTAGAGTTCTAAGCGGCAGCTACTTGTCGGATGATATGAAAGTTTCTCCCATACCCTCCCTCCTATTATTAAAATTTGAGTCAGCATAATGGATAGGAGAGGGGGGTTCTAGCTGGAGTATAGCCATTGTATGGATCTAAATCTCACATTCTTGCAGTCATGAGAGGAGCTGGGAGGGGCTGGGGGTGAGCTAGGCTAGTCATGAGGTCAGAGTCAACCCAGCGACAGATGAACTGCAGAGGAGGTCAGACATGGTCGCACGCTATCGCTCAGGAATTTAATTAATCCTGCACGTGTTTGTCAACTCAGCCGTTTTTACTCCAAACAGTAAGGATTTAGCTAACAATTATCTAGAAGAAAGGATTTACCAATAGGCTGGATCGGTATCAGTCCTGCGTTTTTAGATGAAGATTTTCAACCTTGCTAGCAGTGCCAAAATGTGGGGTACGGCAGGGCTCAGGCACTAAATCAATTGGAAATCACCTTTTTAACATTGATACTGAGCTATATGGTCAAGCCAGTTTTACGATTGGTGAGCGAGCTACAGTGACTTACTGCATCACTATGGGAATAGTTTTGCTGACAAAGCAATTCTGAGCTTGCACGTGAACATGTCCTACCTCCTCTGAATCAACTGGAGTAACCATGCCAAACTCACTGTACTCAAAAATTGCTTAATGCTTAAATCTCGTGATCTGGCAATCTTCATGCCGATGATGATTACAAACCAATCACTTTATCCCTTGTGCATGCGTAGCCTCGTCCCCACGTGGGAGTGGCCTGGGGACGAGGCTAGTGCATGGCATGAGGTAATAACTTCCTATTCTATTCCATGTGTTTCAGTTTAGTCTAGCTAGGCAGACCCTTCTCCCACACACTACTGGTAGATAGCAATTTTCGAGACAGCATAATGCATAATGGAAAGGATAGGGGATCGAGAGGGTCTAGCTAGAGTGTAGCCACTGTATGGATCTAAATCTCACACATGCACTTACCAGTCAGCTCCTCAGCGTAGTGAACTATACTGTCTCCTACAGAGTGTAGCTTAGATGAACTATCATATATGTACAGGTGAAGCTCATGAATTATCCTTCTCCAGCTGGCCAGAGGGTCCCTTAGTAGCCATTCCCTTACTAGAGCTGCAGTTCTTTCTTCATCAGTCGAGCATTGTGATGATAATTCATCACATTTGGATTCAGGAAGGCGGAGTATGTCTTCACCAACTTCCCTCCAGTCTATTCCAGCCAGAGTGCTGGTGATGTTGCTGACAGTGAGAGCTGTGGCATTGGAGAGAGCACATCAATCAGTGTGGGAACAGTAATAAAGTAATAATGGACATACCGTAGGTCGGGTTTTAATTGCGAGTATCTATTAATTGCGAATTGCGAGTTTTTCTACGTTTCGCAATTATTAGATTCGCAAACATAAACGTGCACGTATACTACAGCACGGTACAGGGTTGTCCATCGCAATTATTGGATTTGCAATTTGGCCTTATTGGATTTGCAATTTGGCCTGACGAGAGTAGAACGCAATTATTAAACTACGCAATTAAAACCCGTCCTACGGTATACAGTCGAGCCTCCGAACAAAGGACACTTTGGGAACGGGCCTCTTGTCCTTTGTTCGAAGGTTGTCCCTATCTCGGAGGTTCATGATTTCTCAACCCATTTTGATTGTATTATCCTTAACAAGTTAGTAAATGCATGATAAGAGAAGTAGAGATGATAATCAAGTGATTGGTATGTTCAGTTTTCAGTATCAACATAGCACAGACTGAATTTTTTTTGTTTCTGAAGTACTGGCTACTCCAAATCGTTATCTGGATTCAAGGCTAATATTATTATCGCGCATGCGGCATAACATCGCGACCGCCTAGATTGCGGCAAAGGTGGGTGTGGCATTGTTAATTTAAGGGCGTGGTTTCCGGATGTCCGCTATTTAGAGGCAGTTTTGCATTGAAAAGTCACGTTGGGAGCTTGGATCTTGTCCGCTGTCCGGAATCGAGAAGCGTCCACTTCTCGGAGGTTGCTAATGTACTATAACTATATGCTAAATTCAATCGGTAACACGGCACTTGTCCGCTGTAGAGAGGTTGTCCGCTTCTCGGAGGGTCCGTTATCGGAGGCTCGACTGTATTATAGTAACACAATGTCATCCATAATGTTTGGAATGCTCCATGTGTTAATAATAAGAGTAATTTTTGGCTCCATAATTATAGCCAGTAGTAATTAATGCACCTATCAATTGTATCTATCCCCCTCCAGCACCAAACACAGGGGAGTTTAGCTGGACCTAGGGTGGCACATTTGACTTTCCAGTATATATACATTGACATAAATTATTAGTAAACTAGGGGGTGTGGTTCGCGAGACTACAATTGCCATGTCACAATGTAACAGAAGCAGCATGAAAGCAATCAAATCCCCTACCATGCGTCCTAGGACATACTAGGTACTGAATAGGGGATTTGATTGCAAATGTTGCTCCGACTCTGGGGCAATTGAAACGATTACTGTCAAATCTCCTAGTACATCTACTCTTATTCGGAGAGGGAAGTGGGATCCTGGGGCATACCGGGTACTGTTGACTGAGCGGGTAAATTATAATATTAATATTAATATCAATATTAATATTAATGATGTTGATCAAACGCAGCCTAGTAAACCATCATGTTTTCAAACAGTTTGGAGATGACGATCTCACCTAGTTTACGGCCTTTCCTTATTTCTCGTTTGATTCTTCGTCTCTCTTGTCGACTCAGTGAGTTCAGGTAGCCTCGCTCACTGTAGAGGGCTCGCTTCTCCCCGCTCGTCTGGCGGTTGGCCGCGGTGATCGGGCTGGTGGCGCCGCGGAGACTCGGAGAGGCTGATTCATCCTCTTCTTCTTCTTCGCTGCTCTCTTCCCCAGAGCTACTCGACTCCGCCATAGATAGCTACAACACTCCACTCAGGTCAACATCTGATTGCTGGCCCCGCCCGCCACAAGTGCCCCGCCCTGTTTGAATGGAAAACATTACGTCATGTGGCATTATCACACATGTACATGCCCACATAGGCGTTTTGCATATTTGGGTGGGTGGGGCTGGTGCAGCTATAGCTTCGTAAGGTAAAGGTTGTCAAGGAACTAACTAGAAATTTTTGATCTTGCCTGGACATCAAGAGTGTAAGGCCAAACAAACTTAATAATTTTACTAGTTTCTCAGGCTTTCAAATTTCAAAACCCATGCGGGAGGCGGCTTTTTATTTTATTTTTTAATGAAAAATGGGCGTGGCGATAACGGCCACGCCCATTTTCGCTAGTGCTGCACGTGGTTGATACACAAGCTAGTGCCGAAATACAAGTATTGAAGTCCAACCAGATAGAATATATATTATAGCCTAACAATCAAGTTTAGCTTTCTATTTAGTAGAGAAAAGTTTCATCAGTCATACTAACCTTGCAAGATGACAAGATTTAGCCTGCACCAGATGACGTCATCATCTTTGAAGAAAATAGCTAGCTAGCTGCTGGCTAAATACCACTTTCACGGAGACTTCAGTTGTGAGATGTCAACCAAACTGTCTCGAGTTGCCAGAAAACAGTTTCATGAACTCTTTACCGTGTATATTCCAATTTTTGTCTGTTAATTAAATTAATTAGCACGTGACTGCTCACGTGAAAATAAATAAAAAAGTCTTGCTTTCTCAAAATTCGATGCGGGCGGGCCTGAGAAACTATTAATTAACTTTGCTTGGCCTAAACAGTATAGTATAGGCTACTTATTGCACAGTTTGGGATTGGCTGTAGTCTATAATAGCTGTAGCTACATGTACCTTTTGGCCATGGTCAATAAACCCTTGAAAATTATTATATATGGTTTTATAACTTAATTTCATAAATTGAAAATTATTTAATATAGTTAATTTCATGATTTATAGCTATACGTAAACTAGCGATGCAGCATGCAAAGATGGTGCAGGTAGCTACAGTATAGCGCATGAGAACAAAAATTTTAATGGCCCATACGAGCCAAAGTGGAGCATTATTATTATATCGACATAAATACTTTAATAATAATTGTGCAAAATAATGATGATCATAACAGAATGGTCATGAGTGAACAACAACAAAAAATATCAACAAACAATAAATTGCAATTAATGCAATACTATTAAGCGATGTTTTAATTCAACTTTAAGTTTTGCTGAAAGGGGAAGAGTGTCAATATCACTAGTACTCTTCAGCCAATTTGATAACTTTTCCAGACACAGATTTTGAAGGTTGATATCTGTAGCAAGGAACCAGCAATAATTATTGATAGCAAATTATGACCAGTACCTGTACACATGCATGACACAGTACAGCATGCTACAGACTAGTGCCATAGTGTTTTATACATTGTCAATAGAAAAGTATTAAATGAATGTCAATTGCAAGACAATAATAATAATTGAAGGGCCGAGAGCCATAGTGGGCTAACCCCAAATTAAATGTGGGGAATTGTCTAAAAAGCCCAAAAATGGACAAAAAAACCATATATTGTACTCTACCAAGTTGCTGAAATTTTCAGAAATATGAATTTTCTGCAGCTCATGATATTATTATTTTAAACATATTTTCAAGATTCGGGGGGCTAATTCAACATTTGTGGGTTAGCCCACTATGGCTCTCAGCCCTTCATTATTCCGGTTTCTGTTTACACATTCTCCATTCCTCGTATTACAACAAGCAGGGGGGCGGGGCGAGCGCCCCTGCTACACCAGATCATGATTGTTGTATCTAAGGCATGCACGCACACTCACAATAATATTATAGAGGATACCCGGTAGTTGTAAAAAACAAACACTGAATCGATCAAGTAGCATAAACATGGTCCACGAGCGTCACAAATAGTGCCCTTTTGTTGGATACTAGTTTGGATTTGGTACTCTATAGCCATACATGCAGAACAGATGGCTATCCTAGTATTGTGGTTACCATAGACACAGTGCATGAGGTGGGTAGGTCCCCACAACTGATATCCTCAGGAGCATATTGATAACTGTACATGCACATGTAGGTTGGTAGTCGTTGGTAAACAGAATTTGAGCATATAAATTTATGCAACATTTTGCTAGTTTTCAATATCTACAGACAATAGTAAGAGTTCTAGATGCAGCTGTTCATTTCAATCTCTGATCATTGACATCTACATGTATAATCATAATTCTGTACATATTATACACATGTAGCTGCCTAATCGTATTATTACATAATTAGCTAAGGAACTTCTTTAACCTCGATTATCAAAAATTAAAGGTTGTCATAATTTTTCAAAATGTCCACACTCAATGGGGCATTCCAATTAACAGAATGTGTAAATGGAAACCGGGGTGACCTTTAACTAGCAAACATCCAGGAGGATATTCAGGCTGGTCCAGCGGGCAGGGTTAGTACATATATAATTTTAATGAAGAGCAGGCATAGTTAAGTACACACATGGCACAATGTCAGATTCTACATTAGTTTAGTGTAGCAATACATGTTCTAAAAATAATATATTATTATGTGACAGGTCAATCAATGAATGTGGTCACAAATATCTGGATTCAGAATGCATGTTACCCACTCTCAACCTCCCAATAAAACTCAATCACAGAGTCATAGCATTACCTCTATAGAGATAATTATATTTTTATTACTATAGACTACAAACATAATACAGTTATGATCTGTGTGTGGTTAATTATGCATAAGATTACAGTGTACACATACAAACAGCAAGCAGTGCTTTGTTGACAGTACACTGAAAGCTCATGATACACAGGCTATCAATTCTCCCCTCACTCCTACAGCTGTCTGCACATGGCTCACCTCTGAGATACAGCTTCTGAACCACTTCCAGTGATCCTATTTCGTCTCCATTGTACAGAGCTATAGCGATGATCCACCAGCAGGGAGCAGGATGGTGGGTTAAAAAGTAAGCTGAATATGCTCGCCTACGCTGGGCAACTATATACAGGATACTGCTGCTTGAGCTCTTCTCGCTTGGACTGTGGAATATGGAGCCAGAAACCTATATTATCCAGTCTCCTTTCAATGATACTCTCCATGACTGTATTCAAGTTCTCTAACATGAGCGATGGTTCTAACATGTGTGGAGGTGGTAGCGAGTACAATTTGATGAACCAAATGCCTATTTCAGAGTGCTATTTACCCAAATTCAACATACAACCTCACTATCACAGGCTAATATTATACATACACAAAGTCAGATAGGTATTTCAACTCAGAATGGTATTTCAAACTCAGGTGCCTATTTCACTTGTAATACTTGTAATTGGTATACAAGATTTGTATACATCAAAGTACAAGTATACTATTAGCAGCTAAATCATATTCAGTGTTCATATAGCTACATGGCATTGTATACGTACTGGCCCTCTCCCCTCCCCCCCCCCCCCCCCCAATTAGGTCTTTTACATATTGTAGGATACTTCAGTAACTAGCACTGAGACCCCAAGGTGAGAGTTTGAGGACTGAAATAAGGGACCACATTCTTATCTGTAACCTTGATATCTGTAATGCTAGTTGGGGACAACTTTCAAACTAAAGAAGCTCTTTTTATTTACACTCTTTCAGCCAAATAAACTTACACCCACACTATAATTATGGAAATTAATTTTACATGGCAGTGGTGTAGGAAGATGTTTTTGAGCAGGGGGGCTGAAAGTAAGCAGGTGAAGACTCGCTTTACGTGCGCGTAGCGCGCGAAAGCTAGGGGGGTCTGGGGGCATGCTCCCCCAGGAAAATTTTGGAGTTTTAGACCTTCTGAGAGCTTTTCTAGTGCATTTTTGAGGACATTCTGGACTGTTAGCTTGTCACATGTGAACACAGATCAGTAGTGACTACCGATCTGTATTCACATGTGACTATTGATATCTACACACCATGGGGCAAAGATACACCACAATCATGAATAACTCAACCCTGATTGTGGCAACAGATGAAAAAGAAAAGTGCAAACCTCAGAGGGTGAGCCCCACCCCCTGGCTTGTATAGCAGTCTGAAAATCAGAGGGGCTCTGCCCCCCCCCCCCCCCCCCCCCCCAATCTCCCCAGCCCCACTGGTTCTTACGCCAGTGCATGGGGTATACAAAACAATGTGTTAATTTAGTATGGCTCTCCAAGTTAGGCTATATAGTAGCTACTTACCTTGGAGCACTAAAGGTTTCACAAAGTCTCACACTTTCAAATCTGCAAAGCAGATGCTTCTAATCAGTATGATGTAATGTGGAACTTCATGCATGTAACATGCATGGTTCAGGAGTGATAAAATCTCACGCATGTTTCGTTTCATGCATGTTTCATGCATGGTATATGTCACACGTGTTTTATACTTTCATGCATGTTCCATGCATGTTTCATGCATAAAATACACTTTCATGCATGTTTCATGCATGAAAAATGCATGGAAGTAGCTTCCATGCATGAAACATGCATGAAAGTATATTCCATGCATAAACTATCCTGAAACATGCATGGAAAACGCATGAAAGTCGCTTCCATGCATGAAATGTGCTGAAACATGCATGTTTCAGGCGCTCCATTTTGAGTAGGGATTCCATGTGTTTCAGTTTAGTCTAGCTAGGCAGACCCTTCTCCCACACATTACTGGTACATGTAGATAGTAATTTTTGAGATAGCATAATGCATAATGGAAAGGACAGGGGAGAGGGTCTAGCCGGAGTGCAGCCATTGTATGGATCTAAATCTCACACACTTACCAGTCAGCTCCTCAGCGTCGTGAATTATACTGTCCCCTAGAGAGTGTTCCCTAGTCGAAGCAGGATAGAAATGAAGCTCATGAATTATCCTTCTCCAGCTGGCCAGAGGGTCTCTTAGTAGCCACTCCCTCACTAGAGCTGCTGTCTCTTCATCAGTCGAGCATTGTGATGATATTTCATCACATTAATTTGGATGCAGGAAGGCAGAGTATGACTTCACCAATATCCCTCCAGTCTATTCCAGCCAGAGTGCTGGTCACAGTGAGGTTGCTGACAGTGAGAGCTGTAGCATTGGAGAGAGCACATCAATTAGTATGGGAACAATAATAAAGCAATAATCATTAAGGTTACGGGTGACAGTTCGCCCACGCACGGGCATTTCCCATAGTGAGTAATGGAGCATACCAAGGCGAACCGCAAATGAAAACTCTGCGTCAAGTTTCGTGTAGATGGCTTCTCTTTTGACCGTAAGGAAGTGTTTATCTTATTACTCAGACATCTGGGCAGGGCTGGAGTTGGTGTAAATTTGAAGGCCACCTGTCAGAAAGAAGCTAGACAGCCGTATTGACAACCTGGTCCGCCATTACGCTTGGCGTAAATTACCTTCTTTTGTGTAGCTTTCCCTCTGTGGAGGCTCTATGATCTTGGGAACCAACTCCAGCACTGGAGTAAGTTAAGTACTTCATAAATAAGCTGTAGATAGTAGACTAGGCTCATTTGTCTAGGTAAAACTTGACGCAAGAGTTCGTGACAATGGCGGCCATTGCCCGACTTTCACAACGGGAAGCGGTCGCTTCAATGTTGACACAGCTGTCTCTATCATCATGTTAGCTATAATTTTGTTTTTATTTCAGCTTCATAGCTGCTTCCCTTGTGGAGATACAAATAGCTTATTACTCGCGAAAATTTCCAGATGCAAACTGTCACCCGTAACCTTATAGTACACAACCATCCACAATAATTGTTAAGACTACTTATCGGCTCCAAAACTTTGCATAGTTGCCAAGTTTATAGGAGGAGAGACCGGGACAAAGTAGAAAATAAAAGTAATGTGTGCGAAATTTACGGACCACGCCCACTTTTGGGTGACCACACCCACTTTAAATTTCCGGCAATTATGTACTGCTACACCCACTAAACATCAGATTCGGACTGAAATTCAATAAAATACTAAGTTTATGCTTGTGCCACACCTCCATTTGTGCAATCGAGCTGGATTCCGGGACAATGCTGCAAAATCAGGTGAACAGGCACATAGGGGCAAATTCCAGGTAACTATATGCAAGAGAATTTCATAGCTAGCATGATAGAAATCAAGTTAAAAATCCAGCTAGCCTAGTAATATATAAATTGTATCATCATGTAGTTTTGGAGATGATGATCTCACCTAGTTTATGATCTTTCCTTATTTCTCGTTTAATTCTTCGTCTCTCTTATCGACTCAGTGAGTTCAGGTAGCCTCGCTCAGTAAAGGCTCGCCGCTTCTCCCCGCTCGTCTGGCGGTTGGCCGCGGTGATCGGGCTGGTGGCGCCGTGGAGATTCGGAGAGGCTGACTCGTCCTCTTCTTCTTCTTCGCTGCTGTCTTCCCCAGAGCTACTCGACTCCGCCATAGCTAGCTATATACAAACACTCAGATCAACATCTGATTGTTGTATGGATACCCTCATAGATAATTTAGACTACATGTACGTAGTCTAAATTATCTATGATACCCTCCTCCAAAATTGTGAATATACTTTTTGACACTATCCACCCCCCATATTGCTGGCCCCGCCCTGTTTGAGTGGAAAACATTGCGTCATGTGGCATTATCTATGACGAGAGGCTGACATAGACGTTTTGCATATTAATTTTGGGTGGGTGGGGCTGGTGCTGTTGCGTACTTCGTAAGGTAAAGGTCGTCAAGGAAATAACAATCTGGCCTGGGCATCAAGAGTGTAAAAAGTATAGTATAGGCTACTTATTGCACAATTTTGGTACCTTTTGGCCATGGTCTATAAACCCATGAAAATTATGTTTAATATGGTTAATTTCATGCATAATATATTTCTAGCTATACGTAAACTACCTAGCTATGCAGCATGCAAGATGGTGCAGGTACAGTAGTGCATGATCATGAGAACAAGAATTTAATGGGCCATACCAGCCAAAGTGGAGCATAAAACTATATTATTATATCGACATAAAGATTAATATTGTGCATAACGATGATCAAAATGGAATGGTCATGAGACTAAGTGAACGACAACAAAAATACCAACAATTTAAATTGAAATAATTAATACAATACTATTCACCAAAATTTAATAAGCAATGTTTTAATTCGACTTTAAGTTTTGCTGGAAGGGGAAGAGTGTCAATATCGCTAGTACTCTTCAGCCAATTTGATAACTTTTCCAGACACAGATTTTGAAGGTTGATATCTGTAGCAAAGAACCAGCAATAGTTATTGATTATGACACAGTACTGCATGCTACAGACTAGTGCCATAGTGTTTTATACATTGTCAATAGAAAAGTATTGAATGAATGTATATTGCAAGATAATTCCGGTTAAACTTTCTGTTTACATGCACATTCTCCATTACTCGTATTACAACAAGCAGGGGGGCCGGGGCGAGCGCCCCCTGCTACACCTGATCATGATTGTTGTATCTAAGGCACTCACAAAATAGAGGATACCCGGTGGTTGTATAGTATACCATGATATACAAGCGTAAAAATAAAAACAGAATTGATCAAATAGCATATACATGGTCCACGAGCGTCACAAACAGTGCCCTTTTGTTGGATACTAGTATGGATTTGGTACTCTATTACAATATGAACCCTTGACCACCTCCCCAGTAGCTGCACAGTGTAATGGTGCATGACTGTGGTAAAAGGTCGTCAATAGAATGCGTACACATCGATCGATGCTGCCATGGCCCCAGAAATCATGGAGATGGCGTCTAAGATTGACTCTCAAACTTGATAGCGACAAAATTAATTTCGATGCTTCAATCACAGAGACGAACTCGACAGCACAGTAGCTATTCCTTCCGAACTATAGGTTAGTCGCGCTGCTGCAGTCTCGCGCGGGCCAGCCCCTTGTGACAATGATGCGTGCTATATATAGCGCAAGGCTATCCACAGCATTACGTAAGCCAAGAAATCACGTGAAGTTCAACCAACAGCACTTCACAGAGAAAGTAGCGCTCAGTTTGTAATATATTCGCTGGATACACGCGTAAGATACTCTACATATTTACTGATTTTTCAAGTCCCAGAAAGGCTCCAGCGAGGCCCTGGATTTTTCATAATTACCTCATAGGTTGCATCATAATTTCATCATAGATTACACCACAATTACCTCATAACCACAAAAAAGTAAATTGCTACTGGGGAGATAATGAACAACTTAGAGACTACGTCCAGAGTCCCTCACGAATACGCCGCCATAAATTCGAACTAGGACACATCGACAAACTGCGCATGCTCCGTATACGCGTACAATATTGGGGCGCGCGGCTTGAGCCGGTTGACCTTCACCTGCCATGTGCTCGACTGAATAGGGAAATCCCCCAGCTCTGAAAGCGAGCTCGCTAGAGAAAGCGAACTGAGAGAAACGCCATAAGGATATCATTGGATAGTCCACGATCTCTCCTACGCTAGGTTCGAATTCTGGGTCCCAACAACCTTTCATGCGCGCTAAACATTTTGAAACAGTTTCACAGCAATTACATCATAAGTTTCATCATAGGTTTCATCATCATTTCATCACAATTTCATCATAATTTCATCATAGCGAGAGCCGAATTCTTTGTTTCTAATTGGGACTCTGGACGTAATGAACAACTCAGAGACTACGTCCAGAGTCCCTCATGGATACGCCGCCATAAATTCGAACTGGGACACATCGACAAACTGTGCATGCTCCGTATACGCGTACAATATTGGGGCGCGCGGCTTGAGCCGGTTGACCTTCACCTGCCATGTGCTCGACTGAATAGGGAAATCCCCCCGAGTGCGAGCTCGCCAAAGAAAGCGAACCGAGAAAATCGCCATATCTCATCGATAGTCCACGATGTCTTCTACGCTAGGTTTGAATTCTGGGTCCCAACACCCTGTCATGTGAGCTAAACTTTTTGAAACAGTTTCACAGCAATTACATCATAGGTTTCATCATAAATTTCATCATAGATTTCATCATCATTTCATCATAATTTCATCATAGCGAGAGCCGAATTCTTAGTTTCTAATTGGGACTCTGGACGTAATTATAATAGCCATGCATGCAGAAGAGATGGCTATCCTAGTATTGTGGTTACCATAGACACAGTGCATGAGGTGGGTAGGTCCCCACAACTGATATCCTGAGTAGCATATTGATAACTACAATGTCATGTACTACATGTAGGTTGGTAGACATCGGTAAACAGAATATGAGCACATAAATTTATGCAACATTATTACTAGTTTTTGACATCTACAGACAATAGTAAGAGTTCTAGCTGTTCATTTCAATTTCTGATCATAGACATCTACATGTATACTATAATCATAATTCTGTACATATACACATGTAGCTGCCTAATCGCATTATTAAATAATTAGCTAACAAACTTCTTTAATCTCGATTATCAAAAATTAATAATTTTTCAAAATGTCCACACTCAATGCATTATTTATTACTAGGTCACAAACATATACAGTCATGATCTGTGTGTGGTTAATTATGCATAAGATTACAGTGTACACACAAACTCCAAGCAGTGCTTTGTTGATAGTACACTGTAAACTCATGATACACAGGCTATCAATTCTCCCCTCACTCCTACAGCTGTCTGCACATGGCTCACCTCTGAGATACAGCTTCTGAACCACTTCCAATGCTCCTAGTTCCTTTTCCTCATACAGAGCTGTAGCGATGATCAACCAGCAGGGAGCAGGATGGTGAGTTAAAAAATAAGTTGAATATGCTCGCCTACGCTGGGCAACTACAGGATACTGCTTCTTGAACTCATCTTGCTTAGACACTGGAATATGGAGCCAATCAAGTACACTAAATATTCTATCCAGTCCCCCTTCACTGACAGCCTCCATAACTGTACTCAAGTTCTCCAACATAAGTGATGGTTCTAATATGTGTGGAAGTGGACATGTGCACAGATGTGGTCAGTGTGAGCATCAGTGTAATCAACAAATGCACTGCTACACACACAATGTACATCACTGCAGGCATGAATTTGCTGTGTCATGTACACACGATCATAAGCATCCTCTACATTCCAATACATACACATGCCACACCCATGCACATGTACCTGGAGCCCTCTGAACATAATCCTTTGCAGCTCTCTCAGCAGTCTCTTCTCCCGAGTAGTGAAGTCGTCCAGCTATATGGCTCCATCCCATGAGGGCGTGGGGAGAGCAATTGATGTAATAGTGCACTGTAAAAACTAGATGGTGAACGTCACCTAAAAAAGGTAGTGAAATCCTTGCCACAATAGTCACCGAAAATTGAGAGGTGAAGGGTCACCACCTTTTAAGATCACCACTTTTTGTTAGTGATGATCACTACCATTATTAGTGATGGTCACTATTATCGATTGGTGATTATCACTAATTACACCACCATTTACTAGTGATGATCACTACATACACAGCATATTATTACTTCAGTGAAGATCACCTCAAATTTTGCTGGATATGAATACGTACGTACAGTACAATGTGTACAACTATTACAAAACATAAAATATTGTCTCTAGCATTAACACAATTGAAGGTAGTGTGTGGCAGTGTTTAATTACACCTACAGTTCGGCTCTGAAAATGCTAAGTCTCCTGTGCATGAACTCTTGACACCTATAAAAATAAAGCCAATTATTTGTGAAGCTTTTCACACAGAAGATACCAGAATCGACGTATGTACAACAGTCTATGCATGAAAAATTAAAATAAGGAATTACTTAAAATAAGCAAGTGCATCCCCGAACTGTTTCAGTGGTGTTAGGTTTGGGTATCCCACTTAATATCACGTGCACACTTAGAACTGAAATTATTGCTAACATCATGGGCTTTAGGAGAAACATAGATAGTGATGACAAATTGAACTGATAAAAGGGAGGGAGAGAGAGAGAGAAAGAGACGGAGAGAGACAGGCCGAGCGGGAGGGAGGGGGGGGGCTTACCATCTGCATTCCAGCTTGAAACTTGGTGACTTAATTTCGACCTGCAGAGATCATGAAAATTAATTTTAATTGTGTGTGCCATGGAGGAAAAAAAGAAAAGGATAAATATTATTGTACAGAGATGGGGAGGGAGGGAAAAAGCCTGAGAGAGATAAGAGACTTGTCAGCTGAAATTCCAACTTGAAATTTGGCAGCCTAACTTCAGATGTACCGTATACATTCTAATTACAGCGCCACCCTAATTTAAGCGCTGCAGCATGCTATACTGGCTCCGTGCTGGAATGGCTCGTGAGAACTTAGAAAAATTTCGACAAGTGAAAAAGAAAAAAAAATAAAGTATAAGCGAGATTTGAACCCGCTACATTCTGTTCCACACACAACAGCCCCAACCACTACACCACCGCTGTTGCTGCTGCTACCATTCTGGCATTCATTATTCCCCCCTATCATAGACAAACCCTAGAGACTAACCCTGCTAACCATTGGCAACCCATCTCCAACCCCCTCCCAGCCCCTCCCACCCATATCTCGCACAGACAAACCCTACAGACTAACCCTGCAACCCATCCCCAACCCCCCAGCTCCTCCCATCCAACCCTGCTAACCATTGGCAATCCATCCCCAACCCCCCCAGCCCCTCCCATCCATACCGCGTATACACATACATAGTATACATGAATGAACCATTATTGCGCGCGCCTCCCTATGGCCATTCCAGCACGTTGCACAGAGCCATCGTGGCACGGAGCCATTGTGACACGCTATAAGCGCCACTTGGAGGTTAACAACAATTTTATCACTCTAAATATAGCGCCAGCTGTAGCGCTAAATTAATTTAAGCGGCACTTAAATTAGAACGAGTACGTGAACTATGCCACCAAAGCTCACCTCGAAATCGTCAGATAGCATATAAAAAAGTTAACTCCAGAATTTCATTCTAACCAGACATGTAAGTATAATTAATTTTTTGCATTCTAATTTAAGCGCCAAACTGTGTCCTAAATAATTATTTTTTTTGGCGCCGTAATTAGAATGTATACGGTAGCTGCATATAAAGTTGTGTGGACCTCCAAATTTAAAGAGACATGCTCCATGCATGCAGTAATTAGTATTAAATTCTCACCTTGGTGAGACTTTATACATTGCCATATCACCGGTGTAGGTAGCTGACAGATAGAGTTCCTAAGAAGTGTCACAGTCCAAATGGCAAACATAGAGCTATCTCAGTTGACACCTGCAATGTAATTCAGTAAGCTTAAAATTGTACCCCTAATAGGCTAGCCTTTAAATTTTAAATAACTTTATGCTTGGGATGATTTAGCTCTTTTCAAACAAAATAATAGCCAGCATGCATAGCTCAATATATAATACCAAGGGCTTATAGTACATAATAATTATGATAGTTTAATAGTACAGGAGCTCTAGTAGCTAGCTAGCTATCTATAGCCTTCCAAAATCAATATTTTCTAGCTAATTTACCTCCAAAATAAGAAAAATAGCTTACCTTTGTACTTATTTTAGT
Source organism: Cliona cf. orientalis (assembly GCA_963930775.1). NCBI lineage: Eukaryota > Metazoa > Porifera > Demospongiae > Clionaida > Clionaidae > Cliona > Cliona cf. orientalis. The sequence goes on from OZ005691.1 coordinate 9,118,433, forward strand.
GATTTCAAAGTTTTGTCTCATGTTTCCCACTGTAAAAGACGGCTAGAAACTCTCCATTTTCAAACTTAAAGTGCAGCTGCCACATACTAATTAATATGCGCATGCGTGATTATGATGTCATTGATATTAAAGTAGTGAGGTTCACCAGTAATAGGATGTCACCACCAATAATAGTAGTGAACTGCTTCAATTAGTAGTGACGTTCACTACATATTGACTTCACCACTTGGTGGTGAAACAAAAATTAGTGATGTTCACTATTTAATTTGGTGACGATCACCAGTCCGTTTTTACAGTGTGTATGTGTTGCTCTCGTTGTTGCTCCTCATCATCACCACAGTCATCGTCTATTCTCCCACTCACACTGCCTGGTATATCGAGACGGGTAAACAGATCATCAGTGTCCACAGATGATAGAACTTTAGTCAGATTGCTGTGTGTTAGGCTGGTGTCTGTGAGATTTCAAATACAAAATTAATGAAATATATTATTTAAACATGGTGCTAAGTCAACAACCCGTATTACATGTACTGTACAATAACATTATTACATCGTACGTAAAGACATTTTTGTTGGATAAAAGCTCTGTTAAGCCCAATTACCTTCATATTATCGAAGATTTACATATGTACTGTATCATAACATTATTACACAGTACATATTATAGGTATGTTTGTTGGATAAAAATTTCATTAAGCCCAGTTATCTTTGTATTGTAGAATCTTTCAGTAGAAAAAAATGTTCGTCATTGTGGTAAAGGTCGCTGTAAACCCTCTATGAAATCATTTACACAGGATAATTTCTAATGAGAGCAGGTGGTAAAATTAGCAAATTGTGATAGTTTCCATGTACATGTATACGTTGTTACATATTATTTTATTCCTAGTGCTACATACATGTATCATAGAGAATTACTTCATCACTATCAACCAGCACAATAATTACAGATACAGTACAGTCTACGCTAAGACCGCCTTAATTGGCTCTGGAATGTGGTTTGAGGAGCTGTACAGTAGTATATGGGCGACCGCATGGTGGAATAATGCATGTACTAAAATTTTCGTAGCTACCTAGACATAAAAGATGTAAGCTATACACTTAAAAAAAAACAGTGCAAAGGGATTATAGAACACCTGGGAGTACAAGATCATGGATTCTGGCCGGTCATTCGAGCAGAACAAGGCCAAACGGTCCTTAGGCGAGTCTGGCCACCTCCAACTTCAGTTGAGTGTTCAACATGCAGCAAATAGCCTCCAGCAGTACATAGTTACAAATCTGGGAGCTAACTTTCAGGTAAGTATCTTGACAAATACTGGAGACATACCGTTGTCGTTACCTCCAGAAACACCAGCTCAAATATCAGAAATAATTCAACAATTCTCACATAAATAGCTTCATGTACAATACTGTACTACTAACTAAACTGAACTGAGGCTAATAGGTCTACCTTACTACTAGTGTCTGTAACAGGTTTCAACTCCCTACCTACAACTGTTTGTTATTTATGAACCGATCTTCATGGCCATCTCCCGGTGAGTCATCGCTCTGTTTCGGTGAAGTTCAAGCGAGTGTTCAACCTGCAGCAAACTGTCCTGGCTGCTTGATTAATTGGTCACATGAACATTCCATCTCATAGATCATTGGCCTGCCTTGGCTTCCGGTAAATCCTTGTTTGTGTTCAGATATAGCTGCACAAAATCTCAAAAAAGTGAATTTGTAGCCGTGTCGACCAGTGGTGTGACGTCATGCATAGGGCTTTAATCGCTGTTAGCTTATGCGAGGCATGTGCAAATAAATATATCCATAGACCACCCTTCCTGACTGTGGCGCGCGTATACGTCAACCACGGTTGATTGATGATAACATTCCATAGTACCACTTAAGGAGGTCTTAGCGTAGACTGGTATACATTACCATGATAACATCCACTTAGCAAAGATGACCATACTACAATACTTTATGGCTAGACTTTGAACCACACTAGCCTTTCAGTGTCCCCACAGACCACACCCACTGTCAGTGGCTAGCCATCAACATTGACATGCTCTGCCAGTCTTCCTAGACCAGGTATCGAATCATGAAAATTTCTCTCATACCCTCCCTCTTATTATTAAAATTTGAGTTAGCATAATGGATAGTGCAGAATATGGTGGACTTAGAGTTTATGCTCGCTCTGAATGGTAAGCATTTAGCTAATACTTATCAAGAAAGAAAACGCTTACCAATAGGCTGGATCGGTATCAATCCTGCGTTTTTAGATGAAAATTTTCAACATTGCTAGCAGTGCCAAACTGCCGGGCTCAGGCACTAAATCAACTGGAAATCACCTTTTTAACATTGACTCCGAGCAATGGTCAAGCCAGTCTTACTATTGGTGAGCTATAGTGACTTGCTGTTTTGTATTGCATCACTATGGGAATAGTTAATTTGCTGACAAAACAATTTTGGCGTGATCATGATGTACATTCTCTGGATGAACTGGAGTAACCATGCCAAACTCAATGTACTAAAAAAAGTTGCTCAAATGCCTTCATGCTGATGATAATTACAGCAATCACTATATTCCTTGTGCATGCGTAGCCTCATCCCCATGTGGGAGTGGCCTGGGGACGAGGCTAGTGCATGGCATGAGGTAATAACTTTTTATTCTATTCCATGTGCTTCAGTTTAGTCTAGCTAGGCAGACCCTTCTCCCACACACTACTGGTAGAGTGTAATTTAGAGTCAGCATAATGCATAATGGTAAGGGTAAGGATAGGGGAGAGAGTCTAGCCGGAGTGCAGCCATTGTGTGGATCTAATCTCACACACTTACCAGTCAGCTCCTCAGCGTAGTAAACTATACTGTCCCCTAGAGAGTGTTCCTTAGTCGAAGTACGATAGCGGTGAAGCTGATGAATTATCCTTCTCCAGCTGGCCAGAGGGTCTCTTAGTAGCCACTCCCTCACTAGAGCTGCAGTTCTCTCTTCATCAGGAAGGAGGAGTACGTCTTCACCAATATCCCTCCAGTTTATTCCAGCCAGAGTGCTGGTGATGTTGCTGACGGTGAGAGCTGTAGCATTGGAGAGAGCACATCAATCAGTGTGGGAACAATAACAAAGCAATAATCATTAATGAATGTAGATTAGTACACAACCATCCATAATAATTAAGACTATTTCTGGGCTCCAAATATAAAATTATTACATTTCATAGCTGATCTTGATAGAAATTAAAAATCAGAGTCCAGCCTAGGGTAGCCTCGTCCCCAGGCCCTTTGAGGGGAGGAGGAGAAAGGGCCTGGTACACACTGTTTGCGCATGCTCAGTTACCCTAAGAATCTTAGGGGATCGGATATTTCCTAGTATACTTGCCCTTTGACCTTAACTCCTTTGGCAAGCTTAAAACGGTTCGAGTTTCGAGCGAGACTTCGAGGAAGCTCAAGGGACTTCGTACGGTGGCCCTGGAGGTCACGCGTCACGCCAGTGGCTATCACGTATCACTCCAGTATCCTCTCCTCCTACCGTCGTCACGTCACCGCCGTCCGTAACGCTGATGTCCGTACAGTTCAGTCTCCGTACCGTCGCCGTTCTACGACCAGTCCTAGGGGTGTGGCTATCAAGTGTTCACCGCCACACCCCCTCTTCCGAGGGTGCGATGTGAGCGTAGCTACGATCAACAAATAAAATTATTTTAAGTATGATAAAATCAAGTATGTGACCCTTGATCTGTTGCTGTGTTCTTATTGTCAATGATAGATACCTCAGTGTGTTATAATTTGTTCTCTCAAGGGATGATCCAGAAGTTGCCATGATAATGAGTTTAGTATTGAACTGATAGTACCATCAGTACCAATGATACATGATTGCACGGATGTACCACCGTGTAATCCACACACTCCGTCATCTTGTTACGTTTTTGACCCTATATATCCCAAGATTCTTAGAACAGTCACCCTGGAGACTTCTATGATGCCACATAATTTTAAAGTATGGCGAAAAACCGTATGTACTGTATATCTTGACTGTCAATATAGATAATAATTATATCTAGCAACAACACACTGAGGTATCAATATACTCAAGAACGGGGACGAGGCTACACTCTGCTTCTTCGGGCTAACGAGCGTATCGTACCCTACTGAGCCATGGGGGTGTGGCGGTGAGCGTCGATAACCACACCCCTGGCTAGGACTGGTACATGGTCGTGTTATTAACATGTATACTGGAATGGCGACGGTACGGAGACTGAACTGTACGGACATCAGCGTTACGGACGGCGGATGACGTGACGACGGTAGGAGGAGAGGATACTGGAGTGATACGTGATAGCCACTGGCGTGACGCGTGACCTCCAGGGCCACCGTAACTTCGCCATATCGATCAACGAAGGACTGCCTCGACTCCAATCAGAGTAGGCGCGCGTTTAGCACGAGCGCTAGTGCGAAGGTCAGAAGGTCATTCCGTATTCTGTAGACATATGGATCGTTTCACTTACTAGAGTCAGCACGTGGTAGGGGTTTAGTCTCGCTAGCCACACCCTTCCTTTTACGGACGTTTTTACGGAAAAGTTGACGCATGCGCAAACGGTGTGTACCAGGCCCTTTCTCCTCCTCCCCTCAAAGGGCCTGGGGACGAGGCTAAGCCTAGGGTAATGATACACTGAATCGTATCATCAAGCAGTTTAGAGATGACGATCTCACCTAGTTTACGGCCTTTCCTTATTTCTCGTTTGATTCTTCGTCTCTCTTGTCGACTCAGTGAGTTCAGGTAGCCTCGCTCACTGTAGAGAGTTTGCTTCTCGCCGCTCGTCTGGCGGTTGGCCGCGGTGATCGGGCTGGTGGCGTCGCGGAGACTCGGAGAGGCTGACTCATCCTCTTCTTCTTCTTCGCTGCTCTCTTCCCCATAGCTACTCGACTCTGCCATAGCTAGCTACATCAACTATGAAAACAGATCCTTTGGGCATGGGGACGAGACCATCCGATTGCTGGCCCCTCCCCGGCCGGGCCCCTGTCGCGTCGCTGAGTTAATATCATCACGTGCAGTACGCATAATTATTATCACATGTCATGTTATTTGACCACACCTACTGGATAGTGGTGCCTTTATGCTGATTCATGATGATCGGAGCTAGCAGTGCTCAAGATGTTGATCAAAGTGAAGGTATGCAGAGAAGAGAGGTAGCCAGACCGTATTTCAGACTCTCTGTGGTCTTGTGTGTGTGTGTGTGTGTGTGTGTGTGTGTGTGTGTGTGTGTGTGTGTGTGTGTGTGTGTGTGTGTGTGTGTGTGTGTGTGTGTGTGTGTGTGTGTGTGTGTGTGTGTGTGTGTGTGTGTGTGTGTGTGTGTGTGTGTGTGTGTGTGTGTGTGTGAGAGAGAGAGAATGAGCGAATATGTGCATAGGGCTATAATTTCCAGATAATGAATGTAGTACACCACTATGGAGGAAGAGATTAGCATTTTCTATCCTAAATATTGCTTATATTTGTAAAATCACCACCAGTAGCTACTAACAATATTAAGTTTCATATAAAAATTAATAATATATAAATTTGCAATGATCACCATCAGTAGCGATTCCAGACGTCCGATTTTTCGGCTCGATATCGCTAACTTAAAGTGGCGGCGATAGCAATTCAAACGATTAAGGTATCGATAGCTTCCTCTCGACGAGGCCTATTCAGTGCTGGGTGTTTCCTGTTGAAAGAACAAAGCTTGTTCGAGTTACACACTGAAACAGATTTTTGCATGCAAATTTCCATAGAGCTAAAAATCAAAATCGCAAAGCGTGTGGTTAACCGATTTGCTTCATTCAAGGTTCAGAAGAAAGGCCATTCACTCAGCTAACTCTTGGTTTGTGTTTCCTGTTCATAGCTAAATCCATTACCAAGTTATGGCTGCTTTTATTGCCAGAGGTCAATCGTCTGGAATCACTACCATCAGTACTAATGATTAATTTTTATCCTATAATAATTATCATAGAGTCGGTAGACTCTATAAGTAGGGATGGCACGGATACTCCATATATGTAATACATTACAAAAATCCAAATATTTCAAAACAGGTAACTTTGTGAAATTTCTAAGTATCAAAATCAGAATCTACAGCAAATTATCTATCTATTAAGACCAAGATCATCCATCAACTCAATTGTATATGCCAGAACCAGATGTTAAAAAAATAGCCATTTGTCAATCTTTCTTTCTTTCTTTCTTTCTTTGTCATTTCCAGGGCTAACTCAAGACTCTCTGGACCTCTCACCTTAGTTCTCTTATAAATCCACTCAATTTTGTAGCGCGCAGTGCAGTGGCACGCTAGTTTTGCGTTATCTCTCCAGTCGGGTGTGTACGGCGCATTAAAGCTCATAGGGGTGTGTCTGATACGCCATTTTTGTCATATAATGTGCATGCTCATAATATGTTGCCATGGAGAAGTCATGTGACTGTAGTTAGCGGCACGCGCCACTGCCGCTAGCAAGCCAGCTAGCTAGCGCCTCGAACCAAGCTAGCTTAGCCAAGCCATAGCTAAGCGCCAGGCTCTCCCGCTTGAACTAGGCCAGTGCGAGCGCGAGCGCGATAAAGTGAACCCTAGCTAGAGGCTAGCGCGTGCAGTGCTAGTACTGCGCTGGGATATGGAGACTCGAGGCCTCAACGTACGGGCGCGGCTCGGCCTTCAGCAGTTGGTATAACAGCCAGCTCGGTAGTGACAAAGATAGTCGATAAAATCAATAATAGCTATACTAGTACTAGAGTCTCATCGCTACTTGGCCACCCGAAACAGCTTTATTGCCTAGGCGATCGCGAGTTAACGAGGGGCGTGGCTATTACTTTTACGCGCACGCGCGAACTTCGGTACCTCCCATCTGTACTTACTGTATAATAGTTGCACTCATGCAATAAAAAAGAACAGAAACAAGTGTAAAAACAATTGAATAAAATTGAAGGATGAAGTAGGGATGGCAATGCCAAAAAGTACACAAACAAGATTTTTAGGGATAAGAGATAATCACAACCACTATACATCCCTACGCTTGCGTTTTTGAGTAGCATGGGGATCATAAATAATCAATAATAATATAAAAATTACTGACAGGGTGAACATTAATTTCTCCCATATGCAAGTCAAGAACACTCCAAGAATAGCTATAGCATGCCGTGAATAAGTCTACATCAATAGGTCTGTAGTTATAATCAAGAAAGCAAGCGTAGGGATGCATAGTGGTTGTGATTATCTCTTATCCCTAAAAATCTTATTTGTGTACTTTTTGGCATTGCCATCCCTACTTCATCCTTCAATTTTATTCAATTGTTTTTACACTTGTCATACTTAAAACCCCCCTAAAACCACGAGTAGATCAGATAGGACAGTACAAACGTAGTAACAGCGTTCTGGTAGGATGACGTAGACAAATTGTAATCAAGGCTGACATGCACTATCACATCTTGTATTTTAAGTGGGTGTTATGTAAACGCAGACTGCAGCTGTATAGTGCAGCTGGTACTATGGTGGCCTGGGTGGGACACTCCCGCTCTACTCACCTACATGACCTCAGATTCATTTACTTGCGTACTATCTATGTTATCCTCCCGGAACGCGTTTGCATATAGTTCAACACTAGCTCCTATCTAACCTACTCCTGATAAAACTGATCCATATATACCCTAGACGAGTCACCCATCAATACTCATTATTTTGCTGCCATGTCCGGCCCCTCAGTGCTTCATTACTGTCCACAATGGTGCCTATAATACATGTACTTCATTAAAATCCATTAAAATACCATCGATACTTCATTAATTTAAGATTACCTTAAAATCAACCCTTCAGTACTAATCAACCTTTATGTTATGCATAAATTATTATAAATATAAAGAAACCTTCCTTCATAGGAGTGTATCCTTATTAACTTGAATAGCCCATATAGCTAATATAGCCTTGGATACCCCCCAAAATATTGATGTATATGTATATCACTTGCTTTCTCTCTCCCCCCACTTCCTTCTCTTTCTGTCCCCTATTTTCCTTCAAATGAATCCCCATGCATGTGAACTCAGATCCTCACAGGAAAGAAGGTAAATACATTTATCGTATGGTTATAGTATGTTATTGAGTATGTGGGAAAGTATTTTTGTACATCCTGTTTAAATCAGGTGACCTCCATCGCGGCATGTTTTAGTGATAATAAGCTGCTCTATCTTTGCTCACTAATGCACCAAGGAGCGCATATAATTAATAATGAAGAGGAGAAGGGGAAGAGAAGGAGCGTGAGGCGCCCACGCGAAAGATTAAAATTCAATTTTTCCCACGGTAGTCGGGTTACTAAGTTTAGAACAATGGCGCAACGCACATGGTGCTAACCGGACAGATGCTAGACAAGTCAGCAATTTTGTGATGGATAATGGACGAGAAGCTAGTTGTTCCCAGACCCTAGCTACCACCTTTCCTCACGTGCGTGATGGGGTCTAGGAATGAGACTACGCGATCACAAGCTGTTAGTACTGTACACGTAGCTACCAAACGAGTTGAGAAAGTAAGTGGACCGTGGCAGAGAGTACGTACTCGTCGAGTCCGATTGCATATTTGGGGAGGGTGTATTATATCAGAACGATCGGCCATACTGCTACCTCTTTCGGTTTGCAGATGAGCTCCACAGAGTCTCTCAGGCATCAAAAACAGTGACTTCACTCGATATTGGGGTTTCTGTTTGTACTATGTACATGTATATATATCATGTACATACATGTACGATAAATGAAGAGTATAGGGTGCATGGTATCCGATTACTCCACTTTTTTTCCAGGGTCCCAGAAAAAAATGCGCACAGTGTGTACCAGGTCCTTTCTCCTCTTCTTCTTGCAAGGCCTGGGTATGAGACTAATGTACATGTACGTCTTGTCGTTCATCGTTCGCCATATGCATTGCTGTTCAATTATCATTCTTGTTGGGGTGTGGCTATAATTATACGAGCCAATGGTTGACTAGTAATGCAAGGAAAGTATTATTGTGGTTATGCTAATAGAATGCAGGCTAAAAAAATAATTGCAATTTTTATGTTTGTGCAATAATATTATTCTGGTAAAGGCAGGATTGCATACAGGATTTTTTTCTGGGGGGGGGGGGGGGGGGGGGCGATCTCACGGACGACTTACGTATGTATATGCGCCGCTGCCATGCGTGTATACTAGTAAATAAATCACACAATAATGCTATGATAACAAACTTTTTCTTTTTGCTTGTGTATGTAATCATATTATTAAATTTTGTGCTGTATATATTATATGTATATTATTATGGAATTCTGGGGGGGGGGGGGGGGGGGGGAGATCCCAGTGCGCCCCCCCCCCCTCTGTATGCAACCCTGAAAGGTCGTCACAGATAGTCGAATTTTTTGCGTTTTATTAGCATAAACACGGTAGATGCGTGTACATGTGCTTTGAATAATCATCTGCATGTGCTTTCATCATTGGATGCCCTCTCCTCTTCTCAATAGCATTTCTCATCAGATTAATACTGATATTGAGCCCACTGACAAGGTAAGACTCTCGTGTTTATAAATGTATGCCTCACCAAATCAATTGTTATGTACTTGTACATGTATGTCTTCAACATGAAAATAATGTTGCTTAAGCTTCATCGAATTTTTAGAGATTATTATTCAACATTCCATCTGCCGCGGTACGCATGCATTCTATTCCCATTTATAGCATAATGTGCATCATGATCTCTGCCAAAAGTTAAGGGACTGTTTCAATCATTGGATAAAGGGTACAGAATAGTTAGAAGGGCCAAAAATAGTACGGTATGCATTTTTCATAACATAATTATAGTAATAATTGTTGTACATGTAACATGTAGGTGGAGTGGATTAAAGAGAGATCAATACTTAGTCTTTTGGTACACTGGCATGCACTACTAACAATAATAATATTATTTAATTAATTTTAGTCATGTTTACGTTGATAATAATTATTATCAATCTGTGTATATACTTGTAGTCTTTCTTGCTTAGTGATCTACTGCACTGCACTGAAGAGGCCCAATAAGGCCGAAACAGCTGTTATTGCTGTCTGCAGTTGTATACACTGTAAAAAATGAATAGTGAACGTCACTACTTGGTAGTGACATCTGTGGCAAAGTGTAGTGACTGTCACTACATTTTGCAACAGATATCACTACCAAGTAGTGATATTCACTTTCATTTTTTTACAGAATAGATCTGGGGAATAGATTGATACAAAATAATTACATCACTGTTCTCTCTACTTCTCCCCCTTCCTCTGTTATTATTATAATAGATGTTTCTCATGAGAAACATCTATTATAATAACAGAGGAAGGGGGAGAAGCCGATCCTTACTCCACCCCTCTTCATCACGTGTGACCCTGATTACATGACATTGTACTCTCATACATAGCTACATCGATTAGCTAATCCTTTTGTCTCATTCCTGCTAGTATAATATTAGCTATATAATATATAATATTATAAGCATGCATGACGTCGAAATTGATTATTATAACAAATTAAAGATACTGGATGAAAGGGAGCCGGAGCAAGCTATATATTATAGCTAGCCTCCTCCTTAATAATTATTGTGCATGCCGCAGCATTAATTTGCGCTGCATCAGACTAGCTTTAATTTGAATCTCAATTCCATGATTATGACTATACTATTATTATTACCAATAACATAATTATTGTTATTAATATTAATATTGTAATTCTAGATCTAGCCTTAAAATGTACGGTCAACGACCGCGATCATGCACCACAAGTATACGTAGATCTAGCCTACAAACCACCAAAAGTGAAGCAGCTATTGCCCTAGCCCAACTTACATTTTGTACACACTCCTAATAATCCGTTCATGGTACATGTACTTTGTATTATTAACAATAATATTGATTATTATTATTATAACAATTATTATGATATTTCATATTTCAAGTAAAGCAGATCATACATGTACACTATAGCTTTCACCAAAAATGGTAATAAAAGAGTCACATGATAATAATAATGAACCCTTGACCATCTCCCCAGTAACTGCATAGTGTAATGTGCATGTGGTAAAAGGTCGTCAATAGAATGCGTACACGTCGATCGATGCTCGCCCCAGAAATCATGGAGATGGCGTCTAAGATCGACTCTCAGCCTTGACAGCGACAAGTTTCGATGCTTCAATCACAGAGACGAACTCGACAGTACAGTATTTCTTCCGAACTTCAGGTTGGTCACGCTGCTGCAGTCGCGCGCGGGCCAGCCCCTTGTGACAATGCGTGCTATATATAGCGCAAGGCTAGCTTTATTTATCCACGGCATTACGTAAGCCAAGAAAACACGTGAAGTTCAACCAACAGTACTTCTCAGAGAAAGTAGCGCTCAGCTTGTAATGTATTCGCTGGATACACGCGTAAGATACTCTACATATTTACTGATTTTCAAGTCCCAGAAAGGCTCCAGCGAGGCCCTGAATTTTCTCATAATTACCTCATACATTACCTAAGAGATTACACCATAGGTTTCATCATAATTACACCATAATTACCTTATAACCACAGAAAAGTAAATTGCTACTGGGGAGATAATAATATTGTATCTATTATTGATCACTAGTAAGAACTAAGGAGGAGCAGAAACAACTTCTGCCAAAATCTTTAAAATCAGTTTTTTGCCAATCTTTGTAAGCCCAATATCATCGAAATCTTCTGCATCCAGCTGAATAAACCCAGAAGGTGTTACACCATTCTCTGTATACAAAAGATTGTGGAGTTTTATTTCAATAATCATATATTATAATAATGCAATGAAGTACATACAGATATAATAATGCAATGAAGTACATACAGTGTATTAAGTACCCTTCAAAGGAGGTTGTCTCAGCTAGCTCAGGAGCTCAGGATGGCCCCACATTATGCCCACATAATAATATCGTATATTACGTGAAAACTTTTGCTCGATAAAATTTTTGTAAAGCCCAGCTCCCTTTGTATTGCAAAAAAATTGTGCAGTAACATATCCTCTAGTACGTATGTAATCTTACAGCACAGGACTAAAAATTAAAATTTTTGCCAAATTGAATGAGAACATGCAGGGGGTGAAATTGGCTTTGTACAATAATATAGGTGGATACTTACCAGAAAGAGCTTTGCAATCTTTGTCGCTAATTCCCCTTGATCTAAGCCACTGACAGAAGTCCTCTTCAGACATAGAACTGTTATAAACCAACCGTTTCACAGAACCTGCAGTCAGATGATGTTATGAATGGAAGGGTCAGTGGTGCTCATGTGTAAAGTGACAACTGCTGATTCAGAGCAATATCAGAAATGCATAATTATTATATTAATCATTGGTATGGGGGCTGAGGGACACGTATATTAATTTTGACTTGCTCTACTGCTGCAGACTGGACTTTTGAAGCTACTAAAGTAGTTAAACATACAATGCATAACTACCTCTTTCAGGGGAAGGTTGAGTATCCACTCCACGGCTGACTTGAAGTGATGGGAGATTCTCTGTTTTCATATGTACAGCTGATTCCGATTTAGAAGGAACTGCATTAAAGAACAACAATGGGTTATAGCGAGCACTGAACATACTATCCATAACAGTGTACTATATACATCGCGATGATTGTATACATGTAAGTATTTTTACCTTGCGCTAGTGAAGAGTATGCCTCTCTTAAGATTCTCAATATGTCGCTATAGTGATGCTTGTCTTCCTCGAGGATACTAGTGAATTGGATGTAGTTCTGAGAATCTAACTTTACTTTTTGCTGAACCAGATCGACAAGACGGGCTGCTCGGTCAGCTTCTTCAACGTTTCTGTTCCTGAGCCCACTAGCGTTTTCTTGTGAAATTAATCCTTTCTCGAGCAGACATCCACTCAGTCGGACAAGATCATTGCAAACAGCAGCCGTCAATTTCGTTGTGCAAGAAACTATGGTTTGGTACTCTACAGTGCTGGTGATGCTAGCAACAGCCTCAGCAGAGTTACCTAGTAAGAGGACAAAATGAGAAATTGAAACAAAAGAGTTCAAGGTATTTATGTTTAAGGTTTTATGTACCTGCAATTTCTGTAGAATGTCCATTGTTGTATATTTGAGCCGTTGGCTTGACGGGGCTTGGATTAATGACACTACCACCAGTAGACTGCACGACTACACCTATCACAGAAAAAATGTCATGAACTTAATCCTATAATACAGGAGAGGGCAGCATGCATACATCATGCATGTATATAAACCTACTTCATACATTCAAAGCAGGATTCTACTTACAGGCATGTTCTTCGGGCGTTCTGACAACGTCTTCTGCTGTCCAAATAAGCTGATTAGGGGTAAATTCATTTCCGACTCTGCTGTTCATACTGCAGATCCATGACCCATCCCCAATAGCAGCAGGATGAGGATCTCCCTCACCACAAGGACAGAGGAGAGCGAAAGATGGAGTGGAATTGGTGTAGCCCAGTGCGATGTTAGCCTTTCTCAGGCCAGTAGAGATGGCATGCTTAACTGCAGGACAAAGCTTAGCAGCTGCTTGTTCAGAATCGACATCAACGTGAACTTCAAACTGCAACAAGGTGTCAATGAGGGTCACAGCACAAGGCGTCTTGACATAAGGAATTTTGAATTGGATGCAGTTTCGGTGCAGGCAGGTTGGAGTGACGGACCTGGCAGGCATCATCAGCTCCCAAGGACCTGGTGAGTGATTCTCTGGTGAGGTCAAGAAAGAAGTAAGGGCACAGAAGATGCCACGACGAGGAGGCCCATCAGGAAAGTGAAGAACTAAGGGAGCTACTAGGGAAGCCAGCGAAAGGCGATGATCTGCGATCTCCTTGTTGCTAAGCATTCGAAGCAGGCTGGGAACAAAGAACTTACCCTCAGAAAAGTCGGCAAAGATCAGAAGCTTTCGGTACAAGAGGACGAGGTGGTTCGGCTCAAAGAGACCAGGAACATAATGCTTCTTGAAAACAGCCTGTGCCAGAAATTCAACGGTGACAAGAGCGTGACAAAAGAAACTTTGCCAATCGTCACCAGAAAATTTCTGAATCTTATCGTGGTGAGCTTTGACAAGCTCAGAGATCTTGTCAAGAAGCACCTGTGGGTTAGTGAAGACGACCCCAGAAAGAATATCAGAATAATAGAAGACCAACGATAGCTCATCAAGGTAGATCAGAGCTGCATCTAGTGCACTCTCGTCAAGGTGAAGCCTACGAGCAATTTCAAGGCACTCGTTTCTGCTCAGAATTCCACGCTTAAGCTTCTGAGTGATCTCGTCCAGCATGATTTCCAAGGCTACCCACTGCAGTGGAAGCTGCTTCTTATCTGATCTGTTCTCTCGGGAGAACCTACAGCGAATAGCTTGAGCCATATCCTCCTCTTTCCTACCTGGAGTCTTGGCATTCATGGGAAAGAGGATCTGACCGGTGCCTGGCTCATAGTAGACAATTTCTTTCTTGAATGTTGGCAGCATCATGTCCCTCAACTTTCGATTCTTTGTTTCTCTTGATTCACCTGACAAGTGTTCTAGGTCTTCATGTGTCCCGAGCACTACGATTTTTGGAGCATCATCACCTTTATCCTTGCCTGATCGATGAGTGTGGAGTGACCGAAGTCCTTGCTGAATCAGCTGCTCAGTGGTGTGATCGGACGGGTAGGGAGTGCCTATAGCTTTACCTTCCTCGTAGTACTCTATCATGGGACGGCTGGAAAGATCTTCAGAAAGCTTGAAAACGAATACTATCATGGACATCTTCTTCAAGAATATCGGCAAGACCTCGTGGAACTGGGGCTGCCCTCCGCAGTCGGAAATGAGTAGCTTGTGGATGTAGGTGATAGGATCTTCCGTCTCAGGGCACTTGTCAATCAGCTCAAACATCTCATCAAGAATATCGTGGATCACTTGAAGGACCTCAGGATCAACTAAACTCTGTGATGAGGAGGAAGTGGTTGGCAGCTGTGATTCTAACTGAGCCATGGTTGGGGCATCGTGGTGGTGTTCGGTGACTTCAGCTGCTTCAGATGTCGTCTGTGTGGTGGTAGGAACTGTCTCTTGCTCTTGCTTATTGCCACCAACTTTTTTACTTCTCGTTCTTGAACGAACAGATCTCCGTCGTTTTGCTTCAGCGAGGATATCTAGCAACTCTTTTCCAAGGATATGCTTTGAGATGTGAGCGCACACCCACATACGCTGCTTGGACTTGTACTTGATCCATTTCCCTCCTGATTCCTGCATCTGGATCATGGTGACGGGACGGGTGGCTATGGGAGTGCTAGTTCGTACATCAGGAGGGTCTTCACCTGCAACAACACTCATGGTGCAGGTCTTTCCAACACCTGCGCTCCCATAAAATGCCATCTTATCAACAAAAGCATCGACATAGCCTTTCTTCATGGAAATTTCAAACAATCGTCTAGATTCACTCGTGCCTAGAAATGTTTAATATATTTGAGGCTTTATAAAGTACTTGCAAGGTGGATATGATCAGCCAAAAAAAGTAATAATAAATGGCAGCGCATTCAACATAATAATATACTAAGAAAACTACATTACTTTCAGCAGTACTACTATAACCATGGCCTCATGCAATCTGTGTATGCATGCATGTTCAACTTATGTACTGCAGTACTACACGTGATAGTATGTTGCACAACCATTGCAGTAACCAGCCAACTATACGTGGTATAATTAGTATATTGGTACTCAGAGTATGAGTATATCGAGTACGTAAGTTCTCTCAGAGGACTCCTTGCCCTACGGAACTATCCTTACCAGTGAATACAGGGAGCAGTATGGTTGCTTATTGTATAGCTTTGCAGTGAGAATAATTAATTAATCACCCAAGGTTGTACTATTATTGTTTATAATACAATAATTATTATAAGTATGAACATTGATAATAATTATTATTAAACAAAAATTAATTATAATTTTCTTATTGTACCAGTATCTTCATTAATAGCAATAGGCTTCCATTCGCCAGTACAGGTGACATTGTTTTCAGTTGCTATGTGCATAGGAACAATGTATACACTCTCCTTAACTATTCAGTCTGTCTTCAGAGTATAAAATTGTAGCAAGGTATGAAGATGCTCTGCTCCGGGCTGGTATGCATGCAGTTCAGAATTTATACGCACATGTAAATGTACTATAGAAAATAATTTGCCCTTTCAGACTATGCATGAATTCAATTGAATAAAATTAATGTAGTACAGTGGGCAGAGCTCTAAACTTTTTAGATACATGCTCACAGCATCCAGGTATTGCATGCTTCATGATCATACTACTATAATATACAGTATAGTGAATACTCCGTGTCTTCCTCCATGATCCAGTGGACTCCTCTGACAAAAAATCAAGCATCGTACAGGTGGCCAAAGGAGTCTTGGTAGACACAACTGAACAAGAGCAGAGATGATCATCCTGATGGCATTTCCAGTGAATCAGGGTTTCATCCAGTGGGGGGGGGACTTCCCCTCCAAACTCCCTAGCTCCCCCCCCCCCCCCAAAATGTTGACTTTAACTAATCAAACCACCAGCAATTTGTTTTTGATCAAAAATTACCCCAAACAATCTGGAGGAATTCAAGAAATTCTCCTAAAAACACGTCCCAAGGAATTTGGCGTGCTGAATATGCCCACTCATTTATCTCGCTTCAACCCCAAATTTTTATCGCTAGATGAAACTCTGTGAATGGCCATGGATATAGTTGGTCATCTGATAATGAGTAGCAAATTAATCTGGCAACAAGACACAACCCTCACTACCTCGAAGCAATATACCACTACACAGCATAGGTGCTCTTGCAATGTATTCTGGGATGCTATGTTAGATAGATTTTCAGTGAAAATAGAATTACTACTCAGGACTGTTAAGGCAGCCTCAGCTGATGATTGTGCAGAGGCTTGTAAATTGCTTGTATTCAGCTCTTATCACTAATTATTGCCAATTACATGATCGTGAATATCATTAAATCTCGAGCACATGTGATCATATCCCCATAGTCAGTGTACATGTACAGGCGACTTGAGTTTCAAAATGCGCTCAAGAAAACGGCCGAGGCGGCTACCAAAATCCCTTCAGCACCGAAGCTTTTGAGGATACTGAAGCCCATTGATGATTGTTCAACGTCGAGCGAGGTGGAATGGCTATCCAAATTTTAGCAGTTGCCCGTGGTAAAGTCATGAATATTTAATGAGATCGATCTCAGCCCAAAATATGTTCATATCCGTCCATAACTTTCGAGCGCTTAGTTTTTTGCAACCATTCCACCTACTTTAGACATTGCTAGTGTCTGTTCTTTCGTTTGAATCCTAAATCTTGTATATCTGTGGCAGTTTTGGTACCCGCCTAGTTGATAATAGTCAGTTAAGGAAAAAACTTTGACCCCCACTAATTTAAGTTAATTAACGATGTTGCCATGGTAACTCAAAATTTTGATAAACTACTTCCTTTCCTCTTCAACATGGATACCTTAGTCAGTGATCAAAGTTCACCCATGACCCACACCAACAGGTTTTGTGTTGCCATGTTAGCAGTATTTGCTACTTAGTACAATCCAAGTGAGGCTGCCTTAATAGTCCTGAGTATACTACCGATTAAAATTTCTCATGAGCAGCTGCTGCACACATATATACATAATATAATTTCATTGCAAAAATTCCATGCAGGGTCTAAATTGAAGCTTCTCGAGTTTACAACACCAGCTAAGACTCATATGAGATCAAAACCGATACAAACCCATTTATTGACTTGTATAATTATTGTTTACTATAATTATGAATCGAGTATAATAATATTATACACGCACGAGAGTAAACCCAATGACCATTTTCAACGGATCTAACTATAACTCCTTCTGATGTTTATATTTCGAGATTTGGTGATTTTCGTACCAGACAAGAGAAGACCACTTCATCCCTTGTAGAATATATGTCCCAAATGATGTTGTAGAGTACATACATTTCATATGTATCAGGGGCGGATCCAGGATTCGAGAAAGGGGGGAGCACAATGAAGATGCGCGCGAAGTGCGCGCAAATTTTTAAGCCACACCCCCGAAATCGATAAACCACGCCTCCTATTTTCCGCGATCGCACTTTGATCGCCTGCTTTCTGACAGTAAAATGCTCCGTTTCGATGAAGTTTTTAACTTCTGAGCAGAACTTGGTATGTTTTATGAAAGAATAAGTAGTGTACACTATAAAATGTTGATGTTTACCGATCAATTGTGTTGAATGGGGAGTTCACAGCTGAAGGGGGGGGGGGGGAATTGGCCCCCTGTTCCCTCCCCCTGGATCCGCCCCTGTGTATCCCATCCTTCACTACAAATACACATGCATGTACATACATGCATGTAGTACATGTTATCATGGACTCCACTATCACTGTCATTATTGTGCTACTACATACATGTACATATGTGACCTTCCATGACAAAACCAACCATATTGCGCTGACAACTGATTTTTAGTTAAGGCCACCATTACCAAGTACAATCTTTGAACTACTGTTCCTGCAAATTTGAAGTCTCTAGCCCGTGTAGTCATGGAGATATGAGCCAAAATGTATCCGGATCGCCCGTAATAAAAATGTGCAGCAAGCACAATCAAACATTGCTACGTACGTTGCACGCGGAAATCCGTATACTCGCCGTTTTTGTAAAGTACGTGGCCACGCCCACTAAGTCAAAGAGCCAGGTGGCGGCCAAAACGTTGGAAAGAAAGCAGCAGCCGGCGCTTCGATGGAAAAGAACGAAAAGATAAGCGTGTCTATAGATCATTAGTACACAAAATCGAAGAAGGTAGTATCTAGAGAATTTTTTTCTGTGCAGCTGCCGTGCTTGCCTACCTGCAACTATGGCAACGGCTCTGTATCATGGACGGTCAATGTTAGCTACACGGCCGACTTCTTCGAGCCATAACTCAGTGAGTATAGCGTTCTAGAAGCTACGAAGCAGATTTTTGTGTAGAGGAATGATTCCTCGATCGATCTATGCCAAAAAGTGAAAAATGATAATTATCACCTTGGGCAACTAAATAGGCCTGTATCTCAGATTGATATCCAGCGCAATATGGTTGGTTTTGTCGTGGACGGTCACATATACATGTACCTTGTCAATGATAATGCAAGTCAGAAGATCTGTAAACAACAGATGTTATCCTAGTGTTGTGGTTACCACTACATGTATTGTGAGGTGTGCTGGTACTAGATGTACAAGTATGGTTGCTAGGTTACAGTCAGTACACACAACTGTAACCTAGCAACCATACATATACATTTATATTAAGCTTTTTATAGTACCAATACAGTACACACATCATTAAACACAGCTGAAACATAATTAATTCGGAATGCACGAGGGATATCCCCCCAGTATATAGCTCAGCATTGTCTACTGTAAGTTATAGTTAATACACCCCTACTAGTGCTGTATGTGGTTACGCATGAGTGCATTATTCCATACAGCACTAGTAGGGGTGTGTTAACTGGTTTGTATCCCCACTGTTGTAATAGCACTACAAGTGTGGTGTCTGAGTCTGACCACTGGGCCAGGTACCTGTAGTAGTCAGCTGTATCACAGGGCAATATCATGATCCAGTATACTGCCCAGGCGGTAGCTTTGATCTACGTCATAGGTGGGATACAATTTGTAATAACATGCACACATGTTAATGTGTAGCTACATACATGTACAGTAGGAGGCACAAAAACGGTGACGTTTCCGTCCCGTGCCCGTTCCGTTCAACAAAAAACGGGAACTGAACGGGAGGTGGAGCAGGCGACAAATGGTGCGACCAACTTCGCAAACCGTAGCTAGCTCGAACTACACGCCAGAGGAGTCCAAGAAAGCCGAAAGGAGTACTACTTCAGTCGATCTGCTAGTTGTAGATGCGATTTGAATCGATCAGCGATCCGAGGTGGATCGATCGACGATAGCAAAAATCGCTCGCAGTCGAGCGGCGATCGCAAAACACACTAAAATCAGAAGAGCAGCAGCAGCACAGTGTCCCAGCGAAGTTTAGAAGACAGTGGAAGTGTACAACCATCGATTGTAGGTTCACGAGCGAACGAGCTAGCTCTGGTTCCTGCCACGTTGGTAAGACACGCCCAACGTGTTAATTGATCGCTTGCGCGCGCGAAACGGGAACTGAACGGCGAACGGCATTCCGTTTAGACGTATATAACGCTTAACGGTACAGAACGGAAACGTCACCGTTTTTATGCCTCCTACTGTATGTATTAAAAGGTGGATGGCTCCCAAGACCTGCTTAATGAACAGAGACAAAGGGAGAGAACTACCGTTGTGATGGCTAAGAGCCATCAAGAACAAGGAGAAGGAGGAGGAAATAACACCTCATCCTCCACGAACTGACCAGTATCAAGAGTGACTCGGCATCAGGCCCCCTCGGTCCGAGTCCAACACACGCCACCTCCATCGGCAACGCCCCCACCAGCAGTCAGGAGACCTACGCCCACCTTCAGATGAGTGTCAGACACGCCCACTAGCTCACTATTAAAGAACTCTAGTCAGGTGGATATTGTAGATTTGAATTCTCAATCCGATGATGATAGCTACACTCGAAACCGTTGACATTAAATTTTCTTGTTGAAAGATACATGTAACATACACATACATGTACATATACATGCATAATCTCCTGGTACATGTATGTATCTAGACAGCAGAAAGTATGGATTCCCAACCTGTCACTGAAAAGTCTTAAATGATAGCATGAATCGTAAAATTTAATGTTCTGTGCTAATTACATGTATTCACTACACACATGTTCAGTACAAAAGGGCACAAGATGTTATCATGTAGGTAGAACAGATCTGTAAACAGTAGATGGCTATCCTAGTATTGTGGTTACCAGGAGCATATGAGCCGCCCGAAGGGCGGCGAAGGAGCGTCCGACTGCGTTTCCTATGTGTTAGGCGAAGTTCATTAGCAGTGCTTGACCTTATATGGAGTGGCCAGCTGCAGGGTATTAAGCTCCATAGTGATACAGTGGTTTGCAAAACTGTTGTCATACAGTAGTAGCAGTAGGCGTTGGCTTTTGAGTATGTTGTGGTCGCGTGGTCATGCACTGTCTAGTCAGCAACATTCTTGAGGTTGAGCCTAGTGCCTGTACTACGCGTGCGCGTAGATTTGAATGCAGTACTATACTCTGCATACAGTACAGTGCAATACAGCAACGCAGAGAGAAGCGGGAAATTCGAACCACTCCAGTTACACTCTGGTTACAACATGCCTAAACCATACTCGGAGGATTTGAGGTGGCGAGCGGTGTGGCTCAATGTGGTGCGTGGGATGAGCTCTTTTGAAATTGCTGACTTGCTATTTATGAGTGAAAGGTCTGTTCAAAGATACTTGTCTCTTTTTCACTCAACTGGATCGGTGGCACCTAAGGATAGTACTGGTGGCCCTGGGAAAATTCTTACAGAAGTAGAACAGTTTTCTATTTTACAGTCACTAATCTACAATCCATCTGTATTTCTGCATGAAATCCAAGCACAGCTGTATGACAGTACTGGTAAGTGGATTCATGCTTCAACAATTTGCCGGACTATCCATCAGCACAATTTTACACATAAGAAAATTCAAGTGATAGCACTTCAACGGAGTCAAGAGGCCAGATTACGATTCATGGCTGAAGTGTCGGGGTACAATCCAGACATGCTTATCTGGGTGGATGAAACCGGCTCTGATAGGCGCAATAGCATTCGAAGCTACGGATATGCACTCAGGGGTATGAGGCCAGTGTGTCATCATCTAAGTGTGGGTGGGAGGCGTGTATCTGCTATTCCGGTAATGACAACCCGGGGAATTGAGGATGTTTTCACAACAACTGATCGAGTCAATGGTGATGTGTTTGAGCGTTTCGTTTGTGAATGCATACTCCCTATTATCCTCCCCTTTGATGGAAATAATCCCCGCTCCATTCTGGTAATGGACAATGCCAGCATCCATCACCTTGAAAGAATAGAGGAAATTATCACAGGAGTTGGTGCTAAGATTTTATTCCTTCCCCCTTATAGTCCCGATCTCATGCCGTTAGAAGAGGTATTTTCTAAGGTCAAGTCAATTCTAAAGGCCAATGACAAAGTCTACACAACAACATCAATGTCTAGTTTGTTTGTAAAAATGGCATTTTGTTGTGTATCCAACACTGACTGTTTACACTATATACAACATGCTGGCTATTAAATTTTTTACTATCATACATTGTATAATATGCATGTACATACATGGTTTGTGTCACTTCTGATTAAGCTGACGCATCAGTTCAATAATGTCTGATCTTTGCTCCTCGTACTCTCCCTCGTCCAGAATACCACTATCTCGAAGCTGTTTTAGCTCAGCTAGCTGTTTTATGTATGTGCCTCTAAGCTCTGCTCTCTTAACGGGAGAGCCACACGTGGATCCAGCTGGCTTTGGAACCAAGGCTTGGCATAAGCTGCTCATCATTGTCATCATACCACTGACAACAGTGTCATTTAAGGAGCTGCTTGCAGTAGTTGATGAGCGTTTTGACTCTCTGCTAAACATTGAAGCACTGGGTGGCTCGTCCAATGAGGTATGAGTACCACACACTAGCATTTCCGCCCATAGTTTGTACTGGAATGAAGTCCACTTGTCTTTGTGTAGCTCTACTAGTTTCTGTTCATACTCTTTGGCTTTAGCTTTTCGCTCTTCCACAGTGGACAGCCCCTGTGATGAACGTGGGCGCTTACTCGCTTGGCCTTGGCTATCGTCACCATTGCCAGTTTGAGCATTGTCACGTTTGCGCTTCGGGGGCAGACGAGGAGTAGTATCAAGACACCAAAGCGTTAGTTTCTCTCCCCTACTAATACTGCTCCAAACATGATTAATATCCAGGCGACTATTAATCCAAAGCTTTGTTGAATGGGAGTAGTAACCAACTTCCAAATTTTCAGGGTCTAGACCATCACACTGTCCCGATATAGCTTCTTTCAGTTTGGTAGGTGTATCAATTCCTTCTGGTGATAGACCTCGCAGAGTAACAGTTTTATACTCCTTTTTATTCTCAGGACATAGCACCTTCAAATAAAAATCATTTCCTGAATCCATAGCTCCATGGTTAATAGTCATACTCTGAGCCGGTTGAACACACTGCTGAACAGAAGAATACGCGCGATTTAGCTGTGCCTGAGGTAAAGGTAGCTGTGATCCTGCCTGTGGGCCGAACTGCACCTGCGTGGAGACTCCGCTGGATGGAAAGGGCATAGCGCCGCCTTGCCACACGTAGTTGAAGTTAGCCATAGCTCTAGCCCTCTGTAGCTGTATAGCATATAGCAGTGCGCGCTAAAAGGGGCAGACCAGCTGGTTCAATCCAGTTTGCTGAGCATGCG
The DNA here is from genome assembly GCA_963930775.1 of Cliona cf. orientalis. Taxonomy (NCBI): domain Eukaryota; kingdom Metazoa; phylum Porifera; class Demospongiae; order Clionaida; family Clionaidae; genus Cliona; species Cliona cf. orientalis. Next base: position 9,141,789 of record OZ005691.1, read on the forward strand.
CATCTGTACAGCAGCTGCACCAGCCTGTAGCCTCAAGAATGTTGCTGACTAGAGAGTGCATGACCACGTGACCACAACATACTCAAAAGCCAACGCCTACTGCTACTACTGCATGACAACTGTTCTGCAAACCACTGTAGTACCGCCCGTAGTACACAGTCTACAACCACACTACAGACTAAGTCAATTAGCTAGTACAGTGTGGGTTGTACAAAAGTAATCTGCTATGCACCGCACCAGCTGCACGTTCCAAATAAGGAAGTGTAGCCTTAAGGACTTCGCCTAACACATAGTACAGCCAACCCTACGGTAGTCGGACGCTCCTTCCCCGCCCTTCGGGCGGCTCATATGCTCCTGTGGTTACCATAGACACAGTGGGTGAGGTGGGTAGTTCCCTAGTGTGCACACAACCCATATCCAGAGTAGCATACTGACAACTATTCAACTACATTGTAGGTTGGTGGAAATCGGCACTTTCGAGCTCATACCGTATTTAATCTAATGAAACATATGATCCAATTTAATGTAAGAAACTTGAATTCTCATAACATTAAATTATATATATCAACACTGACCATATTCCCAGTAGCTACAGTAGCGGTCAAAAAAAAGTTAATGTTTCGTAGCGTGAAAACGATCGTAGCTCCGTCGTGCGTAACCGTCTTTACACCGTTGAGTGCAAGGGGCGTGGCCCGTTTTGAACAGTACAGCAGATTTCAGTTCCGTTCGAACACAAACATTCCGTAGCGTACGCGCGTAGTTTGAATTCGCGTGACGTGCACAAATTATGCGCATGCGCTCATCATTCTGCCCGCAACTTTCAAATCACTGAAAAATGATGTCGACGTCCGCAGAGCCAGGGAGAAAGGCACCCAACTCCGCGGACCTTAGATGGAGAGTTGTTTGGCAGAGGTTGGGTATGGAGCTCTCATTTAGAGAAATAGCCTTTCGACTCTGCATAGCTCCGAGTACAGCGTGTGAAATTTTTAAGAGATTCGAATCAACTGGTGATGTACAACCATCAAGTCAGCCTAGACGACCATCCTTACACAAGCTATCTGAATCGGAGGAGCGCCTCATAATTTCGCTTATCATGGAGAGCCCAACACTTTACTTGCATGAAATATGCAAAGAAATCCAGAAAATCACTGGAAAATTGGTTTCAGAATCAACGATTTGTCGCCAGTTAAGGAGCCATGGCTTTACAAGAAAGAAGGTTAGGATGGTAGCTCTACAAAGAAGTGAGTACTTGAGGGCGATGTTTATGGCTGAAGTGCTTTTGTATAGGCGTGATCAGTTTGTCTGGATTGATGAATCAGGATGTGATGCACGAAGTTATAGACGGAAGTTTGGATATTCGTTAAGGGGAACCAGGGCAGAGTGTGATCACTTGTTAGTGAGAGGCAAAAGGATATCATCCATTGCTGCTCTATGCAGTGAAGGAGTAATGGCTGTTACAAGCACTACTGATACTATAAATGCTGATATTTTCTATGATTTTGTGCAGGGAGAGCTAATACCTAACATGAATCCATTTGATGGATCATCATCAAAATGCATAGCAGTAATGGATAACTGTGCTGTTCATCATGTTCCAATTGTTGAAGACCTTTTCAGTGATGCTGGTATCCTCTTAATTTGGCTTCCACCATATAGTCCAGATCTGAATCCAATAGAAGAGGCATTCAGTTCTGTCAAGGCATACTTGAAGCGGCACCATGACATCTTGCAGCTCTCATCTGTTGACCCTGTACCAATTATTCAGGCAGCCTTCGACCAAATAACAAAACAACATTGCAATGGATGGATATCACATTCAGGATATTGTTAATTTTATGTAATAATAATAATAATCATTATACTGGCATGTTTTCTATACTAGAATAAGTTGTGATTGTTTGTTCGCTAAATGTACTACAGCTACTTATTAATTTTGTTCGCTAAACTGCGCCGAGTATACATACGTACAGTCTTGCATGTTTGTTAAAACTTCTTGATATCATTCCATACCTTGTCAACCAGCTCCTTGTGTTGCTCTTCCGATATGATTCCTTTCATAAATAGCTGATGCCATTTTTCAATTTGATCCATGCACTTAGATCGCAGATTAATGCGCTTGCCAGGGGATATTGGATCACTAGCTTGTGCAGCTGTAGATGGTAAATCCTGCTTATCACAGGATTTTGTATGTTTAGAGCTTCCGGCTCTGAAAAATGGCTTATCCGGGGGGTCGTCATAAGATGAGTGTGTTTTCATATGAATACAATGTGCCCATGTGTTTAGTTGAGGCGGGGAAAACCTGTCTTGATGTTTATCCCTGAGCTTTTGAACAATGGCATCCACTTGATCTCTCTTACTGATAAGAGACTGGGCTACCTTGGATGAGGGTTTGGTGCCTGTAGATGACTTGGATGAACCACTACTATGTGGAGATCTAGATCGAGACCTCTCAGAATGAGCAATAGTGAGGCACCATAACATGATCTCCTTCTTCCCCTTGTGCAACTGATACAAATCAACGAGATCGCTGTCATCATGGAGCCATCGTTTTCGACCTTTGGCACCATGACCAGGTTCAATATATCCGATCACAAGATCCAATTCCTTTGAGAGCTCGAGATTTGTCCACTTCGCTAGGCCAAGTTTTATGTCATCAACCATCTCAAACCGTTTATAGGCCGCATCTCTCCACTTACGCACAGTATAATCTGATTTCTTCTCACTGTTCACAATCTTCACAGAATAGGTCCAGCTGCCACTGATAGACTTTTCCTTCTATGGTATACCATAAATTAGTATACACATGCATGTACAGCACAATAATATGACATGTAAACACATGCACATGCATACATACACATAATAGCTTTCTGCGTAATTGGGGTGCATTCGACCATGCATCTCATGCACCCCAATTACTGTCAGATAACTATTTTGTTGGTAGTTGACCTCTGTTCATCATTGGCCTACTTTATAATGACCCACCCCCCTTCCCATAGCTGGCAAATCTCCTATATATAAAAACTTTGGTTGCTAGGCAACTACCAACAAATGAATATGCATAGCTGCATACAACACAAGTAATCAGGTAAATTTCCCCCGTACATGTACACATGCAAGTGACATGTAGTATGTTTTGGCGCGCGCGGGTAAGCGGTACGGCATGCGGGATACGTCACGCGTTACGGAACGCGCAATGTTCGAACGGAACTGAAATCTGCTGTACTGTCGATTTTCGTTCCGTTTGAACATTGCGTAGCGTCCGTTCCGCGATCCGTGATCCGTTCCGCGCACTTTTACCGCCGAAAACTGGTGAGCTGCCTAGAAGATAAAATTTATGATGATGGAAAAGTGGGATAGCTACTATCACCAAGAAGATTTGCAGACCGAAATCTATTCTGGGGCCAGCCATGTGCGCTATCCAGTGACTGATCCACTTTGTATAAATCATGCCATGGCTCCGCTAGGCCCAGAGAAGGGTCACTCTGTGACTACATCAGCAACAGCAGATGGGGCCAAAACTTGGTCAACCTACAGCTCTGACTCTGAACTACAGTTAAGTCCGCCGAAGTCGCCAACTTCTCTTGATGATCCACAGGTATGTCACAGTGTTTAATAATAATGGTGTGTGTTAATAAGAATAAAAATTTTTAGTGGGGTTCCCTTACAGAGCCCTGTGTGTATTATTGACGACGATGATTCAGAAGCTCAGTATTCGGAGTCTGAAGCAACTACAGTAGCCTACTCTGTGAGGGTAATGATAGTAAATCCAGACAAGAAGAAGGAGTATGTAATGGTGAAAGCTGACATGTCGCCCGCTAAGGGATTTGATGAAATAAAAAATATCATTTTGGCAAGTTTTCCAGCTAATATTCCACAACCTCATGGAGACCAGGTTGAATTTGGATATATCGTACCCGGCCATGGACTTAGAGGCAAGAAGGAATGGATAATGGATGATAGTGATGCGAAGAAATTCTTGGCAAGTTTCAAGGGGAAGAAAACATCAGTCACTCTGTGGTGCTATAGTCAAACCTCTCAGTCAAGCTCGAAGGGTAAAGCCAAGAAGAATTCTAAGCGTTCTCGGTCCAGATCCCCAATCACTAGAGCTGGGCCATCGTGATATGATGCCCATGTTACCAAAATGGCCAAGGTAGATGAGATCTACCAGAAGATTCATGAGACACATGGTAACTTATATTCTCCGGAACAAAAGAGAGCTTGGGCTCATATGGTTGAGCTAGGGAAACACGATTCTATCTCTCAGCCACCGAAAAAGCGTTTCTTTCAGATTCGAGGAGATTCTGAGAGCTCACCTGCCTCTTCGTCACATTCTTCAGCTGCTAGTACTAGTGCCTCTGCAGCTAGTACACCAAGCACACTAGTCACATCTCCAGGCCGCCGAGTTAGCATTCGTTCCGAATGTATAGACCAGTTAAAGAAATGGCATGCCCTGCTCGACTGTGGAGCTATTACTAAGGAACAGTATGATGAAATTCAAGGCACGATACTATCTGATGTCAGGAAGCTCTAATCTACATCTGAGATTGTAGGCCTATAATACACTATAATAATAATTATCATAATAATAATTATTATGACAAACATTGAATGTGTAAATAGATGCATACATCATTGTTTAATGATTCATTATTGCTAAGGGTATCCACAGTTGTTAATCCACCCATTGCAATGAGAACTGCTAACACTGTCAAATGCTGCTTGGACCAGTACTTTTGGGTCAGGCATAGTTTGCCAGAGTTCATCGTGCTCTTGAAGATAATACTTAATGTAACTGAAGGTTGACTCTATGGGCATGAGATCTGGGCTGTATGGAGGGAGGAATAGTGTTAGTATCCCAGAATCTTTGAATAGTTGTGTTACTGGACGAACGTGGTGGATGGAACAATTGTCTAGGACTGCAATAGATTTGGGATTTCTGCCATCAAATGGCAACATCTCAGGGATTAGGCTACCACGTACATAGTCAAAAAAATCATCACCATTTACAGAGCCGGTCTTTAGCTCAACTGCTAGCATTCCACTTGTTGTCATAGCAGCTATCGCTGATATTCTACTGCCCCTATGAACCCATCTATGCTCGACAGCAGGTTCACCTCTCAGTGCGTATCCAAATTTGCGAGTGTGATCTTTGTTACTGCACCCGGTTTCATCAATGAAAACAAAGCAATCACGATCATACATTTGAATTTCTGCCATGTACTCACTACGATATAGCAGTGATCTCTGTTTTGCTACATGTTGTAACCTTTTACGAGTGAAGCCATGTTTATGAATGATCTTGCAGACAGTAGAAGGGGACACCCGTTTTCCACACACATCTTCTATTGCACTGCAAAGCTCACTCAGGTACTTGCTGGGGCTATCAATTATCAAGCCCATTATGAATAACTCATCTGAGTGGCTAAGTGACTTAAGATGTTCTCTGCGAGGTGCTGTCTTTGCAATCACATCTCCTGTCTCTGTGAACAGGCGATTTATGTGATATACCGTTCCTAGTGCAACATTCAAATTTGCAGCAATACTTCGGTATGAGAGCTCCATCCCTATTCGCTGCCAGATCATTCGCCATCGAAGATCGGCTGCGTAAGGAGCTTTCCTACCAGGCTCAGCTGAGGTCATGCTGCACGACACAAACATTCAATATTCCCGCGCGCGAAGTAACGGCACGGGTCACGAACCGCGGAACGGACCCCGCGCCGCGCAATGTTCAAACGGAACGGAAATTGACAGTACGTGCCGCATTACTTCCGTCCGTTTCTACGCACGCGCGAGCGTACAAACGATCACATGATCGTTCTCTCGTTCTTCAGTACGTGTCAAAAATGGTGTATTCGGTCTACAAGAAGCAACGAATCCTGTACTTCCACTCCCAAGGCTACAGGCCTCCTACGATCAAGAAGATGCTTGACAAAGAGAATCTGAAGTGCTCAAGGGTGGGAATACACAAGTTTCTCAAGGTCTACTTCGCTACACGATCCATCAGTAGAAGAGTAGGCTCAGGCAGACCTTCAAAAGTAACGGGAGAGATAAAGCAGCTAGTAGAACAGCAAATGAGAATAGATGACGAGACGACGGCCTATCAGCTACATCGAATGCTAACAGACAGAGGGTACTCGATTTCACTACGCACTATCTTGAGATGTCGAACTGCGCTAGGATGGATGTTTCGCGGCAGCGCGTACTGCCAATTGATTCGAGAAGCTAACAAGCAGAAGCGGTTCCAGTGGGCACAGCAACACCTTGGCCAGTCATTTGAGGATGTAATATGGACGGATGAAAGCACTATCCAGATGGAGAGCCACCGTAGATTTGCCTGTAGAAAACGTGGAGAGGCACCTCGACCCAAGCCCAGGTAACTTGTTGTTTATACATGTACACTAAGATTGACCCTCCTTTTTGCTTAGATTTAGGACTGTGTGTAGGTGCAACATGTGTACGTAGTTCTACAATAATTCATGCATGTCCATTATACTTTTTGATAGGCCAAAGCATCCCACAAAGGTCCACGTATGGGCCGGAATCAGCGCAAGAGGAAGGACCGGAATCTGCATCTTCGAGGGGATTATGAATGCTGAGCTCTTTATTGGCATCCTTGATAAGACACTGGTGCCATTCATCGAGCAGGTCTATCCAGACGGGCATAAATTTATGCAGGACAACGACCCCAAGCACTCATCTAATATGACGAAAGAGTGGCTACAGAACAAGTCCATTAATTGGTGGAAAACTCCTGCCGAGTCGCCGGACCTCAACCCCATAGAAAACTTGTGGCATGAACTTAAAGAATATGTTCGACGAGAAATCAAGCCTAAGACTAAAGAAGAACTAATAAATGGTATAGAACAATTTTGGGAAACAGTAGATCAAGCGAAATGTAGGAAGTATATAGGGCACTTACAAAAAGTTATTCCAAAGGTCATAGAACTAGATGGTTCAGCAACAGGATATTAGACATACATGTGATAGTTATTATGATTATTATTGTAATTTTTGTACAGTAAATGCTTTACGTCAACAGAATATTATTGTGATAAAACTTCTTACAAATGCTGATAAGAATAAAACATCATAATCATAATTATTATTATTATGCCTACATGTCCCTAATACTTAGAATTTAGACCGAAGTCTCTTGCACAGCTGCCCGATAGAATCGCTTGAAGTCTTCCAAAGTGGCTCAAACTCATACGGTGACCTCCAATATTCAGGGAACTGTGCCAATAGCGTTTGCTTCAGCTGCTGAAGCTCTTGGATTGGAAGGCCGGGTAGGTCACGATCACCAGCTACAGTGCACTTTGCTAATACTTCTTCACCAAAAAACGCCTCTCTTGCCAATTTAGTTGCTAGAGTTCCTACACTGCTCGGAGATCTGAGTTTTGGATACTTGAGGATAACATCACTGGCTGATTTGAGTTTCTGTTTGTTGATTGTTGATGAAGGTAGGTAAGTGTTTCCAGGTTTTGTGCGAATAGATGTTTTACTTGATACTGTAGCATTAGCTTGGTTTGTAATGGGCTGAAATGGCTGTCTAGTTTGTAGTCCCTGTGTTGGTGCACGATTCAGCCCAGACTCGATATCTCCAGCAAGAACAAAGCGCTTAGGTGGGCGAGGTGGGGGGCTAAATAGACTACGTGGTTCAGCTCTCAACTGAGTCTGATCTTGTGTAGCTCGGTGCTCAAATTGACGTGGCTGGGATGGATGTGATGGCAGAGAAATCAGCTGAGATGGGTCCTGCTGAGGAGGTAGAGGCTGGGGTGCATGTGGTGGTAGTGGAATTGGTTGGGATGGATGAGATGGCAATGGATAAGCAGGTATGCGACGTTGAGCTCTGAACTCTCTTGAGGGTGTTTGATTCTCGGCACTCTCATCGAGAAAAGATGGGCGTGGAGGTGGATGTTGTGGAGGCGGTGGAATGTATGCCGGTGGCTGGTTAAAGCTGAAGCTCTCTGTTTCACTCATCTCATCAAAGCTTTGATACGATGTGCCATGCGGGGTGCTCATTTGTTGCCATGCTAACTGACGTTCAAGTGCAGCCAGCCTGGAGATAATCTCGTCCTGTTTGCGTAAAACTCGATCATAGTTAGCTTCCATAATGGTAACTTTGTCGGATAAGTATTGTAGTTCCATCTCTATACCAAGGGATTCTAGTGAGTGTGACTCTGTCTGTTTCGCAGGTGATACATCGCTGTTGGTGAGTGGTGGTAGAGGAGAACGAAGAGGAGGCACGCTTGAGATGTCACTATAGTCATCTGTGCAAGACAATTGAGCATCAATAAACATACACATAATAATATTATTATACATGCACACTGTATGTGCAGTCAGAATGATGTAGCATTACCTTCTAGATCAGAGTCAGTCACAATGATAGGAGTGGCTGAGGTAGTTGCACCACTGTGTACTGGAGCAATCCTAGTAACTGTTGTCTGTGAACCACTGGAGCTGGGGGCTGAGGTAATTTACATGTACATGTAAAACACATGTGTTATGAATTAATTACAGGTAGCACTATTACACATGTATGCAAGAAGGCACCTTACCTTGTGTACAAGGCAGAGTGATCACCGAAGTGCTTAGTGCTCCAGTAGTAGTAGTTGAACCACCAGGGGCTGTTGGGACAGCAGGAGCAGAAGCCACTGCCTGGGAACCACTGGGAGCGGTGGTGGTCGTCATAGTTGCCGCCAGAGAACCACTGGGAGCTGTGGTGGTCACAGTTGCCGCCTGAGAACCATTGAGAGCGGTGGTCGTCACAGTTGCCGCCAGAGAACCACTGGGAGCTGTGGTGGTGACAGTTGCCGCCAGTGAACCACTGGGAGCTGTGGTGGTGACAGTTGCTGCCTGAGAACCACTGGGAGCTGTGGTGGTGACAGTTGCCGCCAGTGAACCACTGGGAGCTGTGGTGGTGACAGTTGCTGCCTGAGAACCATTGAGAGCGGTGGTCGTCACAGTTGCCGCCAGTGAACCACTGGGAGCTGTGGTGGTGACAGTTGCCGCCAGAGAACCACTGGGAGCTGTGGTCGTCACAGTTGCTGCCTGAGAACCACTGGGAGCTGTGGTGGTCACAGTTGCCGCCTGAGAAACAGTGGCTGAGTGATCGTGTGCCACAACACGTAGTATTGTTCCACCTGCAGAAAAAGTAATAAGTAACTTGGTTGTATTATACTACTAACATCTTAGGTACCGTCTCTCTTTTGCTTTTTTTTGGGAGGCTTTCCATCAGTACTCTTCTGTTTGGTAGCCTTCTCCACTGCACGCTTTCTCTTCTTAACTACAATTATGACAAACGGATAATGAGCTAAAGCATATGCATGGTACATTTCATCCACAGCATGCATATCATCACAGCCTATAACTATTACCTTTTTCTTGGCTGGTCTCTGGCTGTGCTGGTTTGTCTGTGGTAGATGCTGTGGGTTGTTGAGAAGATTCTCCTAAGATTGAGTTCAACCTCTGCTGAATCTCTTCCTTGCTCCCAACACCCACCAGCTGGCCTGTGTAAATTTTGCCTCTCTCCTTTATCTGAATCTTATCACTCGGCTCTCCCACGACCTTTGCCTGTGGCACCTCACTGTAACAGTCCTCTTCGGGCCAATACACTAAGAAATGACGCCCTATGCCAACAGATAAGCTTGATAAACCAATACTCGCAACGAACAACTTAGCTACTTATCTTTACTCGACACTTACTCTTTCTTTCTTGAACCTCTTTCATTTTGTCCTTCAGCTGCTTTCGTAGAGCCATCGCTCGAATAGAACAATCCCTGCTCTTTGATCTGCAAAAGGACTCAATCGAGCGCAGTCACTGCTTGTCTCGTTCGATCTTCAACAAAGCTAGAACTGTAGTCTCGAGTACAAGAATCGCTGGTTTGCTTGTTCGATCGTTCGATCTCTTTCAAATGTGGTGGCCTTTCGTCGAGCGCTTCGTTTTGTAGTTGAAGTACGCTACTCACCTCGTGTCAAAACGATTGCCCCTTTGTACCCAACCGTCCCCGCCCCGCACGTACCGTATATACGGTATGCGATATTTCGTGTAGCGATCGTTTTTTTAGAACGATACGCGTCGTTTTACGATCGTTGCAACGTCAACGAAACGTTAACTTTTTTTTGACCGCTACTGTACATAGTGTAATGGTGCATGTGGTAAAAGGCAGGGTTTCATCTAGCAACAAAAATTTGGGTGTAGCACACAAAGTTCCTCGAGACGTATTTTAGGAGAATTCCTCCAGATTATTTTGGGTAATTTTTGATCAAAAACAAATGCTAGTGATTTGATTTGGTGACATATTGTGATATTATGATGCTTAATTCAATTAAAGTCAAATTTTTAGGGAGGGGAGGCTCCCCTCCCCCCCCTCCCCCCCCACTGGATGAAACCCTGAAAGGTCGTCAATAGAATGTGTACATGCATGTTCACTTCGATGCCGTATATGAACACTGACCAATCTGCATAGTGTAATATTAATGATGCAAACATCCAGGGTGATATTTTAAGGATTGTACAGGGGACAGGGTTAAGTTACATGTAGACACACTTTAATGAAGAATAGGCAGTATTCCAATTAATAGGCATACACCCCCATGGGTGGTATTTAATTAGCAAACGTCCACGGTGATATTTTCGAGGCTTGTCCAGGAGACAGGGTTGAGCTACATGTACATGTACAGGGTTCTATCTAGAAATTTTGGTTTGGGGTAGAAGGGGGCGTGGCACTTTCATGCACAGTCCCCTCCTCCAAACCATTAAATATTAGTTAGACACTGTTTAGGAGGTTTCTGTGTCATTTAGAACACTGAAGGACTCCATAATATAGAATCCCGAGCGAAGCGAGGGTTCTATGAGAGCCCTGAGGTCTTCTAAATCATATAAAAACCGACTAAACAGTGTCTAACAAGTTTAGATCACAATAATATAGCTTTGTATAGCTAGAGCCAGAGGGCAAAACTCGTAGGTGACTATGAAAATATTGTAGGTGACTATGAGATATAGATACCTGTCAGTAGCCAATCAAATTGCAGTATTTGTACATGTTGCAGTTATGATCTAATTGGTATTTGTGGGTTTTAGGTATAACATGTATACTCTTTGACATAATTCAGAACAATGCTAAATATTTAGCTACATATATCTCAAATAGTATACATTCCCCACCTCCTCCCTCTCTCTTTTTTGTCTTGCTACTCTTCTTTGGGGGAGAAGCTGGGTGCTTTGGGGGGGAAGCTTCCCCCCTGCCCCCCCCCTCCCTATGGATAGAACCCTGATGTACATGCACACAGATTTTAATGAAGAATAGGCATACCCACATGTTGCTACAATACCAGATTCTAGTTAGTGAAGCATATGCACAAAAAATTGTGGCAGGTCAATCAATGAATGTGACCACAAATATTTTCATTCATATTCATGACATTGTACACACTGTGAATACACTCAACACTGTTGCCACAAATTTCAGTCATAATACATTACTAGGCCACGAACATGTACACTCATATTAAATCTGCGTCTGAATAATTATTCTCGTAAGATAATATAATACACAAACAGCAAGCAGTGCTTTGTTGATAGTACACTGCAAGCTCATGATACACAGGCTATCAATTCTCCTCTCACTCCTACAGCTGTCTGCACATGGCTCACCTCTGAGATACAGCTTCTGAACCACTTCCAGTGCTCCTAGTTCCCTTCCATTGTACAGAGCTGTAGCGATGATCCACCAGCAGGGAGCAGGATGGTGGGTTAAAAGGTAAGCTGAATATGCTCGCTTACGCTGGGCAACTACAGGATACTGCTGCTCGAGCTCTCTCAGCTTGGACAGTGGAATATGGAGCCGCCAAACTATATTCCCTAGTCTCCCGTCACTGATATTTTCCATGACTGTATTCAAGTTCTCCAACATGAGTGATGGTTCTAATATGTGTGGAGGTGGACATGTGCACAGATGTGGTCAGTGTGAGCATCAGTGTAATCAACAAATGCACTGCTACACACACAATGTACATCACTGCAGGCATGAATTTGCTGTGTCATGTACACACGATCATAAGCATCCTCTACATTCCAATACATACACATGCCACACCCACATGTACCTGGAGCCCTCTGAACATAATCCTTTGCAGCTATCTCAGCAGTTTCTTCTCCATAGTAGTGAAGTTGTCCAGCTATATGGCTCCATCCCATGAGCGCGTGGGGAGAGCAATTGATGTAATAGTGTATGTGTTGCTCTCGTCGTTGCTCCTCATCATCACCACAGTCATCGACTATTCTCATACTCATTTCGGTTGGTATATTGAGACGGTCCCACAGATCACAAGTGTCCACAGATGATAGAACTTTAGTCAGATTGCTGTGTGTTAGGCTGGTGTCTGTGAGATTTTCAAATATAAATGAAAATTATTTAAGCATGGTGCTAAGTCTATAACCCATAGTACATGTACTGTACCATAACACTATTACACCGTACTTTTTGTAACATTGGATAAAAGTTTCGGTATAAAAGATAATTACCCTCTGTGAAATCATTTACATACGACAAAAAAAATGTCATAAAATGAATTTATTTGCCAATGAAAACAGGTGGTGAAATTGGCAAATGGTAAAAATTTCCACGTATACAGTAATAATTATTTTATTATTTTACTCCTAGTGCTACACAATATAGAGAATTACTTCATCACTATCAACCAGCACACTAATTACAGACACAGTATACGTTACCATGACAACATCCACTTAGCAAACATGACCATAATAATTAACATAATACTTTATGGTTGGACTTTGAACCACACTAGCCTTTCAGTGTCCCCACAGACCACACCCACTGTCAGTGGCTAGCCATCAACATTGACATGCTCTGCCAGTCTTCCTAGACCTGGTATCAAGTGGTACACACAACCAACAGCAAAACTTGATCCCCTAGGAAGAACTACTAAACTGAGAGGGAGCAATCCGATAGTGGGTCATCTAGAGTCCATAGTTGATAGCTAGTGAACAGCAAACTGGTCCAGCCTAACTCAGTCGGCAAAGGTCAACTGCTATCTCAGCACATACCAGTCAGCATTTCACAAAAAGTTGGCAAATAAGTGGGCATATGTATACCACACTAAATTTCTTGGTATGTAATTCTTTGATATTTTTTTTGGATAAAATAAATAGAATAGTGGTGACTTACTAAGGGCTTGATTTAAGGTCCTCCCAATTGTTTTAGTGCTACTCCATACGTGCATGAAACAATACTGCATATAGCACTGTAAGGTACATGTATAATGGCCGACAGAAAATAAAATTATGAAGGCACTAGAATTATCTTGTGATAGTCTCGGCACATTTAGAAATCAGTTGCCTACTAAGGTCTAGAGCTCTAAGCTGCAGCTATTTGTGGGATGATATACATGTACAGCATGCATGCAGTCATGAAAGTTTCTCCCATACCCTCCTTCCTATTATTAAAATTTGAGTCAGCATAATGGATAGGAGAGGGGGGTTCTAGCTGGAGTGTAGCCATTGTATGGATCTAAATCTCACATGCATGCAGTCATGAGAGGAGCTGGGAGGGGCTGGGGGTGAGCTAGGCTAGTCATGAGGTCAGAGTCAACCCAGCGACAGATGAACTGCAGAGGAGGTCAGATATGGTCGCACGTAATCGCTCAGGAATTTAATTAGTTCCGTGTGTGTTTGTTGATTCAGCCGTTAAAGTTTATGCTTGCTCCAAACGGTAAGGATTAAATTTAGCTATGGGTTGGATCAGTACATGTATCAGTCCTGTGTTTTAGATGATTTTAGATAGATAGTAATTTTTGAATCATCATAATATATAACGAAAAGGACAGGGGAGAGGGTCTAGTTGGAGTGTATGGATCTAAATCTCACACACTTACCAGTCAGCTCCTCAGCGTAGTGAACTATACTGTCCCCCAGAGAGTGTTCCTTAGTTGAAGCACCAAAATAGCGGTGAAGCCCATCAATTATCCTTCTCCAGCTGGCCAGAGGGTCTCTTAGTAGCCACTCCCTCACTAGAGCTGCAGTTCTCTCTTCATTAATCGAGCATTGTGATGATATTTCATCACATTTGGATTCAGAAAGGCCGAATATGAGTTCACCAATTTCCCTCCAGTCTATTCCAGCCAGAGTGCTGGTGATGTTGCTGACAGTGAGGGCTGTAGCATTGGAGAGAGCACATCAATCAGTGTGGGAATAATAATAAAGCAATAATGGACATAGATAGTAAACAATCTCATCCATAATTTTTGAATGCTCCATGCAGTCTACCCTAAGACGCCGGTTTGCTTGGAAAATCGGAAATGATATTCATACTATGGCATGCACAGCTGCACATGACCATATATGGGCTTCTGTGAGGCCTCACCTGACCATACTATATGTAGCAGACCACAAATATGCACACACGTGATCAGTTTCTGTATACTACATACGGATACTACAGTAGTCTAGAACGCGCGCCGCGAAGGACTTAGCTGATTGTTCACAGAATGAACTTTTTTCACATTTTGCAAGCTTGAATCTCCATCACAGGTGGATGTCTCAGTTCTACACTCAGCCAGCACAGTGTCATAATGGTATGGATTGTGTACAGCAAGTCCTGGAGTTCTGGGATATTTATTACTGATTTGATCCACTTGCAAATTCTGATTCAGACACCAAGTCTATCAAAGTCAGCGGTCAAGATGGACCACTACCAAAGATCTGTTTAGTACTAGCTTTTCTCGCTCGGGATATTGTTAGTAGAGAAGTTGAAGTTCAGTTTAGTCCTTGTCCTGTTATTTTAGCTAGTTTAGTTCTAAAGTTAGGGTTGTTAGAATTGCTAAATTTTTTCTGTACTTCATGCTCAAAGAAAGTGTACAAATCGGAGTACTGTAACACTATGAATCATCCAGTGTAGTCTTCTGGTACTAACCTGATGTACAGGAGTGACTTTGGAGCGCTCAGATGCCCACTACTGAAATGATCCACTTTGGAAAGTGCTGGTAGACATATGAGGTCTTATCTTTCTTACCGTTTTGTTCGGTGACTCCGGTCTTTTCTTGTCTTGATTCAGGTATCAAACGTAAGTAGAAGAGTTACTCTGACTAGTCTATACTTAGTTAAGGCAAGCGCTCGTGTTTCTAGCAAGTTACACTTCTACACATAGCACTGTACAAAATCCATGTGCTCAAAGGTCACGCATATCATTAACCCCCATACGTACAATACATTTCACCGTTTACTATGGAAGTATATGGACTTCCGGGCGTCAACGGGTAGACTGCATGTGTTAGTAATTTTCGGCTCCATAATTAATTTTTCATACATATAGCTAGTAGTAATACACCTGTCAATGGTATACCCCACTATCCCCCTCCAGCACGAAACAAAGGGGGTATCAAGGAGTTTTTACAGGAGAAGCAGGACCTAGGGGGGCACATTTGACTTTCCTGTATACATTGACATAAATTATTTGTAAACTAGGGGGTGTGGTTCACGAGACTACAATTGCCACATCACAACAGAAGCAGCATGAAAGCAATCTAATCTGGCCCCTACATGTGTACTTCTCCTAGGACATACTAGGTGTTGAATAGGGGATTTGATTGCAAATGTTACTCCGACTCTGGGGTAATTGAAACGATCACTGTCAAATCCCCTAGTACATGTATACCCTTATTCGGAGCGGGAGGGGGATCCTGGGGCATACCAGTACTGTTGACTGGTGCAAATTATAATAAAATTAATGATGTTGATCAAACGCAGCCTTTGTAGTAAACCATCATCCAAAGCTGACGAAATTCTTCAATCCGCTATGAATTCTCTTCTGGACCTCCGGATTTCGGAAACTTCCAGGAAGTTGTCTGAGAGTTTGGCTCAGAAGGCGTCTTTAGAAAGGGATTTTCTGAAAGTCTTACAAGACTCTCGAGATGCCCAGCTAAAGCTGCTGCCAGAGGAGGATGCAGATAGTATGGCTATCATCAACCAAAGGCATTCCCTTAACATCCGCAGTTTCTATAGCCAGCTGGCTATTGCTCGGGAAAATGCTTTCCTCCGTGCAAAAAAGGAAGCTGACAAAAAAGCCAAGAAGCAGGATGATGACGCTTCCATGGACACTGCTCCAGAAGTAAGGGTGGTCGATATTCTCGATGCGTGCCTGAAACAACTCGGACTGATTGGAAGAAAGTCTCGGTCTGACAGTCCTGGTCCTTCCAGTCGTTCATCCCGGAGTAGGAGCAGGTCTTCGGATGTATCATCTACCAGCACACGCTCTGGCTCTCGCTCCTCACGTAGCTCCTCCCGCAGCTCCAGAGGCCGTTCAGCTCATTCTAAGCGTAATAAGAAGAGCAATGCCGCTAATGGAAAGAAGAAGAGGAAGTCTGTTCGTTTCGACAGTACAGTGTCAAAAAACGGAGATGCTCCCACTTCATCACGTCCAAAAAACAAAAGAGGAAAAGGCAGAGGAAGCCGATAACTCCTCAGGATCATGGTGTGGTGGGTTTCATACGTTGTTTAAATAAACTGTTGTTGTTACCCGTTCCTTTATTTTGTCTCCGTTTCCTGTCCCCTAAGATTCATAATTATTCTAATTATGTACTCAATAACTCAGAGTGTTTTTTACTTTCCTTAGGTCTTAATTTCAGGCCTACTCCCCGTATTCTTTCTAATCACATTCTTTGTAAACAATTTGATGATTTCGTTAGGTCTGTACGCACCAAGCATTTTTTTCGTGATTTTACTTGTATTAATAGTCACCCACATCAATACAGTAAGTTATGTGTCAAGTCGGAGTGGACTCCTCCATTGGCTCCTCCTTGGATTGAGATCCCACTCTCGGCCATTAAGCTTGAATTATGTTCCTTGCGTCATCATCTAAATCCCAATTTTTCCTCAAATTTATCCTGCTCTGATTTTTCTGTTTTATGTAAGCTCCGTTCCGTAAAGGGTATCAGAATTCTAGCAGCAGACAAAAATCTGGGTCCGACCATCGTGACCGAATCCTGGTACAGAAATGAAGTCTCTCGCCTTCTAAGTGACGATATCTTCTACAAACAAGTTGATACCGTGCCATATGCTGCCATGGGGAGGGCTCTGTCATCAATCTTGGAGAGGTATGGTCAGTCACTTGGGGAGAAGCTTAAGCTGTATATTATTCAGTTTGCTGATAACCATACTCCGGCTCACTTTAAGATTCTTCCAAAGGTGCATAAGTGCCCCTTGGTTGGTAGGCCTATTGTTGCTTCCACCAGTTACTTGACAACGCCCGCTTCTCGCTTTATTGATTGTACACTTTCTCCTTGCCTTCCCTCTCTGCCTTCATATCTCAAGGACTCCTCGGATCTAATCCGGCAACTGAGCTGCCTTAATGTTCCCCCCGAAAGTTTTCTAGTTACTGCAGATGTGTCGTCTTTATATACTAACATTCCTATCAAGGATTATTTAACTGCTATAGATTTATTCTGCAGATCTAAGGGGTGTGAGTTTACAGCTTTGATCACGGAACTGTCCAGATTTGTCCTCAACAATAACTACTTTGAGGCAGACGGTGTTTTATACCACCAGCAATGGGGTATGGCCATGGGTACTCCTATGGCTGTTTCTGCTGCTATCATCTATTTAGCCAGGCTAGAAGAGCCCCTACTAACATCTAGCCATCTTATCTTCTATAAGAGATATATAGATGACATCTATTTTATTTGGAGTGGTACTTTGTCTGAGCTTGACTCCTTCCTTCTTAAACTTAACAATTTAGCCCCTACTATTAAGCTTTCCTGGGATATCTCCAAAGAGAGAGCAGTTTTTTTGGATATGGTCATCTTCAAGGACCAAGATGTCCCTACAAAACTTGTCACCAAGCCTTTTCAAAAGCCTCTCAATAGGTACTTGTATATACCTTTTAACTCCTACCATCCTAGCCATTCAAAGAGGAGCTTCATAAAAGCCGAACTTATTAGGTACGTGAGGCTGTCTTCTAAGTTATCGGATTTCCTGGCAATTAAAAATAAATTCTTCAATAGGCTGCGTAATAGGGGGTATCCGAAATGGTTTTTATCAGACATTTTCTCTGAAGTCCGATTTGACTTGCGCTGGAACTACCTTTCAGAAAAGAAAGAGAAGGCCAAAGTTTCAAGTCATAACTTGTTTTGTTTTTTTAAAACCTTTAAGAACCCTCTGTTCAATAATGTTCATTTGAGAAATTTGTTTTTATACCATCTAGGCCATGACTTTGTTTGTTATAAGGCTACACCCAATCTGGCTAAATTTGTTGGTTGTTGAATTTTAGGGCTACCTAGTCAACGTTGACTAGGTAGTCTGTTTTTCTTGTACTGGAGTCATGTTTTCTGGCTGTTATCAGTTTTCTGTCTCACTCCGTTTTCCTCTCCTTATATTTAAGCTAGTGGTGATTTCTTTTTTGTTCATCCTGATGAAGTGCATCACTTGCACAGAAAAGCTTCGATTAATATTGAATTGATGTATTGAAATTAAGTCACTGCTATTTGCCATTACTTGCACAGCTAGCACACAGATCTTTTTCTACACTCAATAAAGCAATAATGGACGTAGATAGTACACAATCTCATCCATAATTTTTGAATGCTCCATGTGTTAATAATAAGAGTAATTTTCGGCTCCATAATTAATTTTTCATACATGTAGCTAGTAGCACTGCATACACCTGTCAATGGTATGCCCCACTATCCCCCTCCAGCAGTAAACCATCATGTTTACGGCCTTTCCTTACTTTATTATTAGTTTACGATCTCACCTAGTTTACGGCCTTTCCTTATTTCGCGTTTGATTCTCCGTCTCTCTTGTCGACTCTGTGAGTTCAGGTAGCCTCGCTCAGTAAAGAGGGCTCGCTTCTCCCCGCTCGTCTGGCGTTTGGCCGCGGTGATCGGGCTGGTGGCGCCGCGGAGACTCGGAGAGGCTGACTCATCCTCTTCTTCTTCGCTGCTGCTGTCTTCCCCAGAGCTACTCGACTCCGCCATAGCTAGCTAGCTAGAATACAGCAGATTTCAGTTCCGTTCGAACATTGCGCGTTCCGTAACGCGTGACGTATCCCGCATGCCGTACCGCTTACCCGCGCGCGCCAAAACATACTACATGTCACTTGCATGTGTACATGTACGGGGGAAATTTACCTGATTACTTGTGTTGTATGCAGCTATGCATATTCATTTGTTGGTAGTTGCCTAGCAACCAAAGTTTTTATATATAGGAGATTTGCCAGCTATGGGAAGGGGGGTGGGTCATTATAAAGTAGGCCAATGATGAACAGAGGTCAACTACCAACAAAATAGTTATCTGACAGTAATTGGGGTGCATGAGATGCATGGTCGAATGCACCCCAATTACGCAGAAAGCTATTATGTGTATGTATGCATGTGCATGTGTTTACATGTCATATTATTGTGCTGTACATGCATGTGTATACTAATTTATGGTATACCATAGAAGGAAAAGTCTATCAGTGGCAGCTGGACCTATTCTGTGAAGATTGTGAACAGTGAGAAGAAATCAGATTATACTGTGCGTAAGTGGAGAGATGCGGCCTATAAACGGTTTGAGATGGTTGATGACATAAAACTTGGCCTAGCGAAGTGGACAAATCTCGAGCTCTCAAAGGAATTGGATCTTGTGATCGGATATATTGAACCTGGTCATGGTGCCAAAGGTCGAAAACGATGGCTCCATGATGACAGCGATCTCGTTGATTTGTATCAGTTGCACAAGGGGAAGAAGGAGATCATGTTATGGTGCCTCACTATTGCTCATTCTGAGAGGTCTCGATCTAGATCTCCACATAGTAGTGGTTCATCCAAGTCATCTACAGGCACCAAACCCTCATCCAAGGTAGCCCAGTCTCTTATCAGTAAGAGAGATCAAGTGGATGCCATTGTTCAAAAGCTCAGGGATAAACATCAAGACAGGTTTTCCCCGCCTCAACTAAACACATGGGCACATTGTATTCATATGAAAACACACTCATCTTATGACGACCCCCCGGATAAGCCATTTTTCAGAGCCGGAAGCTCTAAACATACAAAATCCTGTGATAAGCAGGATTTACCATCTACAGCTGCACAAGCTAGTGATCCAATATCCCCTGGCAAGCGCATTAATCTGCGATCTAAGTGCATGGATCAAATTGAAAAATGGCATCAGCTATTTATGAAAGGAATCATATCGGAAGAGCAACACAAGGAGCTGGTTGACAAGGTATGGAATGATATCAAGAAGTTTTAACAAACATGCAAGACTGTACGTATGTATACTCGGCGCAGTTTAGCGAACAAAATTAATAAGTAGCTGTAGTACATTTAGCGAACAAACAATCACAACTTATTCTAGTATAGAAAACATGCCAGTATAATGATTATTATTATTATTACATAAAATTAACAATATCCTGAATGTGATATCCATCCATTGCAATGTTGTTTTGTTATTTGGTCGAAGGCTGCCTGAATAATTGGTACAGGGTCAACAGATGAGAGCTGCAAGATGTCATGGTGCCGCTTCAAGTATGCCTTGACAGAACTGAATGCCTCTTCTATTGGATTCAGATCTGGACTATATGGTGGAAGCCAAATTAAGAGGATACCAGCATCACTGAAAAGGTCTTCAACAATTGGAACATGATGAACAGCACAGTTATCCATTACTGCTATGCATTTTGATGATGATCCATCAAATGGATTCATGTTAGGTATTAGCTCTCCCTGCACAAAATCATAGAAAATATCAGCATTTATAGTATCAGTAGTGCTTGTAACAGCCATTACTCCTTCACTGCATAGAGCAGCAATGGATGATATCCTTTTGCCTCTCACTAACAAGTGATCACACTCTGCCCTGGTTCCCCTTAACGAATATCCAAACTTCCGTCTATAACTTCGTGCATCACATCCTGATTCATCAATCCAGACAAACTGATCACGCCTATACAAAAGCACTTCAGCCATAAACATCGCCCTCAAGTACTCACTTCTTTGTAGAGCTACCATCCTAACCTTCTTTCTTGTAAAGCCATGGCTCCTTAACTGGCGACAAATCGTTGATTCTGAAACCAATTTTCCAGTGATTTTCTGGATTTCTTTGCATATTTCATGCAAGTAAAGTGTTGGGCTCTCCATGATAAGCGAAATTATGAGGCGCTCCTCCGATTCAGATAGCTTGTGTAAGGATGGTCGTCTAGGCTGACTTGATGGTTGTACATCACCAGTTGATTCGAATCTCTTAAAAATTTCACACGCTGTACTCGGAGCTATGCAGAGTCGAAAGGCTATTTCTCTAAATGAGAGCTCCATACCCAACCTCTGCCAAACAACTCTCCATCTAAGGTCCGCGGAGTTGGGTGCCTTTCTCCCTGGCTCTGCGGACGTCGACATCATTTTTCAGTGATTTGAAAGTTGCGGGCAGAATGATGAGCGCATGCGCATAATTTGTGCACGTCACGCGAATTCAAACTACGCGCGTACGCTACGGAATGTTTGTGTTCGAACGGAACTGAAATCTGCTGTACTCCGAACGGGCCCGCCCCGTTTGATCTGAGTGGGATCCGGGAGGGACTTTGCGTATATCTTCACGTGTCATACGGGCATTATCACATGACACTATTTGACCACACCTACTGGAGAGTGGTGCTGATTCATGATCTGAGCTGTTCAAGATGTTGATCAAAGTGAAGGTATGCAGAAAAGAGAGATAGCCAAATCGTGTTTTAGACTGTTTGTGGCTTTGTGTGTGTGTGTGTGTGTGTGTGTGTGTGTGTGTGTGTGTGTGTGTGTGTGTGTGTGTGTGTGTGTGTGTGTGTGTGTGTGTGTGTGTGTGTGTGTGTGTGTGTGTGTGTGTGTGTGTGTGTGTGTGTGTGTGTGTGTGTGTGTGTGTGTGTGTGTGTGTGTGTGTGTGTGTGTGTGTGTTCATACATATAATCCATGGTTTATAGCAAGGCCCGCCTGGGTATGAGGTAGTCTTGCGCAGCCAGACTCTTACACCTCGGGAGGGGGAGGGAGAGAGTCTGGTGAAGTGCTATACATCGAGTTGTCCCAGTGCCTCGTACGAGGCGCGACCAATCAGATTCCATCTTTAGTTTGCGGTGGCATATCCGATTGTGAACGGAAAATAAACACGCGTGCGCAATAGTATCTTGTCTGTTCACAGTCGGATATGCCACCGCAAACTATGTAATGCCATAAAGATGCAATCTGATTGGTCACGCCTCATACGAGGCGCTGGGACAACTCGATGTATAGCACTTTACCAGACTCTCCTTCCCCCTCCCGAGGTGTAAGAGTCTGGCTGCGCGAGACTACGTGACATGAGGCTAGTTCATGGCTGAGGATGTCTCGCATACATAGAATCCATGGTTTATAGGAAGGGCCTGGGTGTGATGAGGCTAGTTCATAGCCAGCCTGAACACCCCATACGTGCAGGGCTGCATAAGCTTAGGATGTCTTTCAAAGGGATGGAGTGACGGGAAATTGGCATTTCCGGTGTACTGGGAGAGGTGAACTCTTATGATTTGATTATTTTTGTCAAATTAAAGCCACACTAGATATCCGATACTACATCCTTAAATATTGCCCTACCAAGCATATTATAGTATTCTTGAAATAATCTATCATTTCTTATTAATGCTTTCTCTTCCCCCCCTCCCCCATTTCCTATCCTCTCTCTCTCTCTCCCCCTCCCTCCTCCCATCTTCCACCCCGATGTCAACTCAGACCCTCACAGGAAAGGAGGTAAATACAGTACACTCTTATTGTATGGCATAATACCGTATAGCGGGAAATTTCGAGGGAGAAAACTTTCGCGGGTTGATAGGAAAGGAGCATTTCACGGAGAAAACTTTCGCGGAATATTAAAACTGGTCGCATAATGGGTGTGGCATGCCTAGAATTTCGTGGAGAAAACTTTCGCGGATGGCTGAAAAATCGCGAAAATTCGTGAAAGTTTTCTCCCTCGAAAGTTTCCCGCTATACGGTATTCTAATCATTACTACAAGAATAATAACTACATTATGTACTTGGAACGATATTATTATATGCACGTATCACCAGTATAAACATTTTGAAGCCCCCTCCCCTTCCCGCCTTCCCGACACCATTGATATCTCCCTCTCCCCCTCTCCCTGATTCCCTAATGCACATGTGAAGTACCGTATAGCGGGATATTTTCGAGGGTATTAATTTTCGCTGTTTTCGCGGATCAGGGTGAATCCGCGAAATTTTATACCTCAAAAATTTCCCGCTATACGGTATGACTTGACGACCCGTTCCTACACTGACTTAGTTCGAGCATGCGCAGTCCCACCAGCAGATGATATGATATCGGTAGAATGGGTGTGGTCGATATAAACCACAAGGCATGCTGAACAGAGGATGCACTATTTGTAGCGTTAGCAAGCCATTTTCGAAAGATACTGCCTCCTTTTCGAAGAAAGGTCGAACATGTATTAGCTGACATTTTTCTTGGGACGTGTCCAACTATTGTCGAACACTCGGGTTTTGTGACAGCTACAGCATGGGGGTCACGGACGTTGCCGGGCTCTCAGATACACGTCAGATTTTCTCCAATTTCAGCCTCCCAAATGCTTTGATACTCGTGGTAGCCACGGATCATCGCCTCCACGACACAGCTTCGTGGTTCAGACATAGTTGTATAGCTCGTGTTTAACACTATCTGCTATGATTTCCACGCCATGTGTGAAAGAAGAGGGGCGTGGTTTTTATTGCATCTAATTTGGGGGTGTGGCTTTGTTTCAGGGCTGATCCTCGAAAATTAAAACGCGAAAAAGTTCAAAATCCCACATCCGCGAAAATTGCTAGCCTCGAAAATTTCCCGCTATACGGTATTACACATACTTTTGATACACACATACACCACTAGATTGATATTGACATTGAACCCACTGACAAGGTAAGAGTCTCGTGTTTAAAATGTATGCATCACCACATCAAATGTTTGACATACTGTTGATTATTATACTCTTTTCTATTACATATACGTAGGTGGAGCGGATTAAAGAGAGAGTGGAAGAGAAAGAGGGTATTCCCCCTCCACAGCAGAGGTAGGATTGCTAATGCCACACTTCATCTTGTCCGTAGAAATTTATTTTGTGTACTCTTTTCTATTGACACTGTAGATTGATCTTCAGTGGCAAGCAAATGTGAGTTAGACGATAATAATATTATTATTCCTCATCATTATTTCCATCGTTTGATGCCCCCTCCCCTTCAATAACATCTCTCTCTCTCTCTCTCTCTCTCTCTCTCTCTCTCTCTCTCTCTCTCTCTCTCTCTCTCTCTCTCTCTCTCTCTCTCTCTCTCTCTCTCTCTCTCTCTCTCTCTCTCTCTATCTATCTCTGTCACATATCGACCTAGGCCCTGGGATAATCCCCCAAAACGGCCTATATAGTAATATCCATTATAGTGTGCATAGCAGTCTGAAGTCGGATAAATTTCAGAATAGTTATTTTCCTGCCCCGGACTCTAGCTCAAAATTTTGCACTATGGTTCTCAGCCCTTCAGTTATTGCCCCATGTGCACATACACAGCAAGCGGTAAAAATTTATAATCGGTTTATTTCGAGCTCGTTCCTTGTTCCTTGTCTGTCAGCGCAAGAATCACCTGATTTGGAGATATCCAAGTAATTCGTAAGCACATCATATCGTCGAAAACTGGCTTTATTAATATTATGCTTTAAATTGTTTGGTGAGGACCACAAATGGCACAAACACTGTGTTTTTTTTATTGGCCAGACCTGTCAACTGGACATACTGCTGGCCATTAATTTTGCTCTGTTCATGCACAACCTAGTGCAAGTGTACTTAGTAGGTAAAGGTCGTCAAAGCTCATGCATGCATGTGCCCACATCTCAGCTCTGTGGAGCTCTGGTTGTTATTATTGATCCCTATAATTACATGATTACATTATCTCATGAGGTGCATCCTTACACTCCTCTTATTTTCATACAGGAATGATGATAAAACTGCTGCTGATTATAAAATCCAGGGTGGCTCTGTGCTGCACTTGGTGTTGGCACTCCGGGGTGGAATTTAGCAGCTCAGCTACATAGCAAACACATTCTTCTGCTTATGCTATACATGCACACTGCATTCTAACAGTTACTATAGTAAGGCAAATATTCTAATAATTTATTTGAACAAACTATAGTAAGGTTTAGTGCTAGTACATTATTGGTTATAATAATAATATAATGCTTCCAATTTCATAAAATTTTTGTACCATGAATAGTCGATCATTATCCTAACAATAATTAACTATTAATAGTTATACTGTTAATTCCATATAATATTATACTACCCTCTAGGATGCTAAAGCAAGAATAATAATAATAATTGTGACCTGCATGCTCCAGGAAAAGGGGCCGTTCAGCATGATAATAATAATTATGGTCAAGGTTCTCCCATATGTCATACATCCTGTTTAATTACCCTGTTTGAGGTACTTTTGTAGCTTTGTATTAGTCAGTTAATAATTATTCGCTTGTACTAAGCTTATTCTGACACAGCTGCAGGTGCCGCATAATTATTGCTCCTGGTGGCATGCATCATGTGCACTGCCAGCATGGGACAGTTCACAATAGAACTAAAACTGAAAACCACAATGTCAAAAAGACTACATAATTAAGTAAACTACATCATGTAAGCATAACTATACGCATGCAGTATAATAATATCATAATAATATAAATAATAATTATACCATAGTCATCGAAATAGGCGCTATGTGCTAGAGACAACACTATTGGATATTATAATAATATTATTATAGTTTATCTAACTAAATGGAAAGATTAAACTCAAGTTCTTGTTTGAAGGTGTCCTCCGCTTTCTTTGGTAGTAGTGACACTTTACTGTCCGGTGATGGAGTGTTGTCATCTATTAATTCAATAGCAGATCATGCACTGCTAGATGGTTTTTGAAATTAAACAAAGTACCCTCTAATAATTAAGGTAAACCACAAAAAATTAATAATAATTATCCACAATTTGATTAATAATCTGTTGCATGTAAGCAAAATTAATGGAAAGGTCTTTGCCAATATAACTCAAGCCCTTTCTGTATAGCTACTGAAATCAAGGAATATTCTAATGCGCATTGTCTGATAATAATAATTATTAGGGTTCTCCCCAAAGTGCCCTAGAGCTGCATGCTGAATGCATAAATCTGACGTATTAAAGTTTGATATTGATAAAATTAAATATTTTTTTGTAAAGGAAGTTAATGTAAATCACGGTATGAATTACATGTTAGATAATTATTATTATTATTGTGTTATTGTAATGATGCTACATATAGCTCTTTTTTTACCTGTCTGGATGTTTTGAACACCAGGTGGGATTACAGTGTCAGATCCTTTTTTCTTTGCTTTTCTGTGTTTCCAGCAGTCCAGTATGGTCATTATAGCAAGAGCACAAAGGCCAAGCGCTGTAGTGGTAAACATTGTATACACTGTTGTTTTTCGATAGTAGGACCCAACCAGAGGTGACCTGCCAATTAAAGAAAATAATAATTATTAAACAGTGATTGACAATCCCATATTGTTTTGTAGGAGCTATATAGCTAGGATATGTGCTTCAAGTGCTATTTATGTGAAAATTGTTAATATCGAGACTCGAATTTAGCCACATGGTAGATCATGTGAGAAGGTCAAAAGGTCAGGTGTTTGAATGATCATAACGAGAACATACTAATTAATGTGGCTCTTGGAGCATATAATAATATTATACCATAATACATGACATTGTAGCTCAATTATTGTTGAGCATGACATAATGTGCCAAGGCCTAATGACCATGCAGTAATTACGGGGTTGCTGAAAAGTGCTTTAAAGGATGTTGATAATTCAATGAATGCGAGTAATCTTAATATTAAAAATTTTGCTGAATTTAGTAGAATTATTATTATCACGGATTTATTTTATGATGAAGATTAACTATAATATTATCTCACTCGGTCTCAGGTGGAGAAAGTTGTTGGATTATTTCATTCAGTGCTCCATTTGAGAAGCGATCTGCAAACACCATCCATCCGTACACAAATGCGGCACTTCCCTGGATGTTATTATAACGTAATACAGGCTATAATATTATAAGGAGTAGGTAGGTAATGTAGGTAAAATTAATCGTGCACAAACATTAGAAACTTATTAATAATGCTAGCATTAACTTCCTTCGAGGATTTCAGGGTAAACAAGTATAGCTATTAATTAAATTTTTGTAGCAAACTACTATAATAATTATTATTAACCTTGCAATCCCCCCCCCCCCCCCAGCTGCCTCCCTCATTATTATACCATAATAATAATAGCTGGGAAACTTTGGCGAGGTTTTTAAGTTGGTGAGTTCGGTTAAATTGCCATTTTAACTTAATCCATGCGTGCCTATGGTGGTGAGCATTCAGATCGCCAAATTTAAGACGAAATGGCTTTCCATTGGTATAATGGAAAGCCATTTTGTTGAGTTTAATGTTCACCAAAAATTATCTGCTCTACGGTGATTCGGTGAATGGTGTATTATGATTGTTGTGGCACTTCAGTAATTTTCGTGATCAATACGAGTCCAATAACCACAAGGACGATTACATACCAATCGCAATGTAATTTTACTTACGCTATATTCTCCAATGAGCATTGAAATCATAGAGAGGGAGATGACCATAATCGTGGACCCACCGATTCCCAGCAAGATGACAGCAATGTAGATGCTATCTCTGCTCCAATTAAAGGAAGATGTGCGATCGGACGTGGCGGACTTGAATAAAAGCCAAAATCTGCCATAATGCACGCAGGAATAATAGTTTGTTTGAACCGCTATTTTTATAAATAATTAAATAATTATAGTACATAGATTAACTTACAGAGCTGCCCATACAATCACTGTACCTAAGACGTACATGATCTGTGGAATAAGTAATCATTATGATCATAATTTTCATAATACACTCAATGTGTTAATCATACTTGTTAATAATACTGGGGGCTAATTATTTAATTGAATGCTTACCACTAAAAATTAATTATAAATCATTGTATTACCCAATTTCTTTAAAAAAAGAAATTTGGAATTAATAGCTTTGTACCTTCTCGCCTAATCTTTTGTTAATCATCTTCACAAATATTGTCATTGCAACACTGGTGATATAGAAAACAAGAGGGCCGATTGCTATGCTAAGCTGTATTGTTAAGATGAGGAAAAAAGTGAATACCGTAAATCGCGAATATTTCGTGTCTAAAATATTTCATGCGATAATTTTTCGCGTTAAATAATTTTCGGACAAACGACCCTGTACCGCATTGTCGTTAATATTGCGCATGTATTTCGTGCGTCTATAATTTTCGCACAAGCCATGCTGTCCGAAAATAGTTTAACATCAAAGTATTCACGATTTACAGTATAATATGACTTTAATTAATAAATTAGTGAAAGAAGGGGTTGAGGCTTGTAGCGTACCACAATGGCTCCGTGCGACGTGCTGGAATGGCCATAGGGATGCGCGCAACAATGGTTCGTTCATATAATATTATACTAATAATAATATGTATACGTGGTATGGATGGGAGGGGCTGGGGGGTTTGAGCTGATGGTTAGCAGGGTTAGTCTCTAGGGTTTGTCCATGATAGGGAGGAAATAATTCTTTGATTTTTTATTCTTCACTTATCAAAATTTTTCTAAGTTCTCTCAAGCCATTCCAGCATGGAGCCAATAATAATAATATTATTATCGCACGCTGCAAGGCTCATGTTTAAAAGTAACCACCATACCCATAATAATAATAGCAGGGAGTTCATTTTCAAATTCTAGAGTTCATGCAACCCTTCAATGTTAGTTATTAACGAATTTCTTCTCACCTCATTCATGTTGAGAGTATTCAAAAAGAGGATTGGGAAATATTGTAAGCTGAACATGGTGATGATCCTGGCTGCCACAAACACACACATAACCTGTAATGTCAAAATGTGGTAGCTATTCAGGAGGGGGGTATTGGTGTTGAAATTAGTTCAAGACGGATCTGAGCTTAAATTCAGTTATGATACTGAGTGTGTATACATACAGTCAGAGTTTCATCCAGAAAAACGTTTTGGGGGGAGAAGTGGGTGTGACAATTTCCCGCAGTGTAACCCCTCTCTCGATAATGGATTGATGTGTTTTCGGATGTCACTGAGGTATTGCAAAGTGATCTTAAATAATTGAGTCATGAAGTAGGGGACTATACCGATCACTTGCACTGCGATGCAAAAGTATACATGCTCCCCTTTAATTTCCTATCACCTCTCTCTCTCTCTCTCTCTAAATTTCTTCTTTCTCTTTTTCTTTTTGGGGGGAAAGCTGGATGTTTTGAGGGGGAAGCTTCCCCCCACTGGATGAAACCCTGATGGTTACACAATTAATTATTATTACGCTCCATGACTCCGTTTTATTTAATTTATCAAGGTAGCTATGGGCTTAACTGATAGCCTCATCCCCGGTGCTGAGGACAATGTTGTCCTCAGCACCGGGGATGAGGCTATCAGTTAAGCCCATAGCTACCTTGATACACTAACACCCTCCCACACCTCCCCCAACTAGACTATATATGGGTTTCGGACTTACCAAATAGAATTTTGGTTGAACGAGCCACTTGTACCACTTGAGCTTCTTCAGAGCAACACTTGGCTTTTCACGGATGAAGATTTGAAATGGCAAAGTGAATATCAACCCCAACACAGTTACAATTATGGCCATTATCTACAAAAGGATATCAAGATTATTATAATATTATTATTAGTTTGCAGATACACATTATTGAGCAGCAGCAGCTACCAAAGTACTAATAATTATTAGTTATATAGCTACATCATAATTTTACCCAAAATACTGGTTTATCCGCTGGTTCAAGGTCAGCTGTATTCACACTGCGGTTCACTTTGAGCAGAAGAACCAGGAAAATTATGAACACAAGTAGGGTACCAGCCACTTGAAATCCATATCTGCATTGGGATTTTAATTTGTTTGTTGTTGTCATCACTAGCTGTTTATAGAAAGCCACGCCCAAAACAGCGCGCATGCGCGGTAAGTTTACCATGCATGATGATGAGACTTACCTAATAGAATTCAATTCTACCCTTTCGTTTTTGTCTGAGGTCAGCTCGGGAATCATCGCCAATTGAGCGATCTGCGCAGCAGCCCATCCAAATTGAAATACGATCGCGAAGCTCGCGTAATAAAGCACCTTGTACCCGTCGGCCACTCCTTCGCATCCCAGGCAATCGTACCAAACAAAGAAGAATGAACACACGAATGACACGAGGCCTACCAAGTGGAAAATCTTGCGTCGACCGTACCTGCACACGCACTGATCCGACCATACTCCGAGAAACGGTGTAAAGATGGCGCCAGCCACCTGCGCGGCCAGCATAATGTGCCCAACACTGTCGTGAGGTATCTGCAGCACTTGCGTAAAGAACGCGATTCCGTAAGGAAACCACATGCCAGCAACAGTGAGAACGTTAATCAAGTGACCAGTCCCGAATGCGAATCGCTGTATGAGTGGTAATCTTGGTACTTGAGCGTTGCCATTGGTAGTTTCTTCCATCACTTTATTTATAATATGCGTGAAGAAAAGCGTTCGAAAGAAGGGCACGACGGATCTCGATTCGGAGCTCACCAGTTTATGATCATCGGTATCTTTGTGGGGCGTATGGTACATCATATCGCGCGCCGCAAACTCGGCGCTCAGGCTCACACGACTTCCGGCATGGAATGAGCCACGTACGCCGGTTTCTGTAAAGCGGAATTTAGCTATTAACCCTGGAGGGTGATTATCCTACTCGTTTATTTCCTACATTCTTCTTCTTTGTCACCTTTATTGTATGTCATGATCCAGCTATTATAATTAAAACTTGGCCACTTTAATTAGCTACTAGTGTAAGGCATCCAAGTGCCAAAATACACCATACAAACTAGTATGACATGACATCGATGCATAGCTACAAATTAAGGGTGTGCTATAATACTCTATAAAACAGGGTACATACGTATCATTGAATCTCATAGTTAGCTAGCTAATTATCAATAATAATATTATTATTAAGGCTGTCGGATATGTCTGAATTTCATGATACCATAATAAATACTCACTGCAGCTGCTTTTCACCTTTCTGTACCTGTATGCATGTATAATAATTTTGTATAGCTAGCTTAGCCTAGTGATTTTTGGAAAACTGAATGCCTTATAGCTACGTAGTATGATTATTACAATGCAGACTGAAAGGGCATACGCATGCACACGTAGCGATGCCCTTTCAGTCTGCATTGCATAGCTAATCCTGTAAACAGTAGCTATAATTATTATTATTATCGAAAGCTTGTAGTACCGATATACGTAGTGATTATTATTATAATACACATGATCAGATGATAGGAAGTGGCTCTGTAGCACGCCTGTGCCATGAATCGGATGATTTTCATCTTAAGCTTCTACTATTAGAAGTGAGTATAGAATTAATAATTATTATTGTCATTATCTTAACATTGTCAATGATCGCCAGGCGTACTATAATGCATACGCTAGTATAGCCAATAAAATTTAATTTACTTTACGCACGACAATGATATTGAAAGGTGGCACACAATCATCTGCAGTGTCGGTGATAAGAATAAGAACTGATAGGACATACCTGTGGCTATAGCCTATACCTTTAGCTTTGGGTACGTGACATTATAGCTACTCCTCTGGAATGTGAAAGTTGCCACGTGCACGAATGTGTCTGACTCCAGGATGTGTGCATGGTCATGTGCATGATGTGCATGCATGTAGATTAATTCTATTATTGTGGCTGCTATTCTCAGACCCTCAGTCTCTAACTGCATATACATGATAATCATACTGAAAGCAGATTAGAGGTCATGCATGTGTGTATGCATGTGGAGTAGCTATCCAGCACTGTATACGTGACATTATTATCATCGTGGTAGTTATCTGAGTGGCTAGGCTAGTCATCTGACTTTAGGTCTGGGCCAAATATTTGCCCATTATTCAAATAATTTTTCTTCACATATCTACCCCATTATTCAAGAGAAAGTTGTCTATAATTCTTTAAAAAAGCTGACAAAATGCAAATGAAACATGATTATGACCAGAATGTACATGTACATTTTGGCCAACAAACGCTGGATTACATGCAAATTCTCTCTTTCTTGCAAGTTCTGAGGCTAAAGGAACTTTTAGTACTCCCAAAAGTGCATGATCGACCATTAGTTGTCTGAGCTGTTTGCTCAAGTGCTTCCTTCATTTGACCACATGCAGACTCAAGTCACATAACACAAACTTTTCTATTTACACATTGTGTATGTACACTACTTCCTTGAGCAGTTGAAAAGAACACATGCATTATTCAACTTCTTCAAGACGCTGCCTATTATTCAAAAAATTATTCACGAATATTTGGCCCAGGTCTACATCTGATCCATGGATTATGATATGTAAAGGGTACGTATTTCTATAACAGTTACTCTTGTCAGCAGCTCTTGTTATTATTATTATCATCAGGTAGCTACAAAGTTTAAAATATTATGATAGCTATAGTTTCAATTAGCTACAGTTTTTATGCATGAAATTTAGCTACTTTACGCTGTCAGACTTTAATGGTCACACTCTATATCGTCAATCATGATACGCAAAATTTATGATTGTGTGCATGAGATTATTACGAGAATTGATATAATAATGTGATTGGATCCCATAAATTTAAAGTATTACACTACTTCTGAATC
This sequence comes from Cliona cf. orientalis, assembly GCA_963930775.1. Taxonomy (NCBI): domain Eukaryota; kingdom Metazoa; phylum Porifera; class Demospongiae; order Clionaida; family Clionaidae; genus Cliona; species Cliona cf. orientalis. Next base: position 9,174,580 of record OZ005691.1, read on the forward strand.
ATGGGTATACACCCGATACCATCAATTCAAACATTTAAGTCATGACTAGCTATAGCTAATTGCAAAAATAATTACACCTAGCTTAATGACCTAATTTTAAGTAGTCTATTAGAGTTCGTCTTTAACTGGTTGAATAATTGTATCAGCGAAGAGGATCCTGTTTGGATGCTGAGCTGGGAATGCATTCATAGGAGGGTAGCCTTTCACAAAGTATTTCTCAGGGCTAATGTTGTCTTCAGCGAGACAGAGGTTGTGCAGTGAGTCATACACCTTGTGAAACCTGAGAAGAAAATTAATGTACATCATTAATTAGCAGCCATTAGTATTAAAGTTACTTTAATTATTTTCTTGAACAATACCAGTCTATAGTCTAAGAATGTGGAGTAGCTATTATTATAGCAAACTACCTCTTAAGCTATGCTGAGTTCCATTTCAATTGATCAGATTTAAAAATTACACTTACCAATAGAACATATCTTCTACAACCTCAAGGGAAAACCTCTTTGTTTCTTCCGAAATTTCATAGCTGTTAAGTGAAGGAGTCGATTGTTCGCCCTCCTTGAACCAACCAGTGACGGTATGGTTGGTCTCAAAGTCAACGTGCGTCTGTCCAAAGTACTTCAAACCAGGAAAACCACCTTCTCCATTGAATAATTTGCTGTAAGTTATCTCAAAAATGTCCTTTAGTCCTGCTTCAACAGCCTCAAAGGTTGCCAGGGCAACCATAGGATCATTGCTTTTCTTAGCTCCGGAGCCCCAAGCGTAAATGAGCATTCGCACTGCCTTGCTGTCGTCTCCCCAAAGATGTCGAAGAATAGCTCCATAAGACCCAAAGCGATTGGGTGTGTATCCCAGCACTGTCTCCACGTCGTGAAGAAAGAGGTTGTAGTGGAAGTTATCTTCATCGATGAACACGTTCACTCTGCGTTCCAGGTCGGTCTGGGGATTTGGAATGCGAATCCAGCTGTCTAGCACGTCAGCTGCTGCTAAAGCAAAATACGACCAATACGGTACAAACTGGATGCGTTTCGAAGCTGGGATGGAGTCATCCGCGAGATACTTAAAGAAATTGTGCTGCGATAGATTTATTTGCATTTCTTCGATGACATCCATCACTTCCTGGAAGGTGTGCTGCCCCGACGCACAACAGAGGCTAGCGCCTGCTACAAGCAGAACGACGAAGGATGATCTTAGTTGCATACTGTAATTTCTCTTAGTTTGCAGATATGGAGCAGACGATCGTGATGTTTAATGTGGATGTCAAAGGTATTGCGCCTCTTTTATACGCGCTGCGATTGCATGCGTACACGATAACTTGGCAGCCACGCCCATCGACTGCGGTTGCTTTCTACACGTACGCTTACCTGCGGGTAAAGATCGACGAAGTTGATGGTCCATCAACATCAAGTCATCTTAAGCACGTGGGCGCCAGACCAACAGTGATCTACGATGAGATCATACAAGTGAGTCCCAGACCCTTCCTCTTGTGCAAAGGGGAGGAAAGGTCAGGGCTATGACATGCTATGATGACTCGCTTACCATCACTGAACTGAGCATGTTCGGGGGGGGGGGGGGACCTCAAGGAGGGGCGGTGATACATTACTTAGCGTGGCGATCGAGCTAGAGGTAGTCTACAACTAGAAGGATGCCAACTCAGCACTGAAAGCTCATTTGGGGGTGGGGGAGGGCCCGTGGTCGTGCCTACTCCAGATGCACTCTGAAGCCATCTCCAATTACAAACAGGAAATGAAGTAATTGTGGCCTTAGTAATCCTCCTAGCCAGATTAGGCCCAGCAAACTCAGCCAGCAGCTGCCTGCTATTACTGCATAATATAAAGCAGTGAAAAATTTTAAATTGAACACCGTGCTGGCTTTAATACTGATTGCTGGTCTGGATAGGATGTTTCCGGCCTTAAGGCTTGGACCGTGGCAGTTCGAATTTCAAAGGAGCCCAAGTCACCATGCTGTAGCGGCCCTGAACAGTGTCATGGAGCACATGCATGTTCAATGCGTGTAATAATGCAATGATCAGAGACTATCCCATATTCTGTACACGTACATATTGGATCATTTCATTATATGTATGTAAGTAACATCCTTAAGTTATGCAATGTTACGTAATCATTAAATGCTTTAAAGTGGCATTACTTGAAAATGAAAACCTATGACAAACTTTAAACTATTTCTAGAATCATTAATATTTTCATATTCACCTGTATCTGTGCCAAATTTCACGATTCGATACCTTATGATTTGATACCTTTACTGCTTCAGAAAAGAAAATTTATAGCTACTAGGGATGTAAATAGCTACATCTGCGTATGGAAATTTATATAGAACATTTCACTCAATGGACCTATTTCACAAAGCTCCATGGTATCATTAATTTTGCTAGGTAAATTTTGAAGACCATTATATAACGTTCAAGTTCCTATTTAGTACACATGCCCATGCACACACTTTGTATTAGTATGCATGGATCATTATTATGGTACATGAAGGATGTAATAGTCTTATGGGAAGCCTGACGGCGGTCTTTGGCAATACAATTAATACATACCAGTTTTTTTTAATCTCCAAATGATATACAGAGTGCGATACCATCCACCTAAGGGCCCATTAAATTGAAATCGATACAAGGAGCAATGAAGTGAGTCTGCTAACTCATACAATGGATCCAAGTCCTTGTTCAGTAACTATGATTTAGTTGGTCAGATAATAGTGGCTATGAATTAATTTGAACCTAGCCTATGGTAAGTTCATGTATGACGTAGATAAAAATTTGGATGGTTCATATTCAAAGTTATGGTCCTCCTCTCTCAGCTTCGGAAACACCGAGTCCTTTTCATCTTCACTGTCACATAGGTTAGCCTCATGGTTACCTGTTCATATAAAACCATAAATGCAGTAATCAATTTTGAAACGGTTTTTACTAAACAAAATTTTCGCCAAGCCTAACACTACCTTCTTATTTGGTGTAATAATTTCGCCTATGTGGTAAGTATCACCATAATATTATCTCAGTTAGTTCCTATATTCGGTAATTACGGGACAAAGAATCAAAATTAAATTTACCAATGAGAGCAGGAGGTGAAATTGGCAAAATTTTAATTTTCGGCCGTACGGTATTATATATTATGGTTAGTTGATGCTATGGAGAATAGATTATGCGTTGTCAGTCGTGCATAATTACAATACTGAATCTCTACTATCAACAACCAGTGTGTGATGGATTAATCATACACATTATTGTTACAGTAGTACATTCTATGATCATTGGATGCGCTAAAGTACTGTATTGTAATTTATGCTATACCATGCAAGGGCTTAAAATGTAGCTAGACAGCGCTATCGCTAGCTGTTAGCTAACTGTTAATTGCTAAAATCGCCCATGATGCCAAATTCGTGAGATATGTTGGATGTATGCTATCCAGAACACTTCAGTAGTTACACTGGCAAAGCATAGTTATGGTATAGCTTTTTGAGTGTAAATTGTATTCCCACTTCTGTTTTAGGAGCCATCAATGCATGCTATTGTTAAAAGCAATCTCATTCTATAGTATGACAATATATGATCATACCAGCTTGAATGGTTCCAACGTCGGGTGGAAACACCTGTACACTTCCCACTATGGCAGCTGTCTTCTCCTTTCTTTCTTTCCACCATTCCCAGCCATCCAGTACGGATATGATGGCTATTGCACCAAGGCCTAGCAGAGTGGCTGCAAATGGTGTGTACACCATTGCCTCTCGATAGTACAGGGATGAAGCAGGGCTGCATGTTTAGAAATCAATCGTAATTACTAGATGTGGTTAGCTAATTTAAGAGTAAGCCCCTGGGCACGAATCATGATTATCTAGCCCAGAAGATACAACAAAGCTTGCCTTTTGAATGAGTGCATATGGGCACTAGTTAATAGACTCACACCCTTTGGATGTTATTTGGACATGAGAACCAAGACTTAGTGATATTGTGTTCAGCATCACCTCATGCATCAGAATATTATTAAATATGATGGCATTTAGTGTATGAGTATGTAATATATCAAAGTGCATGCATGTGCTAGATAGCGGTAAAGGATTAATGATCAACCCAGCCGGAACGTACGATGCATGAGCTGTTAGCTGATCATACATTCATTGATCACGACTCTATAGAATTCTGCATGGGGTAACACACAATGTCGTGACTGTGATCATTCAGTATGACCATTGTCTGACCTAGCTATACATGAGATAAATCTCATTGATTGTGCATTGTTTATGCCAGTATTCAGGCTTTGACTTACCCTTATAATACTCATGCCTGCAATTAAGCCACCTGTGAAAATTTGGCTATAGTAGTTGCATCCATGGATCAGCTGTGTATGCACTTGTGGCACAGTTGTCATTATGACATTGTGCCTTTGTCTGGCAAAGTGTGAATGTCTACTTATGTTATGAATGAATTGTCGTGAGTCCCAAGTGGGTAGTGCATGGCACTCCTACGTTCTAAGTTGTATAGTAGCAACTAATAAGTAGCTATTAATTTTGGCATTGACTGTTGTAGTAGACCCTGGCTGGCTTCATTTATAGCTGATCTTCATGGCACGCATAATAGTATGCATCATAAAAAAATGTTTGGACAAGCTTCACTGCTGATTTTAATGTGATCAGCAGCATGCATGTATGTATGCATCATAAAAAAATGTTTGGATAAGCTTCACTGCTGATTTAATGTGATCAGGAGCATGTATATTTGTATGGAAGGAATAGCAACATGATTAATGAAAGAATTAGGAGCAGTCTCCATATATACCTTGAATCAGGTGGAGAAAGCTGCTGAATGATTTCGTTAACAGCACCGTTAGAGAAACGATCAGCAAACATCACCCAGCCATAAACAAATGCAGCACTTCCCTGCAAAATTTTAATTATGCTATTAAAATTTCATCTTACATGGTTTATTATTTGCTTTAACGGAGCTATAATCCACTGAAGAAAGGAGAGGGGGGGGGGGGTGAGAGAGAGAGAGAGAGAGAGAGAGAGAGAGATCACGAAGTATCATCTAATACATACACTATGCTTTCCAATCAGTAGTGCAATCATTGAGAGGGAAATGACCATGAGTATTGCACCTCCAAGTCCCAACAGGATGATAGCAACATAAACATTGTCTCTACTCCAGTTGAAATTAGAATTAGGGTCATCGGTGGGTTGCTTCAGATAGAGCCATACCCTGCATAAAATATGTGTACTAACAGGAGAACAATCAAACTAATCCTACTGTTACTATAGTAGTGTTATTTGGTGCGTGAGTAAGTAATAAGTACTTAAAGCTACTATAAAAATCACAGTGCAATATACGCTGTCAGCACAGCCTACAATGTCATAATCTCGCGTGACTACGGACTTGCAGAAAGCCCAAGATGCGGACGCACATTGCACTTCTCAGATTCCGCATTAGATTGCACCTAGCGCCCTTGGTTGGTTTGATAGCTTTTTTATCAGTAAGGTATTGCATGGGTAATAAAATTAATAGACTATTCAAGTAAGTGTTGGAGCTCTAATTTTTTTTTATCAATCTACAATGTTTTACAATCATCAAAACTTACAGAGCTCCCCACACGACCACTGTTCCCAAAATGTACATGATCTGCAATCATAAAGTAATGAAATCATTATTCATCCACCAGATCCACTCTAATAAGAGTAGCTACTAGTATCTGGCCAGCAAGTTAGAATAACACAATGTCATGTTTGTAGTTATAGTCCTGGCATTTTATTTATTATTCCTGTGATTCAGAATCATTAATTTTATGCATGAATAGCTAATAATTAATAATGTATTTACTTTTACTCCTAGCTTCTTGTTTAGAAGTTTCACAAATACTGTCATGACGACACTGCTTACGTATAAGACAAGGGGACCAATTGCAATACTGGGCTAGAATTGCAAGAAGAGTGACAGATTATTAAATACTGTACAGTTAAAATTAATTACTTATTCTGACCTCATTCATTTTGAGTGTATTAAGGAAATAGAGTGGGAAATACTGCTGAGTCAGCACTGTGATGATCTTTGCGGCCACAAAAATGCAGATAACCTAAGTGGACGCACGTGCACAATAGCATAAAGAATAAGGTCTTCATTTGCTTATTGTATAATTATCTCACAGAACCAAAAACAGCTTCAGTTAGCTAACTGGCCATGGCACGCTAGGTACTCTGGCATCAGCATGATAATTGAAAATTAAAATACTATCAGCTAATCAATTATTCCTAAGCTCTAATCAAAATTAGGGTTAATTTCTAGCTATCTCTCTAAGATTCCTTACCAAATAAAATCTTGGATTCATAAACCATTTGTACCATTTGAGCTTCAGGAGTGCCTTGGCAGGCTTTTCGCGGATGAAGATTTGAAAAGGCAAAGCTAATAAGAATCCCAGGACAGTTACAATCAGTGCCATCATCTGTATTACAAAATTAGTAGCTATATAAACTTTGATGCCATAATAATTGATGCATTCATTTATTTACCCAAAATACACGTTGATCTGTAGGATCGAGGTTATCCATATTCAAGCTGCGATTGACTTTTACCAACAAGATCCAGAACAACACAAACACGAACAAACTGCCAGCCACTTGAAATCCATACCTACGTATGATTTGATGCACATCATCATCATTAGAGTGATTTTTAATACCACCTCCATATCTATGCATGCACGTATGCACAGTTGGATAGGTCCAATTAACTGGACTCATAATATTATTGATATACTATAGCTAGCAAAAATACCATGACTTTTCAGCTGCCAACATGTAGCTATGATACTGTAGCCAGTACTAGCTACTCGAATCAAGCTAAGTTTCATAATAATCACAATATCTACTCAGATCCACCACATAAGCCAACTATAGTAATAAAAGCACGTACCATAGCTAGGTGCCTAATAATCAGTATGTTCAAGTTGACAGACTACTAGCTAAACCTCTGAATTTCAATGACGTTGTACTGAGTTTACTACTGCAGATATCGAGTCTTGCACTCCTTCAGTTGTGTACATACCTGATTGAACTAAGCTCCACTTTCACATTCTTGTCCGATGTTAGCTCTGGTACCATAGCCAGCTGGGCAACTTGCGTAGCTGCCCAGCCAAACTGGAACACAATTGCAAAGCTGGAATAGTACAGAACCTTGTAACTGTCTGGCACTCCTGCACAGCCAAAGCACTCGTGCCACACGAAGAAAAACGAGCAAACAAATGCAATTATCCCAATCAAATGAAAGATTTTTCTTCGGCCGTACTTGCATTCACATTGGTCCGACCACATTCCAATTAACGGTGTAAATAGCGCACCGGTAACGTGTGCTATGATGAAGATGTGTCCAACACTCTCATGTGGAATCCGCAGCACTTGCTTAAAGAATGCAATCCCGTACGGGAACCACATGCCCCCTCCAGCAAGGACATTCAGCATGTGGCCAGTACCGAATGCAAATCGTTGCAAAAGAGGAAGCTTATCTTCAGTTGATTTCTTCATCGTTTTAGCTAACTCTTTAGCATGTGGTACCTATCTAGTAGGTTTACAAATGCTACAAAGCTAGCTGGTGTAGGTGGTCACTTAGTTTATTCTCTGCATGCATAGGCTTGGCAGAGTGCTGTTTATGCACGTGCCATGATGTTACATACAGCCTGCGGTCTATTGTGTCTGAATCAATCATGCATGTGATGTCACCCTATGCAACAATCATTCAGATCAATCCATGCAAACATGCACGGCCATGCATGATATTGTATTAGCTTGATCTGCAATGTGGGAGTATAGGTTTATGCAATGCGACTAGCTTCACATCACGCGTGATGTGTCATGAAGACTTGTGTGTATTATTAAAACAATGACGTTATGCACGAACTATTATATTATATGGCATTGTGGGTATTATTATGCTGCTGCTATAGCTAATAATGAGCATCACACAAAGGCATGTGTATCTAATAATAGGTGAGGTTTGCACTTGTGCAATATTTATGTCACAATAATAATATTACACGCTGTCAAGGTGATGCTCTAGCTATATTATGTATGCATGCATATTATCATGGCAATGATTTTCTTTACTTTTGCACCTAAGGACTCTATTGGAAATACTGAGACAGGACTAGCTGCGTGTAATGTGGATTTATCTTATTCATGTATTGTGGTGTGGCCTATTACATTAATTTTTGTTAACACAAGCTTATAGTCAAGATATTAATCATTATCATAATGGTAATCTGAGATGACCATGAGCATAGCGCCTCCGAATCCTAATAGGATTATATATAATATGGCAATGTAATTTATTATTAAAATACTATCCCTACTCCAGTTAAAGGAGCTGCTGGTGTCATTGGTCGGATGTTTCAGCAACAGCCATACCCTGCATGTGTGTAAGTGCTTCGTTATGATTAATAGCTAAGTATGCCAAAATATTATGGCTCACTTACAGCACATATCTTTTGCTGGCATTAATGTCATCCCACAATACATTCATTGTTTATGTCTGAGAAGGTTTTACGTGAGGTTAAAGTCCATCTGTATGAGCAGTGTGTTATTGCAGTATTATCAGCCCACATATGATTAGATCATGGCAGAAGTCATATAAAATCTCCCCATGATTAACCCAAGGGAGAAGTCACGTAAAATCTTCCCATGATAGAATCATGGCAATTTTCTTACTGTAGGACCCTCTGGCATCTTCAATCCTTATAGTCTGCCACTAACACAACATGGCTTCAGTGCTTATATATATGGAAGGGGGTGGCACTATTAATCATTGATTGTAGAACTATGATTAACCCTTGCACTTTCAATGATGTCACGGCAATTAACCCAGTGCACTTCCTGCCTGGTCACACATGTGTAGAGGCTTGAGGTAGCAACCTTAAAATAATATTAATAGGCAATACAGTGTATGCAGCTACACAGGTGGCTAGTAGTCATACCTATAATATTATACATGATATTTGCTACAACAACGATTTTTGGCATTATGGCTAGTTACTATAGCTTCTAATTAAATGATCAACATGCATAAAAATGTATGCAGTCACCCTGCATGCATGACTGATCAGTATTTCTTTGATTTGGGGGTAGTGGTGAGCCTGGGAATATCAGTGAGTCAACTTTAAACCATCTTCATAGCTACATGTCGAGAAAAGGAAGTCACTGACTCTGCATGATTCAGAATTGCAATCTGAAATCTGAAAGTGACAATCATCATAATAGGTAGCTATATTATCATTATGAGGTACACAGCCTGCACTGAGATCTGATAGAGTGAAGTATCTATCCATCATGAGAGTGCATGAAAGTGCAACAAGTTCATAACTTAGCTGACTCATCTAATCACTGACAGGTGAACTGTGCTCTTTCAACTGTAGCTGCTATAGTTGCTAACTGATAACCATCACCGCCAAATTGTTGAACTTGAGGGATAGCACTATCCTGTAATAGCTACTGATTCTATAAGTAGGGATGACCCGAATATGCCATATTATTATATATGTAATACATTACAAAAATATTAATTACTCAGAGCAACTTGAATTAAAAGATTTTTAACTTTCATTTTCTTGATCTACACTGCCAGATTATCTATCTATCAAGCCCATGGAAACAATCAGGTGTATACCTGAATAAGCTGTGTAGAGAAATCACAAAAAGTGCTAAAATCTCATGTTTACATAATGACGTCATAAATTCAATTATGCATGAACCCAGTACCTTGCACCTAAATAATGAATAATGAGTTCTGTACTGATATAATATAGTCACTTCCAGCATGCGGGCGGATGATGAGAAACAACGAATTATCTGGCCTAACCATCTCTGTGTGTAGCTGCTACTACTACTACCTACCTACAAGATGAAGCAGCTTGGAATTGTTCTCGCTCTACTCATCTTTGGTAAGTAATAACTCAGTAAACATGCTGTGAATTATGAGCACAGTACAATTTCAAAACTTTCCGCCGCTCCGCGGGTCCAGGCTGGCAGTGGAGAGTCAACTGTTGCCAACTTAAAATTTGTGGTCAGGCTTCAATAATACCTATAGCTAGCTAGTACAAATTCCCTTAGTGCAGTAGTTGATAGAGATATTTGACAGAGAAGAAAGATTCATGAATGGTATCACTTAACTTGATTCAAGTCTAAATACTAATAAAGCTATAGGAATTTCCTGACACACTTGCTATCGTAGTATTTGCAAGCTACATGTACATTGCATGTGTAGCTAGCTAGCTTAGCCTTATTCTCAGAGTCCCCGATCTTTAATTAAATGTATCAGTATTAGCTATGTTAACTTGACTTTAAAACCTGGGAATGTGATTAGGCTAACTCTTGTTATGAAAAGGAGCCTGGTCTCTAGGTTATCATACTTAGGATAGTGCTATTCCTTTATTTGAATATACTTCCCATTAGCCGAGCTATGAATGGACAAAAACAGCTAGTAAGCCCTGGCTGTATAATACTATTAACCATAATCAGAAATCCCAATGAGAGCTACCAGAGAAATCTGAAGCCATTTATTGTCATGCAAGTAAATTTAATATTATCATGGAACGTTATCTGTCTATTCATGCTTTTGTACCACACACACAGACCTTATGATAAATTTTTTGTATGGCCATGTAGTCAAAATATCTGATCAAAATGAAATTTGACCGGACATTTATACCAATGCAAATGCCCGGACACCAATGTACAGTAATTATTTCGTATTCTTTTCACCCAACTACATGTCCAATACATCAATGCTATAGCAGGGTATGTTGTTTAATACTACAGTGCATGCATAGAATAATAGCAGATGTGAGTCATTGTGGTCAGTGTAGTTGGTGGGTGCTAGGCCCACCCTATAAGCCAGCCTCCAAAACCATAGTTGACACAGTGACAGCTACTACAGGGCAGCCTAAGCTAGTAAACAGGATGCTAGTCAGACATTAGTGCTTGAACTGCCCTATTGAACCCTGCATTGATTTAAGGGAAGAAGTGTCCGGATAATCAAGTGAATGGCAGGACATACTGGCTATTCGTGCGGAAAATGTCCGATGTCCGACCGTTATCATAAGGTCTGCACACACACATAGTTACATATTATAATAATTATTATTATTATTATGTACACACACAGCCTGTTGGTTCGGTCAGAGCGGTGCACAATGTATGTGTAATGACACAGCTTGCGTGAATCAGGTGGTTAATGAGAATCCCAACACTCAGATGTGCTGTGAATGGGTCCCCCAACCGTCTGACACTGATCCTGAGTCCCTCAATGATCCCAGGGGTACTCCACTCGGCTTCGCACTGCTCGAATACCGTGGTACCGACTCTAATCTACCCGATCTCTGTGTCCGAGTGAACTTCCCTTCACCACTGAGGAATATTCAATACGTTGTTGCTGCCGTAAGTCCATGCATTATATGTTATATTATTAATAGGAGAGTTCCTATGCAACTTATACACGTACAAATGAGCCTGCATGCACACGGACCCCTATAGTAGTTCTCAAGGCTAGGTACCTAAGTAACTTCAAGTACCTTTTGCTGGGATTATAATGGGTTTGCTTGAGCTGGCAGTGGGATGGTTGCCCTTACGTTTGGGATTGATTGCAAAGATAGGCCTACTAAACTTTTTGTGTATTAACTTTACTCGTGAAAATCAATTTCAGGCGCCTAAAATAATCTTTGCTACATCTGGTGGGCAGTAGTAGTACATGTACATGTATTATGTACTCGAGTGATTAGCAGTGGTAATGCCTTTTGGAGCTGATTCTTGTACATGCATGCAACTAGTTATCCACATTCATTTTTCTATCTTTTCATTGGCAGGTGCAATCAGATTCAACCATATGGTAGGTTGCTCCATAAGACACTAACTTGTAGTACATGTATTAATTATATATGTATATAATGTACATGTACATGTATGTGCATGTACACTAGCTAAATTTTCAAACACCAGGACAGCTTGAAGTGTTTTGATTAATTGGGGAAGTATCCTCATTGGGTAGGGGGGTATATACGCTAACATACACAATGCATAATAATATAGAAGAAATCATACCGTATGGCGGGTAATTTTCATGGGGTGCTAATTTTCGTTATTTTCGTGGTTGACTTGGCAGTCACGAAATTTTCCCACCCACAAAAATTAATGCCTGGGGTGATATGGTACTATGCGAGTTCATGATGATGGGTGTGGCCCCAAACATCGTGGCAGCACGGCTAACACTTTCCAGTATAGCAATCAACAGTAGCCACTGTCATATCTAGCTGATAGATATTCTTCTATCTCATGTTATTAATTTTGTCCAACTCTCTGTATGTATGGCTTAGTAACAAAGAAGATCGCGAGCGCGTGTATCGATTACATCATTGTTTGTGCAGCAGTGCCACGCCCCTGGACTGGTTGCTGTCACGAAATTTAAAACCTAATTTTGAGGGCCTTTTTCAAATTGGACTTTCCACGAAAATTAGACCCCACGAAAATTACCTGCCATACGGTATGCACTCCCTCCAGAACTGCTTAAAGCTGACCTGATACTTGTGCAATTCTTTTGTCGTTGCAGTATACAGAGACGAAATCCAGGGCCAGATGATGAGCGGACATGTGGATCAGTAAGTCTTATCTTATGCCTGATATTACGAAATAATCAATAGAAGGAGCTCATAACTATGGTGGCCGAGAGGGTTGCATTGTGTGTCATATATGCATCCTTGGCTAACGGTGCAGATGAGCAGCAGAGACAGTCACTAGCTATAGTTATATTCATTGTCCGCGTTACAGCCGAAACTTTGTAGTACGCATGCGTAATATTTAGAATAACGCACAATAAATAATAATTATTATTTATTTACTAAAACGTGCAGAAGCATAGAAATTGCGCACTCTAGTTCATTTGTATTGCCAGTATAATATTAATATTCCTAAATTGCAATTAAGTTTAGTAGAAAAAGAGATGAACCTTCATTTAATAATATAGAGAAGCGGTCATCCCGCCTATAAGCGTCTTTTGCGCAGCCACGCCCACATATATTTGTAGCCTCGAACTAGGCTCCTCCACCTCTACGCTTCTAGCGGCCTTATGATCTAGGCCTTTATTTAAGTGATAACCACTTACTTGGCTCTCAAATGTGAAGGCTTAATTTGGGAGACCACTGCCAACCCCCAAGACATATTATGCGCACGACGCTCTGTTTACTGTACTGACATTTGCAAACCGCTGTACGCTTCGGGAGATAAACGCACATCGAGAGCTTGAACCATACCTCTGATAAGGCCAATGTGGAAAAGTACGGAGCGGGAAACGAACGACCGGAAAATGCATGTCGGACGAGGAAGAGTTTCATGCGTCGGGCCCGAAATGCACGTTGGGAGAGGGGTTCACGCGTCGGGATAGGAGTTCACGCGTCAGGAAACACACATTGGGCCCAGGGGATCAATGTGACAGTGTACCATGGATAGTGTCCGTCTTGGCCACCATAGTTTGCGTGTCGGGAAAACGAGCATCGGGAGAGGTGTTCACGCATCGGGGTCGATGTGTACCACGGATAGTGTCCTTCTCGGCCACCATACATAACATAATATATGTATAGTTTGAGCCTGAGATAAGGTGTACTATCCAGGGGCCCTTTTATGTGACACTAGCTACATATGGTTTACATTTATATCAACCGCTCTTAGTGTACACCATAAATTTGGCATTCTATTTCAGGGTGGAGTATTCTACTGTGAGTCGTTCACCACTGGCAGTAGCATTGAGCTTAACTTCTTCTGCAATGACGCAGGAAGCTGTCCTGTTGCAGATTCAGTGTTCTATCTCAGGCCAAATGTGACTACACTGGGTAAGTTGGTTCTATAGTGGTAATCAAGGCTTCTCGGGTAGCTCCACTTTAATTTTGAATCACTCATTGTCCCCAGGCTTCAGAAGTTGCCTATCTGGCCTGGGGATAAGGCTATTAATAATTGCTGGTCAAGCTGCTGACTATATTATATTATATTTCTACCTGCAGATATTGATGATGAGTTTTTCTGTGATGGTATCAATAGAACTCTTCCCAACAGTTTATTGCTCTCAGGGATAGACAATCCCACCGTCGAACCTAATCCCATGCAACCCCAAAATGGTGGCGATGGTGGCGCCAGCCCTGGTCACTTCTCAGAGTCTCCTCCAACCAGCACTTCTGCTGGCAACACTGCTACTAGCTACACTGCTACTAGCTGCACTCCTCCTCCGCTAGCTATAATATTATTATTATCATACATTATTATAGTTAGTGTGATGAAAATATGAACCATGCTTAACTGAACTGTATTAAGTTTCTGTAGACTCTATAAGTAGGGATGACCCGAATATGCCATGTCATACACTACAAAAATATTAATAACTCAGAGCAACTTAAATTATAAGACTTTTAACAGTTTCATTTTCTTGATCTACACCAGATTATCTATCTATTAAGCCCCAAAACATCCATGGAAGCAATCTGAACAAGCTGTGAATGTAAAGAAATCACAAGAAGTGCTAAAATCTCAATCTTTGTTTTTCCAGGGCTAACTCTAGATAGTATTGATGTCTCATCATCACACAATGGCATGACATTGTGCATGTATCTAATAATAGGTGAGGTTTGCACTTGTGCAATAATATTATGTCACAATAATTTTACACGCTGTCAAGGTGATGCTGTAGCTATAATATTATTATTATTATGTATGTGTATTATCACGGCAATAATTTTCTTTACTTTTGCACCTAAGGAATCTATAGGAAACACTGAGACAGGACTAGCTGCATGTAAAGTGATTTAAGTATCTACAATTATTTATTATGGTGTGGCCTATTACATATAATTATTCATTGTTAACACAAGCTTCAGTCAAGATAATGTATTAATTATTTAATATGACAATCTAGAGTTAATAGGACACTGTGCTATGTTGACAAAGTGAATTCGAGTTCACGCTCAAGGGTATCCACAACTCCCTTTGAAAGCAGTGAGTCTTCTCTACTTTCATCACCAAACTTCACCACGCCTGTATCGGCACCTATGAACATTTACTTTATAATTGTTTGGATGGATCGGAGCAAGATTCTAAAGAGCTACCATTCATAATATTATTATGCGACAAACTTGGGCATATGCATTCTCAAATGTCTATAAGTCAGTGACATAATATTATCATAATGAGGCTGTCTTCATTCTGCTTCACGGAAGAAAATCTATGTACAATGTGCAGTGTACAATGACATACTAGTTTGAATGTTTCCAACATTGGACGCAGCAGCTATCTTCTTCTCCTTTCTTTCTTTCCACCACTTCCGGCCATCCAGTACGGATATGATAGCTATTGCACCAAGGCCTAGTCCAGTGGCTGCAAATGGTGTGTATACCATTGCCTCTCGATAGTACATCGCCAATGAATCTGGGCTGTGAGTGTAAATTATTATTGGCATGGATCTGATTATTAGGTACTTACTTAGAATCTGCTGGAGCAAACTGCTGGATTATTTCATTAATAGCACCATTGGAGAAACGATCAGCAAACATCACCCAGCCATAAACAAATGCAGCACTTCCCTGATGTATAGTAACAATTAACATACACTATTATTATTATACCAATAGTAAGTCAGCAGTGAAAGATCAAAGTAATGGTGGAGGATATCATCTTGGAAAATTCTTTTCAGGGATTTACTTGTTTAGGGCATTAATTAGGTATTGATATCTTGGTCCTTTATAGTTCTGGAGGTACCACTGTATATCATTAGTTATTTATGGTCAAAGAGAAACTTAGAGTGCATTAGAGAGCCCAAGAGATTCAGAGCTAGCTATAGGAGTGGAGGTATCAGCCTTTGAGCAAGCTCACACTGTATTTTCCAACCAATAGTGCAATCATTGAGAGTGAGATGACCATGAGCGTAGCACCCCCGAATCCTAGTAAGATTATGGCGATGTAAATACTATCCCTACTCCAGTTAAAGGAGTTGCTGGTGTCATTGGTGGGATGTTTCAGCAACAGCCATACCCTGCATGTGTGTAAGCAAAAAAGCTGATAATAAACAAGTATAATAGCTAGCAGTTTTTAATTTGCTTACAGGGATCCCCATACGACCACAGTACCTGAGATGTACATAATCTACAACATCAATAATAATGCATGGTTGTACCATGAACGAAAATGCGTAACCTTAATATGTACCTTTATTCCTAGCTTCTTATTCAGAAATTTCACAAATATAGTCATAACAACACTGCTGATGTACAAGATGAGAGGACCAATGGCAATGCTGGTCTAGACATGAAATAAGTTTCATGAGAACCCAATATTAAGATTAGATTACAAACGCCTATTATTTTGCTAACCTCGTTCATTTTGAGCGTGTTTAGGAAATATAATGGGAAATACTGCTGAGTTAGGATTGTGATGATCTTTGAGGCCACAAACACACAAATTACCTACGAAATGCATCACAATAATAGCTATTATTGATAATTATCGTAGATACCGTTACCAAATAAAACCTTGGATTCATAAACCACTTGTACCACTTGAGTTTTTCAAGACTCTTAGAGGGCTTTTCACGGATGAAAATTTGAAACGGTAGAGCAAATACAAATCCCAGTACAGTCACAATTAATGCCATTATCTAAATATTATGTGGATATGATTAATAATAGCAAAACGCATCAATCACCTGTTCAACTTACCCAAAATACACGTTCGTCTGAGGGATCCAAGTTGGCTGTATTCACACTGCGATTAACTTTTGCCAACAGGATCCAGAATATCACAAACACAAGCAAGTTTCCTCCTACTTGAAACCCATATCTACAGTCATAAAGAGTATGGTCATCTCTCTCCGCCATATACATGATAGCGCATGCGCACGAAATTACGACGACCCTTACCTATACGCGCGTGCGGTTAAATACCTGATTGAGTTCAGCTCCACTTTCACGTTCTTATCCGATGTTAATTCAGGTACCAGAGCCAGCTGGGCGATTTGCGTGGCCGCCCAGCCAAACTGAAACACAATCGCGAAACTAGAATAGTACAGAACCTTGTAGCTGTCAGGCACTCCTGCACAGCCGAAGCACTCGTGCCACACGAAGAAAAACGAGCAAACAAACGCTATCAGGCCCATCAAATGGAATATTTTCCTTCGGCCGTACCTGCAAACGCACTGGTCCGACCACATTCCAACGAACGGCATAAACACAGCGCCTGCCACTTGCGCTATGATGAAAAGATGGCCGACGCTGGCGTGAGGGATTAGCAAAACTTGCTTGAAGAAAGCGATGCCGTAGGGAAACCACATGCCTGCTACGGCGACGACATTTAGCATGTGGCCAGTACCGAACGCGAACCGCTGCAGGAGAGGAAGCTTTCCCTCAGGTGAGTTCTCTGGCATCTTCAATCCTTTTGCTTAATCTTGAATCAGTAGCTGCAAACGCAACGTGGCGTCAGTGCTTATGGAAGGGGGTGGCACCATTATTATAATAATCATTATTGTTGAACTATTAACCCTTGCACTTTCAATGATGTACCCGCGGCAACCCAGTGCACTTCCTGCCTGGTCACACATGTGCAGAAGCTTAAGGCAGCAACCTTAAAATATTCAATTATGATTATTAATAGACATACAGTCTGCTCAGTATGTATGTACACAGGTGGCTGATATTTTGTAGCTACAACAATTGGCTATTATGGCTAGTAAGCTAGTTCTGGACTAGCTACTAATTAATCAACATGCATCAAAATGTGTGCAGTCACCCTGCCTGCATGACAGATCAATATTATTTTCTTTGCATGATTTGACGATACCGGTGAGGGGGATATCAGTGAGTCAACTTTGAACCATCTGCCTAGAATTGTCCAGAAAAGGAAGTTACTGGCTCTGATTCAGAATTGCAATCTAAATCTGAAAGTGACAATTATCATAATACTATTATTATTATTATTATTATTATTATTATCATTATGAGGTATAGCCTGCAGACTATGATCTGATAGAGTAAAGATCTATCCAACATGAAAGTGCAACAAGTTCACAACTTAGCTAACTCATCTAATCAGGTGACTGTGTTCCCAAGTTAGAACTGTAGCTGCTAATCCCTAACTGATAACCATCACGCCCAACTGTTGAACTTGAGGGACTATCCTGTTGCTCACAACAATAATAATATTGTTATTTTAATGTTACAGTGCACATTAGCACAATGTCATAATAATTATTATTTTAATAATAATATTTATAATATTATTCATGCTGGAGGTGAGTAGTGGCCGGTACCTTCCTTTTTAGTTCATACGTTTATTTTGTATGAGAACTATAGCAATTCAATGACAGCTAGCTAGTTGTTCCAGCTAGTGGACTAAGGGCACAGTTACTGTATTGATATTATTTTATTGCTGGTGTACCAGTGCATGGTCCATAATAATTACAAGACTTAGCTAGTAGCTAAGGCCAGGTTGTTTAGTATCATAATGTTTGAACTTAGTGCACTTGAACCCACTCAGCTTGCTCCTTCCTTAACGATATTCATGCGTGCTAACATGCAGAGGTTATCAGGAGCAGAGGCCACAATGTCCATGATGTAATCATGAAACGTCTAGCTAATAATGATATCAGAAACTGCTAACCAGACCCAGTGCATGAATAATTATTATGGAGACTAGCTAGCTTCCTCCTATTGACTTGTTGTGGTATTCATAGATTGCACTACAGATCTGACCTTGCTTTGAAAAATAATTTTTAGGCTGGCATGTAGGTGCGATAGTGACAGCTATTAGTGATACCATTGACGATGTCAATAGCTTCCTGCACATCATCATAATTAGTGTAGATAAAATTAATAATTAACATCATAATAAATAGACCAACTCTACAATAATAATAATATCAGGTATATATCACACAAAATAATTATTAATACTAATTTCAAACTGTTGTAATTAAATCTGTTCAACCATTATAACTAAACTACAGTTCATCTTTGAAGTTAAGATTGTCCGTGTACAGAACTCGGTTTGGATGCTCAGCTGGAAAAGCATTCATTGGAGGGTAGCCTTCAACAATGTATTTTTCAGGGTAGATACTGTTTTCAGTGAGACACAAGTTGTAGAGAGAATCGTAGACTTTATGAAACCTGGAGATATCAATCATAACATCAGCATAGTACAAAATTAATAAAACAGTGTATCTCAATTTAAATTAAGCTGGGAATCAATATGGCATGCAGTTGATAATATAGGATTTACCAATAGAACATGTCCTCAACCACTTCCAAACTTAACTTCTTCGTTTCTTTGCTTATCTCATAATTTGCTAGAGGTCGGAAGGGCTCATCTCCCTCTTTGAACCAGCTGGTGACAGTGTGGTTCACTTCAAATTCAACATGTGTTTGTCCAAAATATTTTAAGTCTGGATATCCATCTTTCCCGTTAAATATCTTGTCATAGGTCACTTCAAAAAGGTCTTTTAGTCCTGCTTCAACAGCCTCAAAGCTTGCTAGGGCAACCATAGGATCCTTACTCTTCTTAACTCCAGAGCCCCAAGCGTAAATGAGCATCCGCACTGCCTTGCTGTCGTCTCCCCAAAGATGTCGCAGAATAGCTCCATAAGACCCAAAGCGACTGGGTGTGTATCCCAGCACTGTCTCCACGTCGTGAAGAAAGAGGTTGTAGTGGAAGTTATCTTCATCGATGAAGACATTCACTCTTCGTTCCTGATCGGTTTGGGGATTTGGGATACGTATCCAGCTGTCTAGCACGTCAGCTGCTGCTAAAGCAAAGTAAGTCCAGTAAGGTGCAAACTGGATGCGCTTTGAAGCTGGAATTGACTCGTCAGCAAGGAATTTGAAGAGGTCATGGTGAGAAAGTTCCAGTCGCTTTTCTTCTATGACCTCAATCACTTCTTGAAAGCGATACAACTGTCCAGAGCTACCCTTGAAGTTGAAGGTGGTGGCAATGAACAGAATCGAAATGCACGTTATGGAGCCAGAGAGCTGCATTTTGGTGTGGATATTATGATGCAGAATCCAAGCTTGAATGCGCTATTATGCCCGAGCCCATCGAGATCCACCCACTCTCTGCACGTTTGCGCATGCGCATTAATAAAATTTGTCAACGGGAAGTAAAGCGTGGTGAAAGTTCAAAACGGTTGCAAACCTCTTCACGACCTACAGTGCACTTTATTATAGCTAAATGGCTTTATTATTTTATAGCCATGTGCTTTTATAAGAGCAGGTGTGTTGCACTTCCATCTCAACATGTTCTTCCCCGTGCATTAATAGAGCTGTCTTGTCGTAGACATAGCTAAACTTTTCTAGTTTTCAGCTGTCTCAAATTAAAATTTGCCAGAGCAAACCACTCACTATAAGGACAACTAGTGCTCACTGCGTTGAAGGGCTCATACGTATACTATGAGCCCTTCAACGCAGTCATAGGATAAAGAGGAGTGGCTAGGCTCGAGACCACTAGCCTCGTACCCAGGCTCTAGGGGGAGGGGAAAGGAGAGCCTGGTATCAGTTGCATGCGCATGCGCTTAATTTCCCCAGATTCTGGGGAAAATCGGATATTTTCCGTATACTATCCGTGTACTTGACCTTTAACCCAGGCAAGGGTTCAGCAGAACTACGAGAAGGACCTAACAACGAAGGTATTTCAGGCAACGAGTGGGCTGTGTTTGTGCTACAATGGCTTACTGAGCGTTCTTGGCCTCATTCGATGTTTTTCACTGCTCGAAGGAGTAGGAGGTAAGCATTGATCTTGATAGATAGATGCCCAATGAGGCTTGCTTGAATTCGTAAAACTACTCTGGACAACGCCATTGAATAAAATAGCTTCGCTGTCGAGATACAGCGCTCTTCAATTGTTGATTACGTAACTTTTGTTTTAGTCACGTGGCTTTAATTAAGCGCATGCGCACGCAACTGATACCAGGCTCTCCTTTCCCCTCCCCCTAGAGCCTGGGTACGAGGCTACGAGACCACGTGCTGAACTGCAAACTTGAGATCCACCCACAATTCTGCAAATTTGCGCGCATGCGCGATACGCGTCATCTGATAATGTGTGACCACATTCATATTGAAACTAGCTATAGGTGCATGTCCTCTGTTGTTAACAAAGCAGGTTGCAGTTTATTTGTCAATTCCTCTATTATGTCAACTCTACTAGCAACAGTTGCTACAGAGGGTCAGTCGCCAAGCCAAGGGTATCTTTGATAAATCTCCCTTTTACTCTCATCATCACGTCATCATTAATTTTAATAATTTTTATGTTGTCACTCGTATTGTATAGCTGCTCAAGAAACAATAGTACTACATATAGCTATTAAACATCTACGTCATTCTGATTTACGTACAGAATTTATAGACCTATATATAGAATACATAGAGAAGGCAGGGATTTTTAAATAATACAGTGTCATCCCCCCCCCCCCACCACACACACACACTATAGGTACACATGCATGATTATACTCATCGTCATCGAAAAATTAATGTCCAATAAAAAAATATTTGATTCAAATTCAGATGGACAGATTTACAATAATCATCATTACTTTCATAGCATCAACGAATTATATTTTATAGAATAATAATAATATGGTTATGGCCAAAAAATAGCAATAAACTGTAGCATAATAATGAGGTTAATATGAAATAAAACTGATTGGGGGGATATAGCTGTGCTCTGATAGATTTAATAACCAATAATAGTAATTCACTTATCTTGTATGCTAAGCATAAAACAAAAACAATTTTTAATTAAGGCATATCGTAATCTATACCTAGTGTTTGCTGATACTTAATAGTAATAGTTATGTTGGTATAAGCAATAATTTGTCGTCATAAGAATGGAAGGTCAAATGTGTATATATATCATGCATCAGTTCCGTTATTAGTGTGTATCATAATTATTATTCGTATATACTATATCATAGCTCGTCTCTGAATCCGAATGTGTCGCTGTCAAACAAGACTCTGTTTGGATGTTGAGCTGGGAAGGCATTCATTGGTGGGTAGTCGTTGACAACATACTTTTCCGGATAAATGCTGTCGTCAGCAAGACAGAGATTGTAGAGTGAATCATACACTTTGTGAAACCTGTGAAATGTAACAATACTCCATATATAAACAAAGATTCTGCAAAAGGATGGACTTCTATAATATTATAGGTTGGCACGTGTTCAGCTAATAGTGCGCATTATGTACGCATATTGTTATTTTCTCTACATTATATTCTTGATTGGATACAGCTGTATCATTATGGTATAAAAACATTTGCAAAGCTTACTCAATTTGGCTTGAATTACTCAGGTTAATCCAACCATGTGATCCAGACAACGCAATAAGAATCGAGTAAACACGTGCTCTTAATTTGGTATGAATTACATTAGCACTTGACCTTAATTATTCTCTCATTAGTACTAATTTGGAGCTCACTATAATACTCTACTGTATCATTGCATGGATGGGATGTTGTCCTTAATCCATTTTTACACAAATCCTCTGCCTAAATGCAGTTAATTTGGCACCTCACACTGCAATATTCACACCATATTTCTCCTGTAATTGGCAGCTTTGTCTACACTCCTACTTAATGCTCCATGGCAAGCATCCAGACATACGACTTTAATTGTCATGCCCACGGATTAACCCCATGTCCATATTTGACCATAGTTCCAGGTTTGTTAGAGAAAAGTAAATAATTGCATAATAGCTACTTACCAGAAAAACAAGTCATCCACGACTTCTAGTGACAGCTTCTTTGCTTCTTTGGAGATTTCATAGCTTGCAAGTGGTCGGTGAGGCTCGTCTCCCTCCTTGAACCAACTGGTCAGGGTGTGGTTTCTCTCAAAATCAATGTGGGTTTGTCCAAAATATTTCAAGGCTGGAAGTCCATTTTCTCCTCTGAATACAAACTCATTGGCACTCTCGAAAAGGTGCTTAAGGCCTGCTTCTACTGCTTCAAAGCTGGCCAGGACTACCATGGGATCTTTCGTTCTGCTTGCTACGGAGCCCCACGTGTAAACGAGCATGCGCACTGCTCGGCTGTCGTCGCCCCACAGGTGGCGCATGATGGCTGAGTACGATCCAAATCGACTGGTTGTGTATCCTAGCACTTCTTCCATATCGTAAAGGAACAGATTGTAGTGGAAGTTGTCCTCGTCTATGAAAGTATTCACTCGACGTTCCAATTCGGTTTGAGGATTCGGAATGCGAAACCAACTATCGAGCAAATCTGCACCAGCAATGGCGAAGTATCCGAAGTACGGCACGAACTGCATGCGTTTATTTGCTGGAACCGATGTGTCGGAGATGTATCGGAAGAGATCGTGTTGCGATAGTACCACTCTCTTGTCTTCGATGTAATCGATAACTTCCTGAAAGTTGTGCGTGGACGTTGCCGCCGAGTAACGGCTGACTGCTGCGGCTACCAGCAGAGAGAGAAGGGCGCATAATATTCTTGTCTGCTGCATCGTTGAATGACGGTTGTTATTGAACAATGGTTGCTAACAGTTATTCGTTGAAATGTTTTTTCTGCTTTGGCGCTGTGAAATACGCCTATTTATACTATGTATCCGATGCGCAGCCCCACCCACTTATCTCCACCACCCACGTGTACGTGCTATGAAACAATACAAGTTGATTGCAAGACTTAGCTTCCGTTGTATATAATTGGATTATGCAACCGCGTCAGCTGCTGAATTGGCTAATGTTACATCACCCACTAGTCTTGTATTATTAGCTATAGCTCCCCTAAGCTGCCAAATGAAGGCCAGTCTCATGATCGTGTGCATTGTATCTATAGTATAAATCTTTTATTGCTTCAAATTGGTGACTCCCTGCGACCGCACAGTCACTGGTATTTGTTGTGGAAAGTGCATGCAGTGAGTGACAAGCTAATAACAAGTGGTAATCTCATGTGGTGAACAGTAAACTTAGAGTAGTGTGTCTCGCATCTACATCATGTTTTCTAGTATACGAATATACAATGTCATGTGCATGTAGCTAGCTACGTAACTACACAGTCAGAGTATAAAATTATTATAACACAGATGGAAGTGCATATTGATACTGAAGCTAAGTGGGCTGCTGTAACAGTGTAGTAGCTAGATACAAAGGATAAGTGTATATGCGCACGCAAAATCTTTTCCCTGGATAAAAATAATGCCCGTGAGTTCTTGCCGCGAGTGATGCAACGTACGTAACAGCTCACCATAATTATTATTATTATTACGTAGGTGTCTATGGAGTACCCGCGGGGACAAAAAGAACAGTGTTTATGCTTGTGTATGCAAAATTGTTTGTACACTATCGCATTAACCATATTAAGGCTAAAGGCGTTAACCAAATAGCTGCTGTTTTTCCACTCTGATGCCACTTTGTGTTCCCCTCACAGCTCCAAATACGCCCTTCAGCCTTAAAAGCACTTTCTCCTTTGTTGTACAACACAGACTCAAGATATTAAAAGGGCGTGAGCATTATTAATTGTGTTACGGGATTTATCAACCAGACGCCTAGTAATCCATAACTTTAGCAGTTGAAAGGAGCACCAAATTTGGTCTTGTCGCCGTAATTTTGATTCCTCGCAAAGTTAAATAAATCCTCCTATCTTGGTTGTCTCTAGAATCCCAGGCATTTGTTTGGCTCCGTACACAAACAGTGATAGGTCTTCACACAATGAGATTATGGTGAGCATCATATGAGCAGAATTCATGTATAGTGGGCGAAACCCAGTCACAACCTCCCCCAGACAAACTTCTGCGTACACCTTACAAAAATAGTTTGGATAGTCTGAAAAAAATATTTCAGATAACCAGGTGGCGCCACACCATGGAGTAGCTATAGCTAGCGCCAGAGCTTCAAAGTTGACCAGCCCATTCCATTGATGACTTTTCTTTAGATAGAAGAATTGCCACATGGCAGAGTACAAACATGGGTATGAAACAGCAGTGCAAATTAACCGCATCACAGCACATATATAATGGGTGATGTTTATCTTAGCGGTTAAATGTATTGCACAAGACTGTTAACACTCATGCATATGCACTGCACGACAGCGTGCTAAAAATAGCGTAAATATTGACAAGCTCAATAGAGCGGTTCTAAATTACTCTCAGGGAAGCAGTATACTTCCATAATAATAATATTATGTGCGTGGGTAAGGCTTTGGAATTTAAGCAATGTCCATAATAGGCAGTACAGTATGCATGCATGAGGATACCAGACTGGATTCACATCATTTATAGATCAGCACTTTCCAACCTAGCTGGTCCATAATAATAATAATATACTGGACCAGTTAGGTTGGAAAGTGCTGATCTATTAATATAAACATCTCATGCATTTCCTACAAATCGCCTTAGCTGTTATCACTCCCACAATAATGCTAGTTCTATACATACAGCTGAGTGTAGAAGGAAATATATTTTTATAGACTGTCCCATTACAGCCAAAATCTAGTGTGCTACAACAGCAATTGTGTATTATCGAAAGTGATTTGTGGTGATGTGTCACTAGTTCCACTTCAATTTTACTATACTTCCTAACTGATTGATATGGCTATCTTCAGTGTATGCACTTTATAATGCTTCCTTTATACTACAATGATGAAAATTAATTATGAGATCACAGCAATAGTAATGTAGTACTAGTGAGTAGCTACATACACCAGATTAAATTTTGTAGTTCACTATATATGAGTCTTAGAAATGGCTATTAATCTATAGAATCGACAAGTCTTAGTACTAGAGCTGGAGCCACCTTTTTCTCTACTCTCAGGCTCTCTCTCTCTCTCTCTCTCTCTCTCTCTCTCTCTCTCTCTCTCTCTCTCTCTCTCTCTCTCTCTCTCTCTCTCTGGCCGCTTGCATTCGCCAAGATTGTTATTAAACAGTATGATAACTAGCTATTAAGTTAAAACACCGCTAACACTATTTTAACATCAATATTATGTATGCATTGCAGATTCCAAGGGGGTATTTTATTAACACTGATAATTATTATTGCACTACGTAGCAGAGAGATTGAGAAACACAAGTTGCTTGCTTAGCATCGATAAGACGATAATTGAATCATGGATTATGGTGGACAAATTTAGAATAGGGATATTTTTTTAAAGAATCTGATACTATTTATAGTACCCTTGTTGCCAACACCATGGTCCATGGCAGCCATATACAGTTAATGATTGAGTACCGTCGCGGCTATGTTTGGCCCGCTACATACAATAAACAGGAACCAATAGCCCTCTCGACCATGGGACCATTCTTTCAGCAAGGTCTTCTAGCCAAAAGAAGAAGGGGGAATTGAGCCAGAGCTGTGGCAACCCCCCACAGAACTCCCCAGCCTTACATGACTTTCAAAGGAAATAAACATGGAGTGAAGGTCATCATGTTCAGAAGCTTAGTCCATTTTATGCTACATTGTTGATTTTTTTAGTCCCAAGTAGCTCACAAAAATTATAACAGTCATGGTAACCTACTCAGTACTGAGCTTCTTGTCGAGATCTTCGACTTCTATGCACGCACGGAGGGGGTAGCATAGGGCCGGGGGCGGGGCAAGTAGCGGAATTTTTTCAAGTATTGCGCATGCGCTTGCGTAAGGTTACGTATGTCCCACCTCCTCACGTCACGCTGTTATTTGGCTTTTGATTGCTGCTGTGTACCACTAAAAAAAAACCACCAAAAATCTAGCAATAGCTAGTGGTTAATGGTAGCCTTATCTCCTTCTTTAATAATACTGATACTTTGTAAACACCAGCTCCATGGAAATAATTAATGGGCTACATTATCAAAGCATAGAATACCTATGATCATGATCAAAATCAGCTGCAGTATAGCTAGCTAATCAGTCCAATATTTTTGTCTAACTGTTGATACTTATTAGCGACATCTGGCCAATAGTAATATTCATAAAAATGATTATTGTGAATAAGATGGGGTGTATTATAAAAAATAATAGAGAATGAAGTGTGAATAAAATCTGAATACAAATCTGAATAAAATTAATTATTATTACATAGTCCGTTTTACAGTTCATCTTTGGCAGTATCAAACTGCAATACTCTGTTTGGATGTTGAGCTGGGAACGCATTCATTGGAGGGTAGTCGTTCACAATGTACTTTTCAGGACAAATGCTGTCTTCAGCAAGGCAGAGGTTGTAGAGGGAGTCATAGACTTTATCAAACCTATAAATAGTAGGAATGAAAAAAAAATAATAATCACGGCTAGTAACATTACAAGGCAGTAAATGAGGATAATATTAGCTAGGCCCATGATGGAGCTTTCTTTATACAGCTACACCAGGACGATTAAACACTTTAAATTGGATGCAATAATTAAGGTAGATACTATCTGATACTTTAAAATTTCATACCAGTAAAAGAGATCTTCCACTACTTGCATAGAAAGTCTCAGGGTTTCTTCGCTGGCATCATAGCTACCAAGAGATTGGAAGTCATCATCCCCTTCCTTAAACCATCCAGTCACCGTGTGACTCATCTCAAAATCAATGTGCATCTGTCCGAAATATTGCAGACCTGGAAATCCATCCTCCCTCTTGGAGATATTCTCGTAAATGGACTCGAACAGGTATTTGAGTCCGGCTTCTACAGCCTCAAAGCTTGCCAGCGTCAGTAGAGGGTCATCGTTCTTCTTGGCCCCAGCACCCCATGCGTAAACGAGCATGCGCACTGCCTTGCTGTCGTCTCCCCAGAGGTGTCGCAAAACGCCCGTGTAGGAGCCGAAATCACTGGTCGTGTATCCTAGCTCGTTCTCGACGTCGTGAAGAAAGAGGTTGTAGTGAAAATTGTCTTCGTCAATGAAGACGTTCACTCTCCGTTCCAGATCGGTTTGGGGATTGGGAATTCGGAACCAGGAATCTAGGAGATCGGAACCGACCATGGAAAAGTACGTCCAATATGGCATGAATTGCATCCTTTTCTTCGCGGGCACAGAGTCGTTGGAAAGAAACTTGAAAAGTTCGTGATCCGCTAGCTTTGCGCTTTTCTCCTCAATGGCGTCCATTACTATATGAAAGTTGCCGGCCGATGCGCAGTAAATGCTACTGCTGGCGATGAATAGCAAAATGATTGCGAGTGATCCCATAATTATTGCGAAGAGAGTGAGTGAACTTTAACCCGAGAGTGAATTAACTTGAACTATCGATGCGAAAGTGAATGCTTATCACCGTGCAAGAAGCTAGGAATATTTATAGCCTGCCTCTGACCAACGATGCATTGTTCTATAGCGGAAGAGCATGCAGCCATTTAGAATCAAAATCTTAGGAAATTGACTTTGCAACAAAACTCATATATACAATGCGTGATGTTATTAGCTGTGTAAAATGATCTTCAAGCCATATGAACCACTTCCTTGCAACAGTTACTGAATCTTGCATGGACAAATATACCCTCAAGAATGCATGCCATGATAGTTAGCCACACGTATCTACACTCTTCTGAGCTTTTCGAGCCTGCACGAAGATGCTTTTTCTTATGCAATATTGAAAAGAAATCAATGGTGTGTATAATGTAATTTATTATGAGGATAGCTATATAATGTACATAATAGTATGAACAGTTGATTATTAATGGGATCATGCCAACTGACAGTTGAGCTGTGATTTACAACAGTAAAGAATGGATCACAGGATTAAATGAGCTAATCATCGTGTGGAGAATGAAATTAATCTTAATACCTATGTTCGTCCGTATATACAGTCATTTTTTTTATGCTTCGTTCATAATCAAGGCATTGGGAATGTCAAGTTCATAATTAGACGGTTCTGACTCATCATTATTGCCCTCCAAGATAGCAGGATGATCGCAATCGTTGTCCATTGTTTCAGGGTTGCTAGCCACTTGCCTTGCCATGCAAACAGTAGCCTTAGCAGTAGCGCCATTATTTTCAGAGGAATATGCAGCGTCTGGCTGTGTGTCCAAACCACCCACATCGTTAATGTAATCAGACTCAATTACCGGTGTCTCTGTGGATCCACAATTCTCTACGTCAGCTGGAGCTAAGTCTTCCCTTGCTGTTTCAAGTTTGCTGGAATTTGGCAGTTGCTTGACATTAGAGCAAGCATCACCATCAACAGTAGCTGGTGGGATTTCGTCTGTTTTGGTATCTTCCTCGAAGATAGTGTTAGAGTTAAAATTTTCAGCCTGGCTGCATCCATTTATGGTAGGAGTACTGGGCTGCAAGTTGCTTGATTCTGTTTGAATGTTACTCGAACTCTGAATATTTGACTCCCCTTGATTAGCACCCTCTTCAGCGTTTGATTCCTCATGATCACCGATAACACCACTTGATTCGTTTTGATCTCGACCATCAGTGCTCGACGTAACTTGATCGCTACTTCCTCCTGAGCTAGCATCCATTTCTGCTACTCCATCCTTTAAATCGCCATCCACGACTGTAGGACCCCCACTGCTAGTCACAGCCATACCGTTAGTATCCTCTCCTTCTTTCCCCTCAGCATTTAAGTCACCATCATTTTCTCCGATAATGTGCCACGTATCAGTCGTTGGTGCAGAATCATCCCCATCCCTTATAATGTTGCCTTTAGTGTCTCTCTCTTCAATCACTCTAAATAAGCTTTGATCTCCAGGTGCCGATGATCGACTAGATTTCATCGATGTCGATTCGCTTTTGATTTTCTTTTCTTGGGTGGTCAGGGTGCGATCGAGGAGTGCTTCTAATTGTTCGTCTGACATGACGGCATCTTGGCTGTCCACTACTTTGTGATGATCGACAGAGTGTAAGAGTTCAACAAGGTCGTCCAAGGAAAGATCAATTTCGTTGGCCTTGCCTTTGAATTTTCCTGTAAAGGGAACAGCACATGATATAATAATACTATTAAACCTTCTCATCATATTACCACTATAGCTGAAGATAACATGCATTTTATTCGTGTACGAGTACAAATTTTAGCAGGTTTAGGATTCAAAATAATGCATTATTGCTAATATTAGCAGGTAAAATGAATTATATATTTTTAGTGAAAATAGGGCAAATTAAATTCCTCATTTTGATAAATCTAGTACCCGCAAACAAAAATAGATCACTTGGTGTCGTGTATAATTACAGATGCCCAGCCTGAATTTTATCGATTTGTATATACACATCCTTCTGAGCTAAATATATCAGAGTCATGTCAGCAAATTTACTCCTTGAAAGATTTCGCTAACCAATAATTTTACATGACATTGTGGTAATTACTTTCAAGTGTGTTCAAACAATGCACATTGTTTCCACACATCATACAGTCAGCTGACAGTACTGTTGTGGGTGTCTCAGAGATACGGAATTTAAATTTAATTTAGCAAGTACTGTCTTAAGTGTTGCAACTGCATGATCATTAATTAATACTTATCGTAATATTATTGCTACATTCCTTGGTTGTCAGGATTAAATAATTAGCGGTGTGTTATTTGCATACACTCTCAGTTATTAATTCATAATAATGTGAATGTATAATATTATGTAGAGGGTATCAAATTATGTCGGAAATCAGGCCTACCTTATAAAACAATAATTGTGACCCCATCCAGAATGCATTATTAATTTATGAAAGGATAAAGGCAATGTTGTAAGCTTAGGGTATTCAGAAAATCAGAGTGGTTCTAAACAGCCTACCATATAGCCGGAAATATTGGCAGGAATTAAATTTGGCGGTTGAGCCCCAAATCGCTATTACAAGAATATTGGCAGATTTAAACCAAACCGCCAAATTTAATTCCCCGCCAAAATTTCCAGCTATACGATATAATGATATCAAGGTTCTTGGTTGGGTAATACCGTATAGCCGGAAAATTTGGCGGGGAATTAAATTTGGCGGTTTGGCGGTCTATTATTACAACCGCCAAATTAAAATCCGCCAAAATTTCCTACTCGCATATATATGTATGGCGATCCCGTACCGAACCGCCAAATTTAAATCCGCCAATATTCTTTCAATAGCGATTTTGGGCTCAACCGCCAAATTTAATGCCCGCCAATATTTCCGGCTATACGGTAGATACTAATTTGCATAGCAAGTACACTCGTTCTTGTTACATTACCACTATAGCTCACTGCTAGTCACATATTATTCTGCCAGTGTTGGTGTAACAAGAACGAACGTACTTGCTATGTGAATTAGTAGCCTACAATGAGTTCACTAAACAGTGCATCTCTTCTTACCCTTGTGTATGACCATCTTCTCCAGTCTTCTCTTTGAAGCAGCTCTCTCCACAATCCTCTGGTCAATGGTGTTTGCCGTCACAAATCGATAGACCATCACCGGCTTAGTCTGACCAATGCGGTGACAGCGGTCCTGGGCCTGAAGGTCACACTGTGGATTCTAACGGGTGTGCATGAGGGGGGGGGGGGGAGGAGGGAGAAAGAATTGACTCTGAAATGCTATA
Source organism: Cliona cf. orientalis (assembly GCA_963930775.1). Classification (NCBI taxonomy): domain Eukaryota; kingdom Metazoa; phylum Porifera; class Demospongiae; order Clionaida; family Clionaidae; genus Cliona; species Cliona cf. orientalis. The sequence continues at coordinate 9,206,033 of OZ005691.1, forward strand.
GTTCATGTACATACAGAGAATTGACAGTATTAAATATGCATAATCCCCTGTAATTTTCATTAGCATGGTTTCTATTCATAATTCCTTTGTTGCCAACTTTTGATCCTGAACTCGTAAGAATGATGAGCCATGCATGACATGGTGCTCTGGGAATTGCATGGGCGATATTAAACTTAGTGGCAAGAAAATTGTTTGAAGACTATAGGTACATAGTAATATTATTATTGAAGTATAGCCAGGCGCCTTTCACTGTAAGGTTTACACACGAAATGACAAACAATTCTCTCTCCTCTCCTTACCCAGTCTGAGTCATAGATAATGACAGTGTCAGCATTAGTGAGGTTGATTCCCAGTCCGCCAGCTCTGGTACTGAGCAGAAAGATATGGCAGTCTGGGCTCTCTCGAAACATGGTCATCTGCCTCTCTCTCTCAGCAAAGCCCATAGTGCCGTCAAGCCGTGAACAGACAAGGCCACGCATTTCAAGGTAGTCTTCAAGAATATCCAGCATGCTAGTGAACTGGGAGAATATCAGAGTCTATGTGTGAGGAGAAATGTGTGTGTATGTGTAGGAAGAGAGAGTGTTAATATGATAGACTACTGCATGAGTACTATGTGTACTATGCTTGGCAAAGCTTAATTGGTCTAAACAATAATTTTGACATCATTAAGATGATTTTCATAAGTACATGATACCACGTCCACTTCAAACATTAACTTTTGTTTACCAATGGATCTTGGAAGTACAAAAGTCCCGAAGTGGAAGCTACCACTACACAAAAGGGGGATCTTCACACAGCTCCTTCCATTATACTAGTGGGGGTTACATGTGACTACTACAATGTATTACTAGAAACAGGATATCCACTCCAACGCATCCTGTCTCCCTTGTAACCTAGCATCAGGAACTTAGCCACAAATAATGAAATCATCCAGAGAACCTACTGGAAGAGGCACGTACTAAGGGAAGAGCTCTCGAGGGTGATATGGATCAACTTTTATGTGTTTAGTGGTAGAAGGGTACAGTCATGTGACTGGCTTCTATGTGGCTTTCCACAGAGCCACATCAAAGTCGACAGGGATTTTCGAGTGCTATGTGCAGTCCTCATCTTTCCGTTCATAGGAGTCTTCATAACCATAGTTAATAATTATTAATAAGACTAAAATGTAAACATTATGTAACGTGTGTATTCGAATATTCGAATACGTGTGCACTTTTTAGATTTGACACTTATGTGGGATTTAGAAGTTTATACGTACACAAGGTTACAAACCAACGGATATGACATTATCATTACAGCACCAAAATTAGTGTCCATGCTTTGGACAAAATTATATCATTTGGTTGCACATTCCATAAACACCATTGAACAAAAATAGAAAGCACTACTATATTATAACACCTCTCTGGGGGAACTCCTGTGGTAGAAGCATTTCCAAGTATTAACCACTACTTCCTGTAAGTGTGTACTGACAGTGTGCTTTGCTGCTCAGTTGTCCAACGGTATGGTAAATACATATGTGGCAGTCCATGTAGAAAATGAACGTTATTCCTATCACATTTCGTCCACTATCTATACTTTACATGATTGTAACTCGGCTGTGGAATCTCTCAGAAAGCTCAAATTTAGGCTTTAGTAACTTCAATCTATCTGCTAGGGGTGAGCCAACTTCTGGCTTCAACTGTCAAAGCATAATATTAGGACAGCTAATTGAATTAAGCTAATTAAAATATGCCTTATTCAGTTAAGGTATGTCACAAAGGCTTTCAGTGCCCTCCCCTACTACTCTTTTTTTGACTATTAAAGACCTTTTTATGGGCATAGTATGCACAGAGGAGCATGTCAGTGGTTTGTGGGTACTGAGAGTGCCTCTCTGTGTTGGTCAGAGCAGCTGTCTGTGGTCAATTAAGACAACTATTATGTGGGTGTGCACATGTGTGTGTGTGTACGTGTGCAAAGTACATGTAGTGTGGTCCTGTACATATAGGTTTCCTCTCTCATCATTCAAGGTGGAACATGGTACAGTAGGTCGCGAAATTTTCACTATTTCAGTGAATTTCTTGATTGGGTGTTCGTCATATTGATAGCTATGAGCTAGATCGTGTTACACCAGTCTTGGCATTAATGAAAAATTAACTTTTTTGTCGATGACCTTTTCTGACGAAAATTAAACATTTTGTGCAACATACGTCGACCTATTTTGGTCGCTAAAGTCTGGCGACACAATATAGACAATGCGAAAAATATTTTACCGGCAAAAATATCCCGATCTAGGATATAATCTGAGAATGCTTATTGTTAGCCATCCATAGTGCCAATAAAGCAAGAAGCTAAGTTAGAGTTTTACAACTGTTACAGCTATTTGCCTTGGAGCTTTCATACTACCATGGATCCTATTGGCCGAAATTTACAAGTAACTAAGTAAGACAATAGAGTAGGGAAGATGAACTGGAAACGGGTGGACGATGTTCAGTTTGGTTGAGCATGACCATCTAATACTTTTAGAAAAGTGCACCATTACATTCTATGTCACAATTCGGATTATACCGGCCATTAATGCCTTATAGATTAATTACTAAAATTTTTTGTAAAAACTACGAATAAATTTTTGTATAGAAAAACATATTGAAATATAAAGGTTGTGGCTTTACGGCTTATGGTGAAAGTAAACACAACCGATACAACCCCTAATTATCTTGCCATTACATTATCCTTGTGTTACTGAATGTTCTATGGAGAGTTTCGGCCAGAAAAAAGCCATAAGTAACTCATAAAAACTACAAAAGAATGTATTAAAAATCCCTATACAACAGAATTGAACCAAACTGAACATGTGCCACACTTTTCCTATATATAATATATGAACGTTTCCAGTCCCTTTCCCCTTTCTACTGTCTATGGTAAGACCTACAAGTAACTAAGCTACATAGTTACCTTCAATTGACCAATCAGATTACAGGAAAGTGGCAGTAAAATTCTAATTAATCTGACTTTACTATACCTTGTGTCCCCTTTGTAAGAGAGCTGGTAGCATGCGGTCCAGTAGCAGGACCTTCCCACAGCTGCTCACAATCTGATCATCGATGAGGAAATCTCCATCCGGAGTGAGAGGGAACTCCAACAGGTAGGGATGGTTGCAGCATTTACGAAGCATCGTGAATACTGACGTCATCTTGATGTCTTTCACTGAGAGTACGACCCTGTGATAAAGAGAAATAATTAGAGCTTAGAAAATATAGAGCTAGTTGACCGGGATTGCGTATCCACTTGTTATGTACTTTGTGATTAGCCATGGCTACGTATGCGGGAGTGACTCAGTAATATCTTTAGGAAATGGCTACAATATTTATACAGGTCAAAAGGAAGGAGTGGCAGACTACAGCTAAACTAAACTAGTTATTATACTATATACAAATGAAATATATTTTTCAGAGCGACAATTTTCTCATATAATCTGTGTCATTACATGAGGGCATGGATATGCATCTCGGATGCGCCCTGTTGCTATGAACGCACGGCGCGGGCGGAGAGAAAGTCCACACTACAAGGCTCAGGATTGGTCAGAACTGTAGGACCATGTGCACAAGTAGAGTGCCTCGGGCCATAGCTAGTCGCCATTGCACACGTACACTTCGAAGTTGCTATGAGGGATGTGGCCTCTACAACTGCTTCCATCTGTGCATGCGCATGGTACTAATGGGCACTCTGCCCTTGCAGGCAGGATACTGTTTGTGCATGAACTACGTCACTGTTAATAGATGATCATGCATACCAACCACATTATCCCATGATGATTGTGACATTAAACATACTCATGTAGGGGAGGAGAATATATAATCTATGGTCAAATGCAGAGTATAGAGTACCGCACCAACTGAAAATTTAATTTCAAACAGAGATTGAGTGGATGTGATTTGATTGCCATAGGAGAAGCTGATTGAATACACATGGTATACACACACTGAAAATTCTTTATAATATCTTTGCCTCTTATTATCGCATTGTCCATGATGGCACTGATCCCATAAAATTTCTGGGGTGCCATCACTACTAGCCATGTACAGTGCCCAGTAAACTTTTTGAATCAATCCCTTGAGCGTGTATGCAAGCCAAAAGCCAACAAAATCCTATGTCAGATGTGCTAAGAGCAAGTCAGGTTTCAAGAAGCCAGATAAGAACAAACCCGTGTGTGAGCAACGTGGGGACATAAAACAGGATTTGAGTGTTTGAAAGTGAAGGTTGCTGGCCTGACAATCCATAAAATTAATTTAGAACATGATGCTGGTCTAATAACTATGTATCCACGCATAATGAATAAAGTTATACGTAGGATGTTCAGTTGCTTCAAGATGAACGGCAAGTTATGGGAATGTTTTATTCTTTGAAATACCTATAGTGTCTGTCCCTTTTTGTTCTCTCTAGCGATCAATTGTTGAACAAATTTGAGCTTTTGTTCACCTAGCTAGTCCAGCTGGCTCTGTCTCCCTCCAGGGTGGTGGAGTCCTCTTGCTATATAAAGGACCACCAAAGAGCTTACCACCATCAGTTTCTCCTACGGCAATCGAAACACATATCCACTCTCTGTTTGAAATTAAATTTCAGTTGGTGCGGTGCTCTATGATGAAGATTCTCTGCATTGGACTAGTCATTGTCGGTGTACTGGTGGCCTCCTCTCTGGCCATGCCCAGGATACCCCTTCATGCCAGAAAGCAGTATGCCAAATTTGTTGAATATGAGAACCAGGAGAAGGAGACTATTGGCCAGGCCCGTGCCTTTGGCGGCTTCAATGCTTGTGAGTAATATCTGCATTGTAATGCCAAGTGGACTCGACTATACCGTATAGCCGGAAATATTGGTGGGAATTAAATTTGGCGGTTGAGCCCAAAATCGCTATTGCAAGAATATTAGCAGATTTAAATTTGGCGTTGTGGTACAGGATCGCCATACGTATATATTCGAGTAGGAAATTTTGGCGGATTTTAATTTGGCGGTTGTAACATTGACCACCAAACCGCCAAATTTCCGGCTATACAGTATACTGTCCTACAGATGCTGCACAACCTCGTGAATCCCCCTGCTATCCATCACCCGAATGTTCTGGTCCCTACATGTCGATGCCTCCTAGTGATTGCTGTTATCGTGGACATGGTCTATCCTTCAAAATTCAAGGGGATCAGACGTGCCTAAGATGGTATTATATTATTATTTATCCTGTATTGTCTAGTAATTGGATGCACACACATTTTGCACTGTGCAGTCCATGAAGTTGAAGTCCTGTACTGACGGAATGGTAGAAGAACTTTTTTTTTTAATTTTTATTATGAGCACGATTTTTTTTTTTAATTTGGAGTGGTGATTGTTAGTTATTCTCTTATTCTATGAACGTGCGTGATCGCTACCAGCTCGGAGAAAATAAGGCATGTACCATTATTACAAACTATGGCAGGTGTCGAGATTAAGGTCAAACTCTGACCACGGGAGCGTAATTGAGGCTTCCTTGGTACAATTCAGTTAACCATGGACACTCGACCTACAGCTGTTTAGAATTGGGTGCTGAGCAATAATATTTCAGTGTTACAAGGTTGAATAAGGGCCATACTGGTCTTGCTTGTATAGTGATAAATCAATGAATTTCTGAAGTTCAAAAATACAATATACTGTGACATTTGTCAGCAAAATGATAAGATGCCTATTGATGAAAATCATTCCCTTGAAAATTTCCCGCTGCTATAGAGTAGTACTGACTAGTATTTATCTCACAGAACTTACTTTTTGTCCTTCTCCTCCTTCTTCTTGGTTGGTACGAACTCCTCCAGATCAGCCTCTCCACTCAGGATCTGCTCAAACTGCGAGTCACTCAGCTGAGAGTAGCTACACAAAACAGTAGATATACAGTAGTAAGTTCATAAAGAAAATTACACACACATAAATTTAATACAATGACCAGTACATCTATGCCATTGTGATTACCATCCCACCCACCTGCAAAATTAATATTGCAGATAGATACAGGCATACTGTAGACCGGAACATTAATTTTCTTTGTTAGTGCAAACCACAAACATTAATTATTTTTATGGCAAGGGTTGATTCCCAACAGGAAGCATTATAGCATGAAATTTAATAATATTTGCAACCTGTTACTATTTTTACTTTTATGAAACAAACTCTTGAGTAGCTAGTATTGATTTTTCTCGAGTAACACTCACTGGGCTTTAGCCTTCCGCTGTCTGCTCACTCTCCTCTCTTCCAGCGTATCATCACAGCACTCCATCTCTCCCTCTCCCTCCACCCCTCCTCCCTCTCCAGAGCGACACAAGTTCTCCTTCCCTTTCTTCTTCATCTCGGCCATCTTTTTCTTTTCTTCTTTCTCCATCATCTCAAAGATAGTGTTGTTGAGAAGGCTCTTGTAGTACTTCTCCTGGTAGGGGGTGAGCGGGGCATACACTAGAACCTCTTTCTTGGGAGGGAGGGAAAATTCAACATCAGTCTTGAGACGACGCAGGAGGAAGGGAGTTAAAATCTAAAAAAGAAAATGGAAAGACATCATCTATGTGTATTATATATGGGTAAAGCATTAGTCTTCCACAAAGTGTGGAGGCCTGGAATTTATACCGTATAGCCTGAAAATTGGGCAGGAAATTAAATTTGGTGGTTTGGTGATCTATATTATTACAACTGTCAAATTAAAGTCTGCTAATATTCTGCAATAACAATTTTGGGCTCAACCGCCAAATTTAATTCCCGCTAATATTTCTGGCTATACGGTATTCACTAACTACTAAGACTGATCCCAACCATTATACATATATACATGAGATAATTCTTTTTAAAAGGCCTATTGATGGGAGGGGACCAATAATCTCAAAAGCTCATTGAGCTTTCGACGATATTATTACCTATTTTTTTCTAATCTTACAAACCTGGTGCAGTGTCTTAAGCACATTCTGCTCCCTCTCTTGTGCAATAATCCTCTCCTTAGCAAAGTCATCTCCACTTGTGTCAAAATCAAACCATGACTGAAAACTAAAAAAGCGTGTGTGTTGCAAATAACGATGTAAATGCAATAGTCACGTGCATACATAAGCCCATAATTTACATCAGCATAGATCTACATATTATGTAAAAGTTTTGCATATACCGTAGCGTCCCGGGCAAGCGCCCACTCCCGGGTAAGCGCCCATGTACCTCATGTCAAGGGGTCAATGTAACAGTTTCTATACAAACATATGGAAATTATGTCCTGGGTAAGCACCCATGCGGGCCAAAATCGCAAGATATGTTTAAGCACCCATGGGCGCTTACCCGGGACACTACAGTATATATACGCTTCTTGTGAGTATACATTAGTTAACACTATCCTAACTGTTGAGTATCCATATATTATATACATGTACAATTATTTTTAAAACTGCATATACACACATATTTCTGCATTGGTCTCCCTGATACAATCATCACTCTTCCATGTATACATTGCATATTTTCCCACATAAACTACTTCCATGGAAGACTGTAACTAACACGGATCACTCAACCGAATCTACTAAAATTAATATTCCTAAGACGATGTGCTACATGTATACAGTGCAGTGTCTCATAAAAAGCCTGCGGGAAGATTAAAGTGTCCTGATTAAAGGAGATTATCTCAGCTCCACGATAATTAAATTCAGTTCAAAGAGTAGCTTGAGGATCCCAGACTAAACAAACTTAATATCTAGGGCCAACCATTATAATAATGTATTTGCAAACACATAATTGATATTTCCACGGGCTTATAGACTCCTAAAGAAGAAGAGGGCACATACATAAATAGGCACCTGACAAAATTCATATTACGTAAGCTGAAAATAGTAGAAATCCTCAATATGGCATGGTGAAATCCAGACAGCAGCTGTTACTACATATAAACAATTGATATTGCAATGACCAAAACACAGCCTTTTGGACATCACACTGTTCCAAGTCCCTCTTTGTAAGAGCAGGTCACGCACGAGCAGACTCATGTACAAGGAAATTTCCTCACAATAGGCACTCCATCAAATTGTTTGCTAACACAATTACAGGTGTACAAACATAACAATAATATTATGTGCACTGCAATAGTGCTAGTGGGTAAAAACGTGTTAGCATTTTGTCTTGATATGGTTCGGCTGGTCGGCTTCAGGTGCCTTGCTGCTTGCTTACAAGCGCCGGTGCCGGCTAGGTAAGCTATAATAGTACATGAAGACAGACTTGTGGAGCCTGGCGTACTTCATGTATGTCCGTGAAACTACCGTATAGCCGGAAATATTTGGCGGGGAATTAAATTTGGCGGTTTGGCGGTCTACATCACAACCGCCAAATTAAAATCCACCAAAATTTCCTACTCGCATATACATGTAAGGCGATCCCGTATGGAACCGCCAAATTTAAATCCGCTAATATTCTTGCAATAGCAATTTTGGGCTCAACTGCCAAATTTAATTCCCGCCAATATTTCCGGCTATACAGTATCTTTCAATTTACACTTGCACACTCCCCCCCCCCCCCCCCCCCCCATCAATGATAACCAATCCTAGTACACTAGGGAAAATAGGTATAATAATTTCAAAGGCAAAATTCAGACATTTGAGATAGGGTTCACTCTGGGAAAAATTCAGGGGGCATGCACTGGATCCCCCCCCCCCCCAAATATTGTCAAACATCATAATAATAAGTCTCTCAAGAAAGTATTAATTCAAATGATCTTTGGAGCTGCAAGAAGCAGTCTCAGGGGGCACCAATCGAAAAAAAAAAATTCCTAAGGGGGAGCAGGCCCCCCAACCCCCCCCAACTCTCCCTCATAGTCACATGTATTGTGGTCAAGACCGTCATTTTAGAACATACACAACATGCATACTTTCACGCGCACACACATGTAGCAGACAGTCAAGAGACACAGTGGTCGGCTCCTAAAGTCTGCTGCCCATCTATGTACACGTATACACCCAGCGTAGGCGCATAGATTATCATTAATATTCATGATCAAACACAGGAGTCGAAGCTTGGCTAGCGTGGACATGGATTAATTAGTGTTGTCAAAACAGTAATTGATCCGTGAATAAACAGTGCCATAGATAGTGAACCCACTGCACTACCAGATATATTTAGCCAGCTCATGCATGTTGTGTGTTAGCCAGAGGGTTCCTGAAGCCTACAAAATGCTCCAGCTTTATCCCAAGGATCTACAGACTAGTATCGATTTCAAGAGCAAGTCATAAATGGGCACTCAGTCCGGAGATTAGAAAGCAAAGTGGAAGATATGGTAGGCTAATTAATATTAGCTATAATAGTGTGTAGGGGATTAATCCCTGGTAACAAATGTATGACAAGAGCTCATATAAGATCATCCCCGTACATGTAAGTGATAACACTTCCTTTCCTTGCGTCAAAACACTGTAGAGTCCCAAAAAAATAGCGCAGAAACAATCAACAAAAACACCTGATCCTTTGATTAAAATACCAAGCATAGTTCTACATAAGTCATGTGCACAGAAGTGTGCACATACAGTGGAACTCCCTCTATTCCAGACACCCTTGGGACAGCTTAAACTAAAGATGTCCTAAATTTGTGCTTCTTCGTACGTGTACGTAGCTGGTGCTATGCACAGTGTCCTGACTAAGGGAAATGTCCTCATCTTAAAATTAGAAATGTTGTTATAGAGGGGTTACACCTATTACAGTTTCCCAAAGATCTTACTGACAACTACTTATCTCAAACGCAGGTTGCAAATTCAAAGGGAAAATGCTTATAGAATGACAGATAGACAGACAGACAGACTTTCTTTAATTGAAATTCCATGCATTGCCCCAACTCCATATCATTTTTAGGAAAGGATTAACACTTCCATTTTTGCTAACAAAATGCATTCCCCAAATTACATCAGCTGTTGAACTATACTTCCAAACATAGCATGGTACAAGTTGACAAGAATAAAGTCCAACAGCTCAGATGACATAATCCCATGACTACATTAGGCTAGGAGGAAGGAGATGCTAGATCCTCTGCCCGCCTCATTTTGCCCCCACCCCCCCTCCCACATTTTGTCTCCCAACTTCATGAAGGCCCGACTTATATTGGCTATTTCATACACACACAAGCTTAACTTATTTATAAATTACATTGTAGGAGGAGGGGGAGAAAGCTTGTACATTGCAATTAAACGTTGCTCTATTTTCGTTTATGAACACTTGACCATAAAATCCCCAGTAGCTGCATAGTGTAATGGTGCGTGTTGTAAAAAATTTCAATTAAACATTCGTTTATAAGCCAACCTACCGACCCTATCCGCCAGGCAGAGAGACACAGAATATTAAATTTAAGTGGCCTAATTAATATCGTAACTTGTCATAATTGGCATGGGAAATATGTTCAACCAATACTTAATTAGGTATAGCCCTTACCTAATTTAATTATCTTAATAAAATTACAACCGATTCTAGTCGTTATTTTTGTAGCCACCACTGTGCTCATGTGAGCAACACAGCTATGAGTGCATTGCATAAGCAACTACATGTCATTCACGTAGTTCGAAGCCACCAACACTTCTATGCAAATTTGTCTCACATTACTAACAATTATCTCATGAATATTTCATTGAATTGAATTCCATCGACGCTGTATTGCACACAGCAGGGTTTATAATCACAACTTGAATTGCGTCTTGGACGCCGAGCTCTAACTTAATTAATCCGTCATAATATTTACCGAATTTATACCAATTTGATGACAACTGTTTAGCAAACTTTGTAGTAATATTGAGCCAGGTCCACTCTAGTATGAGAAACCTCTCCCCCTCTTCATTACCTAAACACCATTAATAGCAGTATGATACTTCAAGAAAGGTGGCGCTATTCTCGGTCCATATTGGGTTGATGCTGGAGACAGACAGATGTCTGAAGCAGCCAAATTAAATTTCTCTTCTTAATGAGATGCTAAATACAGTCCATCAAGTTGAAATATTATGTACTCAATACTCTAAAGCGCATATGTTTACACCCACATACATGCACACACACACATAAACATGAGCGTGCACTGGTACAAAAACATGTGCGTACACGCCCACTCATGGATAATTATGCATAAACATATGTATAAGCTATTGCCTACAGTACCGTGTGAAATTTCCAAGATATGCGCAAGTATATAACATTAAGTACAGCATGGATACAGTTAACAATGGTATAAATATCGTTGATGGGTTGTTCATAGTGTGACTGACTACTAATGTAGTTATAATGGGAGGGGTGTACTCTTAATTATGCTTGCAGACAACAGCTCAGCACACAAAACAACTCAACATCCCATCGTTAGAGTAGGCATGAGTTTTTAAACCGTAAAATACCTAATTACTTTATTTCATGGAGCTCACACAAGATTAGTGACCAATTTTATACACTGAGGGAGAAGAGTGGGGGGGGGGGGGGGGTGATATATATATATCGGGTACCAGGACTTAGAATGGGTTTCCCAGATACCCACGCACATGCCAGTAAACAAATGAGACTACAGCGCCAGAATTCTACTTAATTAAAGCACAATACCAATTCTTGTTAATTTGCTTAGTGAGCTACGTAGGTACTACTCTGTATGTTTGACAACAAAATTAACGAGGGATAGCAGAGCATACGACAAAACAAAAAACGATCAACATACATCTTTGTATTTATTTATATTATGTGACAAGGCATCTTTAAGCGTCGACTCCCCATATTTTCATATTATATAGTTTTATGAGTATCATACGTGCATACTTGTGTCTAGAGTTCGGCCTGTGATGCTCGATGGTTCACATAATTCATAGTACGGGCATGTAGTTAGTAGTATTAATTAAGTAAGTAGTGCGCTTATGACCTCTAGGTATTTATACCGTAAAACGTTTAATTAAGGCGACACCCTAAATAACCGCCACCCAACCCACTAAAGTAAATTTTTACCCCTATTATAGCACAACGCTCACGAATTAAAATAATTTTGATATCTAGTCAGTAAATAGAGGCAACCAGTACAAAAGAAGCATACAATAAAAAGGGTTGGGGTGGGGGGGGGGGGATTGCCCCTCCCCCCAACCTAATTATAAGGGGGCAAATATTCAACAAGGGGGAGGATTGCCCTTCCCCCACACAGCCCTGAAGATACACAAACTAAATTTTCATGTGAGAAATGTGTACTAACATACCTATTGAGATCATCGAAGATATCCGGGAGGAGAAAGTTGAGTAGTGACCACAGTTCCGCTAGGTTGTTTTGCAGCGGCGTACCAGTAAGCAGGAGCCGATTAGCCGCGTCGTAACTCTTCAGAGCTCTAATGTGGACAAAACATAGACCATTCATACAAAGGAAAATCAAAAAATGTAGGAAAAACTGTATCACATAGCATATGACTGTAGACATGCATGGAAACATTACATGTAGATACTGAATGGAAACAGGATGGAGAGGGAAAGAATTCCATATAAATAATACCGTAGAAACTGGTTGTTAAGCGCTGCTCGCTGTTAAGCGCATACTTTTTATTAAGCGCATAGTTTTGTGCGAGCTTTGCCGCTCTTTGTTAGGCGCATATGCCCAGTAAGCCACCTGAACGACGAGCGATCTGTTACACGAGCCCAGAAAGAAGGCTAGAAGTAGGCTGGAGAAGAAAACGTCGAAAATATGCTCCCTGGTCGCTTCTTGGCCACCGTTGTAGGCCTTTCTACCCTCGATACGTTCTTTACGCATGCCCCACCTACCGTGTTTTAGCACTTTTAATTAAGCGCATGCTTCCTGTTAAGCGCATACTTTTTGTTAAGCGCATATTTTCTTGCTGCCGCGTGTTATAAGCGCATGCGCTTAACAACCAGTTTCTACGGTAATTATAGTTTGAATTTGAACATATCCGATAGACAGATGTGTGTAAGGCTATAACTGTTTATTCTACAATGCCATTAAGGTATCTTGAAACTTAAACAGCACGATGTTCTACGAAATCCCTTCCATTCAGTAGACATTGTATGCGCTCAATTAAGCAAGCACCCTGCAAAAGGCAGCGCCGCTTGGGTGCAATAACCTTGAGAACCAAACGGTACATGCGTACATATATGGCACATCTATAATTAAATAATTATATAGAGAGCATAGTCCATGATTTAAATGCATCCAATAAGCACCTGACGGTGTCAGAGTGCGTAACAGAACTCAAACAAACCAAAATTATGTCCGATACCATATTATATGCAACAAATATTTACTACCACTGTGTATATGTGTGTGTACCCACATACGGGAGACACTATTAATACATCTGACAGGTGTCCAACTGAATTAAGGTCAATAGGGCAATCTCATGTGACTTGGCAGATAGGCCTATGATAGTTTACCACACACACCTCTAAAGATTGCAGCGATGGAGATTGGTTTAGATTACAGGGGCATATTTGAGGATACCTATGGGCACTCCAACACTGCTTGAATAGAACGTGCGTGCCTTAAGAAGACTTACACATCCATAATTCCATTCATCATGGTTGCTAAAGCTTGCATAAATATTATCCTTATTCAATAAATAAGGTAGTTAGGTACAAATACCCCTTGTCTGATGGGTGCCTCTTAGGCTCTACAATCAAGGCTTCACATTTACATTTTTGAGGAGATTGTAGCAGCTTTGATTGAAATGACTCCCACCATTAAAGTATTCATAGGGGGACGTTCATGATTTAGTAATTACATCAAATATCAGAGGGGGCACCCACTATTAGGTAGGTCAGGATGGGGAAGCTGAGTCCAAAGGCATCTATGGATAGAAGCCATCATTCTAAAGTGCATTGGACAGTGCTGATGTATGTTTGTATTTCCTTTGATGTAGTTATTTTTTACCACTCATGTCTACGTTTGCCATCAAAATGATATTAATGATATGCAATGTTTAGGTTAGGGTTAGGGTTTGGGTAGGGTAACAATAGGTTTGGCTATTATTCGGGTTAGGGAACAATGGTGAACAATCCTTTGATGGCAAACTTGGACATGGCTCCTTAATTTAGCACTTCTTCCCACGAATAAAAGGTACGACTGATACAAGTGCCAGTGTTCTCCCCTAGCATATACTTAAAGCATGTCGATCCACTTATGCCTTCGACGTAGCAATTTCTTTTTGGTGTGGGAATGGCGCGAGTTTAAAGTACTTCAACATGATCGGGGAAAAACATTTGACGTGGTCAAATATCCTTCAACCATAACTTACCAATAACCATCCTCAGGTACCAACAACTATGCAAACTTTTTAGTTTGTTACAAAATATCTGGCCTAAGTATTGGGTATACCATAGGTCGGGTTTTAATTGCAAGTATGTATTAATTGCGAATTGCAAGTTTTTCTACGTTTCGCAATTAATAGATTCGCAAACATAAACATGTACGTATACTACAATACGGTACGGGGTTGTCCATCGCAATTATTTGATTCGCAATTTGGCCTGACTTGACTAGAATGCAATCATTAAACTATGCAATTAAAACCCGTCCTACGGTATAAAAGGAGTTCACCATCTTCGAAAACTCCTAAAGGAAATCACAATAGGGAAAGTCTGTGTCATATTTGAGCCACACATAAGGTATGGTATTGCTTTGTGAAAATATTATACCATGCTTAACCATCTATAGAAAGGCACTTTTGGAAAGAAAGAACGAGGGAGGATTATCATATGGAACAAAATCACATACCACGTCAACGTGAAATATATCTGACGTGGTATGTGATTTTGTTCCATATGACAATCCTCCCTCATGCTTTCTTTCCAAAAGTGCCTTTCTATAAATGGTTAAGCATAGAAAAATATTTCACGTTTTCACATAAGTATGCATTTACATGTACATGTACTGAATTATTCCTGCATGGATGGGCAGCTCAAGTCAAAAGTGGAGAGAGGGGATGCCAAATTCACCAAAAAGGGGAAAGGTTCCAGAGTCCCAATTAAGTTACTTCCAAGGTCATGTCCTTAGGTTAACAAATAAGGATGTGTTTAAATTTTTGGGATGTGTGTGATCACAATGCAATACCAAAGTACAAGTTTACATCATACATACTTGACAGTACAATCCAGGCAGTCACATTTGGGATGTAGTACAATATATATATGGAAGTTGTATGGTGCAATGAGGCGTGGGAAATGTAATTTAAATTAGCTTTACAACAGAGCATGCAGAACGAAAAAAGGAAATGATGGCTATGGGAAGGCATATGGACATATGGACCCTGGGTACTATTAAGGACACTAATCGAATTTAGAAGGATCACATGAAATTCCTGCTAAATTACATTACAAGCTAGGTAAGCAGATCAACCGTCCATGTCCAATGGGTCCATAAAAGTTCACACGTTGTCAAACTTGTGGAAATGGGATGTGAATTTCTTAGAAAATTTGGCCCTGACATTTGGGAAGGAGAGAGAGAGAGAGAGAGGAGAGGAGAGAGAGAGGAGAGGTGTGGTTTCCACTTAAAAGAGCTAAGATTAATGATCTCATTTTAATTCTCTAGTGACCAGAATAAGAAGGTTAATATTCTGCAATGCGTACTGGATATAATATAGCTATTACCCAACCAAGAATCTCAACATGAACATACAGGGTGGTAAAATTAATATTCTTGAGATTTAAAATTTGTGAGCTCATTATATTCAGTAGACATAGCAAGTGCGCTCATTCTTTCTCTAGGGACCAACATATACAGAATAAGAAGGATAATATTCTGCAATGCGTACCAAACTTGGGGAAATGGGATGTGAATTTCTTGGCCCTAACATTTGGGAAGGAGAGGTGTGGTTTCTGCTTAATAGATCTAAGATTCATGATCTCGCTAGATTCAGTGCACATAGCAAGTGTGCTCATTCTTCTCTAGAGACCGACACTTGCAGGATAATATTCTGCAATGTGTACCAAATTTGGGGAAATGGGATGTGAATTTCTTGGAAAATTTGACCCTAACATTTGGGAAGGAGAGAGAGAGAGGAGAGGTGTGGTTTCTGCTTAAAAGATCTAAGGTTAATGATCTCAATAGATTCGGTACACATAGTAGCAAGTGTGCTCATTCTTTCTCTAGAAACCAATACTTGCAGAATAAGAAGGATAGTATTCTGCAATGCGTACTAGATATTATAGCTATTACCCAACCAATAAGGATGAACATACAGGGTAGTAAATATTCTTAAAATCTAAGATTCATGATTTCATTAGATGCAGTACACATAGCAGGTGTGCTCATTCTTTCTCTAGAGACGGACACTAGTAGAATAAGAAGGTTAATATTCTGCAATGTGTACTAGAACTATTACCCAACCAAGAATCTCAACATTTCTCATTAGATTCAATAACTGGAGTTCTCTAGAGCACATACACCACGCGCTGTATCTGACGGTAGCGGCAACCCGCATGTGTCAGTGGACAATCTTTACCTATATACATTAACTTATGCCATGAGCAGAAAGTATATGGTAGGCCCAATCAACAGGTTCACCAGTAAACTCACTATTTCGTGGGCCATGCCACACGATTCAAAGCATACCAAAACACTACTCTTGTGCCAATTTTGATAGATTTATTTTGCTTACGAGTCGCTCGGAAGCATAGATCTCAAGATCTGGCCAATTCCATGCCAATAAAAAATGAAGCAAATAAATTGCATGCTCGTGGGGTAATAATTACATGTACATATGTTGACTATAAAAGTTCACACGAGTAAAAGTATAGACAGAAGTAAATTTGGTGTCATAGGTGCACAATTATTAAATTCTGCATACAGAGCGCATGTGAAAAGATGAAGAGTGAAGATGTACAACATGAACATACAGTTGCTAAATCTCAAGTTCTTAGCCACAACGGTCGAGTTAACATGTGAATAAGGACCACAAATATTTCAATCTAACCTGTCTGTATGGTAGAACGTTGGGCCAAGCATTGCACAAATGTTGTAGACACGAGTGTAATGCATTACCTTGACAACAAGTACACGGCTTGTTGTCAAGACAGAATTCTTGTGCAATGCTTACTGTCTGTTCAAAGGTCTGGTACCAAGTGCTGATCACCTCTACTGTTGAAAGCACTCAATAGACAAAAGAGACTATGGTAGCTTCTTCCTATAACTCTACTGACTCATCACTGGATAAACCATCACTTTCTCACCTATCGTATCTAAACCTGTGCAAATTCTTGTGGTTCTCGACTGTACACACTGCTGCTCAAGGTTATTTGCTTAGCTTGCAAATTGGCACACTATTTACGTTTATGTACAAAAGTTATTGTTCCTTCATAATGAATCCAATTTATTGAATCCCACAATGCATAAATACAGTGGTATGGTAAGAGTCTGATGCTACATCCCCACTTGGCTGAAGCCCTTCTTCCCTCTCCCTCCCCTCCTACAATGGATCAAATAGCTGTGGTATCATTAAATATATAAATGCAGTTGAGCATTACATAATTATAGTTACGTAGTTTCCTAGCATGCTGGTTAATGTCCCCCTCTCTCCTCTCTCCCTCTCTCTCCTGTTTATGAACCACTGTAGGAGGGGAGGGGAAGGAGAGGGAAGGAGGGTTTCTGGCAAATGGGGATGTAGCATCAGACTATTACCAAACAAGACAGAGAGGAGAAATGGGAACACTAATCACAGCAGTCCTGTCAACAATATACATAGTTTTGGTTTCTATCACAGACGGTACGATCATTGCTCAATGCTATAAATAATAACTGACCTTCACACTAAACCCGTCATCCTTTCAACTGATACACCAATAACTTAACTCCAAATATACAGATTACTATTAGGTAACGTTTACAATACTGACCACAAATTTGCAAACATTACAGGATTAACACGATGGCAATTTTTTTTTAAACAAGCATCATCATGGTACTCTAGATTCTATAAGGAGAGGATGAGCAAGCCAATGTCATATTTTGACTTCATGACATTGCAGAGATTGGTACAGATGGGGAGGGCCCAGGGTTTCTCCCAGGGAGGATGACCCCAGACCCCCCTCATTAGGGCATGCTATTGCACACCATGAGAGTACACATAATCTTATTAGCTAATAGATGCAAGCCAAAAAAATAATAACGATCTTAACTTTCGCACAATTTCCGGTAAAGGTCGTCACACTCTACTTTAATTTAAGATACATTATGAAAAGTCCTAGAATGCACACTAATTAGATATTGCATTTTTATTAGATACTTACTCAGTTTCTAGAAAAGGGAATGATATTTAACTACGATACTTACTTGATAAGCTTGCAGTTGAGATTCTTGATTCGATGTCCTTCGTCCACCACCAGAAATTTCCAGCTTCTGTTCATGAGGTACTGCTGGTCCCTCATGCATATCTCATAGGAGGTCACCACCACAGGAAGAACCACTTCACCAGACTGCTGCCCGCCAGTGGATCCTTTAGGAATAGAGTAGACATACCTTCATTACTAGGTTAATTCAAAATTACATAAAATTTCAGGTACTGAATATAATTGGATCTCATTAAAAGATTCAAGGGCCAAACAGTAGTGCGTATTACATTTAGTGCTAAAATATTTAATTAAGTAATAGAGTATAGGTTAATTACTACGCTAATTATGTTTTAATTTCGATACCCAATAAAATACTTGTTCCTAATTAAAAGAATCAAGGGTCAACAGTATTGACATCAAACTATATGCACGTTAATGTTACTTATAAGCAGTGTAACCTTTCTTTTTCTTCTTGTTTAAAGAGGCTCCCCTGAATATGGTCCTGCGTAGATGCATGCGCTCATCTTGGGTACCGTGGTAGAGGACAACTGGAATCTAACAGGTGGACAAAAAAAGAGAAAAAAAATTATCATCATTTTTTCATACAGAGGCGGTGGAGCGCTCTGGATCTTCCCACCTCCAGCCCATATTTTCCCCCTTCAGAATCTTGGACCCTGTAATAATATTATATTTTGTATTAGCTTTCCCTCCCCAAAATTTTTGGGGTTCCCACGCTTGCAACCCTAACGACTTAGGTCCTATACGACTCATTGATCGCTGGGATAAAATGGGAGGGAAGGGAGAAGAGGAGTAGGACAAGTTTAGCAAACTCTGGCTCCCCCTACGCCCCAAAGATCGACAGATAATTACTACTTACGAACAACTGAAGCCCGAGTGGATAACGGGGGAGTGCTATAAGACATACCATATTATCATGGTGACAGACCATCGAGATTAAAACTCCACGAATTTACGCTAGAAATGTTCAGGGCTGGCTGACTGAGATTGGTGATCAATGGGATGGATTGATGGCTATATATCCCGAAATGCGTGGGGTCATTTTTGCGGGCAGTAAGAATTTAAGGTGCGGCATTATCTCAAGGAAAAACCAATCTTGTAGCATCCCAGTGTGATGATAGCAAGGAGAAAGGGTCTTAGATAATTAAATTTTCACGGTACAAACCCTCTACATTTGCATAAAATGGAACAGTAGAAGGCCAAGCCACTGATTTGATTTTCTTATCAAATAGATTTACAGTAATAAATTCAGTTAGTGTGAGTAAACTTTAAGTATTTCCATAGCCAAACCACCAAAGAAGCGTATCTATCTATCTATGTTCTATCAGAACACATGTGCAGAAGTTACTCTGGTATGCAGCTCTTGTATCACGAATTTTATCATTTAATTTTGCACCAAATAGATTTATGATGATAAATCCAATAATTGTAGGCAAACTACGGATTTCCATAGCCAAACCACTATCAAAACGCATGTGCAGACGCTACTACTCTGGTATGCAGCTCTTACGAAACAGACTTTTTCATGTACCTAACAGATTACCATAGCCAAACCACTATCAACATTCTTTCAAAACGCATGTGCAGACGCTACTCTGGTATGCACTTTCTTGTGCCACAGATTTTATCTGTTTTAGTATGCCAGAAACAACAGAGCCCAGACTACCAAAGAGCATAATTGGGATAAGTCAGGAAATGGGTTGTTTTGAAGCAGGCTAAGGAATTGGCATCTAGACAAATCAGAAATCTTACCGTTTTCGGTTGATGTAATTTACTAGGGAAACAAAACAACCAAATCTAACACCAGAAGCACTTGATTAAAGAGAGTATGTTTTGTAGCCAAACCACATTCCACTTCAAAAGCATGAATTATACACCTAACAATAATTATGACAAAAGTTTGCATGATCTTGCGTGCTTATTTTATCTATTCTATGAACTATCCCAGGATTTTCTCTGAAGCCCATATATACTACAAGATGGTAGTCTCGTGCCCAGCCCCTCCTACGCAAAAAGGGAGAAAGGGTCTGGTGAAAAGGGTCGCACTACCGTGTCCCTCTGGGATGCAATAATTGGCGTTTTGGTGTGCGTTAAATAAGAAACAAACCATACCGTGCGCGCGCATAGCTATATATATAGCTATAGATCGGGCGCATGCGTGCAATAGATGATTACATTCCAATAGTCATGTGACTATGCTACTGCAATCTGATTGGCCATGTACAATTTTCAACGTGGGGACACGGCAGTACAAATTTTTCTCCCTTTTTGCGTAGGAGGGGCTGGGCACGAGACTAACGAGATGGTGTGTCGTTGAGAGATGCAATAAAATTGGTATTTTTTTAGCCGTTATCAATACCATGACTGACAGAGAATGTTATTCTTGAAAGGAAATTACCGTATATTTGCTGATGTAAACACTACCAAATATACATCAGTGGTAGCTTCAGTTTTAACTAGTTTAGCTAGCAGATTTTTTTAATTACTCAATTCAAAGTGGAGGCACACATAAATAACATAATATTATTATTTCTTCGGCACCTCTAATTTGTCGACATCATTAAATTTACCGAATGATACTAAATAATTTTCAATTTTTGGCAAAGGTTGTTAGTGATGCCAACATGCCACATACAGACACACAATGCGTACACAACTGAAATTTTGAATACGTATTTACTGGGCAAGGCCATAGAATAACCACTATGTTTTGTGCCAAAGAAATACAATGTTTATGCAATGTCAGGGTTTCCAGTGCTTATGAAATGCTTTATACTGCCAATCAGTGCTGATATTGAAAGCAGGATAGAGAGGAAACAATGTCAAATTTGGCCAGAGGCTAGTATAGCCAAAGTAAAGGTTACACTTGAATAGATACTTTTGCTGACGTGTAGCGAACTTCTGATAGGGTTTTTCTATAAACTTTCCCAAGGGGGGGGGGGGGGGGGGGGGGAAGCAAATAAAAGGTACACACTCTAGACCTCACAAACATATCAGTGTGGAATTACTTTGGAAAATCATGGATGTCAGCCAATAATTACGTGCACTACATCAACCTCAAAGGGGGGAGAGGGGGGTTCCCCCTATTGGCCCAATGTAGAA
Organism: Cliona cf. orientalis; assembly: GCA_963930775.1. Lineage (NCBI taxonomy): Eukaryota > Metazoa > Porifera > Demospongiae > Clionaida > Clionaidae > Cliona > Cliona cf. orientalis. Next base: position 9,227,426 of record OZ005691.1, read on the forward strand.
AAAAAAAACTCTAGCTGAACGTGCATTGAATCTTGCAAGTGTTCACACATAACACATACTTACAGTTGGTGTGAACTTCTTGAACTCGGCTACCCAGTTTGGGACGGTGGATAGAGGAGCAGCGACGAGGAATGGACCTTTGACCCCCATCTCTATCATGTGGGCTATCACTGCTATGCACTGGATGGTCTTGCCCAGACCCATCTCGTCTCCTAGGATACCATTCACACCATTCTCATAGAGTACCTACGTAGATTAGAGACATGTACATCATAACAACTAAGAAGTTGATTATCTCTTTCTAAGTATACATACACACTGTCACATGCAATATCATAATTCGCATAAAATTTTGTGATAGACGCAATTTTGTGATAGAAATTTTCGTGTAGCAACTTTTTCGTCAGTATCAAACGCCATATTTTCATTGTATAAGTGAGTAACTTTTCATCACTTTGCACAAAGCGGAAATTTCTCAACAAATTTGCAAACTAGTTTTCACAAACAACTCAAGTCTGTTCGTTTCTTCGTTTGCAAGCACAAAATAGTCAGATCAGGAGATCTGTGTCGAAAATGTTCTGTTTCTAGGCGCAGGACAATATTGTCCTCCATAATGAAAATTTAGGTAAAGGGTCGTCAAGTTCAGACCCCATTTCTAGTGTAACACCTGGCCCAATCATATAGAGCCTGTGGTAGTGACGACCCCGTTCCAATCAGCTTTAGCTCACCTTGACCCACTCCATGCCATCAATCTGGTAGGACCTCATGATGCCTCCTGTGAACAGCTTGGGCTGCTGGGCAGGTATTAACTGACCCTTGAAGTATCCTGCAAGGCAATAACAAGAGAATTAAGCTAAGCACTCTCTAGAGCACACATGCACCTATGCACTACATCTATTAAAAAATTTTTATGCTGATAAATGATGCCAACAGATGGATATGATCAATCAGACAATAGACTAACATCATTAATTTTTGTCCCTTTCACATGTGTGTGAATAGAAGTGACGACCCTGTACCAAGTGGTGGTACTAGGTAATGGTCATCACACTTTATAAGCTTGGTAGAATCATTGTCATAAAGCAGGAAGCTTGAGGGTTCTGAGGTATTCTTTGCCCTTTCTCAAATTTGCTCACAAACAACATGATCAATCAGACAATAGACTTAACAAAACTAATGTTTTGTTCCTTCCACATAACATGTGAAAGATATCTGGAAGTGATGGCACTAGGTATTGGTCATCACACTTTATAAGCTCAGGGTAGAATCATTGTCATAAAGCAGACCGCTTGAATGTATATGTACTAAGGCCAAAAGGTTCTGAAGTCTTCTTTATCATACATCCATGGACCCATAGACTTACTCTGTTCAGCTATCTCCTCTGCAGCCTCCTTCCTGGCTTTCTTCCTCCTCCTCCCACTGCCACCACTGCTAACCCCACCACTGCCAGTCTTATTCTGCTGCTCCTCTGCCTGTTGAGCTTTAGCAGTCCCACCATCACCACCTGCCTCACCACCAGACTCCAACTTTCTCTTTTTCAATTGACCCTGGAAAGGATGGAATGGGAAATAGACAGTCTTGTCCGCAGAAATCACCCCCAAAAGGAGGAAAGGGTATGGTACACATCGAGCGCTTTTTTGGGCACACAGGATGCAGCTTGTCATGTGACTGTCATGACAATGCATCATTTTGGCATAACAACACATTAACTACTCTCACGAGCAGCAGAGTAGGTTGGACACGATCACGTGCGCACAAAAAGTGGGTGTGTTGCCCATATACAATACTGTACAAATTATAAGTCACGATCTAAAGCCTTGAAGAAAGTTTTAAATGTGAAAAATGTGAAAGCAAGTTGAAATCCATGAGAAAATAAGATCCAGCGCCATACCCCGCCCGTCCACCCCTCATACTTCTTGCAAATCGAGAAAACTCATTTCTCAGAATGGCAACAACAAAAACGGTATTTATCGATCGCAGTCGGCTTCCTTCGATGTTACAACATTAGATCTACACGATTCATCCCCGCTCCAGCTTTAGATTTGGCCATAGTTCACAAACGCAAACATTTTAGCCGCCAGCTGCAGTCGCAATTGGCATTCTTTTGAACGCGTGGCAGCATAATTGCATACCAAGGTCATGAGACTATAGCGTAAATGCGCGTCATGTCCAACCTCCTCTGCACGAGCAGCAATAGCTGGCTATAGTACAGTATCACATGATAATCACATGTAAGCCACATGGCACAAATGCACATCAGCAAGCCCAAGAAATTGCTTGTGTGTACCAGACCCTTTCCTCCTTTTTTGGGGTGGGGTCTGGGGACCAGACTGTACTAGGGAGTAGACAGATAGCCTAGATCATCTTATCACTTACAAATCTAAAGTGCTGAATAGACACCAGAGGCTAAAGGAGCAATTATTGCAAAATACCAACCCACTAAATGCATCACCAATAGTTGTAAAAAGCTAGCCAGCAAATTCTTGCAACCACCTCCCTTGCACCCTTAGCCATGCATGTCAACCTATATATATACCTGGCTGTCAACAAAGTCTGATATCTTGAATGCACTCGCACTCTCCTCTGCCTTTCTCTTTCTCCCTCTCTTCTTCCCACCACGACCGGATGGTGGCTGACCTCTGACTTCCGGGGACTTCAGTGATGCTCCGGAACGAGTTGACCGGCCTTCTGTCTGGCCTTCATCAGCCTAAAGAAACACAAAATATACCCGGTAATATCATATGTACCTTAGAATCCCTCTCCCCATTTGCACATGGCAAAAGTGGGGAGGGGGCTCATATGTGGGATCCTAACATTTTTCGTGTGACGACCATTACCGACTGCCGAATGCCCCGTGGGCACGCGATCTCTGTACTTTCTCTGGCTGTTTGGTGGGCAAAACTCGAGAAAAACGATAAAGAAAGGCATAATATGACACAAATAGCTAGTTCGTTAGTTTTAGCTACTGTTCTTATAGTCTGTAATGTCTGCATTTTGCAGTCAGAGGGGGGGGGGGAGGGGCGGCTTATATGCAAGATAAAACTACCTATGCAGAAACTTGAGCTAAAAATGCAGGGGGGCTTATGCGCAAGGGGGGGGGCGTAATCATGGGATTCTATGGTATTTGGTAAAGTATGTCAGCACGTAATTACGAGTACATGTAGCTCAAACTACTAATGAAACTACAACCAGTACACCATACCACTGTAGCATTAAATTTTGTATAGCCTCATCCCCAACTATCCGATTTTTGTATGCATTGAAAAGGATAAGGAACCTGGGACGATGCTAGCGTTTGTACTACCATATAGCCTGAAATATTGGCAAAAATTAAATTTGGTGGCTGAGCCCAAAATCACTATTGCAAGAATATTAGCGGATTTAAATTTGGCGGTTCGGTACAGGATCGCCATACGTAAATATGCGAGTAGGAAATTTGGCAGATATAATATAGACCACCAGCCGCCAACTTTAATTCCTCACCAAATTATCTGGCTATACGGTAATTACCAAGGAAGTGCTGCACTAAGGCAGTACTTTGTTTACAGCAGCTAAACAAACACTTTCACATGAATGCCATCCCAATATCAGATGCTGGCAACCACGTGTACGTACATTACACACCCACTAACATTTTGAACAAACACTCAAAACACTCTCATGTACAACTAAACATTTTCTCAACCTTTTCTTTGGTAGGCTTGTTGGTGTTCTTCTTCTGTCGTTTCTCCTCTTCTTTCTTCTCCTTGTCTCTCTGGTCTTCCATCTGCTTCAGCATGAATCTCGAGTAGATTGTGGAGCGTTCAAGAAGGTGCTGTAGCCTCAGGTAGCGCTGGTGCTCTACCATACCTCTCAGCTCTGTCACCTGAGAGATTGAGAGGGGGAGGGGAGAAAGAGAGAGAGTGGATAGAAGCCAGGATTTACCTACACCATAATAATTATGGTGGGAAATTTTCACAGATTTAAATACTTTGTGGTTTAATTTTTGTAGATGCACGCGATGATGCCCATTAGATGGTACAATCAAGCTAATTCCGTGGGTTAATTTTCACTGTTAGTCAATTATCTGTGAAAATTAGACCCCTCAAAATTTTCAGCTATACAGTATACATAAATGGAGACCTTCACATTCGTTCATGTGTTGATACATGGAAAAGGGGTGTGAGTTTGAAAGGATAATTCACACATGGATGTGAAATTTCACAGAAGAGTGGGAAAAGGTGTCAGGCAGTGAGAGAGAAGGTAAGAGAAAGGATGACGATATGTGAGGAATGTGTCAGAGGATGGATGAGAAAGAGAGAGGTAGGGAGATGGAGAGAGAAAGAAAGAGAGAGAGAACTACCTTTTCCCTCTCCATACTGTTCTCCCTGGACTCAGCATCGTGCAGTCTCTGCTCCTCCTTCAGCATAGCATCTGTCACCACCGCTTCACTTACACTCACACTGTCACTAGACTCATCCCCTTCAACCGAGCCACTTCTTCCCGCCTTTTCACAACTTCCAGAGCTCCCAGCTTCTTCACACGCGCTACTAGAAGCCTCTCCGTTCTCAGAAGAACAGCTTGAGGAGGTAGACGGCTCGGAGGTAGCTTTGCCGTTCATGGGTAGAGCTGACGGTCCTAGCTCCATAGGCGTCGGTCCTTCGTTTGTAGAGGTGCTGGCTCCCTCGGGAAGAGAAGGAGAAGGGTTTCTTGACGCGGTACTAGTTTCACCCTCGCAAACTTCCATCTAGAAAAGAAAGGAGATACTCATGCTAAAACAGTGGCCTCACTTTTAGCTAACTGGTTTTCAGGCCCTTGGTAGGAAGCTTGTAGCGAGGTTCAGGCATGAGCCTGAAGCTAAAAAGCTGGAAAAAAATTAACAGGTAGCTACAAGGGAGCATTTCAAACCTTCAAAATGTCGGCCATGTGGCTCTCTTTGACTCGACTAGGGACTTGTTGAGAGGTGAACGGCAGATCTTCTTTCCAACTCACAAAACCAGCTGAAATGACGAAACCTTACAAAATCTGCCCGCCTAAATGCCCTCCAAAACGTGCCAAGTACGCATGCGCAGTAGTGCCACCGCCCTCCACACAACAAGGGGGGTCGGGGGGTTGACCTTGAATGATTAAGCAGTAACTATTGTTAGTATAGTTGGCACAGTATCGACACAACCCAGAGCTACGTCGTATCAGCAAAGAACTTTTGATCTCTCGTACAATTAAGCAAGGTAGTCAGTGCTCATTTGCAGGTTGCAGCCAGTACTTTTACCTGAGAGATGGCGAGCGAAAACAAGATAGTATTGATAGGCGATCCCGAAGTGGGCAAAACCTCCATATTCACTCGCTTCAAGAGCGGGCAGTGGACAGAAAACGTCGAATCGCAGACTCGCAAGGAAGCAGATTGCGAGAAGAAAGTCATAGTGGACGGAAAAGAAGTTGTGGTAAGTGTACAAGCTGATCATGTACGTTTACTAGCGTGTTATTATCGTCTTAGAAGGGCGTGGTGGAAGTTGGTATTCTGTCACGCATCATTGGTATGGAGTGCATTCCTTGAAGCTTTCACACCCATAAATGCACTATCAACTATTAAAATTTAATGACTGGCGTATGTGTGTGTGTGTAAATTTTGTGATGTGGATTGGTGTACATGGTGTGTATGTGTGCGTGTGTACATACGTGTGTACAAACGTGTGCATTTGTATACATCACTCGGTTATGAGATTAATTTAGATGATAATGGGGCTGCCTAACGATGAATGGACAAACATGACATTAACCACGTGCCTCGTGCACCCCAAATAGTGTGTGTGTCTGTACGTGTTTACATGTACATGTACAAAATTAATACATAATACCAGGGTAGCGATTACAGTTACGTGTAATATCTATGTGTGCACATGTACTGTGTAATAATGAGTAAATGTACGCAAGTGTATAATTATCTACATGTATGTACGGGTACATTGTTACTTGAGTTCCTATTCATGTACATGTATACTATTTTATGCTGGTTGTTAGGCACAGGCCACCAAGTACATACAATGTAGTTTTATGCATGTATACCTCGACCTCTCCCTGTTAGATGCATACACCTAGTAAACATTGTAAGAGTAAACAAGTGATCGTGATGCAGAGACTGTGGAGGTTAGTAAATATTGGGAGACGAGACTTTGAACATGTATCCTCTGGTAGCTCTTTGGGCTGTAAGTGGTGATGAATAAAGGGTACAGAGCGGGGTGAGATCTGGCATGTAGATCAGCGATCACTCTCTCTCTCCCTGTTGCCCCTCCCCCCCCCCCCCCCCCCCTCGCTCTCTCTCTCTCTCTGTCTGTCTCTCTCTCTCTCTCTCTCTGCATCCCTACTCTCTTATCTATGGAGCCATCAGTTGAACTTCCTTGTGTCGTGAACTAGCTAGTATCACACAGGAAGTAAAATGTATGCACCTATAATTATATGACATCATTACGATGTCGTGAATACCTGAGCCTCCCTGTCTAGTTCAAAAGCTAGTGCTGGAGAGCTTTGAATATCAGATGTTTGCGTTCGCTATGATGTTGACCATGGCAGTAATAAGCATCTTACCTTTGTTATGAAAACGCTGCTGCAAAAGCTGTCAACTGTGGCTAATACAAACTGTAATGATAATATACTATTACAGAATTTATCCTATGGTATGTGTGAGACTGATGCATGTTCTAATGTTGGTCAGCTATATCTCCTGGTGTGAGCAGGAAAGAGGAAGAGGAGGGAGGGAGGGAGGGAGGGAGTGGGCGGTAGCATAAGCCCTTGGCGGTAGAGAGAGTATTATGTACAATGTACATGTATAATAATATTATGCTTCAATGTATATGCTTCAATGTATCATTTTGGGAAAGGCACATGTACATGTACTATAACCACAGTACCTATTCTTATGGAACGCATGATCCAAGGCTGACCTCAGTGTGTGTAACCAGCTCAGCATTTTTTAATCAATAAGTTAATACAGACGTCTGATCAGTTATTAGCATTGGGGAGGGGGAGCCTAGGTAACAGGTCAGCACCTGTACTGTGTCACTAACCATTTCCTACTACTATTGAAACCCTTCACTGATCAACATCCTACTGTGTGTGTAAATTATGAGACTACTTGTTTATTTATGGAGCTAGTGTTTCACTATCGAGTACCTGGCTACACTGTAGTAATAGGTATCCCCCTAATTAAATTATTAATTTGACTCTATCAACTTACATAAGGATTATAAATTTTTATTGGTGCAAAATTCCACACCCATGTCTCAGTGATTATTATAATATTGACAAAACTTCACCTACTGGGGGAATCACTATAATTCGTGTTTCAACTTTATCTTATTTGTACTAGTTAAGTATAGTTATATTATGGGATTTTTACGGAGACACATACAATGTACATCCGTATGTAAAGTGTGTGGTGTGTGTGTTTGGGGTGGATGGGGAGGGGTGTGCCCACCTCTACCGTGACACTGTAGTACATGTACTGTGCATGCCATGAGAAGCCACAATCATGTTGCCGTGGAGCAATAGATGAATCTCATTTTCTGACAATAATATTCATTTCTGTGGTATTACTATCTCCCTTTCGTATTGTGCATCTCCTTTAACCCTTTAGTTTGCTCCTCCTAGAACTCTGTAATAACAAATTTATTAACACAAGATATTGTACATGATTGAGACACTATAATATTAATTTTTTTCTTTTCACATCATATTATATAGCTCAACCTGTATGATACGGCCGGTATGGAGCGCTATGAGGGCACCGTCCCTCCAAGCTACTTCCGACAAGCCAAGGCAGTCATCTTTGTCTACTCCATCACAAATTCCGAGTCGATTGACAACATCATGCATTGGTCCGATAGTGTGAGCCCCCAGAGACTTCAGTTTGTCGGCACAAATATAGAAATTTTACGTCTTTTGGTGGGAAATAAGTCAGATCTTGACGACGATCGTCAGGTATCGACAAAGAGAGGCAAAGACACGGCTGAAAACTTGGAGATTGCACCTGGGAACTTTTTCGAGATTTCAGCAAAGTCTGGAGATGGATTTAACGAACTGTTTGAAACTATCGCTCGCAAGTTTGTCCGTTCCGGAAACACTAGTGCTGCTAGAGAGACGAAAAGGACTTTTCCCGAAGATAAACCAGGCGGTGGAAAGTGCCGGTGTGGATCATGAAGTGAAAGAATTTTGATAACATTACTGTACATGTACATTAATTTTATTATACATTAAGCTAGTCTGCCTATTTTGTGCTATTGTTTATTAATTTTGTCAGTCTCCAACCAGTCTTTTGTTGATACAATAATATGACAAAGTTGTTTCTGGAACACTTGCAATAATAATAATGACATTGTATAATATTATTGGTATCAGATTTAGAATCTGATACGAGTGTGAGATTATAATAATAATATACTTGGGTACAATTTAATAGTACAAAGAAAGAATTCGAAAGGCATAATATTATAATAATAATATTATTATTATAATATTATGGGTGCACAGGTGCATGGATAGGGTACAAATGAACCCACATGCACCCTCCTGGCAACACCATTAGCTGCTAGCTAGTAAGTTGGTTGATCTTCTTGTCCATCATACAGTTCAGGGTGCATAATTCGATGAGGAAGCTGATCTTCATCGTGATTATTCTCATTGTTTCCCTTTTCTTCATCTTGAGCTCTGTCATCCCTAATATGTCCATTGCAACAAGCAAGTAGTGATTGTCTAACTTGTGGCAGCTTCTGTTTTACTGAGGTAAATATCATTTTGAGTGGCTTCTTCGTTAGTTTGTAAACGACAAAGCTAAACAGCCCAAGTGCTGGGATAAGACTCAGTATTTCTATGAAAAGTCTGAGGTAAGGAATGGCATCAACGTTTCTATCTATGGCAGCAGATAAGAGAGCTAAGGTCGCAAAGATGAGAGAATCAATCACCGACATGTACCTCTTCTTGTACGGTTGAATGTTTGCAATGAAAAGACTACATATGCTGGTGAGTACAGTAAGATGAAAGAATGAAGCAACATTTATTGAAAATATAATGTAGCCAATAAGTAAAACAAAGAAGTACAATGATGCCAAGCTTCTCATGTCTCTTCCACCATCAAGACCATCTCGGTAGCAACAATAGAATTTCTCTACAAAGATATTCGAAGGACCTTTTGATCGCTTTGGAAGGCATTTAAAGAGTATACTTCTAAATTTTTGAAATGGATAAAAGGCAAGAAGGAGCACAGGTGGTAGGAGAAGAAATATAAATATTGCAATAGAGAAAACTGCAAATGGCAGGTGTTCTTTGGTGACAAAATTAACACTTGCACCTGTGAAAGAATGAAAAGCAACAGTCAGTGAGAGGTCAGTGAGGTTTAGATTATGCACTCCCTGTGGATGTAGTGGTATGAGCAGCACTAAACTCAGTTTTGAGAAAGAAATAAGGAAGAAAGTGGCAAAAGCGTCTATAACTGTCCTACCCGAGTTCCATTTCACACTGGTGTGCTTAAAGATCACACTATTCAGTAATTGCCATGGCACAGTTACCACCTTGTAATCTCTCGCATAGAGTTCGATGCATAGCCAGGTGAATGCTATCAAAACGTAAGGAAATACAGTGGAGATACTTTGTAGATAAAGTATGTGAATGACCTTCAGGTGAGGTGAGATACAAAATGGGGGGATGACGTAACGAAAGAAGTCTAAACTCCAAATACCGTAAGAAAGTGCAGCCATAGTCCCTAGAGCTTGTGATTCAACCCGGTCTTGAGTAATAAAGTTGTAATTAAGAGCAAGAAGTATTATATTGCTATAAAAAATGAAGCTTATCATTGGAGCTGATGTAACATTCACTTGGAAGATGAGCATAATCACATAAAAGACAGTAACTGGAACTAACTCCAGTATCAGATAGAGTGGGATACCGTACCAAGCATTTGAACAGTCCGAACATCTGAAGTTTGGTGAAGTGACCGAAGGACCATAACCATCAATACACTCACTGCATAGTATGCCCTTTCTATTCATCGGTCCACACATGTAGTCATTGAGTTCAGATATGTTTTCAGGAAGACTGATGAAGCCTGGTTCAGATATATTGTGACCACTGAGTTCAAAGTATGTGCAGAAACCGTTAGAGGCAGATAATGTGTTAGTCTCCTTTTTGTAGGTCATACAGTAGTTGTATCTGAGAAGACCCTTGTTATTAACACACTTGACTAGAATGTCTAAGAAGCTGAATGAGCTACTTATGCATTCACATTGATTGCTTTCATTGTTATAGTAGAACAGTAGAGGACACTGATTATCTTGGATTGTAACAGTAGTATTGGTAGTAGCATTTTTTGCTGCTGTAGGTTTGATCTCCGCACAATGAATTATTGTGGTGATAGTCAAGAGTGACAAAGCGATGACTGCTTTGAGCATCTTCCTTATCCACAATGATGAATCGAATGCTTGTACTGTAGCTCAACATTAATTTTGGTTGTAATAATCGTATCATGAACCTGCTAGAATTTATAGGACAGCAGTGATTGCATGATAGTTCATTGGTAGTGATCAGAATAGACTTCCTGTGGTTTTGTGGCCATCATTGTGGTACACCTATTACTATGCATGCCCCGAGTAAATAACTCAAATAGGTATGCTATATTATTATACTACCAAGGAATTTGGACCTACTTTAGCTAAAAATTTAGGAACATGTCAAGGTGGACTTCCTCAGGTGGTTCCAAATGCACAGTCATGTATCCTGTGTAACTAACTGAAATCTAGTACTACCAAGAAACTTGGAACACATGTTCACTCCAGGCCTTTGCTTTTATGGTTAAATTTACAAGCCATTATAATTATTCACTCCTATAGACTAGCAGGCTGCATGAATCAATACAATTGGTCCTGCATGCTAGTAGTCTCACTGGCCCGACTCTCCAGATCCTACCCAAACAGGCGCTGATCCAGAAATTTTGTATGGAAGGTGGCTACCCATAGTAAACCATACTGGCGCGAGGGGGGTGGCTGGTTTGTATATAGTGGTGGACGTCTCCTACACTATACGTCGCATGAAAGGACTAATGAAGGGGGGTAGCTAGCCACCCTATGCACCCCCCTGGATCAGCCCCTGCCAAACTGGGAGACTGATAAAAGTAAACTCACAGGGCACTATGAGAAGACTAACATGCTACAAACCTATAGCTATACTGCTGGTGCCACATGCTGGTAATTAATGCCTATACTGTGGTTTACATGCAATCTGAGGACCACAAACATGTTCATGAGTGTTGGTCAAAACATGGTACATGTAATAATTATGTCCAAATAAGGTCGTGCACAGTACAGGGTCAACTGCATACAGATTTCACCAGAATCTTCAATATGTAGAGCCATGTATGGTGCATACACACCGTTTTCACAATACCAGTAGTTCCAAATTCGTGGTACTATAGTAGCAGATTTCAGCTGTAGGTAGTTAGTAATACCAGGATAATTAGACTTCATTCAACCACAAGTTTTATTCCTTTATTCCTAAAAAGGAGTGTAAGTGGCTACTGACTCGAGCTCTGAGAATTTTAGTCACTCTTGTACGTGATTCCATGGAATAGCTAGCTACATCCAAATCTGATTTATATAGTCACCATAATATTATTTACACGTATACACCTACAAGTGCATGTGTGTGTGTTCCATGCAAATTCCATGGTAGTATAGATTTCAGCTTTTTACACAGAATATACAGCCATTTTGCTGAAAGACAGGAAGTTTTCCTCCTAAAAATGAGTAAGTAGCTATACTGGCTCCAGCATAAAATTTAATAATTTAGTAGCTATGATGTCTATAGCCTTACCTCAGGCTCTCGGACCTGCAGTGTTTTTAATATAATAATAATTATTTATGCAATACTAAGAGTGATCAGACCTGCAGTTGTAGGGGGGGGGGGGGGGTACGCACGCATTAATTGTCAACTGGGAATACATATTATTATGCGGGCCAGTACACTGTGGGACTGATAATAGCTACATTATACACATGCAGTCATGTACAAAGTAATTAGTTAGATTAGGTTATAGCTAGTGGGATCTTGTGACTGTCTTAAATTAAAGACACCACCTTGCATTCTGTTATTCATAAATTTCAGTATGAAAGCGGGGGTGCACCCCCCCCCCCCCCCCCCCCCAAATGGCCCTCATGATCGATGTGGCATGTGGGTATATTAATAGTTTATATAAGTAGCATTGCTTTTATTTATTTTTGAGTGTTCAAAGTTATTATAATATAAAGTGCTACTATGCCATGGATTTCTGAATTAAGGATACCTCTCAATCGGGATACAGCCTAGCTGTTGTCCCCGCTACATAAATAAGGAAATAACCAACAAATGGAGACCATCACTGGAACTATCTAGCTACTGTGATAATCAGTGACTTAATTCATCTTTTACTGGAGAACTGGTTGAATTGAACAGGGTCCCGTATCAACCATTTGCTATAATAATGCTGTCAATGTGTTTTTCAGTATTCCTCGTGGAAACACTCCTTCCAGTTGACAGGTCCATAGTGGTGATTGATGCAAACGCAACAGCTGATGTTGGTCACTACACCATTGCTAAACATTGCTCTCAAACCCGGCACCATCACCAACACACCGATCATCGTATTCTAGATCGACCGGAGACATCATCAGCCCAGTCCCTTGCTTCAATGGCAAATACAGTGTTCTGTTGCAGTCAAACAGTCTGAGATCAGTCCCTTCAACTACTGACAGCTTGCAAACAAAACTCGACCCCTCCTCTGGTTGGCTGCACATCTCGACTCACACCGAGGCCCAAAGGATGGGCAGAGGTCGGATTTGACGACTCCAGGTGGGATTACTCAATGGAATTTAGTGATGCTGAAGTGAGATGGGAGCTACCCCGCTTGGTTGTGACACTGGTGCAATCATTGCTCTAGAGACTGATGACGATGGAAACCCAATCAAAATTTAGATTGGGGTGAATCAAAGTTTATTTGGCGTCCTGATATTGGCTCTTGAAAACTACATCCTATGTCGTTATTTCATTAAAATGGAGGATTCGGGTACTAGCTATAATCACTCTATTATGGCCTTTTCATTTTGCTCGGAGCAATGCTAACCATACTGTCCACCATTAAATTGTAACTAGATTAATTTTACTATAACAGTATTCTACTACTAGGCACGTAACTCTTCAGCAATTTTATAGTTAATTGTGCCAGTTATAAACTTGACTACAGAAACTCAATAATAAGCAACAGACTAAGTTAGTGATAGCTATTGCGTAGCTATTTAATCTTCTTCTAGATTCAGAGGAGTATAAATTATTTAGACACCTATGAGGCAACCTGATTGGTCAGAATGTTACAACCATGGTACAATAATATTAATTTTATGGAGCTATAATAATATTATAGTATTTTCACTATCAAATACCTGGCTACACTGTAGTAGCTATCCCCCCCCCCCCCCCCCCCCCCCCCCCCCCCCAAATTTTTGATTCCCATCGGCAACTTACACAAGGATATGGATTAGCTATGTTGTTGGTGCAAACTTCCACACCCATGTCTTAGTGATTATTACCATATAGCCGAAATATTGGCAGGAATTTAATTTGACAGTTGAGCCTAGAGTGGCTATTGCAAGAATATTAGCGGATTTAAATTTGGCCGCGGGTTCGGTACGGGATCGCCA